>JAJHSJ010000010.1:43058917-43258917 GCA_021015155.1 Magnolia officinalis
AAATTGGTCGGACTATGGAGGTTTATGTTGACGACATGCTGGTGAAGAGCGTCAAGGTGTCTAACCACATCACGAACCTCGGCGAAACTTTCTCGATTCTTCGGGATTACCGTATGAAGTTAAACCCCGCCAAGTGCAACTTCGGAGTCAGCTCGGTAAATTCGTCGGGTTTGAAGTCAGCCAGAGGGGCATCAAGGCAAATCCTGAGAAGACCAAGGCATTGCTTGACATGAGCTCACCTTGGACCACAATGGAAATCTAATGCCTCACCGGTTGGGTGGCGGCACTCGGTCGATTCATATCCCGAGCCACAGATAAGTGTCTCCCCTTCTTCCAACAGTTGAAGGGTCATAAGAAGGCCGAATGGACCCTAGAGTGTGAACAGGTGTTCCATCAGCTAAAACAGTATCCGGGCTCACCACCCCTGCTTTCCAAGCCGGAAGAAGGTGAGCCCCTGTTCCTATATCTGGTGGTCTCAGCTTCAGCCGTCAGTTCTGCACTCATCAGAGAGGTGGGGGGTAGGCAGCACTCCGTCTATTATGTGAGCAAATCAATGGTACCCGCCGAGACCAGGTACCCGAGTGTCACGCCCCAAACTCGGAAACCGGGCTCACAAAATTCCCGATCGCCGAATCCGGCGCCGACAGCCTCCGTAGTATCCCATTCTCGGCTTCCAGCGCCCATACGCCAGATTCCGATCCTGGGATCCTACAAGGAGGATTTTCAGTATAAATTTTTTTTATATATAATGTAATGGAGCATAACCAAAAGCATAACCAAGTCACAAAAACAACATCACCACATATCCACTATATTAAAAACTTTTAAGTACAATGCAGAAAGGGAAATACAAGGTGATCAAAAAGCTCCAAAAAGATCTGATACGCGCTCCTGCCTCAGCGCGGCTGCTGTCCAACGCTACCTGCACGCAACGGTCGTGCATAAGCTTACAAAAGCTTAGAGGGTGGTGTAAGTGTGTGTACAAGGCAAACGCCAAGTGTACAATATCAAAGTAATGCGGAAATATGCGGTAAGTCCATGAATACAACCAGAGCTATGTAATGTAAGGCATGAATGATATCGGCCATACCAAGGTCATGCGATGCGAAACATGAATGCTATCGGCCATACCGACGCAATGCAAGGCCTACGTAGCCGAATGCCATATGCGAGATGCAATACAAGCATGTCATTCCTCGTCATGTACACATATCAGTACAGTTCCTCTCTGGATATCACCGGGGTCTAATACACCTCACACTGACTGCCTCCTCCCGAGCTGCACAGTCAAGCAAGTGGAAGAGACCACACTATCCGCCTGACCAGTAGTCTGCCAATACCTACCCGGCTCGTCGATAGCGGACACATTTGCGAGCTGGTCAAACTCAGCCTAGCTTATAGCCCCCTCACTCAGGCGGATAAGGCCACACCCCCTTCCAACCGACCACGACACAGTGGGAGACGCGGCCTACTGGTATTCGGCACTCGGGCGCTCATGTATCCACTCGGTCTAGACGTTGGAGCATCTCCTGGTACCAAAAAGGTTCTGGGACTCTCACCCAAGGACATCCTAAGTGCCCACAGTGCTAGAACAAAGTATTTCCGGTATCCGATACGGCCATCCACGATGTGCCTGTGGAGCCACGGCCCTGATGTCGCTAGGGCGTGCAGTGATCAAGTCACACATATGCGAGATGCATGATTCACACCGTACAATCATGCAGCAATCTCACGCGTACCACGCGATCATGTGGGGCACTCCGTCTCATAAGGAGTCCCGTAAATGTCTCAGCCCAACGGCTTATGCTATGATCAAACATCTCTCACATCAAGCATACAGATGATGCGTATGGGTATGAATCATGGAGCTATACTAAGCATGTTATAAAGTAATGGACTATCCTTACGATACAGATGGACCTAGATGGCCTACACACAACTAGTGTGGGCCCGATGGTGAACCCTAAGGAGAGTTACAATGCGGACATTTAACCAACATTGTACCTACAATGTGGGCGTCAAACCACCATTGCTCCTAAGGCACGGCTCGCTATAAATATCATTATATAAACCCTGGAAGGATCACACATTGCAATGGACCTTAGGTACATCCCATTGGGCCTTAAATACATCAAATGGGCCATATCACATGGGCCTTACGTATATCAAATGGGCCACACCAATTGGATCATACTAATGTGCCTCAAGTACATTGCAATGGGCTATAACCCATGGGCCTTGAATACATTGCAATGGGCCCGTAACATGGGTCTCATATATATCAAAGTGGGCCTTGACATCGGACCACAAATACATCAAGATGGGCCTTGTAACATGGGCCTTACATGTATACCAAGGTGGGCCTCAACAACGGCCACAATTACATCAATATGGGCCTTATGAATGCCAAGGTGGGCCTTAACAATGGCCACCAATACATACATACATGTATATGTATGAATCATATCAAAGAATCAACCGATCCCCACTTCAAATAACAGTGGTAGACCTCACTTGAACCATGGGTCTGACCCATCCTTTATCTCATGCCAAAAAAGGAATTTTCAAAGTGGATGGATAGGTTGGATGCAACACATGCATCAAGGTGGGGTCCACATGAAGGCCACCATCCTATACATTATACAATATAATATATATATATAATATATACATACAATATTATATATATAATACATATATACAATATTATAAGTAATATAATATTATATATATATACATACACACGCTCACATGCACACCCATATGCACACACACGTGCGCACTCACACACGCACACACACACTCACACACACACACAACACAGGGGCCCCACCGTCCACTGGACGGTGGGTTACAACACATGCATCAAGGGAGGCTCCCACCGTCCGTCTGGACGGTGGGAAAGCAACACATACATCACCGTGGGTCCCAGGTGGGGCCTACTGTAACGTTTATTTGCCGTCCAACCTGTTGATAAGGTCACAGAGACCTGGGTGGAGGGAAGAAAACAAATATCAGCTTGCTTCAAAACTTCTGTGGCCCCAAAAGTTTCAACGGTGAAATTCAATCACCGCTATTTCTTGTGGTGTGGGCTACCTGAGCCGTGGATCGGCCTGATTTTCGGAGGGGACCCACCTTATGGGGTGGTCCACCTCATGGACGGTGTGGATACAACATATACATCATGGTGGGGCCCACGGCTGGAGCCGTGGGTCCCTGCCCGTTTCACGCCAGGACGCCTGCGTCCTTTGTCAGAGAGACAGCAGCAGCATGCTGCTTTATTTGTTTTTTTTTTTTTAAATGGGCCCTGTGATTCATAATCCAACCCACCCAATATGTGTGTCCCACTTGTCTGGCCGTCCAGACCGAGTTTCAGCTACATCCAAACTCCTGGTGGGTCCCACCAAGTACTTTTATATGTTCAGGCGTGTCTTTACATGGTTTTGGAGGGTATGGCCCACCCGGTGATCAGATCACCTTGCCATTTTGGCTCAACGCCTAAAATGAGGTGAAAAAGGGGATGGACGGGTTGGATTAAAAACATATATTAGGGTGGAGCCTACATGGGCAGCCCTTCCCAAAACCACTTTTTTTTTTTTTACTACTAACGTTAGTACACCCACTGCCCTCATGCTGTATTGACGTCCAGCGTCTCTGGACGCTGGACAGTTTGGTATACAACAAGTAAATATTAAGGTGGGCCTGCTCAGGTGGGCCACCACATGATGTATGGTGTGGTACAACACATATAAGGTGGTCTCCACTCATAGACAACCCGGATAAAATACTTACTTCATGGTGGGGTCCATCCGAGTGAGCCAATCAACCACATCATCACAAGAAAAGAAAAATGAAAAGAGAGAGGGAGAGAGAGAGAGAGAAAAAGAGTGGGACACACGTGTGATGGAGGGACCCCGACACTATGGGCCCTCCCTTGCATTTAATCGTACATCAAATGATATTCAAAGTGGGCCATCGGCCACATCTTAGGGTCCCAAGTGAGATCCATACCATTGATCGGTAGGCCTCACTTGGCCCACCTAAGAAAGCAAGAAAACTACCCTATCAAAGCACCCACCGGTTGATCTCTTTGGTCCGTTGGAAAGCCTATCTCCTTGTGCTTCACTTTGATGGTGGAAGATGGGGGATTGATGGCTAGGATGATGGGTTTTTGGAATGGGAAAAGGTGGGCCACACAAACTCTCTCTTCTCTCACTTGGGAGCTTGGTCGTGGGAGTGCTCTTGCTTGGAATGGTGATGAGAAATGAGGGAGAGAGAGTGTGTAGTAAAGAGAGGAAGAGTGTAGCTTAGGTAGGCCATGATTGTTTGTAAGAGAGGGTGGCTTGTAATAAATGGTTGTAAGAGGCTAAGGGTAGGGTGGCTAGTCATAAGTACTTGTAAGAAGGCTAGGGGGTAGGGTGGCTATAGCTTGGTTAGGGTGGCTATAGCTAGGCTAGGGTGATGTCATCCATCACTCTCATAATTACCTAGGGATTTGTGCCACATGGGATGGGTGGGTCCCGCAATGTGCGGTCCACGGTTATTATAATGTATTGTCCGCATCTTATGATCTAAGCGTCGGATTGGCGCATGAGACGCGGCGTTAGAATCGCGGTGACGGCGCGGTCACAATGGTATGGGTCTCGGATTAAACCGACTCGAATTTAAAGGATACGACTTACGGTCGTTCGCAACGTCAATTATCAGTCACGGACTGCCGGACTTCGACGGAAAGGATTGCAGGATTCATCGGAACAGTACGAACTAGGATACGGGTTTTACAGCTCTCCCCACCTAAATAAAAATTTCGTCCTCGAAATTTGTACTACCATCACAGCTAAGCGTAACTCTCAAGGGAATAGAAAACATAACATCATATATAATCACAACATAGTACAACATACAATCAAACATCGAAAAGATGGGGATAGCGCTCGCGAATCTCCGCCTCGCGCTCCCAAGACGCCTCATCTACACTATGATGGCCCCACTGCACCTTCACTAAGGGGATGACCTTGGTCCGCAGGACCTGCTCCTTCCGATCGAGGATACGAACTGGCTGCTCAATGTAAGAAGCGTCCTCACGAACCTCCAACGGCTGCCAATCAATAACGAGAACGATGTCTGACCCACATTTCCTCAACATAGAGACGTGGAAAACGTTGTGGACGCCAGACAACTGAGATGGCAAGGCAAGCCGATAGGCCACGGCGCCAACGCGCCCGGTGATCTCGAAAGGTCCTATAAATCTCGGGGCAAGCTTGCCCTTCGTTCCAAAACGAATCACACCCTTCATGGGTGAGACCTTGAGATACACATGGTCCCCAACGACAAACTCTAACGGACGACGCCGACGGTCAGCAAAACTCTTCTGTCGGCTCTGAGTTGTGCGCATCCTCTGCCTGATGATATCGATAGCCTCTGATGTCTACAACACAAGCTCAGGACCTAGGAGACGGCGCTCTCCAACTTCGGTCCAACAACTTGGAGATCTGCACGGTCTGCCATATAATGCCTCAAAAGGAGCCATGCCAATGGTCGCCTGATAGCTGTTGTTGTACGCGAACTCAGCCAATTGTAGGTGCTCGTCCCAACTACCCGAGAAGTCAATCGCGCAAGCCCGAAGCATATCCTCAAGGATCTGGTTGACCCTTTCGGTCTGCCCATCGATCTGCGGATGATACGCGGTGCTGAGCTGCAAATCAGTGCCCATCGCTCTCTGGAAGCTCCTCCAAAACTGAGACGTGAACCTCGAGTCTCGGTCTGAAACGATCGAAACAGGAACACCATGCAACCTCACGATCTCATCAATAAACATCTTGGCAAGCCGGTCCGTATGCCAACTTTCACGAATCGCAAGAAAATGTGCCGACTTCGTCAGACGGTCCACAACAACCTAGATGGCGTCATGACCGCGCTGAGTCTTCGGCAAACCCATGACAAAATCAGTAGATATGTGCTCCCACTTCTACATCGGGACGCTCAATTGCTGCAATAGACCAGGGGGTCTCTGGTGATCGGCCTTGACACGCTGGCACGTGTCACACTCGGCCACAAAGCTAGCTATCTGGCGCTTCATCCCCGACCAATAATACTGACGCCTCATATCGCGATACATCTTCGTCGACCCAGGGTGGATAGAGAAACGCGATCGATGTGCCTCGGTCATAAGATCTCGGCGTAACTCAGGAGTATCCGGGACACATAATCGGCCTCTAAAGCGAAGTCCACCATCAGAACCAATCTGCCAATCTGTCTGACTCTCAGATGCTGCCTCTACTCGGTAATCCTGTAACGACTCGTCTGCCTGCTGAGCCTCGATCACCCTTGCGACAAGAGAGGGTTGAATCGATAGGCTCGATAACTGAATGATAGAAGACTGCAGACCAAACTCGAAGTCATACTCTGCTACATCCTCGAGCATCCTCCACTCCCGAATCATCAAGTGCGCCACCAGGCCTCGTGGCTGACGGCTGAGGGCATCCACCACCACGTTCGCCTTGCCTGGGTGGTACTGGAGGTCAAAATCATAGTCCTTCAGGAGCTCCATCCAACGCCTCTGCCTCATGTTCAACTCAGACTGAGAGAACAGATACTTCAAGCTCTTGTGGTCGGAGAAGAGCTCGAACCTCACCCCATAAAGATAGTGCCTCCACACCTTCAGTGCGAAGACCACTGCCGCCAACTCCAAATCATGCGTGGGGTAGTTCAGCTCATGGACCTTGAGCTGACGAGACGCATAAGCCACCGGCTTCCCGTGCTGCATCAGGACAGCACCCAAACCAACTTGTGAGGCATCGGTAAATACAACAAATCCATCACTCCCAGAGGGAAGAGTGAGGACAGGAGCGGACGTGAGGCGGTCCTTCAGCTCCATAAATGCATGCTCACAAGTGTCACACCATACAAACTCGGCACCTTTCCTGGTCAACCTGGTCAGTGGGGCTGCAATACGAGAGAATCCCTCGATGAAACGTCGGTAGTAGCCCGCCAAACCAAGAAAACTGCGGATCTCGGATGAGTTCGTGGGCTGGCCCCACTGACGCACGGCATCAATCTTCGAGGTGTCCACCGCGACACCCTGCCTCGTCACCACATGACCGAGGAACTTCACCTCCTCCTGCCAGAACTCGCACTTCTCCAGCTTCGCGTAAAGCTGGTGTGCACGGAGGGTCTGCAATGTAATCTCTAGATGCCGCTCATGCTCCTCACGGGTCCTCGAATATATCAGAATGTCGTTGATGAACACCACAACAAACTGGTCGAGATATGGACGGAAGACCTCGTTCATCAACTGCATGAATACTGCAGGCGCGTTGGTCAGTCCGAAGGACATGACCTGGAACTCAAAATGACCGTAGCGCGTCCTGAAGGCTGTCTTCGGGATATCCTCATCTCGAACCCGAACCTGATGATAACCGGACCGCAAGTCAATCTTCGAAAAAACTGCGCCTCCTGCAGCTGATCAAACAAGTCATCGATCCTCGAAAGCGGGTACTTGTTCTTGATCGTGACCTTGTTGAGCTCGCGGTAATCTACGCAAAGCCTCAACGAACCATCCTTCTTCTTCACGAAGAGTACCGGCGCTCCCCACGGTGAACTGCTCGGTCGGATAAAGCCTAACTCACGTAGCTCGTCTAACTGCTTTTGCAGTTCCCGTAACTCCAACGGTGCCATACGATACGGGGCCTTCGAAATAGGTGCGGTACCGGGCACGAGATCAATCTGGAACTCAGTGTGCCGACGAGGTGGTAACCCCGGAATCTCCTGGAACACATCGGGAAAACCACAAACAACCGGCAGCTGGTCGATACACAAAGCAACTGGCTCCTCAATGGCATACGATAACAGGCAAGAAATCTGCACTCCTCTGGGCTCGGCAACAAACTGGAACTCTGGCACGCTTATACAGAACGTGACTATCCTCGTGGAGCAGTCTAATATGGCGTGGTACTCGGCGAGCCAATCCATGCCCAGGATGACATCAAAATCGGACATCAGCAATACGAACAGGTCAGCAGGCAAAAAGATATCCCCAACCAGAATGGGACAAGATGCACAAAATCGGCCCAACACTGCAGTTTTCCCTAAGGGCGTCGATACTGACAAACCCTCACGGGCAGACTCCATCGGCAAACCGGTCGATCGGCAGAAATCATCGGCCACAAAAGAATGCGATGCACCAGAATCAAACAATGCACGTGCAATGCATGTAGAAACAAGGAGAGTACCCTCGACAACCCCTCCTGATGACTGTGGGTCCTGCTGTGCAGCATAGAACCTGCCCTGGGCCTGCTGGGGAGGTGCAGGTCCCCTCTGAGGTCTCTGCTGCTGTTGTGGCCGCTGTGGGGGCCTAACCTGCTGTCTCTGCTGCTGCGGGGGAGGTACAGGAGGCTGATGCTGCGGTCGCTGCTGCTGATGTGGCGGCTGTCGTGGAGGCTGATGCGGTGTCCTCGGCTGCTGTCGCTGCGGATGGGGACACTCGTGCACACGATGTCCCGTCCTACCGCACCCAAAGCATGTACCGGTGAATGGTCCTGAAGGTGGTGCTGGGGGTACTGTTGGTGCTCGAAATGCTGGGCGAGCCGTACGTCGCTGCTGTGAACGATGCTGCTGCGGCTGCGAACTACCAGAGGGTGCCTTCCTCTTCTGATCTCCCCTCTGATCACGGGCTCTCTGCACACTAGCCCAATCTGTCTCATATATCATGGCTCTCTCCACTATCTCCTCAAATGTCGGAAGCATGTGTCCGATCACACGACTCCTGAGGGCAGGACGTAAGCCGTTCTCAAAACGGCGGGCCTTCCACCCCTCATCATCTACAAGATACGTCGCGAATCTCGATAGTGCGACGAAACCTGCCTCGTACTGGGACACGGTCATGTCCCCCTGGACCAGAGTCTCAAACTCTAGTGCACGCTGCTGTCGCACATGCTCGGGAAAGAACTTCCGGTCAAACCGGTCAACAAAGTCCTCCCAGGTCCACTCGAAATCGGCCGTTACCGACCGGGCTACAGATGCCCACCAATACTGAGCCTCACCCTGTAGAAGAAATACGGCTAATGGGACACGCTGCTGGGTAGTACATCTCATGGTGTCGAATATTTTCTCCACCTCGGAGCACCATATCTCGGCTGCAGTGGGGTCTGGCTCACCCCTGAAACGTGGAGGATCGTGCCGTCGGAAGTCCTTAAGAAGGGCGCTCGCTCGCTCCTGCTCGGCCTCGGCTGGTATAACAGTGGGACGCCTACTCTGCCCCTGAAGAATGGCAGTTATCGCCTGAAGCATCTGCTGCAACTGGGTGGCACTCACAGGTACGGTCGGATCCGCACCGGTCTCGGGTAAAGGAGTGGCATCTACAGGCTGAAAATCAGGAATATCCGGTGATGAAGCGGGAGTCACAGGTGGTAGAGCAGGAGTAGCAGGTGGTGGAGCGGGATTCGCTCGGGTCGGTATTCTAGCCATTACGTCCTACAGGAAGCAACAAGGGCCTATCAGCCTTGAGAATTCTCGAAGGCATAAACGTCAAGGGGTTATGTCAAAAAAATTGCTAAGTTATCAGTACTCGAAACCTATTTATTCTAAGTTCATAACAGATATGTGTTGTGATCTCAGGTATTCCCAAGTTATGCTCTGATACCAACTTCTGTCACGCCCCAAACTCGGAAACCGAGCTCACAAAATTCCCGATCGCCGAATCCGGCGCCGACAGCCTCCGTAGTATCCCATTCTCGGCTTCCAACGCCCATACGCCAGATTTCGATCCTGGGATCTTACAAGGAGGATTTTCAGTATGAATTTTTTTATATATAATGTAATGGAGCATAACCAAAAGCATAACCAAGTCACAAAAACAACATCACCACATATCCACTATATTAAAAACTTTTAAGTACAATGCAGAAAGGGAAATACAAGGTGATCAAAAAGCTCCAAAAAGATCTGATACGCGCTCCTGCCTCAGCGCGGCTGCTGTCCAACGCTACCTGCACGCAACGGTCGTGCATAAGCTTACAAAAGCTTAGAGGGTGGTGTAAGTGTGTGTACAAGGCAAACGCCAAGTGTACAATATCAGAGTAATGCGGAAATATGCGGTAAGTCCATGAATACAACCAGAGCTATGTAATGTAAGGCATGAATGATATCGGCCATACCAAGGCCATGCGATGCGAAACATGAATGCTATCGGCCATACCGACGCAATGCAAGGCCTACGTAGCCGAATGCCATATGCGAGATGCAATACAAGCATGTCATTCCTCGTCATGTACACATATCAGTACAGTTCCTCTCTGGATATCACCGGGGTCTAATACACCTCACACTGACTGCCTCCTCCCGAGCTGCACAGTCAAGCAAGTGGAAGAGACCACACTATCCGCCTGACCAGTAGTCTGCCAATACCTACCCGGCTCGTCGATAGCGGACACATTTGCGAGCTGGTCAAACTCAGCCTAGCTTATAGCCCCCTCACTCAGGCGGATAAGGCCACACCCCCTTCCAACCGACCACGACACAGTGGGAGACGCGGCCTACTGGTATTCGGCACTCGGGCGCTCGTGTATCCACTCGGTCTAGACGTTGGAGCATCTCCTGGTACCAAAAAGGTTCTGAGACTCTCACCCAAGGACATCCTAAGTGCCCACAGTGCTAGAACAAAGTATTTCCGGTATCCGATACGGCCATCCACGATGTGCCTGTGGAGCCACGGCCCTGATGTCGCTAGGGCGTGCAGTGATCAAGTCACACATATGCGAGATGCATGATTCACACCGTACAATCATGCAGCAATCTCACGCGTACCACGCGATCATGTGGGGCACTCCGTCTCATAAGGAGTCCCGTAAATGTCTCAGCCCAACGGCTTATGCTATGATCAAACATCTCTCACATCAAGCATACAGATGATCGTATGGGTATGAATCATGGAGCTATACTAAGCATGTTATAAAGTAATGGACTATCCTTACGATACAGATGGACCTAGATGGCCTACACACAACTAGTGTGGGCCCGACGATGAGCCCTAAGGAGAGTTACAATGCGGACATTTAACCAACATTGTACCTACAATGTGGGCGTTAAACCACCATTGCTCCTAAGGCACGGCTCGCTATAAATATCATTATATAAACCCTGGAAGGATCACACATTGCAATGGACCTTAGGTACATCCCATTGGGCCTTAAATACATCAAATGGGCCATATCACATGGGCCTTACGTATATCAAATGGGCCACACCAATTGGATCATACTAATGTGCCTCAAGTACATTGCAATGGGCTATAACCCATGGGCCTTGAATACATCGCAATGGGCCCGTAACATGGGTCTCATATATATCAAAGTGGGCCTTGACATCGGACCACAAATACATCAAGATGGGCCTTGTAACATGGGCCTTACATGTATACCAAGGTGGGCCTCAACAACGGCCACAATTACATCAATATGGGCCTTATGAACGCCAAGGTGGGCCTTAACAATGGCCACCAATACATACATACATGTATATGTATGAATCATATCAAAGAATCAACCGATCCCCACTTCAAATAACAGTGGTAGACCCCACTTGAACCATGGGTCTGACCCATCCTTTATCTCATGCCACAAAAGGAATTTTCAAAGTGGATGGATAGGTTGGATGCAACACATGCATCAAGGTGGGGTCCACATGAAGGCCACCATCCTGTACATTATACAATATATAATATATATATAATATATACATACAACATTATATATATAATACATATATACAATATTATAAGTAATATAATATTATATATATACATACACGCACGCTCACATGCACACCCATATGCACACACACGTGCACACTCACACACGCACACACACACTCACACACACACACAACACAGATGGTGGGTTACAACACATGCATCAAGGGAGGCTCCCACCGTCCGTCTGGACAGTAGGAAAGCAACACATACATCACCGTGGGTCCCAGGTGGGGCCCACTGTAACGTTTATTTGTCGTCCAACCTGTTGATAAGGTCACAGAGACCTGGGTGGAGGGAAGAAAACAAATATCAGCTTGCTTCAAAACTTCTGTGGCCCCAAAAGTTTCAACGGTGAAATTCAATCACCGCTATTTCTTGTGGTGTGGGCTACCTGAGCCGTGGATCGGCCTGATTTTCGGAGGGGACCCACCTTATGGGGTGGTCCACCTCATGGACGGTGTGGATACAACATATACATCATGGTGGGGCCCACGGCTGGAGCCGTGGGTCCCTGCCCGTTTCACGCCAGGACGCCTGCGTCCTTTGTCAGAGAGACAGCAGCAGCATGCTGCTTGATTTGTTTTTTTTTTCTTTAAATGGGCCCCGTGATTCATAATCCAGCCCACCCAATATGTGTGTCCCACTTGTCTGGCCGTCCAGACCAAGTTTCAGCTACATCCAAACTCCAGGTGGGTCCCACCAAGTACTTTTATATGTTCAGGCGTGTCTTTACATGGTTTTAGAGGGTATGGCCCACCCGGTGATCAGATCACCTTGCCATTTTGGCTCAACGCCTAAAATGAGGTGAAAAAGGGGATGGACGGGTTGGATTAAAAACATATATCAGGGTGGAGCCTACATGGGCAGCCCTTCCCAAAACCACTTTTTTTTTTTTACTACTAACGTTAGTACACCCACTGCCCTCATGCTGTATTGACGTCCAGCGTCTCTGGACGCTGGACAGTTTGGTATACAACAAGTAAATATTAAGGTGGGCCTGCTCAGGTGGGCCACCACATGATGTATGGTGTGGTACAACACATATAAGGTGGTCTCCACTCATAGACAACCCGGATAAAATACTTACTTCATGGTGGGGTCCATCCGAGTGAGCCAATCAACCACATCATCACAAGAAAAGAAAAATGAAAAGAGAGAGGGAGAGAGAGAGAGAGAGAAAAAGAGTGGGACACACGTGTGATGGAGGGACCCCGACACTATGGGCCCTCCCTTGCATTTAATCGTACATCAAATGATATTCAAAGTGGGCCATCGGCCACATCTTAGGGTCCCAAGTGAGATCCATACCATTGATCGGTAGGCCTCACTTGGCCCACCTAAGAAAGCAAGAAAACTACCCTATCAAAGCACCCACCGGTTGATCTCTTTGGTCCGTTGGAAAGCCTATCTCCTTGTGCTTCACTTTGATGGTGGAAGATGGGGGATTGATGGCTAGGATGATGGGTTTTTGGAATGGGAAAAGGTGGGCCACACAAACTCTCTCTTCTCTCACTTGGGAGCTTGGTCGTGGGAGTGCTCTTGCTTGGAATGGTGATGAGAAATGAGGGAGAGAGAGTGTGTAGTAAAGAGAGGAAGAGTGTAGCTTAGGTAGGCCATGATTGTTTGTAAGAGAGGGTGGCTTGTAATAAATGGTTGTAAGAGGCTAAGGGTAGGGTGGCTAGTCATAAGTACTTGTAAGAAGGCTAGGGGGTAGGGTGGCTATAGCTTGGTTAGGGTGGCTATAGCTAGGCTAGGGTGATGTCATCCATCACTCTCATAATTACCTAGGGATTTGTGCCACATGGGATGGGTGGGTCCCGCAATGTGCGGTCCATGGTTATTATAATGTATGGTCCGCATCTTATGATCTAAGCGTCGGATTGGCGCATGAGACGCGGCGTTAGAATCGCGGTGACGGCGCGGTCACAATGGTATGGGTCTCAGATTAAACCGACTCGAATTTAAAGGATACGACTTACGGTCGTGCGCAACGTCAATTATCAGTCACGGACTGCCGGACTTCGACGGAAAGGATCGCAGGATTCATCGGAACAGTACGAACTAGGATACGGGTTTTACACCGAGTATGGAGAAGCTGGCACTCAGCGTAGTCTTCTCGGCGTGAAGGCTGCGTTCGTACTTCTAGGCGCATACTATTGTTGTCCTGACTAACGCCCCCTCAAGCAAGTCCTTCAAAAGCAAGAGGTGTCAGGTCGACTAACCAAGTGGGCGATAGAACTCGGGGACTTCGACATCCAATATCGTCTGAGAACTGCAATCAAGGGTCAGGCTGTGGCTGATTTCATAGCAGAGTTCACTACTCTGAATGTAGAGGTGACAGACGCGGGCACGGAGGCAGTTCCCGCGGCCCACCTGCTCTCCTGCTTATCCAGGACGCAGAATTAGACGGAGAGCACAGATGAATTCTTTATGTGGACGGATCATCCAATTTCAAGCGCGCCGGGGCAGGGATTGTCCTAGTCGCGCCCGATTCAGCCTCCATCCAATACGCTATCAGGCTCGACTTCAAAGACTCCAACAATGAAGCAGAGTACGAGGCCTGGCTGGCTCGACTCAGATTGGCAGGTAGTCTGCGGGTTCAGTCTCTCAAAGTACGGTGCGATTCTCAGCTCGTCATGAACCACATCTCCATCGAGTACGAGGCCAAGGAGACTAGAATGGTGGCTTATCTTGCCGAGGCCTAAAAGTTGATAGAGAAGTTCTGGAGCTGCATCATCAATCAGATTCCGAGGACGGAGAACTCTTGGGCCGACGCCCTTGCAAAGCTAGCCTCGGCCGTGGAAGGAAAGATTCCCAGGATCATTCCTGTGGAATTTTTAGATAGTCCGAGCCTCAACCGAGCTAATCAAGAAATGGTCAATCCAGTGGAGACCACTCCGAGTTGGATGGACCCAATTTACAACTACCTCACATCTGGTGAGGTCCCCCAAGACAGACTAGAGGCCCGACGTCTGAAGGTCAGAGCTGCACGATACATGTCTTAAATGAGATCCTATACAAGAAGGGGCGTTCACAGCCCTACCTCAAGTGTCTCTGACCCGACGAAGCAGACTATGTGATCTGAGAGACTTATGAGAGAATCTGTGGAAATCACTCCGGCGGCCGTGCCTTAGCTCTCGAGATACTCCGTCAGGGGTACTTCTAGCCGACCCTTCGAGAAGACTCAAAGAGCTATGTCAGGAGGTGCAACAAATGTCATAGGTCCGTTGTCGTGCTGAGGTAGCCTGCAGAGGAGATGACCCCTATGAGTGGGTCGTGGCCGTTTGCATAGTGGGGGATCGACATCATCGGACCTCTGCCCACTGGGAAAGGACAGGTCAAGTTCGCTATCATAGCGATCGACTACTTCACCAAGTGGGCCGAGGCCAAACCTGTAACGAAGATTACAGAGCAGAAGGTGACTAACTTCATCGAAAAAAATATCATATGTCGATTTGGAATCCAGCACACCATTGTCTCTGATAATGGAAAGCAATTCGATAATGACAGATTCCGAGGCATGTGTATGGGGTTCGGCATTTCAAATGCATACTCCTTACCTTGTCACCCACAGTCCAATGAGCAGGTGGAAGCAGTGAACAAGCTCATCAAGCACCACCTCAAGCCTTAACTTGCTCGAAGAGACCAGAGATGTCACTAGACTCCGAGTCGCGGCTCGACATTAGCAAGTGGCACGATTCTACAATTCCAGGGTCAAGACGAGGCGATTTCAGCCAGGGGACCTGGTTCTCTGCCGCGTCTTCCAGAATACAACAAAATCAGGGGCTGGGACACTCGGACCCAACTGGGAAGGGACTTATCGCATGGTCATATCAACGAAGCCAGGCTCCTACCACCCGGAAGATCTCGAAAGGCAGCATCTCCCTCACTCCTGGAATGCCGAGCACTTGAAGATCTATTATCCATGAATAACTACTGGTCATTCAAGGCCCTCAATGAATGTACGGCTCGGAGCTACTATCTTATTAAGGCTCTGAACAAAAGCATCTTTCCTTCTACATGGTCTGTCCATTCAGTTTATTTACAACAAAAGAGTCACCTCTCTTAAGCGGAGGTGAACTCAACGAACCGATCCCTTAAAGGGTTCGGCTCGCTAATCCACGAAAAACTACAAAAGGGTCATCTCTCATATGCAGAGACGAAACCCGTAGGTGAACCGATCCCTTAAAGGAGGGGTTGGCTCATCATATGTTAAAAATCCACAAAACGACTAAGTGTCGCATGCCATTCGTGGAGAGTTGACCCTGCAAGGGGTCAGCTCTCAACATCAACAAATCATCATGCAGCAATCAACATATAAAATTATGCCCTCGACCAAGGGTTAAATCATCACCCATCCAAAAAATTATCATCCATCAGCATCCCATGTAAAAAGAAAGAAAAGAAAAGCATCTCATTCCCTCTGAGCAGAGGGACCAGCCACCGAGCTAGGGGCTGAGCATCAGGGTTGGCCTCGGTAACAGCTAGGGCATTCTCAAGCTCCTTGGTCATAGCTAGTTCAGCGTCCTAGGCCTCGTCCGCACCAAGAGTGTTAAAGTCAATGCCGGGATGGAGTTCTCAGACCTCGGTAAGGTAGGTGTCGAAGCCAGTGTTGTACCCGTAGAGGTACAGCTTGTCCAACTCTCCGGCCCTTTCCGACGACTCCTTATACTCCGCCACTACCGCGACAGCTTGTGAGGCCACCAGAGTCTCAAGCTCCCCTCGCTGCTTCTCCAGCTCCGTGGTAGCCCAGGCCATGAGCACAGACCTCTGCTGAATCACTTCCTTGGCCACTTTGGCTTCGCTATCGCGAGGTTTTCCACGAGTTGTGCGTTCTCTCCCTTTGTACGATCGACGGAGGCCTTCAGACGTTCAACGACCTCTCGCAGGCGTATGACTTTAGGGTCGGCCACATCCAAGCGAGCTTGGGTTGATTGACCTCACCCTGTAGCACTAGCTCCCTCGCTCTGCCCTCATCTGCAGCCCTCTTCAGCTCCTCCCGTTCGGTAACTGAAGCCTCCAGAAGCCTTCTGAGCTCAGTCTTCTTTGCCTCGAGCTCGGCCTTCTCTGCCTCGAGTCGATCCATCTCCTTCAATCTTTCCTTAACCTCCACCATCATCGGCAGCGACTGGTAGCAGACCACTGCGTAGTCGTTCATGAATTAGGTGTAGTTGCGGGAGAGGGTGCTGGCTATGCTCAACTCTGGTACATGCTTAGCCGCCCAATTATTCAGCAAAGCCATGCGGTAACCAGGAGGGAAGATCTTTAGAGGAGTGGGCTTGGTAGCTCGTCCGACTCCGCTGGCCTCGGAGGCTTGAGCTGCAGCCTCGGGCGTGGTAGTGTATCCGACCAGGGCATCGGTTCTGCCGGCTAGGAAGTCGACCTCGGCGGCGGGCTGCGGAACAGACGGGGGCGTCAGCATCGGGAGTCTCCGCGGCAACTTCTCCCCTATCCCAGGGGGCTAGTAGGGAATGTGAGTGGAAACTCGGAGGCTTGCCCCTCTGGATTCAAAGTCGAGATGGTGATAGGCTCGGCTCCGACGGGGGCCTCCAGGGCTTGCGCTTCAGGGGCAGGGGTCGGGGCTGGGACGACCACAGCTTTGGCTGGGGTGAGCGCAGCTTCAGCCGGGGCAGGTTCGACTTTAGAAGTCTTCCTCTTCTTTGACATCACCTTGGTCCTCAGCTCATTAGTGTAACGCCCTAAAAATCAGGGGGTCGAGTATAAACTCAACTCCCGAGTTCCAGAACATCACTTATTCAACCAAATGAATGATGATTGAATGTTGACTGTATTCGTGCATTGAACATGAGTGAGATTAAGCCAAAACAGCATATCATACTCCAGAGACAGTTAAATTGCAAGCGGAAGACTGTGATAGATAGATAAATATATAAACTATGATGAGTCTCCAGAGTGTGATAACATTACCAGGTTAAATAATTACAAGTACGGTTCTAAAATATACCAAATGTGAGGAAGTGTAATGTCTCCTATCCCAAGTACCATAGCCCTGTCAAAACAGTATCAGGTCTTCATTGATCTGCCAGAGAGATACAGATAGGAGAACTCCTCCTATCATCATAGAAGTAGTCTGGCTCTACTTCACAAGCATCACCATCACCCGAAACTCAACAAATCTGGTTGGTGTGTACAACACCGTCCCGTAACGTGGGAGTGAGTGATCAACTCAGTCAAGCAGTAATGATAAAGCAGTACAATCAAACAATTCTAACTACTCTTATTTAATGCAAGTATGAAATGACATGATGTATGCCCTTGCCAAACCACCCTCATGCGACATCATCTTACGTTCGCGAATGCGTCCATCCCTCAGTGCTCCACATCTACCAGGCACATGCAGTGCGATGATGAGCATGATTACCGAGTAATTATTAGTTCATTTCAAACAGCAGTATTGGGAAACTAAGGTACCTCCCTTGTATCATTCCCAAACATGATCCATCCTAGGGTCGTCAATCCTAGTTAATCTCATACGGTATTATGGTTCGAGAGACATCGCGAAGGCATCGCAAAGGGCTCGTCACCCGTCAGCACGGATACAGATCTCACCGTATGCGGCTCAATTGCTGACCGTCAGCTCGAGTACAGGTCTCACCGTACTCGGCTCAATCACTGGCCGTCAGCTCGAATACAGGTCTCACCGTACTCGGCTTAATTCATACTCTAGTTGCTGTGAAGGGCTCGTCGCCAATCACAGACCTTGGAGTATACTCGAAGACACTACAGAGGACTCGTCGCCCGTCAGCATGAGTACAGGTCTCACCGTACTTGGCTCTCGCCGTAAGTGTCGATAGCTCGAATACAGTGTCCCATACCACCGTATTCAGCTCACGAGTTTGGTTGCTCAACGGTCACTATGGGGAGGCACGTGGCCCCAGCATAGGCCGACAGCTCGACCACGGTGTCCCATACCACCATGCCCGGCTCATGAGTCTTAGCGGATCGAGGTACCATGGTTAAAAGGGATTTCACTGGTAAGTTCGGTACCCTAGGTTCAAGCAGTAGCGTCCAAACATGGTGAACATACATAAGACAGATCGGGTTACTTGACGAGCTCGGCTAGCTCGAGTGCACAACAAGTTGAACGACATGAAGTGCATAAGCACTTCGCGTGGCCAACCACTACCGTCAACCGAAGTACGACTCGGGTTCATCGAACACATCTCACGTGGTAAATGAATCGCAGCCACGAATGTAATTCTGGTACTGATTGTCTGGACTATAATCATAGCCCCAAACACAATCAAGTGCAGATAGATAAAGCAGTAGTGGATCAAGATTCAACTCATACAATCAAGGTCTGGTATTATCCGTTTAGGGCTGTCAGGGCTGTTGCACGCACTCGTTGCTCCACTCCCCCATCACCCATGACGGATCATACAACGTAAATATAATTTTAAACATATGCATTACATAGTTAAAATCATAAAGCAGTTGAGCATGTTATGAATCACAACACAAGCATGAGTTTGTACATGTTCAATTCCTAATCACACAACTATCCAAGGAGATCATACACATAGTTAAAAGAGGTTGAGAATCATATCTCAACACCCTTATACATTACAATTTGCTAACTACTACTCATTCAGACATTTCAAGAAACACTTAAATAAACATACATCAACATACATGACATATGTCGATCACATAGGCATTAGGCCAAATCCTTTCACTAGGGAGTTGCCCCAATCATAACACGCGTACACCCACGACGGATAGTCATGGCAAGCAGGAATCCAAGTTTCATATTCATTCAGCCATTTCCACAAACACTTGGGCCACACATTTTAGCATATATAGTGTATATTGGCCGTGGCGTGATTTAGGGCAAATCCTTTCGTCAAAGGGGTATCGCCAATACAACAATCATGAATCCATGACAATTAGTCATGGCGAGCACAAATGAGAATTCTATACTCATTCAGTCATTTTCACAAACACTTAGAATACACTATTACAACATACATGGTGTATGTTAGCAAAACATGTATTAGGGCTATCCTTTAGCCAAACGAGTATTTTATCCATGTATAATATATTACTACAACAAATAATCATGATAAATACATCTCCAAAATTTATACGTATACAGTATTTTCTAGAATACGCAATTTCAACATACATAGTGTATATAAGTAAAACATGTATTTAGGCGAATCCTTTTGCCAAATAAGTATTTTATCTATATATCGTATATCTATATAACAAATAAACATGTCAAACACATTTCCAAAAAATATACGTATACCGTACTTTCTACAAATACCTAGAGTATGTAGAATTCCATATTTTTCATCTTTAATCGAAACGGAAAACAGATAGCACTTTGTACATGTGCAATTGCATGCAGATCATGAATCTATCATTATCTGACATTGAAAGCGTTGAAAACCATAACCTATACACCTAAAGTCCGCACCTTTTGTCGTAGAATCGTAACAGAGTCGATGGGTTTGCTAAGCTTCCGTATTCGGCAGTTTGGCAACCTATAGAACAAAATAGGTTAGCTATTTCACAACCTACAACTGTCTAAACCCCAAAACATATTAGGGTTATGGTTCCTTACCTAGAAATGACGCCGGAAACGCCGGGAAAGCGATGAGAATCAGGCGGTGGAGCCCGAATAGCTGCAGGGAAGAGTGGCAGGGAGATTCTCCCACTGCTCCCACACTTTCTCTCTCTTTTCTCTCTTTTCTCTCTCTCAATCTCAAATTCCTATGGCTGCCATGAGAGAGGGTTTAAGGTCCTTATATAGCCTAAAAATTCACCGAAATAGACTTATGTTCAAAGTATACTTACATTATAACCAAATCGGCATTGTTTCAGCTCAAAAGAGGGTTTCTGGGGGCCCTCCTTGAGCCAAAGGTCGGACTTAAGCTCACTAACACTGGATCTACATTCTATTAAGTTTTTGTTTTAGTGGGATTTCCAGATCACGCGTGGCGGACCAGTTTCAGTTCAACGGTCAGCGGATCTCGATCGGAGATTCCGAGTACATGTAAATGTGTATGAAATTTCTCCTGATCCGAGGGTGTAATTTGGTCTGATTCTAACGGTCTGGTTGCTTAATACTGATCCGCAAGTGAGTGGTGCCAGATTACTATTCAAGATATTTTATTTTGAATTAATTTCATATTTCTCACACTCTTCACTCCGAGCTCAAGCGAATAGCGCTGGGACACTATCTAGATTTGATTTCCGAGATGGTTGTCAAGCCCAGCGAGGCGGTCCTAGTTCCTTAACTTCGTGTTAATCGGACTTCCGACGTACGGTCCAGATCCTATACGGAGTTTCGAGATGCTCCCGAGAGCAGCCGGGTAATGAGATTGATCCTAGATTATAGGGTACTGTAGCATCGATGATTCTACAAGTTTTGGGTCTTGCAGATCGTATTTAAAGTGATTCGAGCGAATTCTACTGATTGTTTAGTTCAGTAATTAACCAAATTTCGCCCTAATTATGACAGAATACGGTCCTAGGGAAGTTCTTGCCTCTTTCTGGCATTTCTAGTTGGTCTATTATTTTAATTATTTTTTTAGTAGTTCATCATCAAGTATACTTCATCTCTACCAAATTTCATTAGGTTTAGTGTTGTAGAAAAATTCTAAAAATTCCAGAAGCGGCAGTTGTCCAAACTAATGACTTTCGGACAGTTGTCACCATGACCTATATTTAACTATATTAATTATTTTATTATATTTTTACTTATTTTTATATGAAACTAGACTTATTAAGCTTCAATATGGTTTTTGAATCACCTAAATCGGAGTTATAACGAATGAGATATGACTTTTCAAAATTGGACCAAAATCATAGAAAAAGTGGGCAAAAACGGGCCACTGCCCCCCTGCGGCCCTGCCAGGCCCGCCTTTTGGCGAGGCCTCGCCAACCGGGCGATGCCCTCGCCGGTCACTGACCCGTTTGGGGTGTTTTTTTCATCCGATATGTAAAATGGATGTATTTTATAAATCGGGATGAGTTATTCGACATGCAATATATGTTTTTGGAGTAGGAGAAGCTGATCTATCCATGTAGCCTACTTATTTCGTGAGATTCCAAAAGTTTAATGGTTAAAAACCTATTTTATTTACTTATTTACTATTCATAGTAATTTTTAGGTTAAGTATTGATCAATATCACTTAAACATTAAGATTTGTGTCTAATATGAAAGCACTTAGAAAATTTTGAAGGACGAGGTAGTGAAATGTGAGATTTGTGAAGAAAATGTGAGGTTTTCAAGAGAATGGTTTGAAGAAGGGACTTAAGACCCTTGAATTGAGTGTTTGAGAAGTTAAACAAGAGTTAGGTTTGACCCATCGCCTAAGGACGTCTAATTCCAGGTTGGAAAAAATCCGGGCCGTTACAATTAGCGAGGACCATGCTCATCGAAGGGCACGGCACCACCAGCCTCCTCCTTTTCGAGCCGCTTGTTTCCAATCCTGCCCGAAAAGAAACAAAATCAGCCTAAGCAAAATCTATAGAAGAACAACGGATAGTCTCCGAGGACCCTGACCCTACTTACCCAGAGCAAAGGGAGTAGGCTGGAGTCTGTAGAAACCAAACGACACTAGGTTCTCCCCGTTGATGAGTTTGAACCAAATGTGTTGTTCTTCGACAAGCACTCGGGCTCTGACTACTTGGTTCTGCTGGAGAGGATTGAGATCGGGAGCCCCTTTCGGTTGGACTACAAGGAAAAGCAAAATACCAGTTAGAACACAAAAAGACAAGTCAGACATACAGAGTGTGACAAAATGAAAAGTACCCGACCTGGGTTGGCGAACTTGGTAGGGACCATAGCTCGCAATTTGCTCAGCTCAGAGGCCCCGGCCTCCCACTCTCCCAAGGCCTAAAACTACTTCCCCTTCCAATCTTTGTTGGAAGTAGGAAATCAGGTTACCAAACCCAGGATACATGGAGGTCTAACAGAGAAGTAATGTCAGGACGGCTCGTTCCTGTCGTACTTAGACATGTACAAATACAAGAACTCGTCCGGCATCAACCTCTGATTCTTCACCTGGTGCCAGATGATGAATGTGGAGACTAGAAGTCGCTAGGCATTCAGGACCAGTTGGCTTGGGACCACTTTCAGTTGTGTAGTAAGCTCGCGCACAAACGGATGGATGGGAAGTTGGAGCCTGCATTGAAGGGCACCAGTGAATATAACAATCTCCCCCTCAACAGGAAGGCCCGCTTATCAGTGAGAGAAGGAGCTTGGATGTTCACCGAGTCCAGAATCTGGTAGTCTTCACGAATCTGGGCCATCTCGGACTTGACCAGAACCGAGCCCCCGGGGACCAGTGGCTTTGGTCTGCCTCCCGATGGGCCTGCCTTCGACTGTCCCCCAGGATCTCTAAGTGCCCTCTTCGGCCTCTTACCTCGGCTTTCAGTCCTCGGACCCACAGTTCTCTGGGTCGAGGGGTTAAGCGGTATGGCCTTAAAGGGACCTTCAGAGTCCCCGGGCCCTGAGTCGGTGGTCCCCGGTTCAGAGTCAGCATCTGCTCATCTGATCTCCTCAACTTCATCAGAGTTGCTCGACATAGTAAAAGAAAAGGTCTAAATGGTGGAAGACTCACTGCGTTGAAGGCGATTCACTCCGGTAGAAAATCTCTCTACTCCGGCAGCTTCCTCCGAGCGAATCCCTTCTTTGGCTACCGGAAACCCTCTATCCGGTGAGGAAAAACCACTTTCTACGCAGAGGTAATTCGAAAAGAGCAAGGGAATAGGGGGTGAGAGATCTAGAATGCAGGAGCAAGAGAATGTGAATGAGAGCGAGAGGGGTTTATATAACCCTCCCATTACTCAGCGTCATCATTGCAGACAGCTGTCCCCGAAGCCAAGGCAGCTCGACACTGTCACCAAGGGACCCGTGAAGGGAGTTGATAAGCTTGAGTCTGCGTTCCTAGATCCGAGTCTCATCGGCATTAAAAGTTATTTATGGTGCAAGGGGCCTCTCGCCTCTCTATGAGCTCGTGACATCGTTTCCTTTGCTCCACCGATTACGAATCGTAACCGTCGCCACGTGTCCTTCGCTCAGAGTCTAAATCTGAAGAGTTGTAGCCGCCGTACTGCACACGTAACCTAAAGCGCAATCGTCGTAGTGATTGTGTCCCAATCATCCCAACCGTCATTATGAGCAGAGACGTGGAGGTGTCGCCCCGTTTTCCCAAGCATTTACTCTATAAATCCAAGCTTGGACTAAGAGAGCAGGGGGCTTCTGTTATGGGGAAATCTGGACAGGGTCCAACAGGGACGGCCCGAACCATCCGAACTAATTAATAGGGGCTCGGAAGGAGAACATCATGTCGGGTGCGAACGGACCTCTGGACTACGACCCTAGGACGGGGAAGATGAGTTCTCGTCCTTATCCTCATCCTCATCCAAAGAAGGTTGGCTGAGCTGAGCTCTCATCCTCATCCTCATCCTCATCCGAAGAAGGTTGGCCAAGCCGAGCTCTCGTCCTCATCCTCATCGTAAGAAGGTTGGCCGAGCCGAGCTCTCGTCCTCATCCTCGTCTTCATCCAAAAAGTTACGATCCTGAATCGACCGACTCATCCTCGACCTAGAGGCGAGAGCTAAGCCCTGAATAAGCACGCCTAACAGACTCTGACCCCGATAACTCGACTATGAATTTTGACTACAGGTACTCAACTGCGGACTCATATAGGACGAGGTCCGAGCCCAAATAAAGATATTCCGAGTACCGAGCTAAGAAACCAGTCCGAACGTGGAGGTGGTCGAAGATCACGCCTGGAGATACGCTCCATTAGGACACGATGTGCTACATGATCCAAAGATTATGGAGTATCTCCACGATTGTAATATTCGCTTGATTGAGTAGATCATACCGAGATTGACGGACACGATTTGCCTAACCCACAGGTATAAATACCAGGGGACCCTATTATAACAGGAATACAATATCTCGCACCCTCTCTCTACATAACGAGACTTAGACCCATATTCCCTAGCCTGACTTAGGCATCGGAGGGTCCCCTGTTTAAGCCAGGGTCTCCTTTGCTCACCTTTTTGTGCAGGACTAGGGTCCGTATGAGGTTCGCAACATTGAGTAGAGGGTGGTCCAGATTTTGACCTCAACAATAATTATATTTTAATTAGTATAATTTTTAAGTGGTCTTATTCACCTTATTTAGAATATAGCCATTAATTCTTTAGCTCAACTAAGCCTTTCACACGTGTCATGATATATTATTCCACAATCTCATTTCTTTCATTTTAAAAACCCAATAAATTCTGAAATTTCATGCATTGAATTTTGATGATACAATTGTTATGGGAAGATCAAATGCACCAGAACTCCGAGGCCTGAGGTTATTTAGAGCCAACTCAAGGCGCAAGACTAAGCTCGAAGATATGAATAGGCAGAGGCATGACATCTAACCCGACATTCTTTACGCCTTCGACCTGAGGCCTGGGAGGCCAACTCGGAGCTTGGAACGATCCGAGGCTGAGGCGGTCGGCTCGGAGTAATCCGAGGCCGAGGCAGTCGGCTCGGGACTCAGATCAGAATCTACTAATGAGGGGGACCATGAGGTGTCCCACTACTGCACGATTAGAGATGGTTACTCAACCGCCCACGTCGGCACGACCACTGAGAGACTAGGTGGCCAAACTGCCTGCAGAACGCAATGAATGGCCCAAGATGCGCCTACTTACATGGACACAACCATCCTAAGCAAGAGGGTATAAATAACACCCTTAGGGGAGGAAACTGGTACGCAAGGCATCGGAGGGTCCCCTGTTTAAGTCAAGGTCTCCTTTGCTCACCATTGTTGTGTAGGATCAGGACTCAGAGTCAGCTCGGAGTTCTAATATCCGCGCGGAGGGCAGTCAAGATTTTGACATCAACATTTTTGGCGCCGTCTATGGGAATTTGATACCAAAAGTCAGTTTCCTATTTTCTAGTACAATGGCACGAGGAAAGAAGAAATCTGCAGCTGTGGAACCGGACCCGAATTATCAGACTCGGTTTTCCTCGCTACTTCACGCCGAGTCAACTCCGGGACCATCCCAGCGTTCTCATAATCGGGCAAGCAAGTATCGAGCCATGCAAAGCGAGATCCAAGCCCTACACGATGAAATCAATTAGATGAAGTAATGTGTAACATCCCGAAAAAATCGGGGGTCGAGCATAAACTCAACACCCGAGTTCCAGAACATCACTTATGCAACATAGATAATGATGATTAAATGTTGTCTGCATTTGAGCATTGAACATGAGTGAGATTAAGCCAAAATAGCATATCATACTCCAGAGACGGTTAAATTGCAAGCGGAAGACTGTGATAGATATATGAAATATATAAAAAATAGTGGTGAGTCTCTAGAGTGTGATAATATTACCAGGTTAAATAATTACAAGTATAATCCTAAAATATACCACATGTGAGGAAGTGTAATGTCTTCTATCCCAAGTACCATAGCCCCGTCAATACAATACCTGGTCTTCATAGACCTGTCAGAGAGTTACATGTAGGAGAACTCCCCTCAACATCATAGTAGTAGTCCGGCTCTGCTTCATAAGCATCGTCATCACCTAAAACTCAACAAATCTGGTTGGTGTGTACAACACCGTCCCGTAACGTGGGAGTGAGTGATCAACTCAGCGGAACAGTAAAGCATAGGTTAACATGTTATCAATTCAGTCAAGCAATAATGATAAAGCAGTAAAATCAAACACTCCTAACTACTCTTATTAATGCAAGTATGAATGCAGTCATGATGTATGCCCTCACCACACCCTCCCTCGTGCGACACCATCTTACGTTTGCGACATGCTTTCATTCCTCAATGCTCCACATCTTCCAGGCACATGTAATGCATGATGAGTATAATTACCGAGTATTTATTAGTCCATTTCAAACAGTAGGATTGGGAAACTAAGGTACCTCCCTTGTATCATTCCCAAACATGATCCATTCTAGGGTCGTCAGTCCTAGTTAATCTCAGATGGTGTGTTTTATAGGTCACTGCAAAGGCTGCCAGGGCTGTTACGCACAAAGGTTACACCACTTCCCCATCACCTCTTTAACGATTCATCACTATACAGAAACAGGCCTAGTTCATACTCTATACACCGCAGCAAAACTCTAAGGCTCACCGTAATTTCAGAGTATGCTCGAGGTCACTACAAAGGGCTGTCATGCTCGTAATCGTTGCACCACTCCCCCATCACCTTATCAATGTAGGCCGGCAGCACGAATATAGTGTCCCATACCACCATAATCAGCTCACAAGTCTGGTTGCTCACTGGTCACTACGGGGAGGCACGTGGCCCCAGTGTAGGCCGACAGCTCGACCACGGTGTCCCATACCACCATGCCCGGCTCATGAGTCTTAGCGGATCGAGGTACCATGGTTAGAGGGGATTTCACTGGTAAGTTTGGTACCCTAGATTCAAGCAGAGGCGTCCAAACATGGTGAACATACATAAGACAGATCGGGTTACTTGAGGAGCTCGGCTAGCTCGAGTGCACAACAAGTTGAACGATATGAACCGCATAAGCACTTCGTGTGGCCAACCACTATCGCCAACCGAAGTACGACTCGGGTTCGTCGAACACATCTCACGTGGCAAATGAATCACAGCCATGAATTCAATTCTGGTACCGATTGTCTGGACTATAATCATAACCCCAAACACAATCAATTGCAGATAGATAAAGCAGTAATGGATCAAGATTCAAATCATACAATCAAAGTCTGGTATTATCCGTTTAGGGCTGCCAGGGCTGTTGCACGCACTCGTTGCTCCACTCCCCCATCACCCATGACGGATCATACAATATAAACATGAATTTAAACATATGCATTACATAGATAAAATCATACAATCAGTTGAGCATGTTATGAAGCACAACATAAGCATGAGTTTGTACATATTCAATTCCTAATCACACAGCTATCCAAGGAAATCATACACATAGTTAAAGGAGTTGAGAATCATATCTCAACACCCTTATACATTACAATTTACTAACTACTACTCATTCAAACATTTCAACAAACACTTAGACTACATACATCAACATACATGACATATGTTGATCACATAGGTATTAGGCCAAATCCTTTCACTAGGGAGTTGCCCCAATCATAACACGCGTACACCCACGGCGGATAGTCATGGAGAGTAGGAATCCAAGTTCCATATTCATTTGAACATTTTCACAAACACTTGGGCTACACATTTCAACATATATAGCGTATAGTCGTCGTGGCGTGATTCAGGGCAAATCCTTTCATCAAAGGGGTATCGCCAATACAACAATCATATATCCAATGACAATTAGTCATGGCGAGCACGAATGAGAATTCTATACTCATTCAGTCATTTTCACAAACACTTAGAATACACTATTACAACATACATGGTGTATGTTAGCAAAACATGTATTAGGGCTATCCTTTCACCAAGCAAGTATTTTATCCATGTATAATATATTCATACAGCAAATAATCATGGCAAATACATCTCCAAAATTATACGTATACGGTACTTTCTAGAATACACAATTTCAACATACATAGTGTATATAAGCAAAACATGTATAGGGCGAGTCCTTTCGCCAAACAAGTAATTTATCCACATATAATATATTCATACAACAATTAATCATGTCAAACACATTTCCAAAATTTGTACGTATACGGTACTTTCTACAAATACCTAGAGTATGTAGAATTCCATATTTTTCATCTTTAATCGAAACAGAAAACAGACAGCACTTTGTACATGTGCAATTGCATGCAGATCATGAACCTATCATTATCTGACATTGAAAGCATTGAAAACCATAACCTATACACCTAAAGTCCGCACCTTTTGTCGTAGAATCGTAACGGAGTCGATAGGTTCGCTAAGCTTTCGTATATGGCAGTTGGCAACTTATAGAACGAAATAGGTTAGCTATTTTATAACCTACAACTATTAAAACCCCGAATCAGTTTAGAGTTAGGGTTTCTTACCTAGAAATGACACCGGAATCGTCGGGAAAGCGATGAGAATGGAGTGGTTACGCACGTATTGCGGCAAGGTAGAGCGGCAGGAAGATTCTCCCACTGCTCCCACACTTTTTCTCTCTTTTCTCTCTTCTCTCTCTATGGTTTCTCTCAAATTCGTATGGCTGCAATGAAAGAATGTTTAAGGTCCTTATATAGCCTAAAAACTCACCGAAATATACTCCAGGTCAAAGTATACTTAGGTTATAACCAAAGCGGACCTATTTCAGCTCAACGGAGGACTTCTGGAGGGCCTCCTTGAGCCAAAGGTCGGACTTAAGCTCACAAACTATGGATCTAGGTTCTATTAAGTTTTCGTTTCGGTCGGGATTCCAGATCACGCGTGGCGGACCAATTTCAGTTCAACGGTCAGCGGATCTCGATCGGAAATTCCGAGTACACGTAAATGTGTATGAAATTTCTCCTGATCCGAGGGTGTAATTTGGTCTGATTCTGACGATGATTTTACTATTTGAGATATTTTATTTTGAATTAATTTCACATTTCTCACACTCTTCACTCCGAGCTCAAGCGAATAGCGCTGGGACACTATCTGGATTTGATTTTCGAGATGGTTGTCAAGCCCAGCAAGGTGGTCCTAATTCCTTAACCTCTTATTATTCGGACTCCCGATGTGCGGTCCAGATCTGATACGGAGTTTCAAGATGCTCCCGAGAGCAGTCGGGTAATGAGTTTGCTCCGAGATTTTAAGGTAACCTAGCGTCAATGATTCTACAAGTTTTGGGTCTTGCAGATCGTATTTAAAGCGATTCTAGCGGATTTCGTAGCTAATCTAGTTTTGCACTTAGTTACTTTGTCTCATTTCTAAAGAATTTAGTCCTATAAGATTTCTGTCTGAGGTGGTACTTAGTCCTTTGTAGTTTGTATATAAAGTGATCCAAGTTATACTACTTAGCTAGTTTAAGATAGTGTCTAGGGTGAAAGTACTTAGAAAAATTGAAAGATCGAGGTGGTGAAGGGTGGGATTTGTGAAGAAAATGGTTTGAAAAGGGATTTGAGGCTTTAATTAAGTGTTTGAGAAGTTAAACCTGTGTTAGGATTGACCCATCGCCTAAGGACGTCTAATTCCAGGTTGGGAAAAATTCGGGCTGTTACAAAATGACAGGAGAAACGGTCGCATCCAGTTCGGGAAACCGTCGGACCAGTAGTGGAAGTCGAGTCTGCACCGCGGTGTGTGAGACCTGAAGGGTCACAGCATCAATCCGCCAGAGTTCCTGCTTCAATCCAGAACCCCCCTTCGACCCAAAACCAAGTTCCAGCTTGGAACCCAATGACTCGGACTCCGACGAATGCTTCGGTCACTTTGACCCTGACACCGACGGACCTCCGTCACGAGCTGGAGAGGAGAAGGGGGGAAGGACCCCTGAAGTAGAGGCTCCGTGGGAGACGGTAACCGAAAATAGAGATCCGTGTGAGGCGCGGTTCACGGAACTTAATAATCAAGTTCTAATGTTACAGTAGAATCAGCAGCTTCATCCATTCCTGTCGTCGTTTAGGCGATGATGGAAGAGACCAAACCTCCCTTCACCTTTGCAATCATGAGCGAGGTGATGCCGAGAGGTTCTAGATACCTCCCGTCATCCAGTACTTCGGGTATGGAGACCCGTTTAAACACGTAGAGGCCTATCGCTCGTGGATGCAAATCCATACGGCCATGGACGCGATGATGTGTAGGGGATTTTCGATCACAATTACTGGATCCGTTCGGAGTTGGTACAGGCAACTCAAGCCTAATTCAGTCGGTTCCTTCGCAGAGCTCAACAGATTGTTCCTTATCCAGTTAATAAGTGGTAATAAGAGTCAGAAGTTGACTACTCATTTGTTCACCATCAAGCAGGGGCTAAAGAGTCATTGAAGGACTTCATCGCCTGCTTCAACGAGGAGGCATTATAGGTGGAGGATTAAGATGATAAAAATGGCGCTCTCCGCCATGTTCAGCGGTCTAAAAGAGGGGAAGTTTACCTTCTTCATTGGGAAGAACCCGCTGAAGACGTTAGCTAAGCTCCTCACCAGTGCTAAGAAATACACTAATGTCAAGGAGTTCTCCAACTCCCGTAAAAATATCCAAGTAGCAGAGCCGCCAACCAAAGGGAAGAGGTTGAGGAATGAAGAACCTTAGTCATCTAGCAAGAAACTAGACAACCATGCCTGTAAGACCCGTGTCTTAGTCCGTACCGTTCTGTAAGCTTCCGCGATCCTACCGGTCAAATTCCAGCAACCATCGACCCGTTTCTAACGTTTACGCGTGATCCTAAGCCGAGTCCTGCATACCAAAGTCGACTTGATCCGAAACCTGTACCTTGGCGACCGGGCCGTCGCCGCGGTTCCAACGGCACGACTCGCGCACTGATCCGATACCCAGGGTAGAAGATGTAGGCCCACGTTCAATTCGAAGAAATGCCGCGCGTTGTGAACTTCGAGAGAATCTCTACGAAATGTCCCATCAATCAATCAATCACTCATGTCAAGTACAAGTCAAGTCACTTCATACCCAAGTACAACAACCCATACCTTTCTCTTACACAAGCAAGCCCAAAGTCAACCCTCACATCACTTCACCTCTCTCTCCACCCATCCCTTCTTACAACACATCACTCCACCCATCCCCATCACACATCATCCCATCACCTCATTTTCTCTCATATTTTCTCAAAAAAAAAAAAAAATCTCTCCCAAGAAAAAAATCCATACGTCCAAGCTCTCTCCCTCTCCCAAACAACAAGTGTAGCCCATTTTCCCACTCTCTCATCTCCCATCTCAACCGTCCATTCCTCATCTACTACCATCAAAAGTGTAGGCAATGAGCTAAGGAGGCTAAGGAGCAAGGAAGAGTGCAAGAGGTGGGTGATCCACCGTTGAAATCTTATTTTTAGGGCCCACTTATTGGTGGGACCCATTTTGATGTTTGAGTTGTATTATGTGGGGCCCATAGTGGTGGGGCCCCACCATCACAGTTTCTCTCTCTCCCTCTTTCTCTCTCTCTCTCTTTCTCTTTCTCTCCTTATCTTTTTCCTCTCCTTAGAATGTAGTGGGCCCATCAATTTGTGTTAAACCTACTCCATCCATCGAATGGTGTGGCCCACCGCATTTTAAGAGAGATCCGTAGTCTACATAACATATATAGTGTATTATATTTACATTATATATATATATATATATATAAAAGAATGGTGGGCCACGTCCATGTGGGACCCACCACAGTGTATGTGTTGTATCTATACTGTCCAGTGTCCCTGGACGCTGGACGGGTATAGCTATTATGGAGTGCGTCGACTGACATGGGTGTGTACTTTCAAGGTAATAAAAAAGAAAAAAAAAATTGTTTTTGGGGTGGGCCACCCATGTAGACCCCACCTTGATGTTTATGCATGATCCAAGCCGTCCAACCCAACCCTTGCATCATTTTAGGCGTTGAGCCAAAAAATGAGACCGATCCAATTATCTGGTGGGCCGTGGCATTGAGAATGCTAGTATTTTCCATTAAAACTTGGGAAAATGATTGTTGGGGTCCACAAGAAGCTTGGACCCACCTGAAACTTGGTTTGGACCCCTAATTTTGTGGGACACATACAATGGACGAGGTAGATCTGGTTAATGTGGGTCCCACCTAGAACAAAAAAAAAAAAAAAAAAAGAAGAAGAAGCAGTGCTGCTGCTGCTGCTGACAGACGCAGACAGCACCTGCGCTGCATGGGCAGACGGACCAGCTGGGCCTCACGGCCTAGCTGTGGGTCCCATCGTGATGCGTTTCGAACATTAACACCTTGTATTTAATGGGTCCCCTTTGTCTATGGGGCTTCCCCAAAAATCAGCCGTATACGGAACTCAGGTGGGCCACATCATCTAAAATCATGTGAGGACATGCCTAAAACATATAAAAACACCCGGTGGGGCCTACCTGAAAATTGGATGTGGCTGAAACTTGGTCTGAACCCTCAGTCAGGTGGGACACACCTAATGGGTGGGTTGGATTTGTGAACCACATTTCGGTGGGCCCCACACCCACCCTCAGGTCCAATTGACCTTATAAACAGGTTGGACGGCAAATAAATATCGCGGTGGGCTCCCTGCCCATGTGACCCAATCAACAGATTGGGTGGAAAATAAATATTGCGGTGGGCCCCCACCCTGTCCGTATGACCTTATGAACCGTTTGGATGGCAATAAACATTACAGCGGGCCCCTGGACAAATTGGATGTAAATAAACATTCCAGTGGGCCCCAGGTCCTCATGACCCTATTAATAAGTTGGCTGGAAAATAAATACCACCATGGGCCCCCTTAGTCCACGTGACCTTATGGCCAGATTGAATGAAAATAAACATTATGGTGGGCCCGTGGTCCACGTGACCTTACCAACAGGTTGGTTGATAAATAAACATTACAATGGGCCCTAGGCCCATGTGACCCCAAGAACAGTTTAAATGGAAAATAAACATTATGTTAGGCCCTAGGTTGGGTGGAAAGTAAACATTATGGTGGGTCCTACTTAGGACCCACTTATGTATGTATTGTGTCCACACCTTTCATCAGTGTGGACCTCCACCATGGAGTATGTGATTTATCTATGCCTTCCATCCCTATGGGACCTACCATGATGCATGAGTTTCATCCAAACCGTTCAACCATTTGGAGATCATTGAGACCTACTTTGACTTGTACATGAGGCCCATTTGATGTATTGAAGGCCCATGTGCCGAGGCCCAATGGGATGTACATGAGGCCCATTATAACGTGATTGTACCATGGTTTATGTGTTGACTATTATAGTAGGCTATGCCTTAGAAGCAATGATGGTTTGACGTCCACATTGTAGGATGGTGTCAGTTAAATGTCTGCATTATCACTAGCCCTAAGGCCCATTGATAGGCCCATACTTGTAGTGGGTAGGCCGTCTAGGCCCATCTTCGCTTTGCTCAGATCCCATCACTATATAATATGTTTAGTATATATACATGATTCATGATCATACACATCATATGTATGCTTGGTGTGAGGAGTGACTGATCATAGCATATGCCTTTGGGCAGATTGTTTGTTGGCTCCCTGATAGACGGAGTTGCCCTACAAGAGCGCGCGACGCGTGCAGGATTGTTGCATGTTTGGTAGGGTGATTCATTCACTTTCATTTGTGTGATCATGATTATTGTATGCCCTAGCAATATCAGGGCCATAGCCTCCAAAGACACATCGTGGGTGGCTGGATTGGATACCGGAAATATTTGGTTCTAGCATATGGGCGTCATAGATGTCCCTAGGTGAAAATCCCTAAACCCGATGGTACCAGAGGATGACTCCAACGTCGAGACCGAGTGGATACACGAGCGCACGAGGGCCGTATACCAATATGCCCACTATCAAAAAACAGGGCAATGCCGACAGCTAAAAACCGTCAGCAATGACCTTTTCCGACGGTTGTTAGCCGTTGGACGGACAGTCGGGAAAGGAGGCGTGGGCGTTACTCGCCAACGGATTTAAACCGTCGACGTTTCCGACGGCTGAAGGTGACAGAGAAAGCCGTCGGCGTTTTGGACGGCTAAAAAGCATTCGCCGACGGCTAAAAGCCGTCGGCGTTTCTCATTAAATTTTTTAAAAAAATTTAATAATAATGAAAATTGATTGCCTCGTCAATACATACATCTAAAACTAGCTTAATAGCCATTTCTCCAAAGCCCCTAACCAACCAACCTATTTGATAAGGTCAATCCATACAAAAGAAAGGAAATCAAAGTCAAATCTACCATCCAAATCCCAAATATATAATGTATTTTCATATAATTAAAAAAAATATTGTATATATGATACCCAATCCCAAGTTCCCACTTGGCCATGACGGATCATGACAACTGCAAACAAAAAATATATATCACAATTCTCACAAATCATATGAGGTAAATATTTCAAATTATAAGCTAATTCTCACCTTTTTAGTAAAGATAATGATTGCATTCAAAGTAATATAATGTATAAACCAAAGTTTGATCAAGAAATAAACTTTGGGCAGTTTGGATTAAACTACCTGAAATGATTACTGTAGTTGAATCCGAAGCTTCGAAACTAGCCAACAAACCTCAATAAATCAATGAATTACCTAAAATAAGATATGGATTCTCTAAAAAAAAAAAGTGACAAGAGTTGAGAGGAAAGATAAAATCAAATCAATAAACTTCAATAAATCAAATACAACAAATAAAACGCTTGATATGCAGGCACACAGAAAGTTTTGGTCATATATCAAAACTATAGATCTCACCTAATACACACATCGAAAGTCCACATTTCCTGGTAGGTCCATCTATCTGCAAAGGTGCATGGGAACTAGCAAACCTCGCTGTTAAACGCTGATTTTTTAAGACTGAATATTTAAAAGATGAAAATTTTGATCTACAACTACAAGTCGTAGTTCGGCTTCTGGGCTAAACCCAAACATAGCGTTGACTTTACTATCTCAGATGGGCCAGGGCCCAACTACACATTTGCAACTTACGTATGACATGTTCAACACAACAATCTTTTCTGTCAAGTGAGCTTTGTTACATAGCCTGACAAGCATGAAGAAACCATTTGAAAGCATCATCCAACCACTGTTATTGTGAGGAAGAGAGGAGAGTGACCAATCCATATTTAAACCGAGTATCCAATAATGGATTTGACATTCTCGCCACAATTTAGTAGATGAAATAGAAGGTTGCGAGAGCATTATCATTTTGAAGATCGCAATGAGATTTTGATGATCTAAAAACAATAAGGGAGATCTGGGTACTCACCTCTTCCCCTTTACCAGCTCCAGCCAAAAAGTCAATCCTTACTTCCTTCGTCTTGAAACATCCAAGCTGACTTGCAAACAAAGGTGAGGCAAAGGCCACCTAACAAACAACAAAAACACGAGCATATCTTAACGCACATTTAGCAAAACAATAGCTTTTTCACAAGACCTCTTGCCACAAATCACAAGAGCTTCTCTCAAAAGATATCATAGCTCAAAGCAATATTGCAAGAACAAGATTTTTTCTTTATGAAACGTAAGAACAACATACATATGGCACAATTGTCAAAAAGAAAAGAATGAAGGGAGCAACAGATACTAAGACTAGAAAAGAAAGATCTACAGACCCCTTGGAAGCACCGGTGTCATAATCCTTTGGAGTTGAAATCTTTGTGATCTCGCCGTAGGTACCAAAAAGTTCTTCTAAACTGTCGCGGATCTGCAGCCAACGTAAAGAAGTGAGAATCCAAACCATGATTACAAGATGAGGGAGCAAACAGACAAAATAAGCTAGCTTAAGACCTCAAGGTCTACAACAGCCCATATAGAAAAAGTCTACTTTCAAGCACCCATCTATATGCACCATCTCCATTTCATGTCAAACAAACACATTAGAACTTCATACGTGGGTGGTTACACTTCTACATATGTTTGTAGGATGCAGGGTAAATACCTGAAGGTGGTGGTTGTATAACCATCTGATGTGATCCCTGAGATGCAAAGACATTGAACCTGCAATCAGCATGTTCTTTCAGTCGTATTTCCAGTTTCCAGATCACACAACAGGGCCACTGAAGTACTCATCTGAACCGATTGATGCAATGCAGGTGCTTTTGATAAGGAAGAAGGTGACAGAAGATGTTCAGTTCCAAATAATCTTCTGTCAAAAAATAGTAGCCTTCGGGAGGGATTTGTCTGGAATGCATGTATGATATGATAGCTAAAATGACATCAGCACAACCTGCATCCATCACATGTCCGGTGATAGTTAAAATCTATTGAGCAGACTAGGCAAGTTGTCTGTAATGCATGTATGATATGATAGCTTACCTTCATAAGAGAGCTATGTATCAACTCCATAATATCTTCACATGATTTGCAACTGCATAAATCATAAATTAGATGAAATAACTCAAACCATCCCTCCTATAATGGTGTTCCAAGAAACTAAGTTCCTTTCAGGCATTTCATCAAACAACTGGCGGGCATCGATCATCATCCCACATTTTACATGCATCAACAACAACATCTTCCTACATAGAACACAGGGAAAAGCAATTTTCGAAAAGGGATTCCAACCAGCAACCTCAAAAGGGAAAAAAAAATCATCTTCCCACCTCAAAACCAAACAAGATTCAAGTAACATTTGTAGCTAGAAGCTGTTGAAAGCACAAGATGCGAGAAATCGCGATTTCCAAAGGGGTTTTGAACAGAAAACATCAAAACGAGAGAAAAATTGCCTGTAAACACGAACAAAAGAAGAAACCGCAAGCATTTTTAAGAGAAATCGAGAAATGATATTAGGGCAAAAAGGACCTTGAAGACAATCGTCTTCCTCTCTCGCTTATTTCGGGAAGAGTGAGAGAGTCGAAGAGATATCTCGACTCTCTGTGCCTGTGAACTGAAACGAGAGCGGATTGCTTGTGACCCCGGGCAAAGAGATATCTCTGTAGTCGGGGCTGTTGGAGAGAGAGAGAGAGAGAGAGAGAGAGAGAGAGAGAGAGAGAGAGAGAGAGAGGGTCGGTAGAGTGTGTGAAATCGGACGTCGTTTGGTTAGTGACGCTGCCACTAGCCATGTGGCTAGTGGTCGGTGCTATGTGGGCCCCACCATGATCTATGTGTTTTATCCACACCGTCCATCTATTTTTATACATAAATTTAATAAAGTATGAAAAAATCTCGGGTGGATCGCACCATTGTTAAATAGTAATGATTGAACGTTTACCATTAAAAACCTCTGAGGGCCTATGTAATGTTTATTTCACATACAACCAGTAGATTAGGTCAATCAAACCTTGATGTAGGCGCAGGTTAGGTCATTAACGACGTGGATGATGGTAAAAAACAAATATCAACTTGATCCAAAACTTTTATAGCCCCAAGAAGTTTTTAATGGTGATAGTTCAATCAACAATGTGGCCCACTTGAGATTTTGATCTATCTCAGTTTTAGGTTCATTGTTTAAAATTATCTGAAACAATGAATGGACGGCATGGATGAGGCACATACATCATGTTAGGGTCCACATAGCACCGACTACTAGCCATTGCCAAGTGGCAGGGATAGTTGCCTGCCTGTTACGGACGCCGATTTACTGCTAATGCGCAAGGATGTTTGGTGGAGCCCAAAAAGATTTTTGTGATAAATCCAACCCGTTCATCGGTTTTAATAGCTCATTTTAGGACATGTAACAAAAAAATGATATGTATACAAAACTTAAGTAGGTCACGTGAGAAGAAAAAGTGAGGTTTCAGTGTGAATAGTTGAAACATTCTTGTGGCCGTAAAATTTTTGCGTCAGGCAATTTTTTGATATTCTCACTTCACAACACTTGTAATTACCTTATAAATGGTTTGGATGGAATATAAACATCAAGTGGAGCTCAGAAAGGTTTCAACTTTATGAATTTCTTTTTCCAAATTTACTCATCGTGTGACCCACTTGAGCTTTGGATATATCTAATTTTCAATTGCATATACTAAAATTAGATCTCAAAATGGATGGACGGGGTAGATTTCTCACAAACATCTAGGTCGGCCCCACCCAGCATCCTTGCCAAAGCCTTTTGCAGGAAATCCACGTCCGCCCGTTTCCTCATTGACGCTCTTGGAGTTCCGAGTTTACGAACGGTTCAAAGGAGATCAAAGTTACATGGCCCACAATGATGTATTTATCATATCTACATCGTTCATCCATTTGGTGAGATCATTTTATATCTTGATCCCAAAAATAAGTAATTTCGGAATCAAGTGGACCACACCACAAATAGCATTGGCGACAATGATTCTCATCATTAAAACATTCCTAGGCCCACTGTAACGTTTACTTTCCATCCATTCTATTCATGAGGTCGTACGGACCTGGATGAAGTGAAAAAAACAAATATCATATTGATCCAAAATTTCTGTGACCCCAAAAGGGTTTCAATGGCAAGCGTTCAATCCCCCACTGCTTTTTACAGTGTGGTCCATTTGATTTCTGGATCTGTCTTATTTTTCAACTAAAGCCTTATGACTAAATCACCAAGTGGACGAACAGTTTGGATATAACTCATGCCTCACGATGGGACCCACATAAATTAGTGACGTCACCACCGCACTTTGTGTGATTCACCGGCCAATCCACTTCCGAAATGCGGAGGCGGAACCAGTGATGGACGGTCCAAACAGGGCCTCGTGGAGTCCATCATGATGTATGTTATTTATCCACTCCGTTCATCCATTTCTACAATTTATTTTACTGCATGATCCCAAAAATTAAGCAAATCGAATCTCTGATTGGGACACACCACTTACCAATGGTAGACGCTCAATTTCATCGTTTCATATGGTGTGGTCCACTTGGGCCTTCGATCTACCTCCATTTTTGGATCATACTCTAACATGAGCTTTCAAAATGGATGGATGGCTGAGATAAAAACACAAATATTTCGATGGGCGTTATACTCCACCTTTTTTGCTAGTATACCCAAAATATTGAAATATTTGTTTATTAACTGTACTGATTTTGCCGACGGCCTAATATGCTTTCCCGACGGAATTTCGCCGTCGGCCTATCCGACAGCTAAAAGCCATCGAGAAAGACCCTACACAACCGTCGGCATTAGTCATTTTTTTGGTAGTGGCCGCGTCTCCCACTGTGTCGTGGTCAGTTGAAAAGGGGTGTAACCTTACCCGCCTGAGTGAGGGGGCAATTTCTAGGTTGAGTTTGACCAGCTTGAGGAATAGGTCCACTATCGACGAGCCGGGCCCTATATTGGCAGGCAGATAGTGAGGTCTTTTTTGCTCTCCCAGTTGTGCGTTCGGATAGGGACGGCAAGCTTGCTTTGGGTGTACTAGACCCCGGTGATTATCTAGACTGAGAACCGTACTAATTTGATGCTCTAGTGAGGAGCTGCATTGATATATAGAGGTGGATTGGCATGTTTGACTTGCATTATGCATCGCATGGCCTTGACATGGCCGATAGTATTCATATCTTGCACCGCATAGCCTTAGTACGACTGACTGCATTCATGTAGTCATCAACATGTTTCTGCATTACTCTGACCTTACATTCTGAGCACGCTCATATTGCGCACACACTTACACCACCCTCTAAGTTTTCTATAAGCTTATGCACGATTGATGTGTGCAGGTGACGCCAGGACGCAGCCGTAGTCTCACCGCAGTTGGAGCGTGCAGCTGAGCTTCTGGAGTTTTTATTATTATCACTATCTTGTATTTCCCCTTATACGCCTTGTACTCAAAGTTTTTTATCATAGTGGATTTTGTGATGTGTTCTTATGGTTATTGTTCATGGGTTATGCTTGTGGTTATGCTCATTACGAATCAAATTGATAATTAGAAATCCTCCTTGCAGCATCCTGGGATCGGAACCTGGTATATGGGTGCCGGGAGCCGAGAATGGGGTACTGCGGAGGCTGTCGGCGCCGGATTTAGCGATCGGGAATTTTGTGAGCCCGGTCTCCGAGTTTGGGGAGTGACAATGCCCCTCGTGATCGTCAGCCGAGCAGGAAGTCTGAGGGCAAGTTCTGTTCCTACACTCCCCTCAACACATCTACAGAGGAGATAATGTTGGACATCAGGGGTCAGAAGCTCCTGAATTGGCCCGTTTGCATGAAGGCCGACGCAGAATGCCGAGACAAGCACAAATATTGCTGGTTCCATCGTGACCATGGCTATAACACGAGTGACTGGTGTATCTCAAAGATGAGATCGAGACCCTCATCCGTAAGGGTCATCTGTGCCAATACATCAAGGAGGAGAGAACGACTCAGAGAGAAGAGCAGCAGAGTAAAGCTGCAGAAGAACCGGTCGAAATTCATACCATCTTTAGTGGTTCGTCCGATGGAGGAACTCAAACAGGGCCCATAAAGCCCACTCCTGGAAGTCTGATTTGGAGCACTACGTCCACATGACCGAGAGGCCAAAGAAAGAGTTGCAGCCTGACTTTCACGTAAGACGATGCGCACGGAATCCAGCATCCGTACGGTAATGCCCTAGTGGTGATGATGACCATAGCCAACCACAAGGTACACAAGGTATACCGCATTCTGGTCGACACCAGGAGCTCGGCTGACGTCATCTACTTGGAGGCCTTCGAAAGAACGGGGATTCTAAGGTCACACCTCAGACCTGTGAAGACCCCTCTGTACGGCTTTGCCAGAGAAAGGGCGATCTCCGAAGGAGCTATCTCCCTCCCTGTGATTGTGGGAGAAGGACGACATCAAGTCACCCTTCTGGTGGACTTCCTTGTCGTTAACATGTCGTTAGTGCATAACGTCATCTTGGGCAGACCCTCCCTCAATGCAATGAGGGCAATCGTGTTCACGTACCATCTAATGATGAAGTTTTTCGCCGATGGTGGAATAAGCTACCTCTGAGGTTATCAACGCGAGGCTCAGAAATGTTATGTGATAGCAGCAAGGAAAGGGTCGATGAAGCAGGCCCTCACCATCAATGTCTTCAATCCTAGGGGACCTACAAAGGATTCATCTGTGTAGGACTTGGAGGCCGTACCACTTGATAAAGTAGATCCGAGTAAAATCATTCAGCTCTGGATGTCATTGAATTCCGAGCAACGGTCTGAGATGTTGGCCTTCCAACAGCAGCACAGAGACGTCTTCAAATGGTCACATGAGAACATGCCGGGAATCTCTCCCAATTTCATGGTCCACAGGATAAATGTGGACCCAGATCACAAGCAAGTGAAATAGAAGAGGAGAGCGTTCGATGTCGAGCGATATGCAGCCATAGCCGACGAGGTCTCCAAACTTTTCAGCGTTGGCTTCATCGAGGAGGTGCACTATCCAGATTGGATTGCAAATGTGGTCCTCGTCAAGAAAGCAAACGGGAAGTGGCGGGTCTGTGTGGACTACTCGGACCTGAACAAGGCCTGTCCCAAGGACAGTCACTACGCCAAAACAGCGAAAAAAGGACGGTCTAAAACCGTCTCAAATGACCAAAAAGGACGGTCATGGACCGTCGCATAGGCCGTCAAATTTTGACGTGTCCTATTACTTAAAGGACGGTTGAAAACCGTCATTCTTATTAACGAAAAAAAGACAGTCATGGACCGTCCTAAAAAAGGACGGTCATAGACCGTCTCTTATGAGCCTAAAAAGGACGGCCATGGACCGTCCTTTAAAAGGACTGTCATGGACCGTCCTTAAAAAGGACTGTTATAGACCATCTCTTATGAGCCTTCAAAAGACGGCCATGGACTGTCCTTTAAACGGACGGTCATGGACCGTCCTTAAAAAGGACTGTCATGGACCGTCTCTTATGAGCCTTCAAAGGACAGTTATGGACCGTCCTTTAAAAGGACGATCATAGACCATCCTTTAAAAGGACTGCTATGGGCCGTCTCTTATGACCCTTAAAAGGACATTTTCAAATTTGACCTGTTACAGTATTCTTCCTGATATACACCTGTTATACAATACATTCCATCACATTCACATTCACATCATCTAAACCCAAACTACGTAAATCCATCCAAACATAAACTACATCCATCCAAACACAAACAATCTTATCCACATTACATTCATCCACGCTTAATACATATAAGTTTAACTTCATAAGTAAAAAAAAAAAAAAAAAAAAAAAAAAGGAAAAAAATCAGCAACAATTTTCTTTTTGTGTCTTTCATTTAATAAAAAAATATTCCACCAACAAAACATTATAATTCAGAATCATGAAGAATTGCAGAAACTTCATCCAAAAAAGTGGGCACTTTTTTAAAATAAAACTGATCATTAAAATAAAACTAATACGAGCAAATAATGCAAAAAAGTGTTTCAATTAATAGAAACAACAACAAAAATTAAAGCTTTGTAAAAAGGGGCATGTGTTAAAAGGGATACATTCTTGTTTGTTGCCATGTGATTGGGCTACATTATTACAGCAATCGGGTTCGGGTTCAGGATCGGGTTTAGGTTTGGGTTTTCAAGTTTAGGTTTAGGTTAGGGAGTTGAGATTAGGATTAGGTGTAGGTCTAAGTTTAGGGATTTGAGAATACATTCAGGTTTTAGGTTTAGGTTATAGGTTATAGGTTTAGGTTTAGGTTTAGGTTTAAGTTTAGGTTAAGGTTTAGGTTTAGGTTTAGCGAATTGAGAATAGGTTAAGGTTTAGGTTTAGGAAATCGGGTTCGGGTTCGGGATCGGGTTTAGGTTTGGGTTTTCAAGTTTAGGTTTAGGTTTAGGTTAGGGAGTTGAGATTAGGATTAGGTGTAGGTTTAGGTTTAGGGATTTGAGAATACATTTAGGTTTTAGGTTTAGGTTTAGGTTTTAGGTTATTGGTTAAGGTTTAGGTTAAGGTTAGGTTATAGGTTATAAGTTTAGGTTATAGGTTATAGGTTAAGGTTTTAGGTCTTATAAGCTATAGGTTTAGGGAATTGAGAATATGTTAAGGTTTAGGTTTAGGAAATCGGGTTTGGGTTCGGAATCGGGTTTAGGTTTGGGTTTTCAAGTTTAGGTTTAGGTTTAGGTTAGGGAGTTGAGATTAGGATTAGGTGTAGGTTTAGGTTTAGGGATTTGAGAATATATTTAGGTTTTAGGTTTTAGGTTTAGGTTTAGGTTTTAGGTTATTGGTTAAGGTTTAGGTTAAGGTTAGGTTATAGGTTATAAGTTTAGGTTATAGGTTATAGGTTAAGGTTTTAGGTCATAGGTTTTGGTTTTAAGGTTATAAGTTTAGGTTAAGGTTAAGGTTTTAGGTCTTGTAAGCTATAGGTTTAGGGAATTGAGAATATGTTAAGGTTTAGGTTTAGGAAATTGGGTTCGGGTTCGGGTTCGGGATCGGGTTTAGGTTTGGGTTTTCAAGTTTAGGTTTAGGTTTAGGTTAGGGAGTTGAGATTAGGATTAGGTGTAGGTTTAAGTTTAGGGTTTTGAAAATAGGTTAAGGTTTAGGTTTAGGAATTCGGGTTCGGGTTCGGGTTCGAGATTGGGTTTAGGTTTGGGTTTTCAAGTTTAGGTTTAGGTTTAGGTTAGAGAGTTTAGCTTAGGATTAGGTGTAGGTTTAAGTTTAGGGATTTGAGAATAGGTTAAGGTATAGGTTTAGGAAATCGGGTTCGAGTTCGGGATCGTGTTTAGGTTTGGGTTTTCAAGTTTAGGTTTAGGTTTAGGTTAGGGAGTTGAGATTAGAATTAGGTGTAGGTTTAGGTTTAGGGATTTGAGTTTAGGTTATAGGTTTAGGATTAGGTTATAGGTTTAGCTTTAGGTTTAAGTTATAGGCTTAGGTTATAGGTTATAGGTTATATGTTTAGGTTAAGGTTTAGGAATTCGGGTTCGGGTTCGGGTTTAGATTCGGGTTTAGGTTATAGGTTTTGGGATTTGAGAATAGTTTTAGGTTATAAGTATAGGTTTAGGTTAGGTTATAGGTTAAGGTTTAAGGATTTGAGAATACTTTTAGGTTATAAGTAAGGTTTTAGGTTTAGGTATAGGCTTAAGTTATAGGTTATAGGTTATATGTTTAGGTTAAGGTTTAGGAAATCGGGTTCGGGTTCGTGTTTGTGTACGGATTTAGGTTTGGGTTTTCAAGTTTAGGTTTAGGTTAAGGAGTAGATTAGGATTAGGTGTAGGTTTAAGTTTAGGGATTCTTTAGTATTATCTACTATTGAACCTAGTATTATCTACTACATACTAGTAACATACAACCAATATTGGGGCACCATACCATAAGCTACAAGAATTTCATGTCCCCCTAAACAAGGTATCCTCCATTGATAACATATATATATATATATATATATATATATATTATATATATATATATATTATAATAAGTTTTTTATTTTCATTTACATTCCCAAATACATTCATCATCCATCCAAGAAAATTGAAACAAGTACTATCAATCTATCTTATCTTACCGAACGCCTTATGTTTCTTTCACCATTGTAACTCTCATATTTGTTACAGCTGCTAGTTCACCATCAGTAGTCTCCCTAACTAAATCTTTGTGCAGTCCCTCCATTTGAAGCAATGGCTGAAGTTACAAGAAGTAGGACTGATTAGTCTTTTCATGTTTTGAAAAAAAATCAAATTCTTTATTTTTGGCTGCAAGTTACTTGTAATTATCATTGGCTCTTAATCTATTTATAATGAAAATCTTAAATATCACCTAATAACAACTACTAATCATCAGAAACTCCCATTGATTCACATCAAGTATTCTCACAAATTTTAAGAATTGATAAATGCAAAAGCACCCACACGAGATTGCATCATCTAAACCACAAAAAATTATAATAAATTTGCATAACACTTCATTTTTCAACCAATATGCATCAAACTGCTTAAGAACATCCCAAATTTCATTGGTTTTTCATCCTAAAACAATTGAAAACAGCCCACACATCATACTAAAGTCACATTGATTTTCACCAAATCAAAGAAAGTTCAAAAGGAGAGATACCCATATGAGATTTCCTTCTTGACAATAGAAAAATTATTACAGTAGAATCCAAATGGATTCACATCAAATGATTACACAGACTTGAAGAACTGATAAATGCAAAAGCACTCAAATGAGATTTTGTTACATATAATAGAAAAAACCCATATAATACTCCTTTTTTAAACTAATCCAAATTTGATGAACATCAAAATCGAAAAATATGCATAAAATTGCTTCAAAACATCCCAAATTTCACTGATTTTCCAAAAAAAAAAAAAAAAAAAAAAACAACAACTACACATCTACTAAAATCGAATTGCTTTTCACCAATCTCAAGTGGACCACATTACAGGAAATAGTGTTGAATGAGCGTCGACCATTAAAAATATTTTAGGGGCCATAAAAGTTTTGGATCAAGCTGATTTTTGTTTTTTCCCTTCATCTAGGGTATATAATCTTTGCTAATACCCATCATACACAAAACCTAGAAAGGGAGTTGAATCTGAAAACAAACACCAAAATCCAACAAAGGGAATAGAAATCTACAAGGCCATAGATGCCAGCATTAGATCAACAATGGTGCATGTGAGCATCATAGGTGTTGAACCCATCCTAAATATAGATTGATCAAGGAACTGTATCAATCATACCTGTGCTTCCTGAATCCTTATAAAATTCCCACTAGCTTTTGCCTCTGCTAATTTTCCCTTCCAGACCTTATTAAGACCTTTGTATTCATACCGTCTGTCTCGAAAACTGAATTACAAAGCACAGTAAATACCATTTAGTTTGGAAGAAGTTGCAATTACATTCCTTTTAAATCCAACTAAAAAGTAACATGATTGCATTTTACAGCCCAATCTTTTTTTAAGTGTGAATGCTCAAGAAGTCACAATCTGCTTATTTCCTCCTCATTAGAATAATGTTGCACAATTCATTTCAAGAGTGCATCCAAACGTGCACAAACGTTAACAAAAGCAGAAGCAAGCGCGAAAAGACCCAAAGAAGCATCATACTTTTCAAAGCCATAAAGTTGATAACATTGCATTTACTACAATAAAATGAATTTTTTAAAGGTAACAAAAGCACACTAAAAAGAAAAAGACAATATAAAGAGAAGGTGAGAACCACTCCTACTATTTACATGAAAAAATAATAATTAATTCCCTCACAAAAGCTCAAGGCTCTATGCTTATGGCTTTCAACACGACCCAACCTCTTGCTCAAAGTTATAAAACACTCATGATTTCTTCTTCCCAAATAGCCTAGAGCCCTGCCAACAAGTATAAATACCATGGGATTTGCAACTCCTTTTTGAGATTCACCTCATGCCAAGACAATAAGAAAATATCGATAGAAGCTGAATATTTTTAAATAAATCAATTAATAGAATCTGTACTGAAGAAAATGATTATAAGAAATAAAAATAAAAAGTAAAATCCTATATCAATAAAAATTGAATTTTTACGAGTTATATAATCTTCAATATGAAGATCCTGTAGAACCAAAAGAAGTATAATGGAAAGAATGTACCACATTGCTGAAACTAAATTCCAAAAAGGTTCTTCTGAAAATATCTCTACATCGGTGAATTTATGGGGCCTACTCTAACCTTCTTCTTCTAGACAAATGACAAAGTCTCCCATCCACATCTAAAGAACCGGGCACATCATTCCTTCCTCCTCTCAATAGGTGAGAATATGAAGTGTCGCTAGCTACAGAAGAAGCATATGCAACTCCAGATTCACTACTTATAGCAGAAGTATAGGCAGTTCCAAGTTCTCCCTGTATCACATCTATCATGCTCAAAGCAGAGGCCTGATCTTCCAGGGGCCTAGCGGCTTGTGGACCCAAATCATGTGAAGTCCTGGGATTCTGAGGATTTACTGATGCAGATGAGGCAATACGGCCTCAGTTATCCACCCTCTCCATCGTATTAGAAATTCTAGCAATCAAAGTAAAAGCATAGAATTTTCTTTTTTTAATTAGAAAAAAAATTTTAAAAAAAAAAAAATCATTTTTGAAACAAAAACCTAAATCTACTGACAGTAAGAGAAATAGAAATTAGAAATTTCAAGATTAAGCTCAAAAGGAACTATTTTTTCAAGAAAAAAAAAAGGCGATAAGGAAACAGAGCTGAAAAGAAAAATAAGAGATGGAGATCACCTCTTTCTAGCAGCCACAGATCTATGAACGGTCGGATCTGCAAACCCCTATCCAATTTTTTATTCCCATCCCCAATCTGTAAACCTCGTTCTGGCAAACCCCACAGCAGCCTAGACAACCCAAATCGCTGTAGCTTCCTGCTCCATCTCCGGCCCGGCACCGCGAACCCAACTAACCCTAGCCCAGACAGACCCCCGCCCACCAGTCCTAGATCCAATCATGCACCAAGAACCCCATTGTCGCCACCCCAAACTCCAGTAAAATTCCAATCGCACACCACCTGACACGATCCTGTCCAAAACCCATCATCTTCCCCAACCGCATTCTCTCGAATGAAAGGAGAGAGAGAGAGAGAGAGAGAGAGAGAGAGAGAGAGAGAGAGAGAGAGAGAGAGATGTGGCAAGAGGGGGTAGCCGAGAGAGAGGGAGAGAGAGAGAGAGAGAGGTGGCAAGAGGGGGTAGCCAAGAGAGAGAGGGAAACCTTCCCAAGAGCAAGAAGGGGTAGCTAAGAGGGAGGGAAACCTTCCCACGAGTCCGCCAGAATGAAAACCAAAACTGCGGGAGGGTTCTTTTTTGTGCGTGGACGGAGATAGAAACAGACGATCGTGTCAGGGGTTCCATGGGGCCCACCATTATGTATATAGTTTATCCAATTCATCCATTCATTTTAAAAGTTGTTTTTAGGGCATGATCCAAAAAACAAGGCAGATCGAAGGCTCAAGTTGACCACACAAACGATCAATGATGGGAACTTAATATCTACTTTTTCCTATGCTGTGGTCCACCTGAGATTTGGATTTGGACGGACCATTAACTAAAATGGGATGAAAAGATGGATGGATGACATGGATATACATCAAATCATCAAGGTAGGCCCCAAGGTAAGGGTAACACCCTGGAGATTCTGTAGGTTGTTGGAGGATACAATTTGGATACAGGCGGAGTCAGAGACGGTGGTCTTATAAGGAGCTCCATGGGGCCCATCATGATGGATGTGGTTTATCCACGCCTTTCATTCTTTTTAAGAGATCATTTTAGGACATGATCCAAGAAATGAGTCTTATAGAAGGTTCATGTAGACCACACCATTGGGAAGAAAATTTTCAACGGTAAGAACTTATGCAATGCTTCCTATGGTGTGGTCCACTTGAGCCCTCAATCAACCAACTTTTTTAGGCTTATGCCATAAAATGAGTAGTCAAAAAGGCTGGACGACTTAGATAAAACCATACATTGCAGTGGGCAATAGGAAGTTTTTAATGGTAAGTGTTCAATCCCCAATGTTTCTTATGGTGTGGTCCACCTGACATTTGGATCTGCCTAATTTTTTGGACCACGTCCTAAAATGAGCTGGAAAAAAAAGATGAAGAAGATGGATATTTATCAAATCGTCAAGGTGGGCTCCAACGTAAGGGTAACACTTAAAATACCGTGGGAATGCATCCATAATTTTTATTTGAAATCCAACCTGTTAAAAGTTTTTTTTTAAAAAAAAAAAACCATGAAATAAGGTAAAACACAAATATCAACTTGATCTAAAACTTCCGTGGCCCTTAAACAATTTTTAATGGTGGGTGTCACTATCCCCACTGTTTTCTGTGCTGGGGTCCACTGGAGCTTTGGATTTATCTTTGGATATTGCCCTGAAATGATCTCTCCAAATGGATGGAAAGTGTGGATATAAAACATACATCATGGTGGGGCCCAAAATTGATAGGTATATAAAAGGTATATAAATATCAGGTGGGCCACACCACATGAAAACAATAGTGATTGGATATCCATCATTAAAATCCTATGTAAGGCCCACTGTACTCTTTATTTGGCTTCCGATCTGTTTATTAGGTCATACATGCTTAGATGAAGGGGAAAAACAAAAATCATCTTAATGCAAAACTTTTATGGCCCCCAGAATGTTTTAAATGGTTGACGGTCATTCAACACTATTTCTTGTAATGTGGTCCATCTCAAATTGGGATATGCCTCATTTTTTGTCTCATGTCATAAGATAATCTTTAAAAATAGATGGACGGCATGGATTAAACACATACATCATGGTTGGGCCCACACAGCACCAACCACAAGCCATTGGATGGTGTAGGGGGAGGAGCCAATTCGTTCCCTTTATTTGTGGTGTGGTCCATTTAATCTTCGGATATGATTCATTTTTTAGATAATTCTATAAAATGATCTCGAAAAATAGATGAATGGTGTGGGTTGATCCCAAATTTTCGGTAAATCCAAAACCCAAGTGGACAATGCCACACAAAACAGTGTCGAATAATGATTTCCACCATTGATACCTTCCTTGGGCCCATAGTAATGTTTATTTGTCATCCAACATGTTCATAATATCAAAAAAATATGAATGAAGGGAAAACACAAACATTAGCCTAAATGTGGGCCACATCACATAATATAATTGAGGGGTTTCCTTAGAACATTCATAATCATTATTAGGCCTGCCTAAATGTGATTCACATATCCAACCCACTTATTATGTGTGTCCCACTTGGATGAGGGGTCAGACCAATTTTCAACTGCATCCATGTCTGTATTAACTTATAAACAGGTTGGATCTTAAATAAACATCGCGGCAGGCCCTAAGAAGGTTTCAATAGTGGTTGTCACTATACCACTCTTTTCTATGGTGGGTCCACTTTAACTTTGGATCTGCCCCGTCAGTCAGATGCACCATTCCATGGTGGGCCACGAGCTTAAAAATAAAGTCAATACATGACTTGGGTGGGCCACACCACATACTATAGTTGAGAGGGTTACCCTCCCATTAAAACATTTCATAATTATTTATTGGGCCCACCTAGATGTGGTTCATAGATCCAACTCATTCATTATGTGTGTCCCACTTGGATGAGGAGTCAAACCAAGTTTCATACACATCCAAAACTCATGTGGGCCCCACCAAATGCTTTTATATGTGGGCGCACACAGATTAACCTCATGGGAAGTTCCCATAAGGTGACCTTATAGTACCATTTCACTATTTAGGCAACTCCTTCATGGGTGTTACTCTAACCGTGTAGGGCCCACCTTGATATATTTTATGTATATCGACACCGTCCATATATTTTTCCATCATATTTTAAGATGTGATTTCAAATCATAAGAACTAAATAATCTCAGGTCGGCCATACCAATCAAAACAATGATGAATAACTATTAAAAACCTTTTGAAGGTCACAAAAGTTTTGGATCAATTTAATCTTTGTAGTTTACCTTCATCTAGATCTTCTTTACATTATCAACAAGTTGGATTGCAAATAAACATTACTAAAACCTTACGATGGGGCTCTTTATAATTTTTAATGGCGATGTACTATATTATCATTCTTTCCAGTGGTGTGGTCCACTTAAGATTTAAATCTACACAATTTTTTATACTCGGCCCAAAAATGGGTTGGAGAAACATAGTTATCTAACTTTTGTTATCTAACTTTCAATTTTTCTTGTCAAAATACAAAATTTAGTTTTCTTTTTTTAAAAATATATTTTTTTACAATTTGTCAATTTTTCCACAATTTTGTTTAATTTTTAAAATTTTCTTTTTCAAAATATCATTTTTAAAATCTCACTTTTGTTATATAACTTTTCAATTTTTATTGTCAAAATACAAAATCTAGTTTTCTTTTTTAAAAAATATATATTTTTTTAGAATTTGTCAATTTTTTCACAATTCTGTTTAATTTTTAAAATTTTCTTTTTTAAAATATCCTTTTTCTTATCGAAATCCTTTTTTTTTTCAAAATTATCAACATTATTCAAAGTTATTAATTTTATTTTAAAATCTAGATTTTTATAAAATTACAGTTTTTTTAAAAAAATTTTAAATTTTTCTTAAACATTGTTAATTATTTTTCTAAACTTCTGAACTTTTTTTTTTTTTTCGAAATTCATAATTTTTTTGAGCTTTTTCATTTTTGACCTAAGCAGTCTCTAATAGAGACGGTCTTTAACAGTCTCTGATAGAGACGGTCTTTAACAGGGTTATAAGACAGTTTAGGACCGTCTCTATTGACAGTCTCTAATAGAGACGGTCTAGGGCCGTCCCTAATAGAGACTGTCCTTGACCGTCTCTGATAGAGACGGTCTTTGACAGTCTCCAATAGAGACGGTCTTTGACAAGGCTGTAAGATGGCTAAGGACCGTCTCTAATAGAGACGGTCTTTGACAGTCTCAGATTGCAAGTAAAAGATGGTCAATGACCATCTCAAATGCAGACAGCCAATGACCGTCTCAAATGCAGACGGCCAATGACCATCTCAGATGACCGCATATAAGACGGTCAAGGATCGTCTCTAATGCGGACGACCAATGACCGTCTCAGATGACCCATATAAGACGGTCAACGACCGTCTTAAATGATTTGTGGACGTTCAAATTTTTAAGACTATTAAGGACGGTCAGGGGCCGTCTAAAATTTTAGAGACGGTTTACGGCCGTCTCTAAAGCGACTTTAAACCAAGCAATTTTAAAGACGGTCCAAAACCGTCTCTAAATCTGTCCTTTTTTTCCATTTTTCACATAGTTTCCCCTTGCCTCGAATCGACCAGCTGGTAGACAGTACAGCTGGGCATGAACTACTATCCTTCCTGGACGCCTATTCAGGGTACAACCAAATTGCGATGCACCCCCCAGACAGGCAGAAGACTACCTTTATAACCGATAAGGGACTCTATTGTTACCAAGTCATGTCGTTCGACCTGAAGAATGTTGGGGCCACGTATCAGAGATTGGTCAATCAAATGTTCGCCAAGTAGATAGGACGCACCATGGATGTTTACATTGACAACATGCTCGTCAAAAGCATCAGGGTGTCCGATCACCTAGCGGATCTCGAAGAGACCTTCTCCATCCTCCGAGAATACTGTATGAAGCTAAATCCCGCGAAGTGTGCTTTCGAAGTCGGCTCCAGTAAATTCCTCAGGTTTCAGGTCAGTTAGCGGGGCATTGAAGCAAATCCTGACAAGATCAAGGTGCTCCTCGATATGAGTTCGCCTCGGACAACAAAAGAGATACAATGTCTCATCGGTCGAGTAGCAGCGCTTAGACGGTTCATATCCAGAGCCACTGATAAATGCCTCCCCTTCTTTCAGTAGTTGAAGGGTCATAAGAAGGCCGAGTGGACATTGGAATGTGAGCAAGCCTTCCATCAGTTGAAGCAGTAATTAGGCTCACCACCCTTGCCGTCTAAGCCTAAAGAAGGCGAGTCCTTGTTCCTATATCTAGCAGTCTCGACCTCAGCCGTCAGCTCCGCGCTGATCAGAGAGGTGGGGGGCAAGCAACACCTTGTGTACTATGTGAGCAAAGCAATGGTGCCTGCCGAGACGAGGTACCCGCCTCTGGAGAAGTTGGCACTCTGCCTGATTGTCTCGGCTCAGAGGTTACGCCCGTACTTCTAGGCCCATTCCATCATTGTCTCGACCTACTCTCCCCTTAGGCAAGTCCTCTAGAAGCCCGATGTGTCAAGTCGGCTAACTAAGTGGGCGATCGAACTCGGGGAGTTTGATATCCAGTTCCGACCAAGGACCACGATTAAGGGTTAAGCTATGGCCAATTTCATTGCAGAGTTCACTGCCCTAAATGTAGAGGGGACAAGCGTCGAAGTGGAACCAACTCCTTTGCCTGCTCCTCAAGCTAATCAAGGTACAGAGTCAGGACCGAAGTGGATCCTCTTCGTGGATGGGTCATCCAACGCCAAGCATGCTGGAGCAGGGATTGTCTTAGTCGCGCTTGATTCTACACCTATTTAGTATGCAATTAGACTCAGCTTCAAAGCCTCTAACAATGAAGCAGAGTATGAGGTCTTGTTGGCTGGACTCTGACCGGCGGCCAGTCTGGGGGTCCACTCCCTCGAGGTGTGATGCGACTCTCAGCTGGTGGTGAACCATATCTCTACAGAATATGAGGCCAAGGAGACTAGGATGGTGGCTTATCTAGCTGAGGCCAGAAAGCAGATAGAAAAGTTTTGGAGCTGCACTATCAATCAAGTACCGAGAATAGAGAATTCCTGGGCCGACGCCCTCCCAAGGCTAGCCTCGGCCACAGAGGGAAAGATTCCTCGAGTCATCGCTGTGGAGTTCATAGAGCATCCGAGCATTAACCGAATGGAGCAGGAAACGGTCAACCCAATGAATGTCATGCCGAGCTGGATGGACCCAGTTTATAATTACCTCACATCTGGTGAGGTCCCCTCGGACAGGTTGGAGGCAAAACGTCTGAGGGTCAGAGCTGCATGATATATAGTCTTGGACGGGCTCTTATACAAGAAGGGGCATTCACAGCCCTACCTCAGGTGTCTCCAACCCGATGAAGCAGACTACGTGATTCGGGAGATTCATGAAGGCATCTGCGGAAATCACTCCGGTGGTTGGGCCCTAACTCTGAAGATATTTCGTCAAGGATATTTCTGGCAGACTATCAGGGACGACTCGAAGAACTACATCCAGAGGTGTGATAAGTGTCAGCGATATGCGACCGTGCCAAGGCAACCTGTAGAAGAGATGACCCCCATGAGCGGGTCGTGGCCGTTCGCCCAATGGGGAATCGATATCATCGGACCTCTACCCACTGGGAAAGGATAGGTCAAGTTCACTATTGTTACAGTCGACTACTTTACCAAGTGGACCGAGGCCGAGCCTGTCACAAAAATCACAGATCAGAAGGTGATCGACTTTGTATGGAAGAACATCATTTGTCGGTTCGGAATCCCGCGCACTATCGTTTCCGATAACGGCAAGCAGTTCGATAACGATAAGTTTCGAGGCATGTGTCGGGAGCTCGGCATTTCAAACGCATACTCGTCGCCTCGACAATCGCAATCCAATGGATAAGTGGAGGCAGTGAACAAAGTCATTAAACACCACCTTAAAACAAATTTGGAGAAAGCGAAAGGCAGCTGGGCCGAGGAGCTCCCATTCGTTCTCTGGGCCTACAGGACTACAGCTCAGTTGTCTACCGGGAAAACCCCATTTTCATTGTCTTATGGTTTCGAAGCAATGGTGCCAGTCGAGATTGGTCTCCCTATAGCTCGGGTCAGGAATTATCAGGAAGATCAGAACGTCGAGCAGATTGCAGCCAATCTAGATCTACTTGAGGAAGCTAGAGATATCTCTAGACTTCGAGTTGCTGCTCGGCATCAGCAAGTGGAACGATTCTACAACTCCAAGGTTAAGACTCAATGATTCCGACCAGGCGACTTGGTCCTCCGCCGAGTTTTCCAGAACATTGCAGAGCCGGGGGTTGGGGTACGGACCCAATTAGGAGGGGCCCTACCGCGTGGTCCGATCGACCAAGCCAGGCTCTTACTACTTGGAGGATCTCGAAGGGCGTCAGCTCCCCCACCCCTGGAACGCCGAACATCTGAAAATCTACTACCTTTGATGTACTGGCCACTGAAGGTCCCCAATAAGTGTACACCTCGGAGCGACTAGCCTCTTAAGGCTTTCAATAAAATATATGTTTCTATATAATCTACTTGAACGACTTGTGGACAAACGGAAAAAAGTCACCTCTCATAAGCGGGGGCTGACTCAATGGACTTATCCCTTAAAGATGGGGTTATTACGTTAACCCACAAAAATTCATCAAGGGATCCCCTCATATTTAGGGGAAAAGCCCATGGACGACCTGATCCCTTGATGGAGTCAACTCGTCGTACGACCAACGGATCTACAAAAATTATTGCCGCTCGCCATTCGTGGGGGGGGGTTGACCCCTCTAGGGGTCGGTCCTTGCAATTTTAACATCACAAGATTCTATGAAATAACTAAGGGGTCTCCTAGGTATGGGAAGATAGCCCCGGGATGAGCCGACCTACTAAGGAGTTGGCTCGTTAATCAACAACTTAACATCTAACAATCATCATTCAAAAAATCGATCATGTTATTCGTGCCCTCTCCAGAGTGTTAAAAAGATCATCCATAAAATTATTCATAAAAAACTATTATTTAAAGAGTTAAAAGAGAAAGGGGGTATAAAAAACTATTTAGTCGGAGGGAGCTAAGAGCCAGCAGCTGGGCTCGGGGAGACATCCTCAACCGGTCTCTCCCTTGTGTCCTCGAAAGTAAGGGACTCAATGTTGAGATCCTGGTAGAGCTCCTGGACCGCATCGATACAGGCGTCGAAGTCGCAGTTGTAGAACTTGTTAGCCTCGGTGGTCCTCTCCAACGAGGTCTTAAATGCATCCACCGTAGCGGCCACCGCCAACTCCAGGGAGGCTTCATCCTCAGCCCGTTGAGCTTCTTTTGCCTTCGCTACCACTCGACTCAGCTCTTCCGCCGCCTCAGCCTTGGTCCGCTCCAGTGCGTCCCCCAATCGGGCATTATCCTTCGCGAGCAAGTTCGTGTGAGCCCTGACTCCTGTCAGCTCAGCTGCAAAAGCAGCGCAACGTGCATGAAGGTCGTTGACGACCCCGTGGATATGCAACTCTCTCGCCTTTCCATTGCCCAGCTGCCCTTGCAGTTCCACCTGCTCTACTCGCAGGACTGCGACCTCGTCTTGGAGAGTCCCGACTTCGCCCTTGAGAGCCGCTATCTCTCTGTCCTTTTACGTGATCTCCCTCAACCTCTCCCGAGTCATCAGGAGCCTCGGGACGGACTGAATCAAAATAAGAATATAAGCATATAAACGCGACGAGAAACGAATCAAGGTAAGAAAGGTTAGTAAAGATACCCTGTAGAAGACAGAGGCTATGTCGTTCACGAAGGACTCGTCCGACTTGTTGAGGAGGGCAGCAATCTCTTCCTTTGGAGCATACTTCACAGCCCAGCGAACTAAGCTCGACATGTGATAGCCTGGCGGGAGTCTGCCCCCATTGGTTCCAACCCGAGCAGATCCCATCATTCCCCCTGCCCCAGTCCCACTACCTGCCGAAGCTTGGGCCTTGGCCCTGGGATCATCTCCTACTTAGGGAGGAGAGAGCATCACATCAGCCATTCGAATGACCTCCTCCCATTCGTAGGAAAATGGGATGGCTATGCAGGGTTTGGGGGTGGGAGGAGGTGCCATAAAGGCATGAGGGGCGACGATGGGAGGTGGAATCGGAGCTGGAACTTTGTCGGTCGTGGCCTCGACCGCGGTGTTGGTTAGAAGTACTGAAACTGCGACAACAAAAATTGGAGCTGTAGCAACAGAAATTGAAGCCGTAATAGCAGAAACTGAAGTTGCGGCAACAAAAATTGAGGAGTCACCTGCCTCTTCCGACTCGTCGTCTTTGTCCGCGGTTCGGATCTCAGCATCTCTTCGACAAATGGGGGAGCCTTCCTCTTCTGAGATTTGGAGGCCTCGACCATGCCTGCGTATGTGACAATGAGTTAATGTCTGAGTTGTGAAATCTTCAGCATCAACAAAATAAAAAGCAAAGAGGCACTTACTGAATGAGGTGGGGAGCGGCTAGGACCTACAGAGCCCGGACCGATAAAGGTTGTCCGCGGTGATCAAGACCGACCAAGAGCGTATATCCTTTGAATGCGCCCTGGCCTTGACAATCTTATTCTTCTGATCCGAGGAGAGTAGAGGCTGGCCCCTTGGGAAGTCTGTAGAAATGAAGATAAACGCTGGTCAGAGTATAACAAGCAAGGGAGTGTTGCAAAGAGTTTGTTCGGGATCCGACCTGGAAGAGTAAATCGGGTAGGGACCTGAGTCCTTAGATTCTTGAGCTCCGCCGCCAGTGCTTCCCACTCGCCCGAAGCCCAGAACCACTTGTTCTTCCAATCCTTGTTAGAGGATGGAAGTTGCAGGACTAACCCCGAGCCCTTGCTGCCGTGGGTCGCGAAGTAGTACCACGGCTCCTGACTATCGTGTTTGATTAAGTATAAACTCATCAGCTCTTCCGGTGTCAACTCCGATTTCTTGGCTTGACGTCAGATGATGTATGATGACATTAAAGCCCTCCAAGCATTGGGAGTAAACTGGCTTGGGGCCAGTCTCAAGTAAGTTGTAAGGGCGCGGATGAAGGGATGCATCGGAAGGCGGAGTCCACATTGTAGTGCGCAGAGGAAAATCGCAACTTCCCCTTCAGTAGGATCTCCAGAGGTGTTAAGGAGCTTGGGAGCTCATATCTAGACGGAGTCCGGGATATGAAATTCTGATCGGACCAAGTTCATCTATGACTCGACCAGCACGGAGCCTCCTGGGACGATCTCTGTAGTTCGCCCACTTGCAGGCATCTCTGTAACCCCTCCTGTTGGATCTCGAGAGGCCTTTTTTCCACCCTTACGGCGCGTCCGAGTCCCGGCCTCTTTGCCCCTCCTGGGTGGAGGGTAGAGGGGTACTGCATCAAGGGGACCCTCGGAGGCCTCTCGCCTATCATCCGAGCTCTCTGGCCTAGAATCATCTTCAAAGGCATAGTCGTCTCGGACCATCACTGAGTTGTTCGACATTCCGAGAAAATAAAGGAAATAAGAGTAAGCCGAAAGTGAGGGGGGACTCACCGGAAGCTGTCTGGAATGGTCACCGAAAATCGCCTTTGCCGGAAATTGGTGATCGGTCGGAATTGCCTCTCCTGCAGGTCACACTCGCCGGAAATCACCTCCTCAGGCAGCTCACAGCAACGAAATTTTAGAATAGAGGAAGTGAGGGCGTCTCCGAGCGCTAGGGTTTATATAACCCTTGAGTGATTCTCACATTTATGGCGAGGCGTGATGACTACAGCTGAACCGTCACGAGCCGACTTTCGAAGACACGTGGCGAAGAGCCACTGGCCCAAGCGCTGCTGAGTCATGTGCCCCCGGCATTGGGCGACGTGCCCGAGTAGTGGAAGCGTCACCTAGTCGTCCTTCTTAGCTTACGTGGCGGCCCCTCATGATTACCCTGACGATTCAAAATCCTAACCGTCACTACGAGTCCGCCTGAGGTGAACCCGCAGACAATAAACCCCAAGTACGTATCTTCTTGGATATGGGAGTCATGATGGCTCGACGCTGAAGGCTACTGATTTTCTGCATGTATTTACTCTCTAAGTCCGTGCCCGAACTCGGAAAGTAGGGGACTTCTGTTATGGGAAGATCAAAGGCACCTGAACTCCAAGGCCTGAAGTTATTCAGAGCCGACTCGAGGCGCAAGACTAAGCTCGGAGATATGAATAGGCAGAGGCATGACATTCAACCCGACATTCTTTACGACTTCGACCCAAGGCCTGGGAGGCCAACTTGGAGCTTGGGGCGATTCGGGGCCGAGGCGGTCGGCTCGGAGTAATCCGAGGCTGAGGCAGTCGGCTCAGGACTTAGATCGGAATCTACTAATTAGGGGGACCATGAGGTGTCCCACTACTGCACGATTAGTGACAGTTACTCAACCGCCCATGTCCGCACGACCGCTGAGCGACTGGGTGGACAAACGGCCCGCAAACGCGGTGAATGGCCTAAGATGTGCCTACTTACACGGACACGACCATCCTAAGCAAGAGGGTATAAATAATACTCTTAGGGGAGGAAACAGGTACGCAATATCTTGCACTTTCCCTCTACAACTTGACTTAGACCCTGATTCCCTTGACCTGACTTAGGCATCAGAGGGTCCCCTGTTCAAGTCGGGGTTTCCTTTACTCACCATTGTTGTATAGGTTTAGGACTCAGAGGCAGCTTGGAGTTCGGAGATCCGCGCGGAGGATAGTCAAGATTTTGACAGCAACAACATTAATTTATTCAAAGGTCCTTTTTATTAATGTTGGTTGCGATTGGGATGTTTTTTTTTTTTTTTTTTTTTTTTTTAAATTTCTTTTCCCTACCTTTCCCTTGTGATTGGAAGAGATTACCGCTATGTGCTTGACTAGCATAAAAGTGGATCGGACTCATTTCAATGTGGTTCAAAGTTTCTACACGACTTGAATGTACTCCACATGATACAAAATTAACTTAAGCTCGTCAAAGTTTTCCTCTTGCTTGGGTGGTAGACTCTCAGGAGTTTCAACACCCAGTCAAGGGTTCGAGTATCCATAGGTGGTGAAATTCCACCAGCATGAGTGAGTGTGTGGGGTGTGTGTGCGTGTAAAAAAAAAAAAAAAAAAAAAAAAAAAAAAAAAAAAAAAAAAACTTAAGCTTGTCAATTATTTTACCCATAGGGTACCAAAAAATTTACCAACCATGTCGATTCAGTATGTCAGATATATAGAAATAAAAATAGAAATGGAAGGTATGAATAGTGTCTCATTTGCTCACGGGCAACTGCCGTACGCTTGATGGAAATACGTAGAAAGTAAGGACGACGATATGCCAGACATTTCTACAGCTGGGTGGATTAGGTATTACCCTCGCCTCTTCGGAGCTCGGGAAAGGTGGAGGCTCCGAGTGCCACTGAGGGTCCACTGAATTCTATCCACAACGTTCATCCATCTTTTTATATCATTTTAAATTATAACCCCAAAAATAGAGAATATAAAACTCTTAAATGGACAACACAATGAAGATTAAATTCTTACTGTTGAAAATTTCTTGGGACCACAGAAGTTTTAGATCAAGGTGATATTTATTTTTTCAATTCATAAGGCGTACATGACTACGTCAACAGGTTGGATGGAAAATAAAAAAACATGGCGTACCTGAGAATTGGATCAGCATTATTTTTGGTGGACATCATTAGCACCGCTGCTTCTTGTGGTGTGGTCCATTTGAGAATTGGATCAGCATTATTTTTGGTTCAATATTTTAAAATGATATTTAAAAATGGATGGACGGTTTGTATGAAATTAATACATGGCGGTGGAACCTCAGTGGCCCTCGGAGCGTCTGAGCTCCGAACAGCGGGGGCAGTACCTAATCCGCGCCCTCGACAGTCGCATCACTCTGCCACGTGCTGTAAGTAGAATTCGCTTCTAACTGCCAGGTGGGACAATAATAAAACTTCGAAACTCGGGCAGGGTGTCAAGGATGATACGCAGTCACTTCGAAATTGCATGCTTATAATACAAGCAATTCAAATTAAACAGTCTAAATCACATGTCCTAATTTAAAGGAATCATGTCCCAATGATTACGCTCATTTGGTTATCTCAATTTCAGATTGATGAACAATTATTGGACGGTACAGATTGAAAATTATCCAACAATAGTAGCTCAAGAAACAGATGTCAACGAATCAAAGGCTAGGATTGTCGAATGAAATTGTTTTCGGAGCTTTGACTTAGAAACAGTTACTTCTACAATTTAATTGGTTAAATCTCCAATCCCCTTTAATCCTCTAGTCATTTGGCAGCATAAAGTAAGTGGGGGTTACAAATCCAGGGTTCCGATCTCCTCTTTGAGAGGGCTTGCAATCCACGGTGAGAGCTTAGATTACACTTAAAATCATTTTAATAATTACAAGTGTAACATGCGTGTTACTATACATTATTCTATTGGGCTTATGGCCCACTAATGATGATTAGCACCGTCCAAACATTGTTCATGTAAATTAGCACGGTTCAAACATTATCCATGTAAATTAACGATTAAAAATCATTGGTTAGTCGCTCAAACATGATCTTGTGCTTGTGGCCAATCCGAGACTTGGAATTTCATCATTTTCGGACAAAACATATATTTAGCGGGCTTATCACAACCACTGTATCAAAAATTACATAACTCAAATATATTAAAGTTGAATTAGTAATTAAATTCAAATCGCTATAAATACACCACGGAGAGATACTTTTGGATTAAGGTTGATTCAGACTCCAGGGTGCCAAACACACCAGAAGGATGGCAAATCCTGGGGGTTTCTAATCCAGGGTTACAAATCCACGCTCCCGATCAGGCCGAGAAAAAAACAAAAAAGCGAGCAGCAGGTCCTACATGAGTTTGAAGAGCAGAAGAGAAAGAAAGGATCGAATGATGAAGAGGACTATCCAGAGTCATTGTCTGAGCAAGAACAACCATAGAAAGAAAGCATCGACCTTTCCTCAGCACATTTGCTTCTTTACTTGCATTTGAGTCTGGAAATGAGGAAGCATGGATGGCAGCCTCCTTACCACCCCCTTCAGGTATCTGCTTTCTCTTCTCTTCTTTTTCTCTGCTTTTTCCTGTTTTAACATGCTTCCTCTGCTGTTTGTAGGTGGTCGCGGTTGCTGTATTTCTGGCATTGGGGTTTGCTTTCTATGTCTTCTTTCTCCCCTTTGTTGGAAGGAAGTTGTTTCAGTATGTTGTGATGGGCCTCTACACTCCACTCGTAAGCAGCACATTCTCTCTCTCTAAAAATTACATGCCTTTACTTATGAGATGAGATCTGTCTACTGCTGATTTTTTTTTTTTTTTCCTTTTCTTCTTCTGTTGGGTTTCTGATTAGTTGTCTTGAGTCCGATCAAAGAAGTTCTTCTTTCAAGAAAAGAAGGGATAGAGAAAAAAGAAACAAAAGGTTTTTATCTAGCTTCTTTTCCTACTGATTTGTGGGACTGCATTGCTTGTGCGGAGAGATGGATTTCTGTCTTATTGCTCTTTTTTTCCTTTTCCTATAATGTGAGAACAGAGACGGACAGCAGCAGAATCATCATCTGTAGATTTGAACTTTGACCCATTAATAAGAAATCACAAACACTAATTTGGTTGCTCCACATTTAGCAAACAGAAATTAGGGCTGATACAAACCTCTGGGTATTATCGCGATTGATTTGCTCTTTAAGCTAGTCAACAAGTAGGCCATTTCAACTATTCTCTGGGTTCTGATAAGTTTGCATGCGGAGGTAGTCCTCGGATTTCCGCCCAGCACAGGGCTCTCTTTTGGTGCAGTTAATTTCACAAAATAGCTTCTTTTCCATGTTATTCTCTTCAGATTACTTGTAGTTAGGGTTTCAGTAGCCATTTTGTTATTTTATAATTTAGGTATGATGATTGTTCAACATACTTCTCTATTTTCTTATGCGTTTCCTAATCTAGGGGCTTTGTGTTTACTGGGTCATACCTCTCTGGAAATGCATATCCCAGCTTTTCCCCATTTTCTCTATTTGCTATGCCTGGAAAACTTTCCCTTTTTCTCCCCGTGGGACCCATTTCCCCTCATTTCTCATGAAATGATACCCCGGCTTTTACCTAGGGAATAAATTTCTTTGCAAAAGCTGGGAAAGGGGTTTATCTTAATTAGTGTTTTAAATAGCTACACTATGTAGCCTTTGGCTTACGGTAATACTGTAGCTTAACGTTATGTAGCTCTTGAAAATAGCTTAAGTTGCGTGTAGCCTATAATTTGCACTTGCTACCTGCTACATAGACTACGTTACATGCTACATAACTTACATTATAAGTTGTTTTCATTACAACATAAAAATCAATTAATGTTTTCAATAATTTGTTGCATTTTTATGTTTTCAATAAAAAATATTTAATCTTTTCAATGCTTTTAGTAAAATAATATCAGTAATAGTATCAAATTAGTTTTGTTACATTTTTCTGTTTTCAATAAAAAATATTTAATCTTTTCAATGCTTTTAGTAAAATAATATAAGTAATAGTATTAAATTAGTTTTGTTGCTCTTTCTTTACCTTTATAGTTTGTCATTAGCCTTTCCTGTTACTTTAGGTTGTATTTGGTTGCACCAAATATCATGAAATTTTGTTAATTTATCTCTCTAAAAATAAAATAAAAAATGATCAGTTTAATTTGGTGTAGAATAAATTGGTGCAACCAAGGGCAACCTTGATAAAAATCTAGAAGTAGCCCGTAATTTACTCTACACACTACGTCGCTTACCCTCATGCTTTTGAAGGGGTGAACGCTACGCTACATGCTATTCGCTATTTAAAACGCTGATCTTAATTCTTAGCCTCTTCTCTTTCTCCCTTTCTCCTCTCCTCCATCTCCACCATTACCCACAACATTGCTGATGGTGACAACTCTCTAGTGATATTCGCCATCAAATTGGCCGGCTGTGAGGATAAAAAAAGCGTTGGTGATGACTTTCTTGTGATGTTCTCAATCCATCCGATTGATTCCTCCTCTATCTCTTCCGACCAGCAGTGAACTTCATCAAATGGTGAAATTTCAATTGTGCAAATGGGGTCATCTGAAAAATGGGGCAATGAGGCCATCATTTGTTTGATCAAGGGCCTCGAATATTGATGCATCATATCATTATGAAAAATGAGGCATGTTGATGACTAAATCTGGATGACTCTCCACTCCGATCCGTGAACTCCGAACCGCTTCAACGTCTCGAACCTGCGCACTGACAACAAGCAAAGGAGACCCTGGCTAAACCGGGGGACCCTCTGATGCCTAAGTCAGGTCAAGGGAATCTGGGTCTAAGTTCGGGTGTAGTGAGAGAGTGCAAGATGTTGCGTACCTGTAGCAATGAAATCTCATTGTATTTATACCTGACTAACGGACGGTCCAGGTCCGTTAATCTCGACACGATTCGCTCAATTAGTGAGATACTGCAATCGTGAAGATATTATCCGAAATCCGGGGATCGTGTAGCGTATCGTGCGTATCCCTGAGCGAAACAATCGGTCATGTCTATGTAAGGTAGTTTCTTAGTTTAGCGCATGGAGCGTCCACGTCCCGTCTCGGCCTCGGCTCGAGACTTCCGGCCAAAGAGGCCCTGATTCTAAGCCTCGGCCCTAGGCTAGCGTGCACATGGGCTTTCACCATCAGGTTATTAAACAAGGACGGCGTCTTGAGTCCGAGCCAAGGGTCGACCTTTCATGTCTGTCGGGTATTCCGGAGATCTCCCCTCCGCGCTCCGAGACGGACTTGACCCATCGAGTTGAGTTTCTCAGCTACGAGTAACACAGGTGTGAGTGATCGAATGATTCATCTCCGCTCAAGCAGGTGGGGCGGCCCAAGGTCTCGCAAGTAAATCTCAGCATGATCTTCAAACCGGCTGCATTGGTCTTGAATTACTCCGAGCTGACAACCTCCCTCGGAGTAGGAGCATAACTACGACTGAGCCGGGAATCTTCCTTCTTCTCGGTAGTATTTACCGTTCCAGATTAACTTTTATATATCCGACCGGATTAGGGTGATGTCGCTCCTTGGAATTGGAGGGGCTCGGATCTTCCCACAACAAGGCAAATGGGGGACCACCTTCCATGCAATCAAAGGGTGATGCATCGTACCATTTTGAAAGAATTGAGTGATGGGGGCCCATCGTTTGTGTGATTGAGGGTCTTGATGCATCATACCATTCTGGAATAATAGGACACTGGGCCCATCGTTTGTGCAATCAAGGGTCTTGATGCACTTACCATTTTGAAAACAATGGTGCAATTGGGCCCATTGTTCATGCAATCTTCGCCATTTAGCAAAGGGTCTTGGTGCATCAGAATTTTTGAGAAAGTGGGGCATGGGCCTATTATTTGTGCAATCAAGGATCATTGATCATGGTTTAAGATCTCATTTAGTACGACTCATTTTTGTCCCATTTGTACCGGTTTTGTTCTGCAATGAAACAAGTCACCAGACTAATACAAGACTGAAACTAACTGATATGGGACCAAAATGATGAGTCTGGTCGAGTCACTGTTACATTCTCCGAGAAAGTTACACTTGGAAAATGCTATTTAAGTCCACACCATCGAGTAATGATGGCAATTGGCCCCATTGTTTGTTTTCATTCCATAAAAGTAGGGCCCATTGTTACAAACCTCTTTTTTATTTTTATTTTTTATTTTATTATTATTAAATAAACAAATCTAAAATCTCAATTACACTAGTATTGAAAAATTGATTCAAACTAGTTTGTAGGACAACCTACACCCAAAACAAAGTTTAGGTAGGACAACCTTATTTCACGAACATTTGTAAGAATCAAGATCTCAAACCAAGCAAGAGAAAGTAAACCTATCTATTACAAACATTCACCACTTTTGCATAAATGAAATTACAAACATTCTCCACAAATTCAAAAAAAGAAACATTCACCACAAACACCAAGAATTATAGTGGTTCGGTGTGTACAACAACTGTTCTCAAACAGCCACACCTACTCCACTCCCAAGATTACTAACCTCGTAATCACGGCTTTCACCATGAACAAGGTTTTCACAGGGTCACCTTAAAACCTGATACAATTGTGATTTTATCGGGCTATCACAAACAAAGAAACCCTTCTCTGAGATTTTCAGGCTATCTCAGACAAAACTTCTAATGAGATTTTCTGGCTATCTTATAAAAAACCAAATACAGAAAGTAAATTGATACTTATCTTCATCGAAGAAAATGTTGTAGCTGTAGATTGCTTTTCTTGAATGACGAATGTTCGATGTTCAGTCCAATAGAAAAGGTCTAGGGTTCTATTTGATTTTAATTAGATTTAAACCCAAAGGCTACTTGCATTAATTCCCTCAAATCTCAATAAGAGTAAATACTCTTTTTAAACTCAGAATGACAGAGTTTTAAGATAAGGGAATTAATGAAAAAGCTATAAAATAAATTTATAAATACCACTTGATAGCTTGACAATAAATGAGGCATCTCTCTCTCTCTCTCTCTCTCTCTCTCTCTCTCTCTCTCTCGAATAAGGGCTTTGATAGGCTTAAGTTGTATTTTTGGATTGAGAAAGAACCTTTATTTATAGTCAGAAAGTTTGTTCCTTCGACTGGTCTAAGGCAGTCTTCGACTGATCGAAGCACCGAATTCAGTTTCAACAAATTTTCAAATTCGAGCGGGATAAGATCTAACAGACCTTCGACTGGTCGAAGAGCTTGTTCGACTGGTCGAGGGTGACCTTCGACTAGTCGAACAGTTTGTTCGACTGGTTGAGCAAGCAGAATCCGACTTGATTTTAGTTGCTGGATTTCGAGTTGAGGAACCTTCGACTGGTCGAGGACTCCACTTGACTGGTCGAAGACGAAACAAAATTTCTGTTACACTTCGGCTGTTTCTTGGACTAGTCGAGAAATTTCGTACACTAGTCGAGGTAAAACTTAGACTAGTTGAAACTCAACCTACAATAAGTATAAGAACCCAATTTTAAATTAGTTTGAAAGCACCTAAACCTAAGGTCTTTATAGAGTTTATTATACCTGTAAGGACTGAATTTCATAGGACTAGAACGTCGCAAGGAGCTTGATCTTCTACTGGTTGATCATCAGTAGGAGTTGAACTTGTCGATGAAGCTTGATCTTCTATTAGCACTTTTAGTAGAACTTGAACTTACACTTGAAGGAGAACTTTCTATCTTGATCCATGTGACTTGAACTTTAGCTTGACTTCAACTTGAACATAAGCTTGACTTTAACTTGAAGAACACTATGCTAAGTTGTTTTGACAAGACGAAATTTGACAAACCAGGTGTAACACTAACATGTGCTTTAAACATAATAGCACTTACAATCTCCCCCTTTGTCAATTTCGTGACAAAACACTTAGTGATACATGAATCAGAATGTAGCCCTGTATTCTTGAACTCATAGTGTAGTTGAAGAGAGCCAAAAAAATAGTAAAATAGTACTCCCCCTCAAGTTGTGCTTTCCCTGTTTCTTGTTTTAAAACATACAATATTCCAAGCATTCCTAGCATTTATATTCGAACATTTTTTCTCAGCATGTATATATAATCTCTACCATATTCTCAGCATGCATTCCGGTGCTATATTCATTCAAATCTCTCCCCCTTTTTGTCACAAGTTGACAAAGTAAGAAGGATGTTAACAAGCATGTAAAACATGTAGAATAAATAAAGCATTAAGTCAAGATAGTGTGGCATATTAAATTATCAAAGGAAGGAAATGATCATCTAAACAAAGTGAAAGTATCAAGTCATCAAGCAAACCAAGTATAAAGTTATACGGCCCCATAGAAATAAAAGAGAAATGAAATGAACTCAGTCAGATCCTAAGGAGGAAGGAGCAGGCATGGAAGGATCCATCTGATGCAAACTCCTTGCAATACGGTGGAAGTACTTCTTCGTGTACTTCATAGAGGATTTCTGAGTTTGAATAACAGTGTCCTGTGAGATCCGTTGAGCCTCAACCTTCTCCTCCAATGATTTAAACCGATCATCAACCTGAGAAGGTTGATAATCTGAATCATCTGGATCATCTGTATTGTCAAGCTCATCAAAGATGTCGTCCATAGACACGTTTCTGGTGGTGCAGGTGCTTCCTCTTCCTCATCTCGCTGACTCGGAAGATATCTTAGATTCATCTTGTGAATATTAGCGTTATCGAATGGTAATTCTGACTCGGGTGCCTCAGACGTAGGAATATGAACATTACAATGTAAGACAATACAAGTCATAAGATATCCAAAGGGAATAGAACCATGACCAGGACGAAGACGAAACTGAATTATGATATAGAAAATAAGAGAAGGAAGACACACTTGTACCCCAGAAACAACAGAGTGAAGAATATTAGCCATGAAGGGAGTAAGTTCTGACTTATTCCTTAATCGAGAATACACATTGGACGTAAAGATACGGTGAAAAACTCGAAATCGAGGCAACATTTGATTGGCATGCAACGCATTACCAGAATGCCATTCTGCATTAAACCGACACAGTTTATGTGTAATCGCTAGCTGTTCTGTATGGGACATTCTATCAGTTAAATTTTCAAGAGGAATCCCATCCTCTGCAACAACAATCCCAGTTACGGCTGAGATTAGATTGCGGTCTACAGTGAAGGTCCCTTCCACAAATTTAATTGTAAAGGTTCGATTTTCTTGGGACACTTCACTAATTGATGCATAGATGCATTGCGCAATGGAACTGTAAGCTTTGCCGCCCCAACAAAAAATGCCTTCCCAACCAACATCAGAAAGCAAAGGAACAAGATCGAATGGAGCAATGTGAGCAACATTTACACTACGCTCAATAATTATGTCTCTTGAGCTGAAATCCCTAATTTGGTTCGAATTTTCTTTGATGCCCCTTAGGGTTCTCACATTAGATGAAGTCAGCCTAGATGACGAGCTACCACGAGTTTTTCGTGTAGTTGGACGTTTAGTACGATGCTCCATTTAATGATTGCTCAAGAAATAACTAAAGAGAGTAATGTGATTGTGGATATATTAGATTTTCCACAAATCTCACACCAAAAAGGGTTTGGAAACAACAATAAACCCCAAATGATAGATTAGCTAGCAAGGAAGTACTCAAATCTTGAAAGGAATAGAAAAACAACCACTTACAAGCTAGATTTGGAGATGGTTTCGTCGAGAGGGCCACCGACGAGTCGAAGAAGAAGATGAAAATGAAAGAAAAAAAAGAAGTGATTTTTCACTTTTTAGAGGTGAAATCCCACGGTCTTCGACCGGTCGAGCAGCGTACTCGACTTGTTGAGGGTTCGACTGGTTGAGTACGTCCACAACCTGTCGAAGAACAAAAAAAATGATTTTTTTTTTTTTTTTTATATATAATTTTTGTCATTATATTATTAGTATTATATGCATTTAATTAATTATAAATAAGAAACAAACAAATGCATAAATACTTAATTAATAACACAAACCAATATCATTCTTTAAATTTGAAAATCTATTCCTGTCGAGTGGTTTGGTCAAAATGTCAGCAAGTTGCTTTTCAGTTTGAATATATTCTAGCACGACACTCTTATCTTCAACAAGTTCTCGAATATAATGGTATTTAATATCAATATGTTTTGTATGAGAATGTTGGATTGGATTTTTTGAAATGTTAATTGCGTTTGAATTATTGCAATACAATGTCATTGTATCTTGCGCAATGCCATAATCGGTTAACATTCTTTTCATCCAAATGAGTTGAGTGCAGGCGTTACTGGCTGCAATATATTCAGCTTCAACAGTTGAGAGTGATACAGAGTTTTGTTTCTTACTGAGCCATGAAATTAAGTAGTTCTCTACATAGAAACATCTATCGCTGGTAGATTTTCTATCGTCAATATTTCCAGCCCAGTCTGCATCAGTATATCCGACAATTTGTACGGATGTATCATGTGGATACCAAAGTCGTAAATTAGTTTTAACTTGCGACATATCTGATTATCCGCTTAACATCAATTAGATGAGATTCTTTAGGATTGGATTGATATCGGGCACATATTCCAACACTATAAGCAATATCAGGTCCACTAACAGTTAAGTATAAGAGACTACCAATCATACTTCGATATAAACGGGAGTCTACACTTTTACCTGATTCATCCTTTGAGAGTTTAAGTGTTGTACTCATTAGAGTATCAAACTTCTTTCCATTCTCAAATCTAAACCTTTTTACTAAATTTAAGGCGTATTTGGTTTGTGAGATGAATATACCATCTTCATGTTGCTTAACTTGTAATTCAAGAAAGTAGTTTAGTTCACCAACTATACTCATTTCAAACTTGGATTTCATCAGATCTGCAAACTCAATAGATAAGTTAGTGCATGTAGATCCATAAATTATATCGTCAACATAGATCTGTACTATCAGTATATGATCGTTATATTTCTTGACGAATAAAGTTTTATCAACGCTACCCATATTGAAGTTATGACTAAGTAAAAATTTAGTCAATTTTTCATACCATGCTATGGGAGCTTGTTTCAAACTATAAAGTGCCTTTTTAAGACGGTATACATGATTTAGAGATTTGGGGTCCTCAAAACCCTTAGGTTGTTCAACATAAACCTCCTCATGTAAGTCACCGTTTAGAAATGCACTTTTGACATCCATTTGGTATATTTTGAATTTCATATAACATGTAATCGAAATAGATAATCTTATGGATTCAAGGCGAGCAACTGGTGCAAAGGTTTCATCGTAATCAATACCTTCTATTCGTATGTACCCTTGTACAACCAATCGAGCCTTATTTCTGATAATATTACCTAATTTTTCAGTTTTATTCTTAAAAATCTATTTGGTTCCAATTATATGTTTATCAGAAGGTCTAGGAACCAAGTACCACACATCATTTCTGATAAATTGATTTAATTCTTCTTGCATGGCAATTATCCAACTTTCATAAGTAAGTGCTTCATTTATATTGGCTGGTTCAATTTAGGAAGTGAAACAGACATAATTACAAATATTTTTAATTGTTTTCTAGTCTGTACACTAGTGCTAGGGTTACCAAGTATTAGATCAGTCGGATGGTCTTTGACTAATCTTAGTTCAGTATTAACTGATTTTGATGAAGAGTCAGGTATATCAATTATATTGACTTCATCTTCATCTAGATCAGGAGTGGGTGTGATTTGTTGATCATCAATTACCGCATTTATGGATTCCTGAATCACCCTAGTTCTTTTATTAAGATGTCGGTAAGCACGACTATTTAGGACAATCCTAGAAAAATTCCCCCATCACTTTTAGTTTTGAATTTTCCCAAAATTTCCCGGTCTTTTAAACTGAAGCATTTACATCCAAAAGTCCTAAAATATTTAACAGTGGGCTTTTTATTAAACCATAGTTCATAAGCTGTTTTATTTTTTGATTTTCTAATATAAACTCGATTTATAATATAACATGCAGTATTAACAGCTTCAGCCCATAAATTTGTTGGTCATGCTGTTTAACATTACACTAGCCATTTCCTGTATAACTCTATTTTTTCTTTCAACAATTCCATTTTGTTGAGGTGTTTTGGGAGCAGAGAACTCATGTGATATACCATGATCATTACAGTACTTCTCAAAATTGCTATTTTCGAACTCCGTGCGATGATCACTTCTAATTTTGATCACAGACATATCTTTTTCAGTCTGAATTCGTTTTAGAGTTTTTCTGACTTCATCGAGAGTATCTGATTTCTCTCTTAAGAAGGCTATCCAAGTATATCTGGTATAATCATCAACAATGACTAGAAAAATACTTCTTTTCACCTCTACTTTCAGTTCTAGTCGGTCCTACTAGATCCATGTGAAGTAGTTCTAGTGGTTTGGCTATGGCTAAGGAGTTCACTTTTTTGTGACTACTCCTAGTTTGTTTACCAAATTGACATGCGCCACATACTTTTTCTATATTTTTAAGCTTGGGTGAGCCTTGTAGGTGATCTCTTTTGCTCAGCTTATACAGATTTCTATAGTTAACATGTCTAAGACGTTTATGCCAAAGTTCAATTTCGTCTGTTTGGACCATGTAACATGAATGGTTAGATGAGCAAGAGTTATCGATAATATAGCAATTTTCAGAGGTCCTGCGACCATTTAATATCACATTACCTTTCTCATTAATTATTTCACATCTGTGATCAGAAAATTTTACACTATGCTTGTTATCACAGATTCGAGATATGCTTAAGAGGTTGTGTTTTAAACCTTCAACATAAAGCACATTTTCAAAGGGAGGAAGGTTAGGAAGTTGTACAGTACCTTGGCCTGTTATTTTGCAGTTGCTTCTATCACCAAAAGTAACTGAACCACCATTAACTTCTTTGATATTCAGAAATATTGCCTTGTCACCTGTCATATGCCTTGAGCATCCACTATCCAGGTACCATTTTGAATGGCTAATAGCTTTGAAAAGCAGTGTGGACTACAAGACACTTGACCTTTGGAACCCATTTTATAATGGTTCTAGGTTTAGGAGTGACTTTTGAGTTTCGCTGCATTTGAGAGTTAGGATTTCTCCTTTCTCTATAAACTTCTCAAACATTTGAGTTGGATTTCAAAAGCTCTTCAAGTAGGTCCACTATTTTTTCAACCAAGTGAGATGTACTATTCTTTTGATATTTGTAGCTGATGGTTTTATTATTTTTAGGAACTTGAAAGGGTTTTGAGTTTTTGAAAGCATTATGATTAAAATTTCTTGAAGTCTTAACTTTAGAGTTAGAAGATTCTCCTCTTATAAAAATAGAAATAGAAACTTTGGATTTTGATGAGTTACCTTTAATATATCCCGGACCTGATTTGTCATCACATTTTTTAGATGAGGTTAACAATTTTTTAAACGTTTGGTCACCATGAGTATATTTCCAAGTGTCCTTTAAACTCAAAAGGGAAGAAACTTCAAGTTTTAGTTTCTCATTTTCTGTTTTGAATTTTTCTAATTCAGAAGATTTAAAACTTAAATCTAATTTTATTTTTCCAAAACAATCCGAAAAATGAGATTTTTCTAAAACTGTATTTTCAAGTTCTTCTTTTAATTTAGCATATTTTTCTTTTTGAATTTTCAATTTGACAGCAATTTTACAACTCTCTTTATATAGAGCATTGTAGGCATCTTGAAGATCATCTTCATTTTCATTTTCGGGGTCACTCCTGAGATCATAGTCAGATAGATTACAACTATCTGAGGAAGTGACTCTGGCAAAGGTCATAAGAGCTTTTACATCATTTATATTTGTATACTCTTGTTTTGATTCATCAGACTCAGAAGAGCTTTCAGAGTTAGATGATTCATCCCAAGTAGCAATCATGCCCTTTCTTTTTGAACTATCCTTTTTAGGACATTTATTAGCCAAATGCCCATATTCGTGACAATTGAAACATTGACTGTCCTTAATTTTAGATTTCTAAGAATTAGATTTTCTTTTTCTTTTATCCATTGATTTTTGAAAATCTGATATATTCTTGTTTTTGAAAATTCTATAAAACTTTTTAGCTAACCTTGCCATATCATCTTCTTTTTCTTCAGAATCAAAATTAGAATTAGTTTCTTTTGAAATAGATTTAGAAGATTTAAAAGCAACAGACTTAGCTTTAGGAGCCTTAAAATTCAACTCATATGTTTGTAAAGAGCCAACTAGCTCCTCAACCCTCATAAGATCAGTATCTCTCAATTCTTGAATGACAGTAACTTTAGAATTGAATCTCTCAGGAAGAGATCGCAGTATTTTTGCACAGACTTTACTTTTAGGGATTCCATCTCCTAAACCCCACATGGAATTTACTATGTCATTTAGTTTCGTATAGAAGTCCATGAAAGTTTCATTTTCTTCCATACGAATTTCCTCAAATCTGGTAGTGAGGATTTGAACTTTTGATTTCTTGACTATAGAAGTTCCTTCATGTGTCATTTCAAGGATATCCCATGCTTGCTTAGCTGTATCGTATGAAATAATTATTTTAAATTCATCAGGCGATAAAGCACAAGTTATGCCATTTAAGGCCTTAGCATTAGCACTGCTTTCACTTTTCTGAGCTGCAGTCCATAAATAGAATGCAATTTCTTTCATAGATTTAGTTCCATCACTGTCTAATACTTCAGTCATGGGAGGTTTCCATTTGATCACAGTGGCTTGCCATACACTTTCATCTATGGATTTTAGAAAAATTCTCATTCTGGCCTTCAAATATGAATAGTTGGAGCCATCAAAAGGTAGTGGCCTGGTAATAGATAAACTATCAAAATTTGACATAATTAAAGCTCTAAATCTTTAACTCAGGAAATTAATAAAAAAAATGAGCAAATTAGCTCTGATACCACTTGAAAAGGTGAGCTTAACAGTCCTATTGGGGGGGGGGGGGGGGGGGGGGGTGAATAGGACTATGCCAAATGAAAAAAATTAAAGCGCAGAAATAATAAACAAATTTGAAATCTCAATCACACTAGTATTGAAAAATTGATTCAAACTAGTTCGTAGGACAACCAACACCCAAAACAAAGTTTAGGTAGGACAACCTTATTTCACGAACGTTTGTAAGAATCAAAATCTCAAACCAAGCAAGAGAAAGTAAACCTATCTATTACAAACATTCACCACTTTTGCATAAATGAAATTACAAACATTTTCCACAAATGCAAAAAAAGAAACATTCACCATAAACACCAAGAATTATAGTGGTTCGGTGTGTACAACAACTGTTCTCAAACATCCACACCTACTCCACTCCCAAGATTACTAACCTCGAAATCACAGCTTTCACTATGAACAAGGTTTTCACAGGGTCACCTTAAAACCTGATACAGTTGTGATTTTATCGAGCTATCACAAACAAAGAAACCCCTCTCTGAGATTTTCAGGCTATCTCAGACAAAACCTCTAGTGAGATTTTCTGGCTAACTCATAAAAAACAAAATACAGAAAGTAAATTGATACTTATCTTCAATGAAGAAGATGCTATAGCCGTAGATCGCTTTTCTTGAATGACGAATGTTCGATGTTCAGTCCAATAGAAAAGGTCCAGGGTTCTATTTGATTTTAATTAGATTTAAACCTAAAGGCTACTTGCATTAATTCCCTCAAATCTTAATAAGAGTAAACACTCTTTTTAAAATCAGAATGACAGAGTTTTGAGATAAAAGAATTAATGAAAAAGGTATTAAATAAATTTATAAATACTGCTTGATAGCTTGACAATAAATGAGGCTTCTCTCTCTCTTGAATAAGGGCTTTGATAGGCTTAAGTTATATTTTCGGATTGAGAAAGAACCTCTATTTATAGTAAGAAGGTTTGTTCCTTCGACTGGTCTAAGGCAGTCTTCGACTGGTCGAAGCACCGGATTCAGTTCCAACAAAATTTCAAATTTGAGCGGGATAAGATCTAACAGATTTTCGACTGGTCGAAGAGCCTGTTCGAGGGTTACCTTTGACTGGTCGAACAGTCTGTTCGACTGGTCGAGCATGCAGAATCCGACTTGATTTTAGTTGCTGGACTTCAAGCGAGGAACCTTCGACTGGTCGAAGACGCAACAAAATTTCTGCTACACTTCGGCTTTTTCTTGGACTAGTCGAGAAATTTCGTAGACTGGTCGAGGTAAAACTTAGACTAGTCGAAACTTAACCTACAATAAGTATAAGAACCCAATTTTAAATCAGTTTTGAAAGCACCTAAACCTAAGGTCTTTATAGGGTTTATTATACCTGTAAGGACTGAATTTCATAGGACTAGAACGTCACAAGGAGCTTGATCTTCTACTGGTTGATCATTAGTAGGAGTTGAACTTGTCGATGAAGCTTGATCTTCTATTAGCACTTTTAGTAGAACTTGAACTTACACTTGAAGGTGAACTTTCCATCTTGATCCACGTGACTTGAACTTTAGCTTGACTTCAACTTGAACATAAGCTAGACTTCAACTTGAACATAAGCTTGACTTTAACCTGAAGAACACTATGTTAAGTTGTTTTAACAAGACGAAATTTGACAAACCAGGTGTAACATGTGCTTTAAACATAATAACACTTACAGTTTGCCTCCTTCACTGCATTAGCTAGCCACCACGGGGATCTGTTAGACTTCATCCTGGCAGTGACATTGCGAGAGATCCCCTTGACCATGATCGGGTGCAAGTTTCGCTTCATTGCTAGTCTAAGGCCATACGTGATAGCTGCCACCACTGCAAGGGATGCATCTCTAGGCCTTGTAGACCCTGAGAATTCCGGAGGAGTGCCCCACTTGCTATTTGTGATAACACCACCAACTTTGAATATGACTGGATTTCCCAGCGAGGAACCATCATAATTTAATGTCCTACTCCAGCTTAGGAGCCTGCCTGTGTTGACTGTTTTTCTTCTGAAACCCGTGACACTTGATAATTTTCTTCCAATTATAAGCAGAAGAGATTTTGTTATACCCGATGGAAGATTCAACTGCATACGCCAGCTCATAGCAAAGTCTCTAATGAATCGTATCTGCTCCGCTTTTGACCTTTCATGTCCCTGAAAGATTTGAGAATTCCTTTCAGCCTAAGTACACCATAACATTGCCTTCAAGAGTGGCTTCCACTAGATTCTGCCAATTGGGCACCACGGGGCCAATTTCCAGCTCAAAACGAACTCACTCACCGAAGAAGGCAACACGCACTAGATTCCAAATTTCACGAGGACCATCTCTCACAAGTTTCAAGCAAAGAGGCAGAACATGAAAAGATGCCGCAACATTTTCTTTTGCTACTTTACACATGACACACCTGTTAGGGATCATCAGCCCTTTGTGTTGGAGATAATCCACTATCAAAACTTTCTCGAGGCAGGCCACGCATTGACCTGTGTGGGGCTGGACTCCCACACTATAGTTCTATCTGTTCTACCTTCCACAGACGTTTCGATCCTCCTAAAGGATGCAGTAGAGAAAACACTGTCAGCCTTCGGGGTCCATACTCTAGACTCTGCAATCCTCTCCCTTATCATTGATGTAAATGCTCTCTAGAATTGCAAGCATTGAACCTAGGGAGGGACCTCATTGTCCTTTGATGGGTGTATGAAAGTAGGAGACAACACAAACTTCTATTTAATCCATGCCATCGAGTGATAGGCAATATGGCCCATTATTTGTTTCCATTCCTTTAAATAGTGCCCGTTGTTTTTCACCCATACGATAAAAATGTAGGGTTCACAGGTCCTCCTTTGTATTTTGTAATGGCTGCATGTTTTGTTATCTACGCTGTTGGAAGTTGAATAGAATATCTCACTGAGTTGAATATGATGTCCAAGGGAGTTGTATAGCTATTTATTGAATAAGGGTTGGCCCATGTTGAGGCCCATAAGGCCCAACACGGGCCACACGCATAGTACATTGGGGTAAAGATATTATAAAATAGCATGTTAGGGTTAGGGTAAAAAGGGTAGCACCTTAACCCTTCTTCCTCTCACGTGTATACTCTCTCCCTCTTTCTTCCATCTTCCTCTTCTTTCAACCTACTTCCTTTTAAAACTTTAGGTGGTATTAGAGCAAGGTTCTGATCCTAGGACTTGTGGGTTATGGGCCCACCACGTGCTGCGCCTACACACCTCAACATAATGGAGTGGCTGAATGGAGGAACCGTCACTTATTGGAGGTTGCATGTTCACTCTTAACTCATATGAATGTTCCTAAACGATTCTGGAGTTATGCTGTATTAACTGCATGCTATCTTATCAATAGACAACCCTCATAGGGTCACCCGAGCAAATACATTGGAGAGAGATGGCACTTGCTCACTTCCAAGAATTTCTCCTTGATTGGGTTCAAATATGGTAGCAAGGAATAAGGCTACCAAAATTTTTTCACATTGACATTGTTGTTGGGCCAAATATTGGGTGAATGGGTGATGAAGAGTCCATTCGTCTACAAGGCCCCAAAATTGAGCATACAACTCATGTAAATTATGCCCTTGCTTCATTATTTGGAATTCTTGAAAAATGTCATAAAGACGTTGGATATTCTTCTCTGTATAGTAAAGATGCTGAAGGCTATCCCATGTCTTTGGCACTGTCTTTGTACCATTGTTTCAAATAGCACTCATAATGTACGGTACATAGCGTAGCGTAGTTGCAGCGCTACTTAGCGTAGCTAAAGAGCGCAAATACCCTGTAGTGTACGCTATAGGGGTCGTAGTGTACGCTACAACTACGTAGCATGTGGTGTTTTAAATTGTGTAAAACTCTCTTCATAATTTTTTTTTTTTTTTAATTTAAAGTTAAAACCAAACCTTTTTATGTTTACTTTTACATAAGATGGTGGTGATCCTTAGTTAAAGTTGGTGTGAAACTCACACACTAAAAAACCCTTCAAAACTAGAATGAAAAAGGGTTTCGAAGAGGGGTCTTTTTCAAAAACCCCTCTTCGTATAGATGACATATGTATTGTACTTAATACTTTGAACTTGTGGGATTTTTATTTCTTTTCATACTTGTGAGTTGTGACTTGTGGTTTCAATTAGACATTATTAATTAAAGTGGTTTGCTTGGAAAGTTGTTGATGCAACAATTATTTCATTCGTTTTATAACTTTATGTAGATTAGCTTTTGCTAAATGATAATTAATTAATAACTCGTTTGAACATGCTTATACTTGAAAAAAAAATGAAAAAACGAATCATCTGTTAGACTTTTTTATATTTTGTTTGTTTGTTTGTTTTTTTTTTAATTACTATTTATCATGTATTTTCTGTTTTTAAATTAAAAATAGAAGTATCGTGTAGCTTAAGCTACACGCTATGCTATTTACCCTACACGCTACAGAGTGCCGAACGCTACACAACACGCTACCGCTATTTAAAACACTGCTTTGTACATAACATTATGATAAACTTGCTCTTTCATTCTATTGAAGAGCCAACTCATCACCTAATAATCATCTTCTTTCCATTTAGAAAAAGTGTTAGATTCCTTACTAGGGCCATTTTCTATGAGATATTCATATATCCGTTTGGACTGTAAGAAAATTGAAGTACAACGAGCCCAATGTAAATAGTTCTCATTCTTGTGAAGTTTGATGGAGATGATTTGGAGGGTCTCGGATTTGTTTCCAACTCGACTTTCCATTGTTGAAACGCCGACAATATCTGAGTATCACAATAAGTAGTAAGTGACTGAGGGGATGGATTATGAGGAGACTTTTTGCCTAGTGGCTAAGCTAAATTCGATTCAGGTGCTGATTTCTTTTGTAGCCAATTAGTCCTGACATTTATATCAATTGGACATGAAGAATGCTTTTCTCCATGGTGATCTTTCTGAAGAAGTGTATATGGAGCAACCTCTAGGTTTTGTTGCTTGGGGGGAGACTGATAAGGTTTGCAAATTGAGAAAAGCCATCTATGAATTGAAACAATCTCCCCGTGCATGGTTTGAAAAATTCAGCAAAGTTCTTTTGAACTTCGGCTTTCATCGATGTCAAGTAGATCATTTGATGTTTGTGAAACATGGCCCTAAGGGAGTTGTGATTTTAATCGTCTATATTGACGACATCGTCATTTCTGGTTGTGACAGTAATTGAATTGCCAATGTAAAAGCCTACATTCAAAAGCAATTTCAGACAAAGGATCTCGGTCACTTGAAATACTTTCTTGGAATTGAGATAGCTACCTCTGAAATCCTTTTGTCTTAATGGAAATACACTCTCGATTTGCTTCATGAGACTGGCTTGTTGGGGTGCAGGCCTTATGAGACTGCTATCGACCCTAATATGAAATTGACTGATGTTTAGGGGAAACTTTTAAAAGATGCAGATAAGCGCAGAAGATTGGTAGGCAAACTTATATATATCTAACTATCACATGTCCAGGCATCTCCTTTGTAGTCGGGATGGTTAGCCGGTTCATGCACCAGCCCCGTACAAGTCACTGGGATGTCGTGTTGAGAATTTTTCCCTATAAAAAGGGTGCTCTTGGACAAGGCCCCATTTACAAAAACAATGGGCATCTTATGATCCCAGCTTATTCCAATGCAGATTGGGCTGGATCTGTGACAGACAAAAGATCAACCTCGGGCTATTGTACATTTGTTGGAGGCAACCTAGTAACATACAAAAGCAAAAGCAAAGTGTTGTGGCTAGGTCCAGTGCCGAAGAAGAATACCGTGCCATGGGACATTCCGTATGTGAATTATTGTGGATTAGGTCCCTTCTTCAGGAACTTAGGTTTTTTTTTTTTTTTTTTTTTTTTTTTTTTTTTTTTAATTTTTTTATTTTAAAATGGGAGACCAATGGTGTTATTTTGTGACAATCACGTTGTGACTCATATTGCCAACAATCCAATTTTCACGAGTGCACAAAGCACATTGATGTAGACTGTTGCTTTATTCGTGAGAAGGCTACATTAAAGGAAATTATCATGAAGCTCGTATCATTCAAAGACCAGCTTGCTAATATTTTCACCAAAGGTCTACCACATGCACAAGTGCAATTATATGTAACAAGTTGGGCATGATTGACATATATGCTCCAGCTTGAGGGGGAGTGTTAGTAGTTGAATATAATTTCTTGTTGAGTTGAATATGATGTCCAAAGGAGTTGTATAGCTATTGAAAAAGGGTTGGCCCATGTTGAGGCCCATAAGGCCCAACATGGGCCAACATGGGGTATAGATATTATAAAATAGCATGTTAGGGTTAGGGTAAAAAGGGTAAAACCGTAACCCTTCTTCCTCTCACGTCTATACTCTTTCCCTCTCTCTTCCATCTTCCTCTTCTTCCTTTTAAAGCTTTAGACACACCACTGAAAAAGGAGCCCACCATGGGCAACTCCTGTTTCTGTACTTTTTTAGTAAGTGCATGTTTTTTTTCTTTTTTTCAAAGATAACGATATTGAATTTAAAAAAGGGGGAGGGGGGGGGGGGGAATAAAAGGGGTTGCTGCTGAGATAGCAACGAAGCCAAAGGAAAAAAACAAACAAAAGAGGAGAAAACTAAAAACCAAGAAACAAAAGATCCACATCCTTAAGCCCATGAACATAAACGATCCATTCTATAATTTTCTTCTTAGCATTAGAAATCACCCCTTGCACCGTAGACTTGGAATCATTAAAGCATCTATCGTTTCTCTCCTCCCAAACTGACCACCAAATGGCAAGAAGGGCCATTCTCCATATGCGATTCTTGAGTTTACCCATCTTGAAACCGTGCCAATAAGGTAACATAGAAGAAGTGGAGCCCGGGATACACCCGCAGATGTTAAACCTGAGGAAAAATTCGGACCGGATGGCGGAGATGAACGGGCAATGCAGCAAGAGGTGGTCGACCGATTCTTCATCATTCATACAGCATAAGCAAATATTAACTAACTGCATTCCACGTTTGCGAAGATTATCAACTGTCAGGATTCGATTTTTTCCTACCAGCCAAGCCAAAACAAATGTATTTTGGAGGAGCAAAGAATTTCCAGATGGATGGGGCAGCAGGAAGCGCAGGGCTAGAGGAGGTGCTTAACGCGGAATAAAGAGATTTAACCGAGAATAAGCTTGACTTTTCCTTGGTCCATATGATCGTATCGGTAGTCGACACATCAGGAGCCATCTTAGAAACGCACTCAAGGGGAGCTGCAAACTTCGAGATCTCCCAGTCGTGAAGGTTTCTAAAGCACCTAACCTCCCAGGAGATAGAAGAGCCGACAACAGTAAAGTAGCCAGAAACTGAAACCATCTTATCACGGGCCAGGCGAAAAATGGTTGGGAAGGTAAGTTTAAGAGGCACGTCACCAGCCCACTGATCCTCCCAAAATCGAATCGCTGATCCATTACCAACCTGGAACCTGATATTGTCGAGAACGGGCTGTTTGTCACGTAAAATTCCTCGCTAGATGACGAAGGCCTTATAGGCCGTGGAATTTTTGGTCCACCAGCCCCTTGATGATCTCCCATACTTTCCTTTAACAATATCGTTCCAGAGAGCCCCATCTTTAGTGGCTAGCCTCCAAGTCCATTTCCCAAGCAGAGCTTGATTCATCTTTTTCAGATTCTTGATACTGACACCTCCATCTTGGATATGCTTGCAGACTTCATTCCAGTCCAGAAGGTGGAACTTCTTCTGATTCTCCTTTCCGGTCCAGAGGAAGTCATGCCTGAGGTTATCCATGCGCACCGGAACCGAAGCCGGACAACTGAACAAAGACATGTAATAAATAGGAAGGTTAGATAGGGCAGCTTTGATGAGGGTCATTCTGCCACCTATAGACAAGTACTGGCATTTCCAAGTGGCTAGATATTTTTGAGTTTTGATGACAATTCTATCCCACATGGCTTTCGGAGGAGAGCCAATACAGAGAGGGAGGCCAACAAATGAAGTGGGCAATGAAGCCGCCGGACAGTTAAGAGCAAGAGAGAATTTTCGTAACGCATCATTAGATATATTGATCCCGAGAATCTTTGACTTAGCCATATTGATTCGAAGACTTGAAACTGCTTCAAAGCACCTAAGGGTGGTTCGCAGATTGTCGATAATCAGCGGATCCACAACAGATAAGATAAGAGTGTCATCCGCATACTGAATATGCGAGATAGGGAGAGGGACACCCAACATAGGGATCCCTTTGAGAATACCAGCTCGTTGACCGCTATCAAGCATTTGCGAGAGAGCCTCTCCAACAAAAAGAAAAAGGAGCAGAGATAGAGGATCCCCTTGGCGGATACCTCTCGAGCTTTTAAAAATACCATGGGGCGCACCATTGATAAGAACCGAGAAGTGAGCCGATCCCATGCACGCAGATATCCAACGTCTCCATCATTCGCCGAAACCCATATGAAGAAGAACGTACTGAAGAAAGTTCCAGTTGACGTGATCGTAAGCCTTCTCGATGTCCAGCTTATAGAACACGCTCTTCAGCCCAGAAGTATGGCAAGAATGAAGGCATTCATTAGCGATGAGCGCGCAGTCGATAATTTGTCTACCTTTTAGAAAAGCGTTTTGATTTGTCGAAATGAGCTTCCCCATGACCACATATAATCTTAAGGAGAGAATTTTGGCCAGAATTTTATACGGCCCCCCAATTAGGCTAATTGGGCGGAAATCCGCAAAGCTGTTCGCGTCGGCTGTTTTTGGAATTAGCGCGATGAAGGAGGCACCGATGCCTTTAGAAATAATGCCTCTCCTATGAAACTCGTGCAGGAATTCCATAATATCCCGCTTGATGACGTCCTAGAAAGTCTGGAAGAAGACCATTGGGTATCCGTCAGGACCGGGAGATTTGTCTCCCCCCAAAGAAGTGATGGCTTTTTTAGTCTCTTCTTCTGAGAAAGCAGCCTCTAGGAGTTGGATGTCGGATTGGTCGAAAGAGTTGTAAGATATGCCATCAAGCTGAGGCCCGAGCCAATGTTCAGCACTAAGGAGAGAGTTGAAGTGGGAGACGGCAAGATCAGAAATCTGGTATTTGTCATCGATCTGTCTTTCATTGGCAGTGATACTGAGAATGGCATTAGCCCGTTGACGCATATTGGCAATGAAATGAAAATACGAAGTTTTCCTGTCTCCCTCAGCGAGCCATCTGGCCTGAGATTTAAGCTTCCAGGATAATTCGTCTTCCAAGGCCCTAGAGGAAATGGACTGGATTATTTGAATGCGTCTAGTCAGAGTTTCAGACGAAATGGGCTGACCCTCAGCTTCCGAATCGATTCGGTGCAGATCTTCAAAGAGAGCATCGGACTCGGCTTTCCGCTTATTAAGTTCCTCTTCTTTCTATTTCTTAATTTTCTCCTTCAGAAGTCTGAGCTTAGAGAGCAGCTTATGACCGACAAAACCATCAGACGAGAAGGAAGACCACCATTCCACAATCTTCTGATGGAAGCCATTGATAGTGAGCCAAGCAGAGTTGAACTTGAAGGGCTTTGGACCCTAATTTTCCTGATGAACAGATAGGAGGATAGGGCAACGGTCGGAAGTGGTTCTAGGAAGAGCTTGCTGGACAAGGGAGGGAAAGGCCTTTACCCAATTTGTGGATAGAAGGAACCTATCCAACCTTGACTGAATTTGGGAAGTACGACTATTGGACCATGTGTATCTAGCCCCGAGCAAAGGGATATCGACCAGCTCCTGCGCCTGGATCCAATCAGAGAAGGTTTCCATTGCTGGAGAAACTCTTCTTTTCCGGGAGTGTTCCTCAGCATAACGAACAACATTGAAATCCCCTACGAAGCAACATGGATCGGGGAAGGATAATCTGGTAGCAGATAATTCATCCCAGAAAGCTGGTCTGTTAGAGTCTTCGGTAGGGCCATAGACAACTGAAATTAGACAGGAAACGTTAGAAGACTTATCTTGTAGAATGACAGAGACTGAGAAGGCGCCCGAAGAAGAGGACAAAAGGTTCCATTTAGAAGACTTCCAGGCAATGATAATACCACCTGAAGACCCCGAAGCATTGAGAGTCACCCTTTTAGCGTCTTTAGCCTTCCACAGGGAAGCCAACAGACTATCCGAGAAAGATGGGACTTTGGTTTCCTACAGACACAAAATATCCGGATTTTTTCTACTAACGGATTCTTTAATAAGGCATCGCTTTTGCCTAGAACCCACCCCCCGAACATTCCAAGAAATAATCGTCATTGAGATACCGAACTTCCTCGTGTACCCTTGTGGCCTCTCCTTACTGGAGATGCGGCTAACATGCCTGGACTCGGAAGCAGCCTCTGTAATTCCCGATTGCTCCCTGATCTAGAGACCTGCTTGGAAGGGGTTTTGGAAGAAGGTAGAGGCCTTCCTCTGCTCTCAATATACGTAAATAAAGCTGTATAATCTTCGACTCTATCGCCAAAGGAAAGGCCCAGGGATCTCCCAACATGGCCAACAGCATCCCGGATCCATTTTTTGTCTTGGATTTCATCGAAAATCTCTTCCCTAGATTTACCTACGGGGGAGATCTTATCTGTGTCAGGCGATTGGTGGTGAGAATAGTCGACACACATTTGCAGGGGTTCAGCAAGAATCACATCGGCAGGGATATCTTCTTGAAAAATGGTGATGGGACCCATCTCGGACCAGTCCCGGGACGCAGGTACGGAAGGAGATGGGGATGAAGGAAGGGACGAACAAGTTGGCGATTGGGATAGGAGACTATCGGTTTGTAGATCGTCGGCCATGGGTAGGCCGAGGATAGGAGGCTGCGGGTACTGAAGAGGATGAGAGTGGGGAGGGATGGAATCAGGGGTAGGGGTTAGACGGGGTAAGACAGAGGGGATGACATGATAAGGATTATCGGGTATATCTAAGGGGATTATAGGGTATGAAGTATCGGGTCCGGGTCTGGTCCGAGAGGTGAGAGTGGAAGGCATGTGTCGGATTTGGGATGGAGGTAGATCGGGGGCTGATAAGGATAGCAATCTTGGACTGGCAGTGTTGTTTTCCGTACTGTCCTCAGCGAACGTCGATAAGTCTGATGAGGACGCGTGTTGTTTTCCGTACTGTCCTCAGCGACTGAGATGGATGTGAGTTGCCTGCAGTCCGCATGCGCGCTACGTGTCACCGCCTCATGATATCTCGGTTGCTTTTCGCTGAAGGGAGAGATAGCATCTCCCGTACGTGAAAAAGAAGCTTCGGCAATCTCGCCACATGTCTTCTTGACAGACTGGATGCAGGCACGAGAATCGGAGCCTGCAAGCAAGGTGGCGCTGGAATGCTTTCGTGCACCGCAGGAGAATGGGGGGCGTACTCCGTCTGTTGCCATTTCTTCCAGAAACGTTGCCGGAGTAGTGGGGACCGGAGCCCTAGCTCTCCAGAGATCGCCCCACCGGGGATAAACCGCATTTGGCATCTCTTTAACAACTGGTAGAGGAATGATCCAATTGCCTATCTTCAACTGCAAGTGAGAAGGCAGCGGCGTCTCTTTGTCCCTTCTAACTCTGGCCCTAATGACCCCCAATTCGTCACCGGATTTGGTTTGGGGATCCATTTCAAGAAGGAAACACAATCGCGAAGCAGCCGCAATAAGGAATTCATTGTACCAACATTCAAGCGGAATGTCCCAGATGAGAACCCAAATGTTCTCCTTACCGAACAAGGAGAATTCTTCCCAAGTCATAACCTTAACAACCGGGCCATGAGCATGTAAGTGTCCTGCCATCGTTAACATCTCATGGTTTAGGCCAGGGCAGACTTTGACCCAAAGATCGTTATAACCCAAAGGCTTGATGGAATAATTCCCTGGACGGAAACCAGTGCAGTCAGTTATCCATTCACGAACATCCGAAAGGGAGGCTCCGTCTTTGGTTCTGATGACGACCGTGGAAGCCAGGTCGACCCTGGTTTTATCAAACTCCATTTGGTCCACAGTGATGAGGATGTCGGAAGTGGGGGCTTTGTCTAACACACATTGTTGGGGAGCAGAGATCACTGGAACCAAGTTTCTCTGCGGATGATGATGATGATTTGTCATGCAGGAGGGCTTCCTTAAACGAAAGGCCATCAGCCCTCCCTGTAGAACTCCTCTAACCTTGGATGATTTTGGAAGTAGCTGGGATTTTAGCTGCCTCCTTGCGGGGAACCGGAAAAGCAGCACCTTTATATTTTCCTTTATAGGCAGGCCCGAATCTTGCGTGCTGAACTAAGAGCGGAATTCCTCCAAACTGCTGTCCATGTAACATCTCCACCGCCCTTGCCAGTTCCATTTCAGAGCTCATGTGGACCAAAGCGAATCCACGGTAAGCTCCAGATTCACGGTCACGTGGCATAACAACGTCCATCATTGCTCCCGCACGCCCAAAGACCCTAGAGATGTTAATGGGGAGCCATCCCGGAGGATAACCCATGACATACAAGGTGGGGTAGGAGTTTCTCTTCCTTTCTTTTGCCTCCGCTGCCTTTAGGCTGTAGTGCTTTTTTGAAACAACCCTCCATTCCTCGCTGCCGACACCATCAGGATCGGTATTTCCGTCTTCTCCCTCAGATTCTGCATTAGCGTCTATTTCCTTACCGCTCGGGTCGCGTTCGATCTCCGGTCGCGTTGCTGTTCCTCGCATCTTCTCTCCGGTCGCGTTGAGGTATTCCAAGTGCATGTTTTTTTTTGTCCACACCATAAAAACCATGTTGCTTCTGGTGAACTGGGGCTTAGTTTAACAACTATATCCATAGTATGGTTCAAAGTATCCATATCGTATCAGCTGATATGGGCATACCATTAAGTCGATGATGATGCCTAAAATGGGGTGAAACAGTCTAACGTAAGAACTGGAGGTTGTATCAGTACCGATAAGCCCTCCTTGTATCGGTTGTGTGCCGACTGCCAATACACATAAACGCGCAATTTCCGATTTTTATTCTCTTGGTTTACTCAATTTTCTTTATTTCAACCTTGAGGCAGCTTAGAAACCTATTTATGCCTAGATCCAGGCTATTTTAAAGATCAAAACACAAGACTTTAAGAGGGAACTGATGAATTGAAGCAAAGGGGACCATTTTTGGAAACATTTTGGTAGTTATGTAACTGTGCTGCCTTGCTGAACTGGAGGAAGCTCAGGGTTCTCCTCACTGGGAACCCCTACTATATTTTGGGAACCTATGTGTGTGTTTATTAAATTTGATAGATTATTTTTAGTAGTGAGAAGAGAGCAAAAATGCCAAATGCTTTATCATGAGGATGCTTATTGCTAGATGATACCAGGATGCTACTTGCCTCCTTGGTAGTAATGACTCTCTCACCTTATAGCCCATGCTCTCAACTACATAGAACTATAGTTTATGCATCAACTGATGAAGATAATAGTTGATATATCATCCCAATCTATAATAATCATTATAACTTTAGAGGTCAGACAAAATAACTTTGCTTTCAGCAGGTCAGCCCGACATACAACATTGTCACTGAAGAATGGTCACATTCGCCATTAAATACTTCTCCAAACACAAGCAAGTATAGATTCTTGTTGTTCCCATTTTTCCTTTTTTGATATATTTTTTTTTGTGTAATTTTTTTAGTTAAGCTGGTACAGGTCTATATGAGCTGGTACAGGTCCAATATACCCCCTGAAACTGATATTCAGAGTCCTGATCCATGCGTTGTGTTGCTTGGATGGGGCCACTTGATCAATGGCTGGGCCAATTTGCCCCTCCAGACCAACAGTCTTACCACTTGATCAATGACTTGGATTTGCCACATGTTCACATGTGAAGAATTTATTGCCTGAAAATTGGGCAGTCTCACACATGGAAAAGCTATCTATGCTTCATTTGGTCCACTTGATCACATGAAAAAGTTGATCAATGGCTTAACACATGAAAAAGTTGTGGCCCAAAGCATAGGAAGTCCATGCATTATGTGGCCTGCTTGATCAATGGCTTGGTTCTGTCTGACACAACACAATAGATATAGTTTAAAAATTAAATTTCAGACTTTCCAGGAACTACCTAGTCACGTCTTAGCACATGAAAAGGTCGTGGTCCAAAACATAGGGAGTCAGCACGTGGCCTGCTTGGTCAATGGCTTGGTTCTGTTGCACTTGTTCATAGTAATCCCACTTGTACAATAGATACAGCTTAGAAAATGAAAATTCAGACTTCCCAGGAATTGCCTAGTTCTTACCAAACAGATATTAGACTTTCCCAAGGAACCAGTCTCAACCAGATAGAATTTAACTGTACTCAGCAAGCATTTTCCCTTCCTTGGTTTCCCTGTAAAACATACACACTAGGGGTTGCTTGGAAGCATATAATTTGAACTTATATGGGAATGAAGAGACCTGTGTTTTGATACCTGGTTCATTTAAGAAATCTGTCCTATGGAATTCACTCCCACACATGTTCAAAATAATCCCGCTTATACAATATATCTTAAAAATTATATTTCAGACTTCCCAGGAATTACCTAGTTCTTACAAAGCAGATTTCAGACTTCCCCAAGAAACCAGAGTCACTGCCAGATAGAATTATAGACTTATCCAGTGGGCTTGTCCTCTATTGTAATTTGTAAGTCTTTTAGGCTAATAAATAAGGGAGGAGGGCATCAAAACCCTAATTCTCTCTCTCTCTCTCTCTCTCTCTCTCTCTCTCTCTCTCTCTCTCTCTCTCTCTCTCTCTCTCTCTCTCTGTCTGTCTGTCTGTCTGTATAGTCAAGTGCATGCATTTTCTAACCTTATACCCACATTGAAAATGGTACCTGCAAATCCCTCTATTTTACAGAACTCAGAATTAGTAATGGCTTTCTAAATTTTGGACCCTAGCCCTCTTTGCAACCATTGGGAATCTACCTTGAACGTTTTCCCTAAGTAATAGCCATGTCAATGTGTGTTTGATGCATATCCTTTAGAAGTTGAATTGTAACGCATGGTATCATGTATTAACTACTAAATAGCATGATGTAGGATTGATGACACATATGCTTAAGAAGTTCAGCTGCTGACAAGTACAACTAAAAGCAATTTATGAGAGCATTAAAATAAATGACAAGATATAATGTACGTAAATTCTGACAAAATATGTTTTTTTTATCATGATCAACAGTGTTGAAATTGTCATATGTAGGAAAATCATTTAGAGGTCCTTAATCTTCCTTTTTCAAATTATTTGAAGTCCCTTTGCATCTTGAACTTCAATGCTTTGTCTTTCTCACGTGGAAATACATTTGTGGAACCTACGCAAGATACACAAAGAGCTCATGCATGCATGTTGACACTTGATTATAAGATAGGGGCATTTACTGCATTTCAAAATTAAGGATAGCATTGCTACTTCTCATGCCAGGTTACATTTGTCTTCTGCCTATACATTTGGTCTGCGGCTACTGATCCCGGGGACCTAGGAGTTTTCAAGTCGAAGAAGTATCGTAGCATCATGGGTGATGGGAAATATGTTCATCCCAAGGCATCTAAACTAAGTGCTGAATCTACTTCCTCTGTTAAGGATGTGAATGCTGCAATAATCGGAGAAAAACCACTGGATGAGGGCGTGGGTGTAGATGCCACCCGGGGTGAAGGGAATCCAGCGAATGCATTTGAAAAGGAGAACACATCCTCGCATAATTTGTCCTTTTGTTCGGTTTTGTTGGGATGTTGTCCTTTTGCTTTTACACGCAACCATCCTTGTTCACGTGAGCAGTCTTCGGAGCAACGAATGAGTGAGGACGGCATGTTTTACTGCAGCCTTTGTGAAGTAGAGGTATGCATGAAAATTGGCAATGATGATGACCTTCAATCCCTTCGAAGAGTTTATAAATGGTCCAATTTGTACAACTGGCTATGAAATGCATTTTTGTGACTGCAATATGCCTATTTTTTTCGTGCCCTTTTGTGCACTATTATTTGCACAAGTTTCCTCTTGAAATATTCTTGTTAACTACTGAAAAGACTTAGTTGCAGTAGTTCCTGAAGGGTCGAATTCATTTGCACACCTTGTAAATGTTTTATTTGTAGCTGTCTTATGCCAAATCTGCAGAAGCTGATTCTGTTGCAGACACATGAGAAGGAAAATGACATTTTTTTTCCGTGTTTTGAATGTAAGAATGTGTAAATTCAATGATTGCTTTAAATGCCGATGTAGCAATGACAGGTGTAAAGCTGTCTGTTTGTTTTCTTGATACAGTTATTAGTGTTGTTTTCATGACATGTTTGTTCTGTTAATAACTTAATATGCTCCCTTCATTCTCTCTGCTAATTGGGGTTTTCATGTTTTGGACACTTCACATGTTACTCAGTAAATGCCTGGATTTTTTGTCGTTTTTGGCTGTAGAGAAAGGTGCCTTCTCCCAATTTGCTTTTCTATTGGTAACCACAATACTGTGAAAGCATTAAAAGAAATTGGACAAATTCAAAAATTCCTTTCATCCTCTTTTTCTTCACCTTCTCATTTTCCTCCTCTCTGACCCTTCTTGTTTACAGTCTTTGGATTAGAATACCTCAAAGTGGCAACTGGAAGACACTGATGATGGTCAAATTATTTGAGTCTGAACAATAAAACTAAAGAAAAGAAAAAATAACTACAGGCTTTTGTTTTGAAAAAAATTGGATCTCTGTTATGACTTTTGTCTTCTAGTTTATTTATACTTTCTAATCTCATCTCCGGCGGTATTACCGAATGACCTGAAAAGAGTTAAACATAATAAAGTGATAACTGACTGGAGCAACTATTTTTACTCAATTATGTGGTTTACTTCATTTTCCATTTTTTGAATTGAAATACTAATGCATACATCATACTACTTGAATTCTTTATATGCAAACCAATCAAGAATAGATGGCCATAGATATTAATATCCTACCCAAAATTGCATCGAACTTTCTTTGATTTTTTTTGTTACTTTCATGTTGTTGCTCACAGACGACTTGGGGGATGATGCCTGTGAATTGGGTTGAGGACATCAGAGAATTATCTAGTCTTGACATGATCTCATTCACTGCTTTAGGGAGGAGTATAGAGTCTCTCTCTCTCTCTCTCTCTCTCTCTCTCTCTCTCTCTCTCTAAATAAATTTATGAGGGGCTCTGTCAGTGTTACAAGTTCTGCACCCAATTCCAGGTCTCTACCATGAAGCTTGTGTATTGGGATGAGGCCACCAATGAGTTATCTAGTCATAGTCTGAGCTTGTTCGTCCATTGTTTTAGAGAGGTGGAGAGCTTGGCGGGGGTTTACATGGGTTTGGTGTTCTCCTCCCTTCTGGTTTTGGTGAAGGACTTTCCTCGTTTCATTGTATCTTTTCCTCGTTTAGTCGCTTCTGTTTATTTGTCGAAAAAGAAGCAAGTTGCACACACACGAGTTACATACATGCAGTTGGCCTGTGTAAAATTCAAGCATCAGTAGGTTTTGTTCAATCTGTAGTCTTGTGCTTCGTCTAAATAGGGCGTCGTCCTCCAGAATCTGACAAACCGTATACATCAGGTCATAAAGTCGCTACGTTTCTACCTTCTCCACCTGTTCCCCTTTTCTCCCTCTTGCTATAACTCCTTTCCACCTGGTACATTGATTGTATCTGTTGTGAAAACCCATATGTGTGGACTGCGTCCCAGGTACATCTTGTATAGCTTACTTGATTAGTTGTTTCTACGGACTTGACATGATAGATTGATGCACTTTGTATGCAATGTGATTTGTGATGCTTATGGACTGTTGATGGATGCAATGCAGGTTTTCAAGTACAGCAAACACTGTAGAGTTTGTGACAAATGTGTTGATGGCTTCGATCATCATTGCAGGGTAGAATCTCTTGATTTGCGTGGAGTCTTCCCAGTCCCTTTAGGGAGCATGTTCTGATGCCTTCTTCGTGTTGGTTTTGTAGTGGCTCAACAACTGTATAGGAAGAAAAAACTACAGACGGTTTTTCACTCTCATGGTTTCTGCCCTACTCTTGGTAAATGTCAACCTCCCTTCTTTACACCTGTTTAGTTTAGACTCTAGGGTGTCATGATCCATTGTGTCCTAAATCACCACTCTCTCCTTCATCCCCATGTGGTGTATGGCACCATCACGTTGACCTTGAGCAACTATTTCTCACCTCCCCTATTGAAGTGGATTTAAATTCCGCGTCTGCAAGTCCAGCTGTCAAGAGATGTAGTAAGCTTTGATTTCGGGTCCTTTTCATTTTGGTTGATTATTGACAGGTGTTCGTGGTTTGTGCACCTTGGTCTTGAGGTTGCAGCTTATTCTACAGTGGTCCATGGGCATCCTTGTATTGATATGCTGTTTCCTTGAGCGGAAGCGGTTTGCTGCAGAGATCATATCCAAGCTGGGGAGCAGTTTCTCTTTGGTGCCCTTTGTTGTTGTTGTAGTGAGTATTCAATTGTCCATTCATCTCCTCCACTTTGACTCAATTATCGCCGTCATCTTGCACTAACAGGATGGAACTTTATCTTTTCACAGGCTTCTTGCACCGTCTTGGCATTGATTGCTACTCTACCACTTGCCCAGCTCTTTTTCTTCCATGTTCTTCTCATAAAAAAGGTAAAATTTGAAATTATTTGTCACTTCGAACGTTGTGTGGATTTATGGTACTGTCTCTTTGATGCTACAGTGCTATGGTTGAGCTCAACTAGCATCAGATTACTGCATTATCATTGGTCATTTCCAAGCTGACCTGTTTTTAAAGCCATGCCCCACGCGATTTTTTCCTGTGTGTTGATTTTCATTTGCTTCAATGTTTCTAGTACTTTTTATACTATTGCTCTTCAAAATTTTTACTATATATAATTTTTTTTTGAAATACAACCAGGAGCAATTTCTGGCCCCTAAGAAGAATCCTCTCCCCAAAGTTAGAGCCAAACTTAATGGAAGCGGAAGAAGTGGATGAAGCGAGAACCAACCTAAGACACCATGTGCAACCCACATTTATTTACATCTAATATACCCCATCCCCAATTAACTGAGAATAGGCAGTCTCTTGCCTCTCTAGGCAACTCCTCTATTCTTAAGAATGTCATCTTTCTATCCCTTGAGCTACCCAAATTCGCTAGCTTATCTGCCAATGGATTGCTTTCGTAGCAAATTTGTGACAACTTGAAGCTTAGGGATAGGAGCTTTTTCCTGATTCCACCCACAAATACCAAATCAACCATGAGGGAGAGATAGAATAGCCAAAGCTGGATACAACACAGAGAATTGTTATCTATTTCCACGTTTACCAAGCCTTTCTCCACACAAAGGGAGACCTGTCAAACAAGGCTGTAGCTTCCGCCATTGTGTTAGTCACCATACAGTAGTAGTTACTAAAAGCAAAACAGATGTTCCCTGTGATGTCCCTACAACACCCAACTCCATCTCCTGGTCTCAGGTTTCCACGCGATGATCCATCCACATTAAGCTTTTCCCATCTTAAAGGAGGTGGAACCCACTTCAGAACCACCACAGCTTTAGGGGGCTTACATGAAAGAGGAATACTTGTGCTCTGCAGTGAAGATATCTCCAACAGGCGACCCACTGCCGGAGCAACAACACAACCTTCAATAGCCCTCAACCAGCATTGTGCCTTCGAAAACTTTACTATGGTCAACCTGCTTACCTGAACTTGGCCTTATTCATTGCCAACCACAACTCCCACATGATTAGGCACAACACCATGTCCCTTAGCGTCATGAAGAGGGAGGACATTTTGCTCAAGCTAAACCTTTGTTGCAGACGCATATGGATGGGCTGGTTGCTTATAAAATGAACTTAAAAAATTCTGCTAAAATAGTTCCATACTCTCAACGCCAATGCCCCTCTAGCATACAGCTTTTGTTTGCACTTGACTCGCTTCTTACTATGGATGATTTATTATCATATTCATACACTTAAAATGGAGTCTACTTTTTCAGGTTGATTTGATTGAATTTGACATGGTTTCTAGAATGCAAAATAATGTCTATACTGGACTCTCACTTACATAATAATAGTCTAATGGTATTATTATCAAGATTTTAAACAATGTTATTGCCTGAAAAAATGCAAAAAAAAAAAAAAAAAAAAAAAAAAAAAGCTGTAAAGAAAGGGAAAAAATGGGAAACACTAGAATATACGTACATATGTGCATGCATATATCATATATGTATGTATGTATGGGAGATGGTCTCCTGTGAGTAGTGTTGTAGCCTACAAGAGACCATGTGTGCACACATACTGGGCCAAGCAGGGTGGGCCCTACTTTGATGTGTTGTTGAATGCACCCTAAGTATTAGATGTGTCACATCCAATGTTGTCAAATCACATATGCGCAAGGTGTTCGGTATCGGTATCGGTGCCCACCGTTACCGATATGGATACGCCCTGTATCAACCGATACAGGGGCATAACGGCTGATACGGGTCCCATATTAATGCAGATTTTTTTTTTCATCGAAAAATTATGAAAAAAGATGGATTAAATCCGGAATATTCTAAATATTCCAAATATGCATTCATTTATAATTTGGAACATTTTTTTGGTGGTGTAACAGTCCACTCTTTGGTGAGAAGCTGTATTGGACAGCCTGATGAATTTATGAACCAAACAACCTGGATTTGACTGCAAAACTCATATATTTAATTTTCTAACTATCTACTATCAATGCTAGATATATTAGAATGAATGTAATATTAAAAATATTTTACATGTGTAGGTGTTTGCAATTATTTTTCATAATTTATTCTATTTCTATATTAAGTTATTAACATACCTGAGGAGTGAGGTCTCTACTCCAGAGTCTAGACAAGAGTCTAGACTTGCATAAATTACAATATTCATTTTATTTTAAAGTCTTCATTCTTCAACATGTCAGAAACTTCTCCTCCTATCCTGTTCCCGTGGCTGTGATTCCTGTCCTGTCATCCTCAAGTCACGAATATAAAAAATAAATAAATAGTAGTGTCTCATATACTCCCCTACAACTTGATTAAGGATTACTTGATTGGTTGTCAGGGGAGTTATTTTAAATACAAGTTTGGCAGTGTCAAGTGTGTGCTTGCAATAGTACTGCTGCAAATACTTACCTTAATACAAATATATACTTACAATTACCATAATAAAATTCACAAGTCACCACCAAAATGAAAATCTGCTTTTTTGTGGTTGCTCGACCTCCACATCATCGTCATCTTCATCGTCATCATCAGGTTGAGGTTGTCCAATAGGTGGAGGTGCTGCATATCCATAATATCCAGTGCCAAAAGGAAACACTAGGTCAACGAAACTAGAGGATGACTGATCCTGATTAGGCAACGACTCCGACCTCGAGTAAGGATATCCACCAGTGCCCGTCGAATAGTCATACTAGTGCCCGTACTCAGGCTGTTGAGAATCTTGAGATTGAGAGTGTACCTGTGATGAGTAACTTGGATTTGGATCTGGATATCTATAATCATATGGATATGGATCAGGAGGACTACTCCAACATGAATGTGATGGAACAGACTCAATATAACCATTACCATAATCCAATTGACCATAAGAATATCCATCATAATGCCCAGGACCATGGGCCTGCTGATGTTCCAGACCTCCTAGACCCGGTGCACCACTAGACCTACCCTCCTTCTGCTGGCTATATCATGACTTAGTACACTCATAAATCTGACCTCGTGTACATCGGCCTCACGATCTGTAGACGACTGTATGGTGTTCTGAGCAACACCAAAAGTGTCAGCGCCAAGGGCAGGGGCGTCATTATCACCATCATTCAACATGGTTACGCTACCAACTAGTACTCTTCCGTTGATCTTGATCCGTACTTGGCATAAAAGTTGCCCCTGTTTCTGGGTCCAACATAGCTGCACGACTCTCTTGTTACGCTGTGCGTATTAGTGGGTCATCAATTTCCAATTCTTCACTATCCTCTTTAATTTGCTTTTCCCTTATTTCCAACCAAGGTGGAAGCGGGTCGTCCTCATCATAAATACTGTCCAAGTTTATTGGACAGTAGTCTATGTCATCGGCATCTGTAATGCTCTTATGATGTCGTCGCATTCTTAGCTTCATATTGTAGTGCATGAAGACAAGTCTATCCAATGTCGTAATCTGCAATCTATTCCTATTCTTTGAATGAATAAGTGTAAAACAACTCCAATTCCTTTCGCAACTAGAAGAAGAAGTTGTCTGGCTCAAAACTTTTATTACAATTTTTGGAGAGCCTTTGTACTCTCTCCGAAATTCATCCACTATTCGGCCGGTTGCAACTTAGATACTGCATGTTGTGCAAGAGCATCTCCAAAGCTACCCAGGCGATTTATAAATGTATCTAATTCATTCAACGCCTTTATTTGCATATCTAAGTCAGACTCTAATCTCTTTATCACATTTTTTAGCTCGACACGAACTTCATTATCCGCAACAAATGATTGGGTATATCTGTACCTAGGATTTAGGTAGTAACCTGCTGTATCAAGATCGTGATGGAGTTGTCTTGTCTATCTCTTGTCGATAATCTTTCAATAAGACTTACAGCTTCTACAATCACGTTGAATTGCCAACTTCGCCTTATCCATGACATCGTATAGGAAGCCCATAGTAGGTGCTTCATCGGTTTCAACAAGACGGAGTACCCATATTAGTGGCTCCATCACCTTTAGGATCGACTTGACCCTCTTCCAATATTTGTTGTCCCATATGGTGTTCACAACTTCAACCGGTGTCCCTGATGTCTTCTGCCCATGTTTTGTGTTGAGCCAATCTCGAGAAGCGAACATCTCACTCAACTTTCCCCTATGCTGGTGTAAACTCTCTAATGCTATAAAGTTTGTTACAAATCTACTTGCCGCATGCCTCAACAACTCTCGTCCTTTTGTGAACTTCCTCATTATTGCGACTACTTGATTATGGTTGTAAATAAACGTTGTCACTTCTCTTGCCCTTTCGACTATTTCCTTAACATTCTTTTTCTTCTCAATATCTTCCAATATAAGATCAATACAATGGGCAACACATGGTGACAAAAAAATATGTGGTCACTTTTTCATCAACTTATGTCCTGCAAGCTTATATGATGCTTTATTATCTGTCACAATCTGCACCACTGCACCACATTCTCCTCTCCAATCTCATCCACAACTTTATCCATTAGTCCAAAAATATAATCAGAATTTTTTGTTACGACTGAGGCATCGATTGACTTGTGGTATATAGTTCCCAAATGGCAGGACACTATGAAGTTGATCATGCTGCTCTGGTTGGGCCAGTCCAACCATCGCACATGATCGTGCATCCTATGGCTTGCCATACAGGTTTAAAGGTAGCCACGTATGCTTTCACATCTGCATACTCTGCATTTGTCCATTTCCTCATAATATTCCTAGCCGTGGGAGCTTTAATTCCTTCACCTACTTCTGCTGCTGCATCAATTACCACCTGCCAATATGGAGAATTGGCCGCGTTAGGAGGTATGTTGGCATGTATAAATAACTTTGCTACTGCCCTACCTAGCTTCTCAACGGAAGTTCTACTCTACATTTGTTTTATCTTCTTTTGTTTAGTTGATTCTTTCCTAAGCAAGATTGAATCAATAGAAGGTCTCCTAGGCTCATTTACTTTTTCATCCAAATGTATAGGGGCATTACGTGAAGATGCCTCTCGTCGGCTCCCAAACATACGTCGTAACCCACCAAACCTATCCCCTCCACCCCTACTTGCAGAAGCAATCACACTCCTAGCTGCGCTCCCACTCCCACTGCCCCCCTCCCTACCTGCAGAAGCAATCGCCCCCCCCCCCCCACCCCCCCGCCCCCCCCCCCCCCCCCCCCCTCACGTATTGACCCACTCATGCCAAAATGCGACAATGTTTTTCCTCTTCGCGAGCAAGATGCATGCTCTCTCCTAGCCTGAGTGGTAGACTTCGAGGAGTTTCAACCCAAGGTCTTGGGTTCGAAACCCATAGGTGGTGAAATCCCACTACGGCGTGCGTGGGTGTGTGGCAGGTGTATGTTAAAAAAAAAAAAGCTCTCCTAGCTATAGTTAATTCTTGATCTGAATCTTCGTTAGAATCAATAATATCTTCATCACGAAAGCCCATATATTCAGGACCAAACACCTCCTGTCGGGCCACACCCAAAATCTCATCTTTTTTCTTTTGTCCAGCAGCACGTTTACCCTTCGACTCATCCAGACTAGCTTACATTAAAATCATTCTCTTTTGGTACTCTAGTACATCTCGCAACTTGACCCTTTCGATGTGCCAAATGTTGTTTGAGACGCGTAATTCTACTAGTTACTAGTCTATCACAATAGTTGCACTTCATTTGGTGTCTAGTACCACCAACCCTCTAACAATGTTGCCATCCAATATCCTCACTTATTGGCCAGACCCAGACATTTCCTTAGGTAGATTAGATATGACCTATATCTATGTGAGATTGTGAGTCTACTCAATTTTTTTTTTTTTAAAGATAACTGCAAATATATTGACAAGAAAGAAACTAACAACAAGAGAAAAGGAAAAAGACAGAGGAAGCGAACTGCTGAGGTAGCAGAACGCTCCTAAACACCAAGAAAAGACAAATCATCCCTCTTTAAACCCTTTACATTCACAGCCCCCATTCAATGACCAACATTTTAGCCTTAGAACCAACTATGCTACCCGAAGACGACTAATTATTGAAGCACCTATTATTCCTTTCTTCCCACACTGCCCACCAAATGGCCAGAATAGCCATACGCCAAATTATGGAGTTGATTTTTCTGAGCTTAAAACCATTCCAATCGGATAACATCTTCGCTGCAGAATCTGGCGCGCACCAACTGACCGAGAAAAGCCGACAAAAATCTTCTAGAATAGATGAGATGAAAGGGTAATGAACCAGTAAATGGTTCATTGATTCAGCGTTACACATACAGCAGAGACAAACATTTACCAGTTGTAGGCCTCTCTTAGCAAGGTTATCTAAAGTCAGGATCCTAGTACGGCTCGCCAGCCACCCGAAACAAATATTTTTAGGCGGGACCTTGTAATTCCATATAAAAGAGGAGACATCACTCATGAGCCGCGTGCTAAGATAGATAGCTGTGTAAAGAGACTTAACAGAAAAAATTGTTTTCTCAAGAGGCCAAATGACACTATCCTGAGAATTGATAGTCTTAACTTGGGAGATATACTTCAGAAGCTTCATATATTCTTCAGTTTCACTTTGATTTAGATTTCTAGTACATCTGATATCCCAAACTAACTGATCAGGCATGGAAGAGCAGCAGCTGTTAATATAAACATTCCTGTCGGGAGCAAGCCTGTAAATCTGAGGGAATAGCATCTTAAAGGAACTGTTGCCACACCAGATATCTTCCCAAAATTTGATGGAGGCTCCATTACCCAAGTTGAATCTACTGTTAGAAAAGACAGGGTTTTTTTACTTTCAGAATACCCCTCCATATGTGTGAAGCCTTGTAATAGGAGGATTGTTTCGGCCACCAACCGCCAAGGGAAGCTCCATATTTGCCCTTAAGAATTATGGTCCACAAAGCTTCCTTTTCAGAGGCAAATCTCCAAGTCCACTTCCCCAACAAAGCTTGATTCATGAGCCTCAGATTCTTCACGTTTGCGCCGCCTTCTCTGAAAACTTTGCACACTTCCTTCCATTCGAGCAGATGGAACTTCCTCTTATTTTCCTTGCCAAACCATAGGAAATCCCTTCTAATTTTATCGATGCTCCTGATTACCAACCCGGGACAGGTGAACAACGACATAAAATATAGGGGAAGGCTAGTAAGAGCTGCTTTTATGAGGGTCAGTCTCCTACCAATTGATAAGTACCGACATTTCCAGGAAGCGAGATACTTGTGGAATTTGCTGATAACCCAGTCCCACATGTGTTTAGGCGGGGAACCGATGCAAAGAGGCAGCCCAACAAAGTAAGTAGGAAAGGACTCGAGACGACAACCCATCTTGTCGGCAAAGCTCTGTATGATGTGAATGGGGATGTTAACTCCAAGCAATTTGGACTTACAGAAATTAATTGTGAGGCCCGAGACAGCTTCAAAACAGCGGATAGCCGTGAAGAGATGATTGATTTTCCCTTGAGATGCCTCTGAAAAAATAAGAGTATCATCTGCGAACTGGATATGCGTGAGAGGGTCGGCCAAACCTGGCACTGATATGCCACGCAGGATGCCTTGCTCTTGACCTTTTTGCAACATTTGAGAAAGCGCCTCAGCCACTATTAAAAATAGATAGGGAGACAGAGGATCTCCTTGGCGCAAGCCTCTCGAACTCTTGAAAAAGCCTGCGGCAGATCCGTTGAGGATGACCGAGAAATGAGTGGAGCCAATACAAGTGGCGATCCACTGTCTCCATTTAAGACCAAAACCCATCTGAGTTAGCATGTATAATAGGAATTCCCAGTCTACGTGATCATAAGCCTTAACAACATCCAATTTACAAAAAATCCCTGCAGATTTAGACCCGTGACTTAAGTGTAGGACTTCATTAGCAATAAGGGCTCCATCCATAATCTGCCTGCCTTTAATAAATGCATTCTAATTGCTGGAAATGAGAAGACCAATGACTTTAGAGAGACGAGCAGACAACACTTTGGAGAGAATTTTATACAGACTCCCGATCAGGCTAATGGGTCTAAATTCAGAGAAAGAAGCGGCTCCCGGCACTTTAGGAATGAGCAAAATAAAGGTAACACCCAACCCCTTAGATAATCTGCTTTTATCGTGGAATTCCTGAACGAAGGAGAGAACATCGATCCGAACCGTTTGCCAGAAAGTCTGATAGAAGCTGATCGGAAAGCAATCTGGACCTGGGGATTTGTCAACTCCCAAAGCATCAACTGCTGCCTTTACCTCAACTTCAGTGAACTGAGACTCCAATTGATCGGCATCAACAACCTGCAGACCTCTGAAAGAAATGTTATCTAATTTCGGTCTAATCCAATTCTCTGTCGACAAGAGGGTTTTGAAGTGAGAAATCGCAAGATCGACAATTTCTTTTCTGTCCTCAACCCTGTTTCCTTTATCGAAAATGCTTAGAATGGCTTTAGACCGAGAGTGCATGTTGGCCATATTATGGAAGAACTTAGTGTTCTTATCCCCCTCAGCTATCTACTTAATTCTGGATTTAATCCTCCATGAGGATTCCTCTTCCTGGGCTTTACTTGAAAGCTCCTGAATTATAGAAATACGCCTGATCAGCATCTCTTTTGACAGCGATCCCGATTCTGATTTTACGTCTATTGATTGGAGATCAGATAGAAGAGCTTCGATGTCAGCCACTCTCTTTTGATTCTCCTCCCGCCACCATTCTTTGAGCTTAGGCTTGAGAAGTCTGAGTTTACATAACAATCGATGCCCAGCGAACCCTTTAACCTGGAAAGACTGCCACCAAGTAACGATCTTCTGCCGAAGATCCTTCGACTGGAGCCACGCCGAATTACATCTGAAAGGTTTCGGTCCCCAGTTAACTTCGTCCTCACTTAAGAGAAGAGGGCAATGATCCGAAGTAGTACGGGGCATGACAATTTGCTTAATTGTCGGGAACGTCTCGATCCACTCCGGAGAGACGAGAAATCTGTCGAGCCGAGATTGGATAGGATTAGCCCGCCCATCTGACCAAGTGAATCTGGCTCCCAGAAGAGGTAAATCGATGAGTTGCTCCTGTTGGATCCACTCGGAAAAGCGCATCATTCCGGAGGAAGGCCGTCTGCTTCTAGAGTGATCTTCCGCAAAACGGGTAATATTGAAATCACCAACAACACACGAAGGCCCCAGGAAAGATTCTCTAGTCTGTGTGAGTTCCTCCCAAAAAGCAGACCTGAGAGAGTCATTGTTAGTCCCGTAAATGACAGTCAGTAAACATTTTATAGAAGAATACTTATCTTGGAGAATAACTGACAACGAGAAGGTGCTAGCTGAGGAGGAGAGGAGAACCCATTTGGAAGATTTCCAAGCAATGAGAATCCCTCTCGAGCTACCCACCGCATCCAGAGTTAAGAATTTTGCATCCCTTTCGTTCCATAGAGAAGCCAACAGATGATCTAGAAACTGAGAGACCTTCGTTTCTTGAAAACACACGATCTCCGGCTTTTTTCTACTGATTGTCGCTTTAATCAGGCTCCGTTTATGTTTAGAGCCCACTCCCCTGACATTCCACAAAATGATCTTCATTAGTTCACTACACTTCCTCGAACTCCCTGACGTCTTGGTTTTGACGAAGAAGCCGCTATGAAGGACTCGCTTCTAGGCGTTGCAACTCTCGACTGCATGTTATCCTGAGAAGTTGTTTTGGTGAAGATCGACACTTCTCAATAGGTCTGCCTCTATTTTCTATACATTGGAATAAGGCGATGTAATCCTCCAATCTATCCCCGAAGGAGAGATCAAGAGATCTCCCTACTTTTCCGATAGCTTCTCTGATCCATCGTTTCTTCTGAATTTTTGTCAGCAAATCGGCTCTGTTCATGTCGGGCAGCTGAAAATCTGTGTGAGAGTCTGCGATCATCTGCAAAGGTTCTGCCATTAGGACATTCGAGGGGTCGTTATCTTGGAAGAGAGTAATTGGACCCATTTCTAAGGCATCTACCGAAGGAGATGAACAGGAATGAGAGGTAGGCGAGGAGGGCCGCGACTGGAAATCTGACTGATTACAGTCAGACAGAAGGCCTCCCATAGATTGAACATCGTCGGGCCATGGGTGAGGCGACACGGTAGGGGGAAGGGAGGGTGTGAAAGGTAAGGAATCCGAGGTCGGGATGGAGAGAGAGGTGTCCAGCAGATCGGGAGGCGTATGCGCATTACTGCACGTAAAACGCAGGAGGGGAGAATGAGGATTAGCCGATAGGCTAGAAGCCTTACATGAGCTACGATCAAGGTTGTCCACGTGTACCGTGGAGGGGGCGTGACGTTTCGAAGAAGAAAAACTCCTCCCGCTCACCTCTAACTCCGCGCCACGCTCAATACGTGTCATGCTATGAAACGCTGTTAGGTCTGCACCTGACACAGGACTGCTCCCGGACCGGATAAAAGGCGAACCCTGCTAGATAAGAGGGAGGGCGTCTGAGTTATGTACCTAATACTCAGATGGCGGTAATTCCTTCGATCGAAAATCGCCGTCTTCGCCACGCGTCAAAGTCTCAGCGCTTTTCTTCTGAATCCACGACGGACGAGGGGGCGAAGGAGCTGGGGGGGAGAGCGAGGACGAAAGGGCACCTCCACGTGTCGTTGTAGGGAGAGAGGAGTAGACGTCTTGACTGGAAACTGTAGGAATACTGACAGAGTCCCGATTCGGTAGTCCAAAGGAGCATAGAATATGAGCTCCTTCCTCCTGAGATGGTGGACGTGACGACGTGTGCTCCGGCGAAGGACCTTCTCTGACTCTCTAAAGATCACCCCAACTCCGAGAAGTCGAAACAGCGATCTTCTACCTTAACTTACAACTAAACCGGTAGAGGGAGGCCCTTCCTTCGTTGGACTCGTACTCGTATCACACCAACTTCTTTGCCAAGCTTCGTCTTCTCGTCCAACTCTTAAGTACGATCCAAGATACGCTGCTACAGAAATAAAAAATTCGTCGAACCATAGTTCCAAGGGAATTCCCCAAACTTGAATCCACACATTCTCCATGCCGAATATAGAGAAATCATCCCAACTCATCACCCTCGCCACAGGACCTCCTGAATGAAGATGACCAGCCATTAATAACATTTCCGAGTTGAGCCCAGGACAGACCTTAATCCACAGTTCATTGTAACCCAGCGGTTTAATGGAGTAATTCCCTAGACGGAATCCCGTTGTTTTTTAAATCCAGTCCCTCACCTGTGACATAGAAGCACCTTCTTTACAAATAATAACCATAGACTCTTTGAGATCATCCTTGCTCCTACGAAAATGAGTCGGATCCACAGAGATGGGAACACCCATTTTAGAGCAGAAAGGGTCGATCATAGCAGGGAAGGTAGGAGGATGGGGAGGCGCGGCAGGCGAAGACGGTGGAGGGGAGGGTTGATGGCATTGCAGAAGGGCCTCTTTAAAGGACGGAGGCCCTGACGTCGGAGGAGTTGGAGGTGGGAGTGGTGGAGGAAGAGGGAGGGAAGGCTTAGGACGGTAGACCTTAGGGGAAGCAGGTTTCTGAGAGGGAGGGAGAGAAGGCCCGAATCTGGCCCTCTGAACCAGAAGAGGGGAACCTGCAAATTTTACACCATGTAACATTGTAATTGCTCTTGCTAGTTCGGTCTCTGAGGACATCCGAACCAGAGCAAAGCCCCTGTAAATACCCGTCTGCCGATCTCTTGGCATGACCACATCCATGACTGCACCAACACGGCCGAAAATCCTTTCGATATTGAGGGGAAGCCAGCCTTTTGGGAACCCTTTAACGAATAATGTTGGAAACGTAGCTCGCGTTCTTGCCTCCGACGCCATAGAGATAGGTTTCCGGCGCGTAACCTCCTTCCATTCATTGTCAACCGATCCTGCGTCATTCTCACCACCCAACACTGTATTCTTTAACTTTCTACCAGCCACATCAGACCCTTCACCTTTAGATTTCCTGGATTCATCAGAGGATGAGTCACCCCATCGACGAGAAGGCAACTCCCTCGTCATCATCGATCTTTTGTCGTTGTCGTAGTCGTTGTCGTTGTCGTTTCCGGCGTCATTCGTCGGCGTCAATTGTCGGTATTATTCGTCTCTCCGGACTATGGTGATGTGCCTTCAAAAGCTTCAACCGTATCGGCCTAGTTTTACAGTTTTTACTTTTTATAGGAGAATGAGTTAATTCATTTAAATCTCGAAAACTTAATGTAAATAGATTAATAACAGAAAGTTCGAACTTCTGAATCTAATCAATAAAGTTGATTTTATGTTCCAAACCCTAAGAAGCTCCAAAACCTGTCCAAAATAAGAAAATATAAACATAAAGTCACTAATTCGAAAATAGAAAAAAAATATAAAAAAATATAAAATCACAACAATAATCTGTTAAATGGACATTAATATGTTCTACTATGATTAACACATCATATTCTACCATTAAAACAACAATACATTAAATAAAAAATGATTTTTCGAAATAAAAAAAAATGGCCGAAAATAGTGCGTAAATAGAAAAAATATAAAAATATATAAAATCACAACCATAATCTGTTAAATGGACATTAATATATTCTACTATGATTAACACATCATATTCTACCATTAAAACAACAATACATTGAATAAAAAATGATTTTTTGAATTAAAAAAATGGCTGAAAATAGTGCGTAAATAGAAAAAATATAAAATCACAACAATGATCTGTTAAATGAACATTAATATGTTTTACTATGATTAACACATCATATTATACCATTAAAACAACAACACATTGAATAAAAAATGATTTTTTGAATTTAAAAAAGAGGGTTCGATTCCCCTCCTTGGCTTTACCCGATATATATGGTTGTGGGTGATTGCGTGTATCCGCAGGGATTAGTCTCACTTCAAATAAGAGGTGGGGACACCCTGTGTCTTCAAGAAAAAAAAAGGCCGAAAATAGTGTGAAAATAGAAAAAAAATATGAAATCATAACCATAATATGTTAAATGGACATTAATATGTTCTGCTATGATTAACACATCATAGTCTACCATTAAAACAACAACACATTGAATAAAAAATGATTTTTCGAATTAAAAAAAAATGGTCGAAAATAGTGCGTAAATAGAAAAAAATATAGAAAATATAAAATGACAATAATAATCTGTTAAATGGACATTAATATGTTCTACTATGATTAACACATCATATTCTACCATTAAAACAACAACACATTGAATAAAAAATGAATTTTCGAATTAAAAAAAAATTGGCCGAAAATAGTGCGTAAATAGAAAAAAAATCACAACAATAATTTGTTAAATGAACATTAATATGTTCTACTATGATTAACACATCATATTCTACCATTAAAACAACAATACATTGAATAAAAAATGATTTTTCGATTAAAAAAAATGGCTGAAAATAGTGCGTAAATAGAAAAAAAATATAAAATCACAACAATAATCTGTTAAATGGACATTAATATGTTCTATTATGATTAACATATCATATTCTACCATTAAAACAACATTACATCAAATAAAAAATATAAATACCTATTTTTGAAGAATTTTTGGAAAATGGCCCACGGAGCTTCGAATCAAGAAAATCCTTAATATAACTTGTTTTGATCCTTAATTTCAAGCTAAGGGTGGTCGGAATTTGCAATAGAATGATTTAGGAAGAATTTGGAAGAGAAAAGTATCAACAAAAGTGAAAAATTGGAGTTTAAGAAGAAACGAAAAACTAACTGTTTTCTGACTGTTACGCCTTGACTGTTACGGGGCCGGAACGGCCGTTACGGTTACAAAAACAGGGGGGTGGCCATTACGACCTCGTAACGCGTAATGGTGTCAGCCGTTACCGTTATGTATCGGCCGATACGTAACCGATACCAAACACCTTGCATATGCGATTGCATATGGTTGTGCGCATATGCAATTGCACAATCGCTATATATGGGGAATTTATTATTATTATTTTTTTAAATGTAGAAAATTCTAAAAATTAGGGGACACTTCCGTCAGTGTTTGGCTAACTTATTTTACTTATTTAAGGTTTGTTTGAGACAATCAATAAAACAATCAAGTACATCAATAATCTTTTTAACAAAGCAATCAACAAGTTATTTAATGTACAAATACAATTTATAAGCTATGTAATTATTGAGAACTTCAAAAATAGAAATTTTATTGATAAATGAAACTTTCAAGTTTCAAGTTACAACTTACAACTTAATGTACAAATACAATATAAAAAAGCATAACTTATAAAATAATGAAATATAAAAAATAAACATACTAATATTATATACATTGATCCAGTTGCCATCATGGCATCTGATCACCATTGTCGTCGTCGTCATCGTTGTCGTCCAAGTCGTCTTCTTCTTCAACGCATACTTCTTCTGTTTCTTCATCATTTGTTCACATGAGTACCTCAATAACATCTAATGGTTGATCTTGAACATGTCCTCCTTCTATCTCCTCAATCTCATCCACTGCTCAACTACTATTGCTCGCCCTCCATTTATTTGCCTTCGAGTGGAAGTATTTTCTCCAAGCGTCGATTTGAATGCGACATCTTTGACTTGGGCTTATGTTAGGTCCTAACCTGCAAAGAACATGTCTCCTGTCTCTGCGAGCTACTCACTACCTACATGTAAATCATCTAAGCAGATAGGATCATAGAAATCAGGCTTTTCTTGCCTAATATAGGATCGTTCTCACAACTTCTGGTTGTATTGGACGAAGACCAAGTCGTTGAGCTTCTTTTGTTAAAGAAAATTTATTTATTATTTATTTATTTATTTTTTAATTTTATATTTATTTATTTATTTATTTTATATAAAGAAAGTGCATTAGTGATGGCTTATGTACGTTACTTTTACCTCCCTAAGATTTAAGTTTAAATTCAACATTAAGGAGTGAATTGCCAAACTTATCACCTCGAACGTACTCCAATTGCACTTGCAACTGCTAGCAAAACACGTGAGTCCAAGAATCTTCATGGCTACCTTCTTTAGTGTTGGATTGTTCAAGTCCACTCCATAGGCAGCTCACTAGTCAGTTGAAATAACAATTTTTGTAGGTTAGATTTTATACATTGTAAGAAACTATTTCTAAGTTACTTAGACATACTCACTAAGACGTTCATACCTACTTGGCAATTTGATAGTCCTATGCCTGATGACTATATCCGTTGAAAATATACCTGCACTCTTTGTATAGAAGTTCAGTAAAGTTGAAATCCTATCTCGTTCTTCTTTATCTAGAACCATTCTTTCCAAGGCGTAAAAAAATGTCAACTATATGCATTGCTTCCACCTCAGTCCGATCGGCGGATGTGAAGAATACGATTGAATTAAGGATGTAGGCAATCAAATGCAATAGAGATGGCGTTTGTGTACCCTATCTTCTATTTATAATATCTAAAGTGGGCCTATAATCACGCTTCCTATTACTCTATGATTTTATTTCTAGTCCTCTCCATCGCATCATAGATGTAATCCATTGGTGCTTTTCATCTTTTCGTTCACCAATCACAGCACAGTCACTAAGCGGGTATTTGTTTTTTCAAATTTCACTATAAATAGTGGTAAACTCGTAATAATTACTTTTCCCCACAATTGGAAAGGAAAAAAAATAGCAGGGGACTTGCGCCTTAAAAACTGTGTACACTAAAGTGGGATTGGCCGATGATAATCAATGGGTCCCATCGTGATGTATGTGACTGATCCACACCATCCATCTGTTTTACCAACTTATTTTTGAGCATAAGCCAGGAAATAAGGCAGATCCTATCATCTTTTGCACCACATCACACGAAACAAGAGGATAATGATGTCCATTGTTGAAAGCTTAAACCTTCCATGTGCACCCCACTGATGTGTATCTTTCGTCCAACCTTTTCATACGGTTATACAGACATGGATAAAGGGAAAACACAAATATCAGCTTGGTCCAAAACTTCTATGGCCCATAAGAAGTTTTTAGCGGCAGGTGTTTAATTCCCCTTATAGTGTGGTCCACTTGCACTTTGGATTTGCCTAAAATGATATGATAAAGTGGATAAACAGTGTGGATCAAACGCATAGATCAATGTGGGCTCCACAAATTTTAATTTTTCTCCCTCGATATTATCATCAAAGCCATTAAAAAAGTCATAACTGTCACGCTATACCATGGGGCTGGTTTGTAAATGTTGTGGTAAATAAAGACGACTTATTTACCACCATTTACCATTGTAAATGGAAAATCAAACACCCATTAAGGAATCATCAAATTTTAATGCCTTTAACACTTATGTCAAAAAAGATTGCGAAAGGTTTGTGTAATGGACTAGCTTCTCTTCGGCATTTTTTGACCAACACCCGTTATTCTAATTGGCCAATACTGCAAAGCTTCTAAGTTCATTTTTCTTTAAATGCAATCTTTGCTGTTGCGAAATAGGTGATAGCTAGACGTAATAAGTTACATCCAATGTGTTTTCTCATTTAATGGAAAAGGGCATGTTTGTATATAAAGACCGTGATTCTTCTAGCCGTAGCAATCACTTTTATGTACACCATACTTATAGCTTATAGCATAAGTTAGACAATGTGCCGCACAAGAAGTCCAAAATAAATTGCACTTCTTCTCTATAAGAAGGCGATCGGCGGATATGTATGAGGATATGTTGTCCGTGATTACTTGGACAACGTATTCCTGTATCACTTCCTCAACTACACTATCTAATAATTTAAACAAATAATCGGCTGTGTGAGAATGGGCCAATGCATTTATGCACTTCAAAAACATTGTCCCAGTTTGACAATTCAATAGAAAATTTATTAGAGTCTAACCGGATTTGTTGGTCCATCCGTTGGCCATAAGAGTACAACTGTAGGTTTTTCATGATTCTTTGTATTTGGTTATGAAACTTCATCTATAATTAACCTCGGTTTTGGGATATGTTTCCCTCATTTTTGTGATATGAAGGAGCTTAAGCCCAGTTCCAAATTGACCTATTTGCTTCAACCATAATTTTGAAGCTTTTCAACTTAACAGTGTTGAAAGCAACACTGACTTGGTATAACCACTTAGCGATATGTTGAATCGTGGTTTTCCTATCTTTTTACTTGTATCAGTTTTCTAACGTGGTTTGTGCAGGTCCTTTGCCTTTACTCCTTTGGTCGACCACATTATCGGAATGTAGGTGTTGAGACCTAAATATTGCATATTTATCCATTCAATTACATTAGCTTTCCTCTCATTTAAGTGTTAATCCGATATAATTATGTATGTTTTCATCATGCGAGGTGATTTTGGACCTAAAGATGAATATGCGTGTAAAAGGATGGATTTAGAACTCAAAAGAAGATAATGAAGAATTAGAGATTTGGAAGTCATTAATGAAGAATTCACATGCCAAAATCCAAGAAAATTAAGTACAAAGTATGGAGAAAAGACCGGCAAAATCACAAAATCCGATAATAGAATAAACAAACTGTTTGGTCCCACCTAAGCTTGGTTCAGTCCGACCGAATGTGCACAAAACCATACAGCAAGAAATTGTGATTTTTAGAATTAATTCAGCTCGACACTTCGGTCCGATCGAAGCCAACTTCAGTCCCACCTAAGCAAGCTTAGGTGTGACCTAAGGTAGACAGATTCTTCAGATATATTTCAGATGAAATTCGGTGTGACCGAAGCGCATTAAATTACGTAAATTGAAAGTCGGTTTGCGATTTTCCAAGGCGGTGCGAAAGATAGAGTTCCAAAACTATAAATTGGGGTTCTTAGGACGTCCCAAAGCATCTTCTTAGGTTTGAAAAGGGAGAGAAGGCTTAGGTAGAGCGTCGATAACGTTCTTCCACTTCGATTTCTTCACGGGTTCTAGTTGATCTTTTTTACTTTTTTTTTTCCTTAAGATGTTAGTCTTATTAGGCTAATCTCTTAGCTAAGGCTAAGGGACGAAGCTTGTAGTAAATTTCAGTATTTAGTTTATTTTGATTTAATAAGAATGGATTGAATGATGAAAGTAGCATTGATTTAGTTTGAATTTACTTTAACTCTTTGAGTTGTTTATTTTTGGATTTGTTGTGCACTCCGGGTACAATGAATGCTTTGATTTAGCAATTGTTTAGCCTGAATTAGAGAAGAAATTAATCTGTATAATTGATTGATCCAGTGATGCCTAAGGGTGCATTGAACACTTTTGATTCCCTGCGATTAATGTCCGAATGCTTCATAAGAGAATCAATCAATTGAAATCATATTCTTCTTAACGTTTATGAATGGTTTAACTGAATTATCTTCCGATTGGATAGGATAGGATTTCAATTCAAACTGAGATATATATTGAATCAATAAATTGTTATTGTGATTACTATAAGTGGATTCCTTAATCCTTAGGCTTTTATCTTATTTGTTTTAAACTCTTTTTCTTAAATCGTTGGATTAAAAACCCATACAACCATTAGACTTAGATTAGTTCTAGATCGTGTTCCCCATTCCCTGTGGATTCGACCTTGGTCCCATCGAGTTATTATTACGTTGTGACCTTGCACTTGGGGTTGTGAACAGTAGGGCCCATGCCCACAAGCTCTTTTCGGTGCCGGTGGTCTAGACTGCCTGGTCGACGTGGGGTGAGGGGTAGGACTAGGTTCATCCACATTAGCCACATTTATATTCTCATATGTTTCTTGTTCCATAAACTCATCTCGAAGTACGTCATTATCGTGGGTTTTTCCCCTCTTTTGATTGTTTATCCATGTACTACATGATTTCTTTTGGGGTTTATGGAGTAATATTGGGACATGTTTTTGCATTTGATCCTAGCGTACGTGCAAGGTATTGCTTGTGCCGTGCAATGGAATGGCACTGACAAACCCACATAACTCACACACCATATGAATCTTTTTAGTAGCACTACGATAATGCTCGTACTTCCAACCCGGGTCATTCGACTTGGGTTTCAAAGAAAGAGATTGGGAAGAAGACACGACTCTCATATCCTTGTAAGAATAGAGAGAGAGAGAGAGAGAGAGAGAGAGAGAGAGAGAGAGAGAGAGAGAGAGAGAGAGAGAGAGAGAGAGAGATTACACACACTTGTAGTTGTAGAGACTAGATGAGAGAGAGAGAGAGAGAGAGAGAGAGAGAGAGAGAGAGAGAGAGAGAGAGAGAGAGCTACACAACTACACTTGTAGAGAGTAGAGTCTAGAATCTAGAATCCTAGATAGAGTTACACACTTACACATACACTTCTACTCTTCTTTAATCTTGAATAATTTTTGTATTGACTCTTGATTCTTGAATTTTGTAGTTTATACTTTAGGCCTATGCTTATACACTTGTAGATTCTTGTAGCTTATAACCTTGTACACTTGTACACTTGTGTCTTGAAAGTTCAAAAAAAAAAAAAAAACAAACTTGAAAGAGAGGGTAAGTAATAGAGAATGAATGAGAGATTAGAGGATGTAAGAGAAAGAGAAAGAAATGTAGAGAATGAATGAGAGATTAGAGAATGTAAGAGAGAAATGTAGAGAATGTAAGAGAGAAATGTAGAAAATGTGGAGATTAGAGAAGGTAGAGAATGTAGAGAAGATAGATAATGAATGAGAGATTAGAGAATGTGGAGATTAGAGAAGGTAGATAATGAATGGGAGATTAGAGAATGTAAGAGAGAGAAATGTAGAGAGTAAAGAGAATGAATGAGAGATTAGAGAATGAATATTACTATCTAGTATCTACTAAATGAAATAAATAAGAATTAAGAAATGAAAGTATGGGAGGATATAGCAAATGGACAAAGAACACTTGAACTTTGAGGTTTTAATGGAATCTCTTGAGTCTTGATATTTCAAGTCTTGTATACTCTTAAAAATAGAATTGAAAAAGAGTTGTTGGTCTCTTGTTGACTTATAGTTGTAGAGAGATTAGAGAGAGAGAGAGAGAGAGAGAGAGAGAGAGAGAGAGAGACTGAGTTTAGGTGATGAAAATGCAGAAAAAAGTCCCAACAATCAGATTTCTGATGTTGGGCCATTATGCAATCGCATATGTTGTATGTATGCGATCACATAATGTCACATAAAGACACGCGATCGCATATGTGCTGAAATCGCATATGATTTCTTCATAGATATGTGCATATGCGATCACATTTGACAACATTGACATTTTGTAGTGCTACCGAAAAGATTCACAGTGTGAGTTGTGTAGCTTTGTAAGTGCAGGTGGCATTGCATGGCACACACATTACCTTGCACATATGTCAGAATCAAATATAAGAGCATGTCCCAATATTACTCTAGAAATTCGAAAGGAAATCAGAGTACATGGATAAATAATTTTTAAAAAACACGATAGTGCCGTTCTTTGAGAGGAGTTCATGGAAGAAGTATATGAGAATATAAATGTAGTTGATGTGGATGAACCTGGTCCTGACCTCCCGTAGACCGGGCAGTCTAGACCAACGATACCGAAAAGAACTTGTGGGCATGGGTCCATGGATAGGTGTTGTAGATCACATCCCGAGGATGTGGTTGACCAAAGTGGTAGGTGAAAATGACCTGTATAAACCATATTGGAAAACTGATATAAGAAAAAAGGAGGAAAACCATGATTCGATATATCTCTAAGTGGTAATACCAAGTCGATGTTGCTTTCAACACTGTTAAGTTGAAAAGCTTGAAGGTTATAGTTGAAGCAATAAGTCAAATTGGACCTGGGCTTAAGCCTCCTTCATATCATGAAGTGAGGGAGACATGCCTCAAAATCGATGTTGATTATATAAGAAGTTTCATAGCCGAATATAAAGAATCATGAAAAACTTATGGTTGTGCTCTTATGCCAACAAATGGTATGATAAATCTGGTCGGACTCTAATAATTTTTCTACCGAATTGTCCAACTGGGATTGTTTTTTTAAGTCCATGGATGCATCAACCCATTCCCATACAGTCAATTATGTATTTAAATTATTAGATAGTGTAGTTGGGGAACTAAGGACTACATTGTCCATGTAATCAAGGACAACATAACCTCATATATATCCGTCGATCGCTACCTTATGGAGAAGAGGCGTAGTTTATTTTAAACTATTTATGTGGCACATTATGTATATCTTGTGCTAGAAGACATAGGCAGGTTGTACATAAAAGTGATTGCTCTCGAAGAATCACGCCCTTTATGTACAAACTTGCCCTTCTTCTCCATCAAATGAGAAAACACATTGGATATAACTTATTATGTCTATTTATCACCCATTTTGCAATAGTCTTCTTAACAATACCAAGATTGCATTCAAAGAAAATTGAACTTATAAGCTTTGCATTGTTAGCCAATTCGAATAATGGGCCTTGGTCAAAAAATGCTGAAGTGAAGCTAGTCCAATACACCAACCTTTCGCAATCTTTTTTGGCATAAGTGCTAAAGGCATTAAAATCATCAAACCCCTTAAGGGGTGTTTGGTTTTCTATTTACAATGGTAAATGGTGGTAAATAAGTCATCATTATTTATCATAGCATCTATAGCCAGCCAACCCCAAGTTATGATGTGATAGTTATGACTTTTTAAATGGTTTTGACGCTAATATCAAGGTATAAAGATTAAAATTTATGAGGCCCACAATGATCTGTGTCTGATCCACACCATCCATCCATTTTTACCAGATCATTTTAAGGCACGAACCCAAAATTTAGGCAGATCCAAAGTACAAGTGGACCACACTATAAGAAACAAGAGGAATTAAACGCCTATCATTGAAAACTACTTATGGGCCATAAAAAATTTGGACCAAGCCAATATTTGTGTTTTCCCTTCGTCCATGTCTGTATGACCATATGAAAAGGTTGGATGAAAGTACACATCAGTAGAGCTGGGCATTGAGTCGAGTCGGACTGAGTTAGGGCTGACCTGACTCAATCCGGTTTTGAAATAGACCTAACCCGAACTCGACTCAACTCGGTATCGAGTCCAACACGCTTGAACCGATCCGAATCTGGGTCTGGCCTGGACTAATCCGAACCAAGTGCGACCCGGTAAAAAGTATCGAGTTGGCACCGATTCAAATTGAGAGATGAGGGAGGGAGGGAGTGGAGAGGAAAGAGAGGAGGACGATGGTGAATCCGGCGATGGTGGTGGGTGGCTGCCGAGCGGCTATCGAGCTTGGGAGAGAGAGAGAGAGAGAGAGAGAGAGAGAGAGAGAGAGAGAGAGAGAGAGAGAGAGAGAGAGATGGTGGTGGGTGGTTGCCGGGCTTGGAAGAGGAGGATGAGGGAGGAAGAGAGAGTTTGGTATCGGGTTGGGGTGGGGTGGGGTGCGACGTATAGGGTTAGAGATACTTTAAAATTAGAGGTTTTTTTTTTTTTTTTTTTTTTTTTTTTTTAAATTATATATAAACCCAAATCCGAGTCGAGTCGGTTTCGGATCTAGTCGAGTTTGACCAGATTGAGTTTCGGGTCGAGTCGGATCGAGTTACTGGGTAACTCGAACTCGACCCAGTATGAGTTCGGATTGGGCGAAGCCTACTCGGTTCGAACTGACTCATCCATTCGGTTCGGGTTGAGTTGGGTTCGAACAAGTTGGACGAGTCGAATTAGGCGAGTCGAGTCGGTTCGTGCCCAGCTCTACACATCAGTGGGGTGCACACGGAAGGTTTAAGCTTTCAACAATGGACATTTTTATCTCCCCGTTTCCTATGGTGTGGTCCACATGAACTTAGGATCCGCCTTATTTTTTGGCTCATGCTCTAAAATGAGTTGGTAAAACAAATGGATGGCATGGATCAGTCGCATACATCACGATGGGATGCAATGATTATCCTCGACCAATCTTGCTTGAGTGTACACGGTTTTCAAGGTGCAAGTCCACCGCTATTTTCTCCTTTCAAACTGTGGGAAAACGTAATTATTACAAGTATACCACTATTTACAGTGAAATTGAAAAAACAAACACCCCTTTAGTGACTGTGTTGCGATTGGTGTACGAAGATGAGAAGTCACTAATGGGTTACACCTATGATGAGATGGAAAAGGCTATAAATAAAATTATGGGCCGCTTTAACTACACGGAGCATGATTACAAGCCTATTTTAGATGTGACTGTGTTGCGATTGGTGCACGAAGATGAGAAGCCACTAATGGGTTACATCTATGATGAGATGGAAAAGGCCATAAATAAAATTATGGGCCACTTCAACTACAGGGAGTGTGATTACAAGCCTATTTTAGATATTATAGATAGAAGAAGGGACAATCATTTCCATTGTATCGGCGATATATTGATGATATTTCGCTTTGTCTCGATAACATCTCATATCGCTGCATTTATAAAGAGCCCCCCCCCCCCCTTATCGACGATATTATCGCCAATGGTGACGTTATTATCGATCATACCGTCAACACGGGGGAATTGGTTGGGTAGGTGCATAAATAACAAAAGAAGGTGGGGGGAAAAAAAACAAACAGAAGAATGGGATTTTTTTTGAAATTTCTTTTTGTGGGGATCCTGTTCCTGACTGGATTTTGACAATTCCTTTTGAGTCTTGTGAATCAAAACAACTGATTAGAGGAGAAATCAAAGATCTAAAGCTTCGTGGGCCAAAACACCCAAGGCATGAATGTATAGAAATCTGAGGTTTTTTTTTTTTTTTTTTTTTTTTTCTTTTATATATAATATATAATTATTATTTTTGCATGGAATTCTTCTCAAATCCATGTCTATGCATGATTCTCATGCATTCACACAGATTTGAGTGAAAAATAAAGAAATTAGAGGATCAAAATAGGAAAATTTTGGGGAAATTGGGGAAATCACTGCTGATGGCATCATCAGGATCGAAGGGGCCTGATTACATGAAGATATCTGATCTCCACACAGTGGTGGTCCAATCATACTCAGATCAGACGGCTCAACTGGTAATGGATATTGGATTACAAGATGGACAGCCCACTCCTGCGATCAGGGATGATCTCTTGCATGAAAATGGCCTCAATTTGCACACCGCTGGTTTCTCACAATACGTTGGCCCAACTGGCCGCTGAATCCAATCCAAACCTTTAATGGAAGAGAAGGCAGATATTGAGATAGAGGGAGGGAGGGAGGAAAAAATTGTGTTGGTATGACAAAATCTGATCAATATCTTCCTTTTTTTAGCTCATTAGTTTTTTGAACCTTTTCAATTCATATGTGTTGTGCTCAGTTCACTGTTTTTCTTTGGATCCTTGCATTGTCCTTCTCTGGCATGAATTGATTTGAGCTCATGGGAATTACACATGCACTTATTGTAGATATCACTTTGACTGTGATAGGGAATCAGCACATACGACTACATTATAGCATTGAGGGATCAGGAGCAGCAAGCCACTGGAGTCCAGCAGAGTCCTCAAATGTCTCCTGCTAGCTCCCTTACAGGATTGAGCAGTGCAAGCTCCTTCAATACTTTTCATCGAGGCGCATGGTGCACTCCTCCACGCCTTTTTCTTGAGGATCAGGTATGATCTGAATTTTAGTATCAGGAATATTCTTGATTCTTCCCAACATGCTTGTCCCCCTGCTACCATGAAATATTATAAGAAAATTAATTATTTTTGAAAACCAATCATATACATAAGTTTTGTATATGATTGGTTTTTATATATATATATATATATATAATGGAAAATGCTGGCATGCTTGTCAATTGAGCTCCCCTCGTATGTGGGAGACCCAAGCTGAATGCCGCTGTTGTTCTGGTTTCAATCCTGCATGAACTGATTATGTAATCCAGATGAAAAGAATCACACAAGTACCATGCAGCTCCCTTTTCATGTACATGTGGCAAAGATGTCTGGTGATACAAACTGTTGACTGGTGGACCACAATGCAGATCTGCAATCCTGAAACTTAGGGTATACAACTGTGGTAGCCATCAGGTCAATGGTTTGCAAAAGGAACAGTTAGCTCAACACAGCGGTCTGCATTGAACTTGCAAAACTTAAATGGATGGCAAGCTTTTTGTCCATTTATTGAGAATTTCGGACTATGGTCCATCCACATGGCAGCCCACCAGATTAACCATCCCAATCTCGACACATGTTTGCGACATCCCACATGTAACATGAGAGGGAGCTACATGTACTTCAATAATGTGAGCTGCATGCTACCGTTACTTCTTCTGGATGACATCAAAGATCTCCTTATCCATAGAACACTTCTCTGAAGCCGAGGCTTTGTTGATGGAGACAGCTTCTTTCACAATTCTTACTTCATCTTCAATAATAAAGTCAATTCTTCCTTGAATGCTTGATGCTTCAGATGAAAGAATTCTTCCAACATTCCATTACCAATGCGTGGAAAATTTGTGTATCTTGATCCCCTGATTTTAAACATTTGATCCCATTATTGTTAGCAGGCATATGGGCTAATGGGAAGAAAGGAATAATCGGTGTTTTTGTAAGCAAAGTGGGTTGGTCTTCAAGGTCTTTAGAAGGGCAAAATTGGATGGGCTGGGCCTCTAATAGAGTGGGTTGGTCTTAGAGTTGTATTTGTATAAAGGCTTTCTCCAAGTGTTCTTTTTCATCCATGGTGTGCCGTAAAGGCTGTTACATAAAGGTAACGGTGGCAGCTGTTACATGTTATGGGGTTGTAAAGGCCGTAATGGCTGTTACGGAAAAAATGACCCATGAAGGCCATAACGGTCCATTACCGGGCCGATACAGTTTTTTTTTGGATTTTTTTTTTTTTTTTTACAACAAAAGAAAAGAGACTGTAACAGCCGTTACTGCCCCTGTAATGGTTGTTACACCTGTATCATAAGGGTGATGGTGTTATGGAATACCTTGCTTTCATCTGATTCTTGGTTTGCCTTGTAATTGCTCTGTTTTCTCTTTCTTTGATAAAAAAAATTCTGAAAGAACTAAAAGATGCTAGTCTATATATGTTGAATACTGCCTACTCAGCAAATCTGCTGCCATTTTCTTTTTTATTCTTGGACCTGATAATAGCATCTCTCTCTCTCTCTCTCTCTCTCTCTCTCTCTCTCTCTCTCTCTCTAGTTTGATGTAGTTCCTCCAGGTGCAAGTACGTCTATGAATTCGTCGGGTAAGAGAACGATTGTAGACATGCCTACGAGGAAAAGAAACACAGAAACTGTAAAGATCAGTCCTTGGACACTGGCAAGCTTAAATGCTGAAGAAGTTTCAAAGGTGGCTGCTCAGGCGAGGAAGAAATCCCGGGTTCATCACCCAGTGTTGCGGCAGGAAGCACCTTTGGGTCTAGAAACAGACAGCAGCTTTGGCAGCAGCAGCCGAATACTTCAGAGGCCCGACAACCGTAGGCGAGCTAACAAGCGAGGCAGCAGGATTCTGACAGGTCTCCCTCTTGAACCCCTGGCAAAAATGTCAGCCAAACGCACTGTCAGTAGCACCAGTGATCTGGCTGTGGAGACATCATCGATGGGTCTGGCTCCTCTACAGCTTGAAGCAAGGAGTGCTTTCCGCACAAGCCTAGCTATGTCTTCAGCTGGGGGAGTTGCTTCTTCTCCTGATAGCAGTCTGGACTCACCTGATCTACACCCATTCCATGTCTCTGTAAAGGCACAAGGGACTCTTCCACCTATTGGTACCCAGGTGGGGATTCAGCTATCAAGGTCAACCAGCGATGGGTATGAAGCATCTGGTGGTGAAGACAGCGACCGGGTTCCTTCAAGAATGGCGAACAACAGGCAATCTTCATTAAACTGGAGTAGCCTGCTCTCGTTCAGCTCTGGCCATGTTCCCAGGGAGGCTAAATCCAAGGCGTCGTCATCATCGATGGATGGCCGGCCAATCCGACACTAGATAGCTTTGAGATCATCAGTTGAGCTTCTTCTGGTATCCTCAGGCCAAGGTGTTGATTCAAAACCTTCTCTCTTTTTTTTTTTTTTTGCTATTCCTCATTCTACTTGTTGGGGAGAAATGACAGAAGGAGAAACTGCAGCTTGAAGCTCTAAAAACTGTCCTTTGCTGCACTTTGCACTTGAGAAAACATGCATGCTCTCTTGTATTCCGCAACTCATTGGAGGTTGCCGGTTCTCTTCTTGTTTACCAGACTAACCATTTTATTACTTTTGGATTTCCTCTCTCTCTCTCTCTCTCTCTCTCTCTCTCTCTCTCTCTCTCTCTCTCACACACACACACACACACACACACACACACAACATGCACGCGCTAGTGCTGTATTATCTCATTAAAATCTTTGTTGCCCATGTATTATCGGTGGTATTCCTGGTACAATGGCCCATTCTTAAAATGTTAGGTTGGGTCTGACAGTTTCGTTTAGATTGTATCATCTCTGAGTTTCCAACTCTTTATACCCTGCTTGTTTAGGTTACGTCTACTATGCCGTGGCTGGCATTATTGCTGAATTTCAGAGGGGTTATATTCATCTTTTTTCACATCTACGTCTCTATTGTTGTGGCTATGTCACAACTGCATCATCCACCCGACAAGCCACAACAAAGACCGCAGATTCGGTCCAATTTGATTTGACTCATGGTGACTCACTTGGAGTAACTCGGTCATAGAAGTAAAGATGAGAAGCCTGTTTGAAACTCAAAAACTCAAAACTAATGAAATACCATATCACCCAACTTGTGCTTTTGCTTATTTCCACTATTTTATATTCTTTTGACTATTCGTAACTTTTTAAATGAATACACAATTGAGAAACCCTACTTGGTTGAAGATAAATCTGTTCAATTTTTTGTTAGTATTATTAAATGGCCTTTTGAAATGTAGGTGTAATATGTGGCTTGAAAGGCCTTCCATCATTCTCATCTGCGGCCCCTTGAAAGTAGGTCACATCTTAAGAATTGTGAGACTTCTAGTGGGCAGATTATTTTGATCTGTAACAGCAGCGTTGGACAGTGTATCAGGTGCAACTTCCGGGAAGAATTTCAGCCGCCTATATTTCACAGATGCGAATGATCTCAGACCATATTGTGTTGTGCTTAAAAAATCTTTGCAATGGTGGTGGCCCCACCCCATTTAGAGGCATTAACTTCAAATGGTTTATAATTTAAGATTTCAAATTTAGCCCGTGGTCTACAATGATGAAGGGTCCTGTTTGAAAAGAAGAGTTTTATTTTTACACTTTTGCTAATTTTGGAAAGGTTTAGCTAATAAGAAGTCTGTTTTTACAATTTTGCTAATTTTGAAAAGGTCTGTAGCTAATATGAATTTTCTTCTATATTTTAGGTGTTATGATTAACATTCTCTAAACATGTTTTATGAAGGGTTACAAGTGTTAAAATGCATGTTAAACCCAAAATTTGGATAGAAATTGCATAAATGCCACTGAAATGGTGAAATTTCAAAAATGTCCTCATCTAGCAACTTCTTAGAAGATTCCCTCTTTCTGACAAGTCTTATCCTTATTCTTTGTAATTACAATCCTATACTGAATCTTAGGATCGAAAATGGTACAATTCATTTTATGATCACCCTTTCAAATGCCCTCTAATATTTTTGAATTTGCAGGAATACCTTGGAGAGCGTCTATAAATAGCCCCCTTTCTCTCTAGCAAAAGGGTCTTGAATTTTTTTTAATTTTAAGATACGAAATGCTGCTGCAAAGTAGAATAAAAAAAAAGAATCTGAGAAAATTCTGAGAAGAAGATCAAGAAGGATATATATATATATATATATATATATATATATATATATATATATATATATATATATATATATATATAAAGAGAGAGAGAGAGAGAGAGAGAGAGAGAGAGAGAGAGAGAGAGAGAGAGTTTGCACCGTGAGATTCTGCTTTGAGTAATCCAAATCTAATCAAAGTTTAACAGATTTGCAGCATCAATATCCAAACACGAGAAGGATTAGAGAAGAACATTTTGATTCCGTACTATGTCATTTTGTGTATTGTATTTTTATGATGCTTATGTATATATTGTTCTATAATTATTAATATGCACTTGAAGATTTATTAGCAATATTATCGAGGTTTTTTTTTTTTTTTTTTTTTTTTTTTTTTTTTTTTTTTTTTTTTCGATATATGCATTATATTAATACTTTAGAAGGGTTTAAGGTAATGTTTGCAAATTTTTTTTTATTTTTTTATTAAGCCCATAATCTAAATAAATGTGTATGTTGGTTGCATATTTTAGATTGGAAAGTTTACTCTATCCTATGTGGTCATGGGGGTAGGACAAGTAATGATAAAGCTTGTGTTATCGAATATTAGGGTTATCACTTTCTACTCAAACTGTCACACATTGTAAACAGAGCCTAGGTCCTTGACTTCACTCTTGGGATGTAACTCAAGGATTTTATTTATTTATTTTTATTAATTTTTTGTTTGGTTAGTTCTGTAGTGTTTTTCCTTAGGGTTTGATTGGGAGCTTGTAAATGAAAGTAAATGGGAAACGAATTTGGAAGTAAATGAATTGGGAGTAAATGGCTTATAAAATTATTTTTGTACAGGAGTAAATGAAATGCACTTGAATATGGGAGTAAATATGAGGAATTGGAATGCATTTGATTTTTTCAATATATTCACAAGAATATATATGATATCCCAAGTCAACTTGAATATCCCAACTTAATGTAGATATGCAATATTTAATACAAGGATTGTAATCAGTCCATTGAAATATATACTTTAGCCAAAAATGAGGAAATTTTAAGTCTCAGGTTGGCCAGAAACTTGCCAACATTTTTTAACCGTCCATTTTGATGGTCATCCTTTCGACAGTATGGATCATTCTTTTGGTGTGATTTTAGTGACGTAGCCAATATTTGTTTTGTTTTGGAGTATCATTAATGTGACATGTGTATGGCGGATGTGTGCATAACAACACCTTTGTTTACACGTGCGACTCTCCAAAGGAGCTGACATCCAAATCCTCTCTCACAGAGAGGATTTCATTTACATGCATATTTACTCCCATTTTATTTAATTTACATGCATTTACTTCTATCCAAACATACCGTAATATACCATTTGCCTCCATTTACTTCCAATTCCACCATATACTCCATTTAGTCACATCCAAACAGCCCTTTTACCATGATTTATGTAGAGTGGGCCGCAAACAGTTTCATGGCCAAGATGGATCAGAAAAGACCCGATCGGAAGTGGAAGTGATCCGAACTGTCCATACCTTAAAACGGACATATCTCGCAAACCAAAATGAGTTATTCGACGTGCCATATATGATTTTGGGGTAGGATGAGCTACTTTAGCTACTCAACCCCACTATGCCGGGTTGCACATGCCAAATTTGTGAAATACCATCAGATCGACGGTCGAATTCCTGTTTTAATTTAGTTTTTACTATTTATAATAAGTTTTAGTTTGAGTATAACTCTTCATCCATTGGGCTTTAGGAGTTGCGCCCAACATAAAAAGTGCTTAGAATAATTAGGTGAATAGCATGGTGAAGCCAAATAGGACACTATTTTTGGCTGAAAACCATGCACACTAGTAGGAATCACGACTGTCTATAAATAATAAGTTTACTATTTATAGTAAGTCGTGATTTCTAAGAGTTTTAGTTGTAGTTTAATTCCGAAACTTCTCCCATGGCCTAGTATCCCTATAAAGGGTTGTAAACTCATTACGAATTTATCGAATTTCCGAAACTCATTACTATTTATAAAGGGTTGTAAACTCATTTATTTCAATCATCAATCAATTTAAGAATTTTTTAGAATTTATTTATATATTCTCTTGTTTTTTCCTCATGGATTTGAGAAGTATCTATGAGGAGTCCAGAGAAGCTTCGTGGATTCGGAGTAGTTATCCTTGAGAAAGACGGTGATCGACCTCATCACGTTTATCATTGCGTCAACTGGTATTAGAGAGAGGACTCCCCTCAGGCCGATGTCAAACAACGAAGGTATGAATCAAAATCCTGTGGACGGTGATACAAAGATTCGTTATCTTTCGGAACGAATGGAAGCTTTCCACCAGGAGAGTCAGTTGACCATGTAAGGGCTACAAGCAATCCTCGACCGTCTTGCGTATGCGTTACTTCCACTCCGAGCCTTAAGGGATGCTCAATCACCTGTGGTGTTGTACGACACAATCCCGATTTCCATATTGCACTACCAGCAGTGAATCGTAGGGTTACACAAGATGATTCGAGCTCTAGCGACGAGGACCTTAATGAAGGCTTTGCTCGACGACTAATCCATGGAGGCAATCGTCTAGATCGTGCTGAAAGAGATTATCGAGGTAAGACTGAGCTTCCTAGTTTTAACGGTTTATTACGCGTAGACAATTTTCTCGACTGATTAGCTGAAGTAGAATGATATTTCGATTACATGGATGTGCTAGAGCATAAAAAGGTGAAGTTGATAGCATTCAAATTAAAATCAGGTGCTTCTACATGGTGGGCGCAATTACAACTCTCATGTGCCTGGCAGAACAAGGCACCCATCTCATCATGGCCACGGATGAAGCGCCTTCTTCAATCACGGTTCCTCCCTAGTGATTACGAGCAGGTATTGTTCCAGCAATATCAAATTACCGACAGGGGAATCAAACCGTCACAGATTACACTGAAGAATTTCAGCAGTTGGTGACGCAAAATGATTTGTCAGAAACGAAATCACAAAAGGTATTACGATTTATGGGTGGGTTACAATCGACGATTTATGACCGAGTTCAAATGCACCTAGTCGAGACGAGACCGTGGATGAAGCGGTTTAAATGGCAAGGAAGAAACGCAACGCAACTTGCAAGAATTCCTACTCGACCTTAGCCTTCAACTCGACCCCTCATAACGGGTCCCACATAGGATCTAGTGTTGGTACGAGAAAAAAAATCAGTAGGAGGACGTCCTCAACCTCCTGCAACTGCAAATCGTGATACAAGGAGCGGCCTATCTAGGCCTCAACGTGTAGCACCTACAACAACGGGCTCGAGTAGGATTCCAAATCCTTACGTTCGGCCAAGGCTGAACAATTGTTACCGCTGTGGCTAGCCGGGCCACTTATCAAACACTTGTCCTCAAAGCCCTGCAACCCACTTTACTATAAACGAAGAGAGCACTGAAGGTGAGGCTGCAAAAGAATACCCTGGCTTTGATGAAGATGAACGAGCCACTGAGGAAGTAGCAAATGGCGAAGAATGGACGGTCGAAGATCGTGACGAATCTCTAGTCGTGAGGCGGTTACTGTACAACCCACGGAAGGAATTACATTCACAGCGATACAATATATTCCGTACGCGGTGCACCGTCAACAGCAAGGTCTGTGATGTAATCATAGACAATAGTGGTAGCGAGAACATCGTCTCGAAAGTGATGGTAGACAATTTGCAGCTACCAACGACAAAACATCATTCCCCATACTCAATTAGCTGGATAAACAAGGTGAACGAGACCAATGTAAGTAAACAATGCACTGTCTCATTTTCAATTGGTAAAACTTAATAAGGATCAGATACTTTGTGACGTGGTCGACATGAGAGCATGCCATATGTTACTCGATCGACTATGATAGTCGGATCGTGATGTGACCCACTAAGGACGAGACAATGTTTACGTCTTCGTCAAAGATGGTCAAAAGATAATCCTTGCCCCTATGACACCAGAGAATCACCCTGAAGCTTCCAAAGTGGAGGAGAGTTCCCTCCCGACCATTTGAGATTTCATGGAGGAATCTAAGAAAATCGGCGAGGTATGCCCCATAATGGTGAAGGGCGAGGAATTGAAGCCCTTAAACATTCTTCCAAGTTTAATGCCATTGCTGAACGAATTCAAAGAAGTGTGGCCGGAAAATTTACTTGACGAATTGCCCCCCATGAGGGACATCCAACATCACATAGACCTTGTCCCTGGGCTAGCCTGCTCAACTGCCCTTACTATCGGATGAGTTCGAAAGAGTGAGATACTTCAGAGGCAGGTAGAGGAATTAATCCGTAAGGGTCTTTTGAGATAGAGCATGAGCCCATGTGTCGTGCCCAGCGTTGTTAATGCCAAAAAAAGATGGGAGTTGGCGCATGTGTGTCGATAGCCGGACAATCAATAAAATTACCATCAAATATCGGTTCCCAATACCGCGGTTGGACGACATGATTTGCTAGAAGGGGCCAAGGTGTTCTCTATGCTAGATCTGAGGAGCGGGTACTATCAGATTCGTATCCGACCTGGTGATGAGTGGAAAACGACATTCAAGATCAAAGAAGAGTTGTATGAGTGGCTAGTCATGCCATTTGGTCTATCGAACGCACTAAATGCTTTTATGAGTTTAATGAATCAAGTGTTAAAACTGTTCATTGGCCGATTTGTAGTAGTAAATTTTGATGACATCCTAATATATAGTCAGGATGAGACGGAGGACATGGAACATCTTAAGCAAGTGCTGTAGGTCCTATAAGCTAACAAGTTGTACCTCAACTTGAAGAAGTGTAGTTTTTTAGAGGACATCCTGTTGTTCCAAGGATTTGTTGTAACATCCATGAGCATCCGTGTGGATGATGAAAAGGTGCGAGCCATTGGGGAATGACTAATCCCAACGAACATTCATGAAGTGAGGAGTTTTCATGAGTTGGTGACCTTCTATCATTGATTTGTGTGGAATTTTAGCACGATAATCAACCTATTACAGATTGCATGAAAAAAAGGCAAGCATCGATTACAAGAGCTTTCATGAGATCAAGCATCGGTTGTCCACAACACCGTTCTTGGCTCTTCCTAATTTTGATAAGGTGTTTGAGGTTAAGTGTGACGCTTCATATGTCGGAATTAGAGGAGTATTGTCACAGGAAGGTAGGCCGATAACCTTTTATAGCGAGAAGCTCAGTGAAGCCTGAAAGAAGTGGTTGACTTATGAACTTGAGTTATACACGGTTGTTTAGGCGTTGCGACATTTGCGGCACTATTTGATCCAAAGAGAGTTTATTCTGTACACTGACCATCAAGCATTAACGTTTATTAATAGTCATGCTAATGTGAATCGTGTGCATGCTAGATGGGTTGCGTTTTTGTAGGAATTCACGTTTGTTCTGAAGCACAAGTCAAGACAGCAAAATAAGGTGGCTGATGCACTTAGTCGCTGTGCATCACTACTCGTTACAATGAGCAATAAGGTGGTCGGCTTCATTTGTCTCAAGGAGCCGTACGCCGAGGATGAGGACTTTAAGGATGCTTGGATGAAGTGCCAAGAAGGTCAACCCAATGACTTATATATGCAGGACGATTTTCTCTTCAAAGGGAATCAGTTGTGCATTCCCTAAAGTTCTCCGAGGGAGCAAATTATTCAAGAGTTATATGAAGGTGGCCTTGGTGGCGAGCTCTTGTGGAAGAATGGTATTACTGGCCGCAATTGGTACGTGATGTGGGAAAAACAGTGCAATATTATTATGTTTGTTAGACCTCCAAGGCAGAATCTTAGAATACGGGCTTCTACACCTCGTTACCTGTGCCTAACGGCCCTTGAAAGGATTTATCTATGGACTTCGTGCTTGGTCTCCAACGAACACAATGCGGCATTCGGTGTTTATGGTGGTAGATTGTTTCTCCAACATGATGCACTTTATCCTATGCAAGTAGATTCTCGATGCAACACACGTGGCGAATCAATTCTTCAGAGAGGTCGTGTGGCTACACGGGGTTTCCAAGACCATTACTTCTAATCGAGACACGAAGTTCATTAGCCACTCTTGGCAGACTTTATAGACTCAATTTAATACACGACTTCAGTTCAGCAGTGCCTATCACCCACAGACTGATGGGCAGATTGAAGTTGTGAATTGCACGTCGGGAAACCTCCTTTGGTGTATTTCAGATGAAAAATCGAAGCTGTGAGATTCGACCTTGTCTCAAGCGGAATTTGCATTTAACAACATGGTAAACCGCTCGATAGGGAAGTCCCCGTTCCAGATTATTTACGGTCGAGTGCCCCACCACACACTTGACTTGGTCCCTCTGCCCAAGCTCCCATGCATGAGCGTTGCAACAGAACAAATGACAGATAAGATCATGGGCATTCATGCGGAAGTGCAAGCCAAGCTCCATGCCTCGAACTAGAAGTATAAGGAGCAAACCTACAAGCATCGACGATAAAAGGTGTTCGAGGTGGGCAACCACGTTATGGTCCATCTACTCAAGGAGAGATTTTCAACCGGGACGTACAACAAATTGAAGAATAAGAAGATTGGATCGGTATCAATCCTCTAAAAGATCAATGACAACTCTTAAGTTGTTGATCTTTCGGATGATATAGCAATCTCACGAACTTTCAATGTCATGGACCTGACCGAGTATCATGAACCGAAGCAAGATGAGAAATCGAGGTCGAGTTCTTTTGAAGTGGAGGGGGCTAATGAAGAGCAGGTCGTGGACAGTTTCATGGCCAAGATGGATCAAAAAAGGCCCGATTGACATAGCAATCTCACGGACTTTCAATGTCATAGACCTGACCGAGTGTCATGAACTGAAGCATGATGAGAAATCGAGTTCGAGTTCTTTTGAAGTGGAGGGGAGTAATGAAGAGCGGATCGTGGACAATTTCATGGCCAAGATGGATCAGAAAAGGCCCGATTGGAAGCGAAAAGTGATCCGGACCGTCCAAACTTTAAAACGAACGTATCTCGCAAACCGGAATGAGTTATTTGACGTGCCATATATGATTTTGGGGCAGGATGAGCTACTGTAGCGACCCAACCTGCTATGCTGGGTTGCGCACGCCGACGTGCCATAGTTGAAAACCGGTAAAGTATATGAAATATAGAAACTAAAACATGAGAGCGCATTTGTAGCATGATCCAGCTTTCTCTAGAAAGGATGTGATTCAACACTTACTGTCTGAATTTCTTTATAAAAAAGAAACGGTTAATTACGAATGATTCTGTCAAGTCCGGCCAAGTCTGAAATCTCGCTGAGTCAAGTTAACTCGGCTGAGTTCCGGGTCAAGCCACTGAGTTTTAGAACCATGCTTCACAAATTGCTTGAAATAAGTAGAACATTATTTTGGTTAGTTGTCAGCCTGCACTATTTCCATATAATCAATCAACAACAACAAATATTATGTGGAATTGAATCTTAAGGAGTTCCAATTATGTTATAGAAGCTCCATGAAATTGTCAACTTGGAAGATATTTCAGGCCATATCAAAGATGACATGCCATTTTTTACATAACTAAAGCTCCATGTTAAGAACCTTACCCAGTGGTTGGTAAGACAGAGATTTGTTGTCGTAAATTGGAGGACGGCTATCCCGGCTTGATTCTTCACGGAGTGCTGTTAAAGCCGCTCTTCTCCTTTGCTTGTGCTCCCTCCACTTCCTTAGCTGATCCTCGATAGCTGCTTTAGCACACTCTGCCAACTCTGCTCTCTTCACAGAGTGTTCTACAACAGATTGGAGGTCCTTAATCTCTGCTCTTGCATCATCAAGCTGCTTCTTGAAGCTCTCCAGTTCACTCATATATTGGGATTCCAGCAATTGTAATGCATCTCGAGGTGGTGAATCAACAACTTGGTGTGTTTTTTCAGCCTTTAGAACCAAGGACTCGTATTCTTCCAACGAAATCACAATGCCAGAGCAGAAACCTGATGAATCAGCATTGGTTATAGCTGCCTCGGTTGCTGATTCCTCGATCACAGGTGTTTCTACATCAGCCTCTGCTCTCTGTGCTTCCTGTTTCAATCTTCGGGTCTCCTTCTTGGATTCCTCTGCTTCCACAGCTAACTCTTGCACAGCATGATATAGACCTGATTTGACACTATTAGCCCTTGCTTCAGCTGCCTCTGCAGCTGCCATTTTCGCCCTGCCTCTATGAAGTTCAGATCTCAGCATCGCTATTTCGATTTTCAATTCCTTTTCTCTTTCTTGGATTTCATCCATTTCATTTTTAGCTTTCTGCATCTCATCTGTTGAAAGCTCAAGCTGACAATGCAATCCATCTCTCTCATCTCGTGCAATTTGCAACTCTTCTCGGGTTCTCTTCAGCTCCATTTCCATGAACTCAAAGGTCTCTCTTGCTTGCACAAGTTCAGACTGTAAAGAATCGACAAGAAGAGACTTCTCGTGGAGCTGATTCTTTGAATCCTTCACCTCATCGAATTCTTTGCTCATCTCATCTAATTGCTCCTGTGCCTGTGTTGCAGCAGCAACAGCCATCCGTATCTCTTCCTCCTTGGCCAATAAGATAGCAGACTTCTCTTTCTCTGCTTCGATCGCTGCCAAATTAGACATACGAATAGCTTCGTTGAGCTCTGATACATGCTTCAGAAGCTCCTCAGTCTTCTCCTTTCCTAACTGAACAGCAGTTTCCATCAGTTCGGCTTGTCTCAGGACAACGAGCTTTGATTCCTCAGCTGCACTAAGTTCTGCTTTCAGCTCCTCATGAGTAGCCTTCCACTCATTCTCAGTGCATAGGAGCTCTTCTCGGGCTTCCCCACTTTCCAATATCTGAGTCAAGATATCCTTATTCTCAGATTCAAGTTCGACAATGCGGATTCTGGCCTCTTCAAATACCTTGATGAATTTGTCTCTATCAGCCTCAGCTTTCTTCAGCTGAGAAGAAAGTTTTTCGGCTGCTTCGTGGTGTATTTCGAGCTCCATGAGGGCCTGTTTGTGGGCAGATTCTTTTATTTCCAGCTGCACCTTGTAGCTGGCCAAGTCCTTCAGCACGAATTCTAGCTCTTTGTCCTTGTTTGTCTCCTGTTTACAATAAAATAATTGGCATGAATCCAAGCTGTCTTTCATTGTCACTTCTTTTCAATGGAAATAAACAAATGTGACTAAAACATTAGCTAAGTTGGCCGGCCTACCTGTATTTCTAATGTATTTCTCAGTATATTTTGAAAAGGTGAAGGAAACAAACAGCCGGCTGTAGATTGCATTCCCCCTTCTTTTTTCCTTTCCTTCAGAATTTTTGTTTTCATTTTTTCCTTAAAATTTTCATATATTTTCAAGGTGGTAGGGATATATATCTAGAAAAATCTCACAGATTAAAATAAATAAAAATGATAACGGGGGGAAAATAAGTTATTGAAAAAAAATCATAACAATATCATGATGAAATCTGGGTATTTTAAATTTTAGTGAATTTAAAATGTCACAATAATAATATTATTATTTTTCTTAAATATTGAGAATATTGTTCTCTTTTTAAGTTATTGCTGATATATGTTACTGTAGACAGGCCACTGGAGCCCGTTCCACCCAGTTCAAAAATATAAATGATGAAAAAAGTTACAATAGAATTAAAAAAACTAAATAAAGAGGTAAACTATAAAAATCTACAATGATGTTTTCTTGTTAGAACTAAGATACTAAAAACATAACAAGAGGTAATGTTTCTTCTTTTGTTATAGGATTTAAAGTTTTCGATATGTTTCTGACTTTAACATTAAACAAAGAGAAAGAAATAAAGAAATATTAAATTAAAAAATGGCTAGAAATTAAATTAAAAAAAATAAAAAAAAAATAAAATCTGACAACTGTAACATATTCTGAGTGTGTTAGACTGATTGATTGCGACCCATCTAAGAAGTTAAATGGGTTGGCAATAATAATAATAATAATAATAATAATAATAATAATAATAATAACAACTACAGCCAACAGAAGAAAGGCCTAACTATTTCGAGTCTGTTTCTTTAAAAACCAAAGAGTAGATAAAGATAATCTAGTAAGCAGTTTAGTGAAGTGCAATCTGGCTGGAACATTCGATTGATGAAAGATGGGAAATTCATCTTAATCAGAACCCAAAGATGCAAACGCAGTTTTGAGGGGCAACCCAAAAAGATATACCTGCCTCCCTTGAAACATTTGTATTTTTTTTTTCCAAGAGATCATACCTCACTGTCAGTTGATCTGTATCTTCCAGGATCACTTTTCTGCCCAAACAAGAACAATGCAGCTTGGACTGATTCAATTGGTTTTGTATCTATTTCACCCATTTCCTCTCCTCAGAGAAACGCAACACACTAGAAATCCAGATGAATCGATAAGCTCCAAACAGTGGGCTGAAATACATGAAACGATCAGTTAGCTCAGGGTGACAGGTCAAAGCCTTCAATAGATTATTTGAGAAAGACATATGGGCCTTGGGATGGAAAAAGAGAGTTTAGATGCCTGTAAGTTTTAGCAGTTGTAAGGCATTTACTTGTAAGTCACTTACAGGTGGTTTTGGATAGGAAATTTTACCTGTGAGTTATAGGCAGCAAGTCATTAACAGCTTTTTCAGTGCATTTGAAATCTTAAGAAAAAGAAGTAATGCCATTTAGCTGTAAGCAATGTTCAAAGAATTGATATCGTTACAAGTTTAGCTGGTCGGGGATATGAAGACAACATCGATATCACTAATAGTACCATCGATTACTAAAAATGCGGAGAAAAAAATGAAGAAAAATGGGAAAATTGTGAAATATTTTAGGGAAACTTTAGAATATGCTAAAATACAAATATTAGCATATTTAGAAATAAAAAATTATAAAAAGAATGCATGCATAATAAGTTTTCATTTAATGGAGTCTAAAAGCATGTGTTGTCATAAGAAATTAGTCCAACAATTCCAATAATGCCATATATCCAACCAACCATCAAACCTTCCATCCAAACATCCATCAATATTTAAGAATAACGACAACACACAATATCTCACCGAGAAATCATCGAGAATTGGAAAGGAAACAAAAGATTATGGTCTCAATATCACCTATATTGTGATAATGATAATATCACGATATTATCAATATTATCATCAACAATTTGAATATTGCATACAACCATGCGATGCACCCATAAAAAGAATTTTGAAATGAAAATTTTTAATAGCTAGATTTTTAGAGATATTATCGAAATACAAATGACACTTAGAATTTACAAAGTCAAGAATATTGGTGATACAAGCGACACCTAAAATTTACAAAGTTAAAAATATTAGTGATACTTTGTTATACATCACTAATATCCAGAATTTTTTTTATACTACTAGTGTCATTGGTATCACTACTAGTGTTAATGGTATTGCCGAGCTGGAGATATGGATAATATCAAGGATATTTTGATAACATCCGGGATACTCTGAACAATAGTTGTACATCACTTACACCCAATGTTACAAAAATATTGATTTTAATAAAAAATATATTTTAATAATAAAATAATATATAATATATAAAAGTTGTTTTGAAAAACACCTTTTTGTGGGTTTTTGGGAATAGTCCCACATGGGAAAGGGAAGAGTCCCACATGGGAAAGGGACTATGGACCTTGCGTGTTCCAGTGCTTCGCACTGGAACACCCGCGCGCGCGCTCGGGCTCGGGCTCGGGCTCGGGCTCGGGCACGGGCACGGGCTCGGTCTCGGTCTCGGTCTCGGACTCGGACTCGGACTCGGACTCGGACTCGGTCTCGATCTCGGTCTCGGTCTCGGTCTTTGTCTTGGTCTTGGTCTTGGTCTCGGGCTCGGGCTCGGTGTGAGGGCGTGGGCATGTGAGGAAGTGTGGCTGTAGAGGCGCTAGTGGCGCACTTTGCACTTCGCACGTCCGCATCGTGTCACAGAGGGTCACTCCTTCGCGACCTTGAGTGAACCGGAGCGAGACGTGTGCGAGTCGCGGTGCGACTATGTGGCTTAGGCGGGTGGTTGGTTGACAGAAAGAGTAGAGAACTGAGAGAGATCTCTCAGTATATATAGACTGACTGGAAAGAGCTGTTGCAGCAGAAACTTTAACAGCTGAGCTATTAGTGCAGGGCCCAGCTGTAACTGCTGCATGGCTAGCCCTACAGTAAGAAAACGGCTAGCTGCTGTCTCACAACAGTCAGCATGCAGCAGATTAATGGTCCATGCACAACAATTAGAAAACGACCATAAAACGGCTAGTTTTCCAACAGCCAGAAATGGTTTAATGGAATTTAAGTCTCTGGACCATAACCCCCTAGCCACCATAGCCTATAAAAGGAGGGCCTAGATGGGTTTCCAAACCATCTCACAAACCAATCCAGCATTACCATACGAATTAAGAAAGCCTACTAATCCTCTCTTATAATCCAGTAATTCCAGCAACAAGACAACAAGGGTTTAACCATTGCAAGAAGAACAGACCAACGGTGTGGTCTAGGACGGTTCAACAGAACCAGTTGCTGAAGACTTGACCAAAGCAGTGGTCTAAAACACAAATTTCTCCTTCTTTTCTTTCTTTTGGGATTTTTTCTATATTGTAATACTGCCAGAAATTATGAAATTGAGTTCCAATAGGTGAGCCTTCGTGTTTGTTGAACGCAGACCCACACCAGGCTTGTCGTATCCTAGAAGCTATTTGCCTATAACCTATCAGCTTACTCAATTCACTTGAGTAGGGGCAAATAATGCTTTAAGGACAGCGTTTTTCAGACGTGCTTCAGCCTGTCCTTAATTTTCTATTATTGTGATTTTTTCGGTTTACATATTATATAGAAATTACATCAATCTGTATAAAATTCTCAACATTCTTAAAGCGTAATTTGATGGAAGCCAACAGTGTTTCATCCATCAAGTTGATGAATCAGGACTTGATACGTTTTGATCGGTTCGATGGAACCAATTTTACGAGATGGCAAGACAAGCTGAAATTTCTCCTAACGACGCTAAAGATCTACTATATATTAGATCCAAATTTGCGAGCGCTACTTGAAGCAACCGACGACGACACACCTGAACAAGTGGCCGCCCGCACTAAATGAGCCGAAGACGAACTCTTGTGTCGAGGACACATTCTGAACGCACTCTCCGACCGTCTCTACGATCTGTACCAACAGACGTCATCAGCAAAGGAGATCTGGGCCGCTCTGGAGTTCAAATACAAGGCTGAAGAAGAAGGTACCAACAAGTTTCTCATCGCCAGGTATTTTGACTTCAACATGGCAGATAACAAACCGCTGCTACCCCAAATCCAAGAATTGCAGCTAATAGTAAACAAAATCAAAGCGATAAAAATAGATCTTCCTGAATCATTCCAAGTCGGGGCTATAATCGCTAAATTGCCACCGATGTGGAAAGACTATAGAAAGAAGTTGCTGCATAAAACTGAGGATTACACACTGGAACAAATCCAGAAACACCTCAGAATTGAGGAAGAATTCCGTAACCGCGACAGAAAGAATGATAACGAGAATACCTCGTCCAAAGTACATGCAGTAGAGAACTCTAGTAACAAACATCATGAGAAGGACAATTCCCTGAAACCCAATAAAGGAAAATTCAAGAAAAATGCCCAAAACAAGAACGGAAAGTTCAAAGGCCCATGCCATGTCTGTGGAAAAACCGGGCACTATACTCAAGTATGCCGATATCGCAAGTCTAAACAAGAGGCAAGTGCAGTAGAAGAAGGCGATATAGTGGCGATGATCACTGAGGTGAATACCATCCAAGGTAAAGTTCCAGGATGGTGGTATGATACTGCTGCTACAGTACATGTGTGCTACGACAAATCAGCCTTCAAAACCTATGAGGAATTGACCGATGGTCAAGAAGTCCAAATGGGTAATGAAGTCCGATCGAAGGTCGTCGGCAAAGGAACTGTCGAACTGATATTCACCTCTGGGAAGAAAGTGATTCTGACTAATGTACTGCACGTCCCAGACATGAGGCGAAACTTAGTTTCTGGGGATCTTCTGAGAAAACCAGGGATAAGGGTGGTGTACGAGTCAGGTAAACTGATTCTGTCTAAGAATGAAAATTTTGTCGGAAAGGGATATGCTTGTAACGGGATGGTCAAGTTTTCTCTGAATTAAAGTAGCACTTCTGCGTATATGGTTGAATCCGCTGGACTGTGGCATGATAGACTAGCCCATATAGGGTATAATACCTTGAAGTTCATGGCTAAGAATGGTTTAATCTCATATACAGATAATGAAACCGAAAAATGTGAAGTGTGCATACGATCCAAAATGACGAAGAAACCTTTTACAAGTGTTGAAAGATCGTCTCAAGTGTTGGATCTTGTGCACAGTGATATCTGTAAGTTAAACGACATTCTTACTCATGGAGGTAAACGGTACTTCATAACCTTTATAGATGATTGCTCTAGATATGTGTATGTATACCTATTAAAGAGCAAAGATGAAACATTGAACATGTTTAAAGTATATAAAGCAGAAGTAGAGAATCAACTAAATAAGAAGATAAAAATTCTCCGTAGCGATAGAGGAAGAGAATACTTCTCAAATGAATTCGATAACTTCTGTGAACAACATGGACTGATACATCAATGTACTGCTCTATACACACCTCAACAAAACGGAATAGCTGAAAGGAAGAATAGGACATTAGTAGAAATGGTTAACTCAATGCTGATAAGAGCAAATTTACCACTAAGTCTATGGGGTGAGGCACTGCTTGCTGCATGCCATATTCTAAATAGAATACCGTCTAAAAAGTATAAAGTATCTCTATATGAAATATGGAGAGGTAGAAAACTTAAACTAGGATATCTAAAAGTGTGGGGGTGTCTTGCATACTGCAGAACCCCTGACCCAAAAAGAACTAAGTTAGGACCAAGAGCTATTAAGTGCGCGTTCGTAGGGTATGCACAAAATAGTAAAGCTTATAGACTTCTAGACATGGAGTCTAATACAATAATAGAATCAAGAGACGTTGAGTTCTTTGAGAACTCACTATCCTTAGAGTCTAAGGATAATGAAATCCAAACTCCTAATAGAGAACCAGATAACACAGCTCCACAGATAATGGAAGCTCCTATTGAACCTCGTAGGAGTCAAAGAACAAGAATAGAGAAGAGTCTAGGAGATGACTACATAAACTCACAACGTATCATTCTCCATCTAGTAGAAGCAGATAGAGAAAATGTTATAAGACAAATACCTATAGTGATGAATATAGAAGATGATTCTAAATCATATAAAGAAGCTATATCCTCTAGAGACTCAGCTTTCTGGAAAGAAGCTATAAACGATGAAATGGTATCCATACTATCAAATCAAACATGGGAACTAGTAAACTTACCTCCAGGTTCCAGACCCATAGGTTGCAAGTGGGTATTTAGGAAGAAATATCACACTGATGGGACTATCCAAACCTTTAAAGCTTGACTAGTAGCTAAGGGTTTTAGACAAAAAGAAATGATAGATTATTTTGACACATACTCACCTGTAGCTAGGATAACATCCATAAGGATATTATTTGCGTTAGCTTCCATACATCCTCTTCACATCCATCAAATGGATGTAAAGACCGCTTTCCTGAATGGTGACCTCAATGAAGAAGTATACATGGAACAACTTGAAGGGTTCATTCTACCAGGAAATGAAAACAAAGTATGTAGATTAGTCAAATCATTGTATGGATTAAAACAAGCACCAAAACAATGACATAAGAAGTTTGATTCCAAAATACTATCTCATGGTTTCATGCATAATGTAGCTGACAAATGCATATATTCTAAAGTAGATGGTAGTTGTATCGTTATTATTTGTCTGTATGTTGATGACATGTTAATAATAAGTAATAAAATGAAAGGTGTAACTGAAACAAAGAGGTTTCTATCTTCAGTATTCAAAATGAAGGATCTTGGACAAGTTGATACCATCCTAGGTATCAAAGTTAAAAAACATTGTGGGGGTTATGCTTTGTGTCAATCTCATTATATTGAGAAGATACTAAACAAGTTTAACCATCTAAATATAAAAGAAGCAAAGACCTCATTTGATCCAAGTATCAAGCTAAAAGAAAATACTGGAAGAACCGTTACACAATTAGAATATGCGAGTGCCATAGGGAGTCTTATGTATGCAATGCAATGCACTAGACCTGATATCGCATATGCTGTGAGTAAACTTCGTAGGTTTACTAGTAACCCCGGTACTGAACACTGGAATGCAATTAGTAGAGTCCTTGGTTACTTAAAAGCAACCAAAGACTTAGGACTATTTTATTCAGAGTTTTTGGCCGTATTGGAAGGATATACCAATGAGAGCTGGATATCGAGTGCAGGGGACAACAAGTCTACTATAGGGTGGGTATTCATCCTAGGAGGTGCAGCTGTATCTTGGGGATCCAAGAAACAGACTTGCATAACGCACTCGACTATGGAGTCTGAATTCATAGCCCTGGCTGCAACAGGCAAAGAGGCTGAGTGGCTAAGGGATCTTCTATTAGAAATTCCTTTTTGTGTAAAGCCGATATCGGCTGTATCACTACATTGTGATAGTGAAGCCACATTAGCTAGAGCCTATAACGGCACGTATAATGGTAAATCTAGACATATAAGTCTTCGACATGATTATGTCAGACAATTGATTCGAGATGGAATCATTGCTATTTCCTATGTGAAATCAAGCAACAGCCTGACAGATCCTTTCACTAAACATCTACCGAGAGAGGTAGTAAAGGCTACATCTAGAGGGATGGGGTTGAAATTCTTCAACCAAAGTTCCACCAGTGATGGTAACCCAACCTGAAGTTAGAAAATCTCTAATTTTGAGTTTAATGGGTAAAAACAAGTTACTGATATGTGAAAAGTTTTTCAGCACTAAATTATAAAACCTCATCCATAATAGATAAGTGTTAAGCGTTACAAAAGAGGGTTGAGTCTAAGAACTCTTAATAAAATTCAGTCTATAGGACAAGTGTCTTATAGTAACGAAGACACTGGAAGGATTTCACCTATATGAACGTAGAGATGGTGCCGTCTCTCATGAGAGTTAGGAGTTTTCTCTCGGGATCGTTCACGAATTAGGATAAGCACATGGCCATTAAATGTGCTGAGCAAGATTGTGGAAACTCTAACAAACACATAGCGAATATGTGTGTGGTTTCTCCAACTCTATTATCTAGGAATAACTGGTTCAAAGCTGCGGCTACCAGTAATTTTGATAGAGTTTTAAGATACTTACACTAAGGGAAGATTAAAATCGAAAGATATCTTTCTTCATGCATATAAGCTGATCATTCTGGCAGTATTGTTTAACCGATAAAATATTTTTATAAAATCAAGTGGGGGATTGTTGCAAAAATATTGATTTTAATAAAAAATATATTTTAATAATAAAATAATATATAATATATAAAAGTTGTTTTGAAAAACACCTTTTTGTGAGTTTTTGGGAATAGTCTCACATGGGAAAGGGAAGAGAAGGAAAATTGGTTTAAATGAAAATAGTGGAGTATTATAATATTTACCTACGTAGTCCGTGGACTATGGACCTTGCGTGTTCCAGTACGAAGCACTGAACACTTGCGCGCATGCTCGGGCTCGGGCTCGGGCTCGGGCACGGGCACGGGCTCGGTCTCGGTCTCGGTCTCGGACTCGGACTCGGTTTCGGTCTCGGTCTCGGTCTCGGTCTCGATCTTGGTCTTGGTCTCTGGCTCGGTGCGAGGGCATGGGCATGTGAGGCAGTGTGGCTGTAGAGGCGCTAGTGGCGCACTTTGCACTTTGCACGTAGGCAGGTGGCTGGTTGACAAAGAGACTAGAGAACTGAGAGAGAGATCTCTCAGTATATATAGACTGACTGAAAAGAGCTGTTGCAGCAGAAACTATAACAGCTGAGCCATTAGTGCAGGGCCCAGCTGTAACTGCTGCATGGCTAGCCCAACAGTCAGAAAACGGCTAGCTGCTGTCTCACAACAGTCAGCATGCAGCAGATTAATGGTCCATGCACAACAGTCAGAAAACGGCCATAAAACGGCTAGTTTTCCAACAGCCAGAAATGACTTAATGGAATTTAAGTCTCTGGACCATAACCCCCTAGCCACCATAGCCTATAAAAGGAGGGCCTGGATGGGTTTCCAAACCATCTCACAAACCAATCCAGCATTACCATACGAATTAAGAAAGCCCACTAATCCTCTCTTATACTCCAGTAATTCCAGCAACAAGACAGCAAGGGTTTAACCATTACAAGAAGAACAGACCAATGGTGTGGTGTAGGACGGTTCAACAGAACCAGTTGCTGAAGACTTGACCAAAGCAGTGGTCTAAAACACAATTTTCTTCTTCTTTTCTTTCTTTTGGGATTTTCTCTATATTGTAATACTGCCAGAAATTGTGAAATTGAGTTCCAATAGGTGGGCCTTCGTGTTTGCTGAACGCAGACCCACACCAGGCTCGTCGTATCCTAGAAGCTATTTGCCTGTAACCTATCAGCTTACTCAATTCACTTGAGTAGGGGCAAATAACGCTTTAAGGACAGCGTTTTTCAGACGTGCTTCAGCCTGTCCTTAATTTTCTATTATCGTGATTTTTTCGGTTTCCATATTATACAGAAATTACATCAATCTGTATAAAATTCTCAACACCCAAAACTCACTTTCAAGCTTAACTTGTTTACAACTTGAAAAGTTACAAGCATTCAAATGACAAGATGAAATACTACAGTGCATTATTCATTAACATGTATAGAAAAAGTAGAAGCAAAGGAGGGAAATTAGGAGTGAAAAAAAGGAAGAAGGAATGAGATCTCCTTTCCACATTCATAAAGATTGAAAGTGGATTGAAGCGGTGAAAGAAAGTAAAACATTCTTCAGCCATGAATACAAGGGTTAAAACAATATCCGGTGCCCGAAAAGATGAAAACTTGATAATTTCAAGTGTCAAAATGAATAAATTAGTCTCATTTTAAACCTCTAGAGTGCTGATTGTTGGAAAAAAAATGACACTTTTGTCCTTGAGGAGAAGGGGAAACTCTCTTATCCCAACCTTGTTGTGTTGAATGACAAAAGGTCCATGTATGAACTAGTTTCAAAGTGAAATTCTTGTAACACCAAAAAAGCATAGAACTGTCAATGGAACCAGAAACTGCTTGGTTTACATATTACATCATGGGTCACTTGATCAACTTCTATAAAAATGGACACATTGAAAGTGACAAATTTCCTTATTGAGATATAGTAAATAAGCAATCTAAAGGCATAAACATATCTCTAAACTCCATGTCAAGAGCCGAACCAACGCATCGAGAACTTCGAACCTAGAAAAGAATGTTGATTAAAAGAAAGGGAATATGTAAAAATATCAGCAATGTGATTTCTGTTAGATGCGCAAGCGGCATGGCATTTATTATTTAATTTTATTATTATTATAGACCGAGCAATATGATTACACGACCAATTTGGGGAGCCAAAACATGATATTCGGTGGCCCACTCAAAATAAGCACATGTAGGAAGATAAGCCAATTCACATCCCAATCCAACGGTGGAAATGGTATGTCGATGACATGGTCCCGTTCAACTTGCGAGTGGATGGGCCTTACATAACATACATATCTTACCTCATCCCCACGTTCCTCACTTCAGATATCAATATAGTCGCGAAAGAGGGTAGGTGCCATTTTTTTCAAAATGGGTTTACATGACTTTCTGCAAAACAAGGTTGCACGATTTTTCCACAAAACAAGGTTGCGTGACTTTTCCACAAAATAAGGTTGTATGGCTTTTTCACAAAAGGAGGGAAGGTGAGAGAATGAGAGGGAGAGAGAGAGAGAGAGAGAGAGAGAGAGAGAGAGAGAGAGAGAGAGAGAGAGAGAGAGAGGTTACAGAGGCCCCACATGTGGGTTGCACCAAGTGGTGGGCACCATTAGGGGTTGGCCAGGCTAACCCTCTTTCTCTTTCATTTTTAACATCTCTCACTCAATCTTGTAGTGGGGAATACAACTAGCCTCATCTACTCTAACAATATTGACTAGCATCATATACATAGAGAAAGAGTCGAGAACTTAGAACTAGTCTGGGTATCAGTGTCACTACATAGGTGTCTGTACGCTAAGTGACCACTTCACTAGCGTACAACTTCTCAAACTCTCCGAGGACTGCCCTAGACCTGCATGACCACACCTAATGGAGTTAATCCCCGATGTAGGATCGCTCTGCCAACATACACACTTATCCTCTTATTGAATTCAAATCATAGATCCTTTGCAAATGTTCTTTGAAACTTTGTAAAAATAAATTATATATTTATTACAGTGGGATATTCGAGCGAGGGTTCCCTAGGAAATCATACTCAGGATGACTTGCATTGCATGTATGATTCATGCATCATGACATCATACTTACAATAAGAATTTTTTATTTTTTATTTTTATTTTTTATTTTTTATTTTAGTATTATGGCATGACATCTTGTTATATGTTTTACCTATCTCAATTGTGTCTATTTCGAATTCACGATATTCTTGCATCTTTTCATGATTTGTGTTAAGTTGTGTTTTACTTGCCTCTATCAAATCTATATTAAACTCGTGGTGAATATGATCTCACTGAGCTTCCAGCTCACCAAATTAACAACATGTGTAGGTTTATTAGATGAGAGATAAGCTAGAGATGAAGACAGTTTTCACGTCCATAAAATATAACTCTAAATCAAGGTATGCCATAATCGCCAAAATCATACAAATTGATGTAAATCTAGCCACGGGTGAAAAAGTTTTTTCATAATCAATACCTTCCACTTGTGTAAAACCTTTTGCTACTAAACGAACTTTGTACTTATCAATTGAACCATCTGCATTCCTCTTGATTTTGAATATCCATTTCTTCACAATTGCTTTATGACCAACAAGAAGATTGATAAACTCCCAAATTTTATTTTTCTTCATAGAATCAATTTCTTCATTCATTTCAAGAATCCAATCCTTAAAATTAGGAGACGCCAGTACATTTTGATACGAATCAAGTTCATCTTCATCAACTGTAATGCAAGAGTACGACTCACATTCTATTTCAAAATACCTTTTAGGGATTCTGCCTTTCAAACTACGTCACAACTCGGGTATACGAGATGACGTGCTCCCACTATTAGCATGAACCATAGGATCACCTTGACCATCACCATTAAGACGGCCGCTTCCACTTCCTTGAATTTCATATGATATCTCATAGAGCTTTATTTCTATTTTGGATTTCTTTATGTTGGGATACCTATCTTTTACAAATGTTACATCATAGGATTTAACTTCAATCCATCTATCATTGTCTTCGTATACTAACATATATCCTTTCAAATGAAAAATACCTAATATAGATGCACTCAATAGTTCTTTTATCTAACTTACTTCTGTTTGGAGCAAGGATTAAGACATGACCCATCGAAAAGCATGATGCAAGTCACTCAATGACAATTTTCTACCGGTTCACAACTTAGAAGGCATTTTGAGAATGAATTTGTAAGGAACCCTATTCAATACAAACAATTCTGAGTATAGGAATCCCCAGAAGGTGGTCAGCAGATTTGTATGAGCCATCATGACCTAATCATATCAAGTAATGTTCTATTTCTTCTTTCAGCTCCACCATTCTCCTAAGTGTACGACATTTTGTACTATCGAATAATGCCAACATTTTTACAATATAATTTAAAGATATCCAATGTATATTCTCCACCTTTATCTATTCTTAACACTTTGATACTTTTATCTATCTGATTTTCAACTTCTGGTCTATATTTCTGAAAATAGTCAAGGGCTTATAACTTTTAAGAAATCAGATAATTGTACCATATCACGAGCGATCATCAATAAAGGTTATGAAATATTGGAAACCATTTCGGTTTCATACATTTAGAGGTCCACATATATCATTGTGTATAACCTACAAAATTTCTTTAGATCTAACTGCCTAAAGAAATGACCTTTTGGTCACTTCTCTTGAAACACAATATTCACAAAAGAGTAATTCTATTTTAGTCAATGTTCCCAATTTTCCATCTTGGGCCAAGTCATTCGATTCTTTCTTATTTGATCCAATCTATTATGCCACTTAATATGTTATAATATAATACTAACATCAGATATACTAAAAAAAGATGAGTTGCTTAGCATTAGGGAAAAACTATTTACAACTTATATGCTAGTATTGTATTCTTTTTCCTCAACGAGACCCTATCTTTTCAAAATCTTACATTAAAATTCTCTTTTAATAAACTCATGACAAATATCAAATTCCTTCTCATCTCAGGGGCAAAAAAGTGTCTTTAAGAAGCAGAGGATGTCCTATCTTTAACTCTAGGTGATAGGTACCAACTCAATGATATCCTCCAATGTATTGTTTCCCATGTACAGCTTGTGACTTCCAAGTAGGATAGCCTAGAAATCTACAAAACATTCTTTATCCATTGTCACACATCTTATGACTCCCTGAATCCACAATCCATTCATTAAAGTTCAAGTCGACTATCAATAGTTTTGTGCAAACACAACTAATAGGTGGAGAAAATATTACCGTTTTACAATCAGGGGAAATCTTGGCCTGATGGCCCTATTTTCCACATACAAAACATAAACCGTTACCTTGCCCCATGGGTATTTTACTATCATCTCTCTTTGGCTGCAAGGGTTCTATGTATACATAACGAGTCTAAGATTGTTGTGGAGGTTTCATTGCATGACGCCTAGGTTGGTACAAACAATTTTAAGGTTGGTATGAATGATATTAGGGTGGTTGATGTTGCTAACAGGATGGATGTGGATGGAAATGAGGAGCTGGTGCTCGATAAGGTAGATTGGTGGGAGCTTTCTTTCATTTTTGTCTACTTGAATTCCTAATTTTCTCTTTAATCGGCTAAAATTCTTACTACTCTTAGTGACATAAACTGCACTGCTATGAGACTATAAAGCTTTGGACTCAACCTCGTGTTCTAGATGATGGGTGAAGTCTCTGAAAGTTTCGATCGCTTTATTTTGATTTAGGATATCTTTAATGTGAAACCATGAGTCTAGGAGAAAAATATTACAACTAACAGGATGGATGTGGATGGAAGTGAGAAGCTAGTGGTCAATAGGGTAGATTGGTGGGAGGTTTCTTTCATTTTTTTCCTACTTGAATTCCTAACTTTTCTATTCGATCAGCTTTGTACTCAACCTCGTGTTCTAGATGATGGGCGAAGTCTCTGGAAGTTTCAATCACCTTATTTTGATTTAGGATATCTTTAATGTGGAACCATGAGTCTATGAGAGATAAAAATATTGCAATAATTTTCTGATTTTCAGTCAGCATGCAACCCTACATTCCGCAATTTGGTCATTATATGTTCTATTTTTCTAATGTGGTCCCTAATAGAGTATCCAATCGACATTCTATAAGCATCGAACTCCATTTGCATCGTCTTAATCTTGGCACCTGATATTTTGGCATATGATTCAACCAAGGCATCCAACATTTGCTTGGTAATCTTATGATCATCATCCTTTATCTATGGATTTTTCCTGACGGTTTTCAACGTATACAATATATTTTCTTCATCTAACAATATTTTGATTTGTGTCCATCATCAAACTTATTCCCATCGAACTTCCATTCTCTCAAGAGATTAGCAACAACGGATTTGAACGCCTTTTCTAGTCACTACATCAAGTGAGAGAGCGGTCTATTTAAGTCAATTGGGAAACACATCTAAGACAACAAATGTTAAATATCCATGCACAGTCATCATCAGTGGAAAAAGATCCAATCTGGCATCACACAAACTAATTGATACAAGGGTAGTACGGTCATTGTTAATCTGTCCCAAAAGTTTCACTAACCCGATTGGGCGTAGTAAAAACAATCAAAATTGATAGGACAATAATGGAATCTCTCCATGGCAATGGTCAAGTGATGCCCACAATGACATACCACACATATTAAATCTAAATAGCCACACAATGAAGTAATGCAATGTTACTGCGAGTATATAAAAATTAGACAACTACGCAATGCACCACGATATGAACAATAAAAAGTGTGTTGACAAACCGCCACTTCGTCATCTTCTGGTCAAAATTGTATTATACGTCGCTCTAATGCCATTATTGGACGTGCAAGTGGAGAGCGTGGCCTTTATTTTTTAATTTTATTTTTTATGGACCGAGCAATACGATTATGTGATTGATTTGGGGAGCCAAAACATGATCTCGGTGGCCTGCTCATATTAACCACATGCGGAAAGACAAGTCAATTCACGTCTCTGATCCCACGACAAAAATGGTATGCCGAAGAAATGACCCCATTCAACTTGCAAGTGGAAGGGCCCCACATAGCATATATATCTTATCTCATCCTCATGTTTCCTCACCTTAGATATTGGTACAACCACGAAAGAAAGTAGGCGCAACTTTTTTTGAAACAAAGTTGTGTGACTTTTCCACAAAATAGGATTGTGCAACTTTTTTTCAAAACAACATTGAGCGGCTTTTTTGCAAAACAAGGTTGCACGACCTTTTCTCAAAATAAGGTTGCATGGCTTTTCCGCAAAAGAGGGAAGGTGAGAGAATGAGAGGGAGAGGGAGTGTTATCAAAGGGAGAGAGAAAGGGGTCTCTCCTCCAGTTTCAAGATTGTCAGTAGGCATATTTAGCAACCTTTGCTAACAAAATATAACATGGTGTACAAATTATGAAGCTAAATATATGCTTAGGAAATTCTCTACCATTTTTATTTGAATGGAAGAAATCCAACGAATTGATTTGATTTGGAGGTGGTGAAAACTGTCCAGCATGGACTGGTATAGATCAGGAGGGTGGTGTTAAACTCCCAGCATAGAATGGTATAGATTTGGAGATGGTTGAAACTGTCCAGCTTTGATCTATGCAGCATGGACTGGCATGGATCTGAAAATGGCTGAAATCATCCGATGTGGATCTGGATCTAGTGTTCATCTTGAGAAAGACAACATTTTGGGGGCATTTGTTGTTTGTTAAAGTGTACTGCAATCCCGTTGTGTTGAATGTGTAAAGGATCTATAATAAGAAGTTCATCATGGCTATAAATGGCAGCAATGTTGTAGTCTGTCCGATTGGAAATATTTTCATAGATAAAAATCTGGGCAGGTTCTGCTAGCCATCAAATAATGTTGATAATATCTGTTTGATTATTGTTTCGCATATGTTGAACGGTTCAAATTATATTCAATGGCATAAGCCAATGGAACTGTAATTGTGATGTAGAGATGTCTAGTATATAGATGAGAAGAGTCATTGAAGTAGTCAACAAAAACCCTAAGCAAGTTGAAATAATCAATTGATCAGATGCAGTGCTATTCAATATAATCAAATTTGTAGAGTTTGATTTTTATGACAATAGTAGGTATTCTACAAGAAATGCAGGGAAATTGTTTCCACTTGAGTTGGAGATTCGAACTAGGTAATCCCAATCTTCTATGTTTTCTATAGTGAACTTCAGTTTCACTGGGAGGAGGTTGCCGTATCCATATCTAAATCTGGGCATAACGAAATCTGCCATACCAGATCCTAGTTGCAATCAATAACGAAATCAGTGTTAAGCTACATCAAGGGTTAAAAAGGAACCGTATTGCCTCCTGCCTTGCCTGGATGGAAATCGGTCTAGCCAGTGGCTCTATGGGTCCCACCGTGATGAATGGGTTTTGTCTATGTTGTTCATTCATTTTTCCAATTCATTTAGAGTGTGAGCCCAAAAACGAGACAGATCCAAGGCTCAAGTGGACCACACCACATGAAGCAACAGGGATAATGATCCCTAGCGTTGAAACCTTCTTAAGGCCCACCATGACGTTTATTTGCCATCTAACCTGTTCATAAGGTCACATAGACCTGGATGAAGGGAAACAAAGATGTTAGCTTGATCCAAAACTTTTGTAGCCTCCGAGAAGTTTTTACCGGGGAGGCATTCAATCATGGTCCACATGAGCATTGGATCTGCCTCATTTTTGGGCTCATACCCTAAAATGATATGGAAAAATGGATGAACTATGTGGATAAAACCCATATATCATGGTGGGTGCCACAGAACCCTTGCATGAACCAATTCCATCCACATGGGGCAGGACGTAATCCACTTCCGGTTAAAAATGAGACATTTGATTTTCTGAATATTAGATTGGTGGGCATTTATTGGATGGTTAAAATCCATCACTATTTTCAACAAACAAGTGTCCACTCATCAGAGATTAGGATTGCCTAAAGAATATGATTTTTGGACTAATTCAAAAATAGTGGGCTCCACAAGTTATTTGGACTAATGCCTGCAACATGTTTATGAGCACTTGTATGCCGAGCGTCATAGGGTGGCAGAGCATGAAATACTATCCCTTCAATTAAAGACGAAGAATGGCTAATTTGCCACACACGTCCTTCTGTTAGGATGGAGTATTGTTTACCCACCATGATTTTGATGTTTCCGTATCAAGTTTGCCCCACCACGAGAAAGAAACATTAAAAAAATTACATGGGCCCCACTAAAAGAAAAGATGTGAGAATTGTTGCACTCAATTAAATTAAATTGGACCACTTGCGTAATTGAGGGTCTAGATTTTACACATGTATGTGTGAGTAGGATGCACGGGTGTGGGTTGATTGAATTGTTGGTGTTCCCTTCACCGAGACGAACAAATTGTAGGTTGTGATGTGATCGAAGATACAAAGTCCTCTCGACCACCAATATTACTCTTCGTTCAAGCAATTAGTGAAAGGAAATGTGGCTAATTCTTTCAAATGAGTTCTTTTTGCCTTATGACAATAGACATGAGTCTACATCCTTAAGGACTTGATCTTTCAAAAACACTTTAAGTCCAAAATACTTCTCAAATGAACGTAGATACACCTTCAAATTAAATAAAGCAAAATGTTGTTGATTTTATTAGATATTGTGAAATAATGTTTATTACAATCAACAACTTGTGAGACAATCAAATGAATAAATAAAATGAAAATGGATAAATACCTGATATGCCTATCGGAACATACGAATCAAGGCGGGTATGATCAACCAAATTAGAACTTGGATAATTATGATCTACAACTTAAGGTTGTAAAAAGGCTAAGGTAATCTATGCTAGGAAAAATAAAATAAAGATAAATAAATGATAAATTGATGTGTTTGGCATAGGGCCTTGAGCTCTTCTTCAGTTGCTCATTTTATAGATTGTCGAGGAGGTGAAACCCTCGCTAGGCTTTCCTTGTTGCTTCTAGATCCTATGCGCTCACATTGTTGTTCTAGATATGAGAATCCCTTTGATTGCTCTGGAACTAGCGACTTGGATTGGAAGGACTCCGATTATATTAAGATTTCCTGACTTCTCGAATCTTGAAATGTCGCGGGGTGTCCGTGCGGTCCATCAAGGACTAGGCCTATATCTGTCCAAATTCTTATGATTATGATAGCCAGATCTGGGGCTGGATCCAGATTAATCTTGATCACTTTGCATCTCTAATGGCGTTCTGGTGAATGGATTTGGCTAGAGGTCACTAAAAGGTGTCAGATAGACTAAATTAGGTCTCCTTTGACATTTTCATCATTCACTGTGGGGTGATTTTGGATGGTGGAAATGATAAATGGACATGATTCATCACAGCCTGACCCCCCTGGGTTACTGATCGAGATACGACTCAAGTGGCATCTAGGTACTTTATTTGTCTCTTCCAATTTACATATTGTTGGACAGATTGGATCTTGCCTTCTCATCTAGCTCTCCCATTGCCTTTGTCCAATCAATAGACGGCTTGGGATTATCCGATGAGATTTTATCCCCCAACTTAGATTCGGATCCAAACCGAGTTGACTTGGACAAGGGTTTGATCTTCCAATGTTTAGAAACTTCTTGATCTCTATTGCTTCTTCAAACATCTTTGGGGAAATCTCCCATTTTGGAAGGACTACAATAGACGACCTTGTCAAGGATATCATCACCAGATTCGTGATTGATCAATTCTTTGGCAGTTCTTTTATAAGCGTGCCCAATACGTTTCCTAATAAATGGGGATGTTGATTATGGCCACGTGGCATGCGATAATTCACCATTTTAAAGGCTTGCATAAGGGTTTGTGTCATAACATTAATAACGGAATACATAACGTTGAAAGGAAATTAATAAAAGATTTCTTCAAGTGCAAGTACGCTTTCGATATGTATATGTACTAAATACATAGTGGCACCACGTGCTAGTTTTTTATTAAGTCTGTTGGACACAGGCCAGTGGGGCCCATGGTGGGCAATCACTAGTGGGTGGGTCCCGTGAGGTTAGGCCTCTTTTTATTAATCTTTTTTTTTTCTTCTGTTTGAAGTTGAATTTCAAATTCAACTTTAAATGAAGATTTAGATGAGGAGATAGGGATAAGACCAGATAGTTTCCAGTCTCATCCAAACTCCCCATCCTTCCCTATAAATGGGAAGAGGCTCTCTCATGAATAACACATTAAGAAATAACGAGAGTAAAAAGAGGAAAGTGATATATTGAAATTTGTCCATTTAGCTTGTACTTGGGACGATCTAAGCCATAGATCGTAATACGAGGCCATCTTTACCGTAGAATTAGAGGGGTGATTAGACACATCTGCTCCAGTAGTGGTTAGGTGGACCGCTAGATCTGGATTGTTCATCTTTGGCTTTGCGGAGGTTTTCTATCATGTAGACCGTCAGATCTTGAAGGCTCACTCTTCCACATAGACTTTTAGTGGTATCAGAGCGACTTAACGGCAGATCTCCGATTTATTGTTTTCATTAAGAAAGGTCAGTGGCCCTTTTTATTATATTATATATTTTATTTTAATTATACATCGATCATTTATATATTCATTTATTATTATTTATTTTCTTCCTGAGGTATGGGAATTAAATAATGATAATAATAATAATCATAATATCAAATATACGATCTTTGGATTTACTTCCTATTGACCCGAAAAAAAAAAGGGTTAATCCTAAGGATTAATAAAATTAGACATTGGAGATTTGATAAAGGTTGAATATAATGGCATACTATATATTGATTTGAGATAGAAATCAATAATAAGGGAGATATTGAGGGTTGAACTAAAAGAAGCTTTTTTAAAAGTAAGCCTCTTTTATAGTCACCAATATCCGACATTGAAGATTTGATAAAGCTCAAATATAATGGTGTACTATATATTGATTTGAGATAAAACTCAATGATAAGAGAGATATTAATGGTCGAACAAAAAAAACCTTTTTCTTTTTTTAATAGGAAGCCTTTTTAATAGGCATCACCTATTAAGGGAATAATGACGACGTGGGTTTAACATGTTCCTCTAATGAATATGTAGCTGGAATGTGCATCAATTTGCATTGTTATGATTGTGAGATTTTTTTTTTTTAATGGGCTAGAAAATTAACTTATCAAATTGATGGGTATGATATGGATGACCAAAAGTTAAATAATCAGTAATTAAGATTAATTTTTTGGTGACTTTTTTAGGCCCTGTGTTTTGAATAATAAGGATTGGGATATGCATTTACTACTGTAGATAAATTACCACTAATTATTCCATAACTATTGAAGGCCTGAAATCCCATTAAGTGAAATCAATAGATAACAATTTTATCTAAGCAATTGTTGTCTAAAGCCTTTTTATGAAGCTATCTGAGTATGCATTTTGTATCAAAAAATAAAGAAACCATAATAAGCAATCGATGAGTGGTTGGAAAGCTCATATGGACTCCATATTAATATACAAATTCAAATGGGCCGTATCAAAAGCCCAATTCACTTTCTTTAAAGATTAAGTATATCTTATTAAGGATTTTTTAATTAACCATTTGTGGGTTGATTTAAACCAAGTAATAGGAAATGACTTGGTTTTTTTTTTTTTTTTTTAAAGCAAGATCTAACCTATAGTGCGGTCCGTTTTAATGATTAACGGTTAAGATCTCTTAAAATGATAAAGATCGATGCATGTATTAAAATAATAAATAAATAATTTTTTATAATCTTGATTGTGATATATCAGTATCATGAATGTAATCATTTAGGTTGAGCTACACATTTTTAAAGTTGGACAAGCAAAATGTATTTCTCATGTGTTTCTTGATTATTACATGTACGTATGCATGCATGTGAATGTAGTTTTCTTTATATCATTTTATTCACTATTGATCAAGAGACCATTAGTGATCGAAACAATCATCAATCATGATGATTAATGTTGATGAAAGGATCCATCATCAACAATGATCATTAACATTAATGATCGGATCCATCGCTAATGGACATGATCATTGGTGATGATAGAACTCTCGTTATATCTAAGCACTTTTTAAAAAAAAGAAAATATGATGGTAATGTTTATATGTGTGATATAATTAGGTTTGATGCGATTAGATCTAAGTCCAATTTTCATTTGAAAATAGAGAACTTAATGCTAGAATGCTCCCTATATATAAAGGTTGTGCATAACCTGAGTGTGAGTTAAGTCTCATCCACTAAATGATGCATGCAACCTGTAATGGAAAGTTGAACGTTATATAAATATATTCTTATAAAAGTATCAAATTCATCTTAAAAAGAGAGCTTGATTGATCTACACCGCACATTCAGGTATGTGGACTTTCATATCTCGTTAAGATGTGTTGACTACTTTTATACTTTGAAAATTTGAATAACATGTAGAAACGCTGATGATTAATTCCAATACCTTAGATCATAGCTAAATAGTGATACGTGATGTAATCTAGAGATGACTACCAAAGCGTTAATCGCTGAACAAGTCAAAGGTCAACAATTTGACGGTAATAACTACGAAGACTGGTCCCGCGCGGTGCAAAGCCTTTTGGACGAGGATGGCATATAACATATACTCGATGAGGTTCAAGAGGAACCTATATTGACTGAAAATGAAAATTTAGGAAAATATAGGGCTGCAATGAATCGCTACAATAAGTGGTGTAAACAAAATCATTATGCCCGTAATGTCCTAATTAGCATAATATACAGAGAACTCATACCGACGTATGAAGTGCATGACATTACTAAAGGAATCTAGGAAGCACTGACAAATGCATATGCGTAGAGTTAGATGCAAAAGTTCGGACAATGGAATTAGAATTCTAGAAATACAGGATGTCAGTCGGCTGCCTTATCAAAGATCATATCTGCAAGATGGAGTAGATGATAGGTGCCCTTAGCCATGCTGGGTGCAAATTGACTGAAAATCAAAAGATAATAGCAACGTACCGTTCCTTGCCCGAATCTTGGGCCCCAATCAAAATAATTCTTAACCATACTAATTTTATCACTATATTCAGAGACTTTTGTGGCCATTTGGTACGAGAGGTTGAAATGAATGCAATTCAGCCAAGTTCGGCCAAAGCCTTTGTAACAGAGACCCAAAAGCAGAAAGCTAACAATAAACGATACAAACCTCACAAGAAGACAAAAAAGAATGACTAAGAACATAAGTCCACAATACCTCCAAATCTCAAGAAGGGGAATAGAAAGAAGAAGTAGAAAAAGCCAGTTTGAGGAACTCCGACCATTATGCCCTGCAGTATGCCCTTAAAAAGACGGTAATTCCTAAGTCATTAGATACTTTGTATGTATGTGTTTTTTCTGAAATCCTTTCTGTTGATACTATATCTAACAAGTGGATTTTGGATTCAGGCGCAACAAAACATGTGACATGAAGTCGTCAATGACTCAAGGAATTCCGACTTGTAACCACGGGAAGTTACAAGGTGTATATGAAAAATAATGTTGTTGAAGATGTACTAGGGATTGGTGTTTACTATCTCCATACGTGCATAAAGCGAACAATAATCCTTTGTGATACTCTTTATGCACCGAGCATGCGTTGAAATTTAATTTCTATTTCTAGGTTGTTAATTGATGGTTTTGATATTCATTTTTTTCGAAACACGATTTTTATTAAGACTCAATAACCTCATCTTTGCATGAGGAAATTTAATTTTAGATTTATTTATTATTGACATAGATAGTGATAATGCACCTCTTGCTTTATCTACTATGTTAAATGAAACTGTAGTATCTGAATCTCTAAAATGGCACGTGGGGTTATGTCACATTGGAAAGGATCATATGATCATATATACTAGCACGTTCTGGTCTGTTGGATTCATTAACCAAAGTTGATTTGTCATTTTGTAAATATTGTGTGTTTGGGAAGACTTTGATGAAAGTATTCCCTAAAGCGGCTAGGTCCAAGGGCCAACTAGAGATAATCCATTCAGATATCTTTAAATGTACATGCTAGAAATGAATGTCAATACTTTGTAACTTTCATTGACAATTACTCGCGCTATAGATATGTGTATCTCATCTCACACAAATCTGAGGCTTTTTATTATTTTCTTAAATATAAAGCTGAGGTGAAAAATCAGCTTGAGAAAAAGATTAAAATCCTTCAATCAGATAGAGGTGGTGAGTATACATCTGAAACGTTCAATCATATTGTGAAAACGTTGACATTGTTCGTCAGTACACGATGGCTTACACTCCATAACAAAATAGTGTTATAGAGAGAAGGAATAGGACACTATTGGACATTGTTAGGTCGATGATTGCACAAGCCAATCTCTCTATCACATTTTGGGAAGATGCACTATTAACAATCGTCTACGTCCTTAATAGAGTTCCATCCAAATCTATTCTTAAGACCCCATATGAGATGTGGTATGGGAGGATTCCTACACTAGCTTACTTACGCCCTTGGGGATCTTTGGGATATGTTTTGCTGCCTGCCCTGCATAGAAGTAAACTTGATAGTAAAACCATTGAATGCATGATCATAGGGTACCTCATGCATTCAAAGGGATACGTTCTAGTTTATGAGGACCATAGACGATGGATTGAAATAGAATCTCTGAAAATGACATTCGTTGAAAATAGATACCCTAGCCGTATGAAGCAAAAGATTATAATAGAACTTTTTGAAATTCTCGATGTATCTCAAGAGAGTGGGAGTTCTGCTACTTAAAATGATGATGCTCCTATAGTTTGTTAAGACAGTGGGAGAACATCTCAGCAGGCTCTTGAGTTACGTCGAAGTGAAAGAGGATTGATTCCTCGAAGATACTTTGATATTGTGGTTGATGATGATGAACCTGATTCTTACCAGGATGCATTATTATCTTCTAAATTGGCCGAATGGGTGACTGCTATGAACGAAGAGATCTCTTATATGGAGAAGAATAAATTCTGGGAACTTGTATATCTGCCTTCCAATCGTAAAGTGATAGGTAATAAGTGGGTACTCAAGATCAAAAGAAAGGAAGATGGTACAATGGACAAGTATAAAGCACGAGTAATTGCTAAAGGTTTCACACAAAAAGAAGATATCGATTACGATGAGACTTTTTCACCTGTTACAAAGTTCTCCTCAATCCGCATGATCTTGTCCATCGTTGCAAGTTTAAACTTAGAGTTATATCATATAGATGTAAAGACCGCATTCTTAAATGGTGACTTGGATGAAGAGACATACATGTAACATCCCATGAGTTATGTAGACAAAAAGCATCCAAAGAAAGTCTGCAAGTTGTTGAAATCTATCTATAGGCTGAAGCAATTTTCAAGACAAGGTACATGAGGTTCCACTTAGACATCACCACTTTTGGATTCACAATGAGTGAAGAAGATCATTGAGTATGCATAAAATGATCTGGAAGATCTTTTCTTATATTATCTCTATATGTAAACGATATCCTGTTGGCTAGTAATGACATGTAATTATTGATATTGACTAAAGATTGTCTATTCTCAAACTTTGAGATGAACGATCTCGGTGAAGCCAACTTTATTCATGGGGTAAAAATCACTAGGGATCAACCTAAGAAATTTTTAGACTTGTCTCAAGCCACCTATATACAAAAGATCTTAGAGTGGTTCAGGATGGAAAATAGAAAAGCTGTTGAAATTCCTATGGACAAAGCTACCTAGTTAGACAAAAAATCGTGTCCCCAGACTGAAGGTGAAAAATTGGCTATGTCCTCAGTACCTTATGCAAGCGCAGTAGGGAGCTTAATGTATGTTATGCTTTGCATTAGACTGAATATTAGTTATGCAGTTGACATAGTCAGCCGTTATTAGAGTAACCCAGGACAATCTCATTGGCGAGCCGTCAAACGTATATTCCGTTATCTCAGAGGAACAAAAGTCTTAATGTTGTGTTATGAAGGCATGAGTCTCGAACTCAAAGGATATTCTGATGCTGTTTGGGGTAATGACGCCGACGAAGGAATGTTTACTTCAGGATATGTCTTCTTACTCGAAGGGGGAGCTATCTCATGGTCGAGTAAGAAATAGACATCCACAACTCTTTCATCTATGGAAGCCAAGTACATTGTGTGCAGTTCAGGAGTGAGTATGGGTTCGCAGATTTTTACTAGGTCTGGGTGTTATACCAAGCGTTCGTCAACCTATATCGCTGAAGATAGACAATACTTCTGCCATGGACTTGGCAAAGGACCCTAAACACCATTAGAAGTCCAAGTACATTGATATCAAGTATCATTACATCCGTGATCAAGTGAGAGATAAGAAGGTCGCCCTCAGCTACATTTTTATTAAGAAAATGATGGTTGATCCCATGACAAAACATATAGCTAGATATCTATTTCAGGTTCACATCAGGCAGATGGGATTGAGGAGAGCTTAAGTGATATGCTTGTATCTAGTACATTTGATCTTTCATTAATGAATAACACATTCCATTTATTCAGTATTGAGTACTTATATAGACTAGGTATGTAAATCATCAACATTTATCATGAGATCATGTAGGATTTATATTTTTTTTATTGGCAGGTCGGTCAGCCACTCGCACAGGTTGACTAACCTTGAATGTACAAGAGAGGTACATTTGGGACGATGTTCATACACTGAAGTATGAACTTCTCTTTATTGTGAATAATAAAGGATGAGGATATGAGTGAGTCGTATCCGCCTATAATCTTAAAAGATTGAAGATGAGACTAATCAAGTCGAATAATATAATCGCATCATTACTTTTCATGCGATTAATGTTATGGCCTGAATTAATAGCCAGGTTGTGAGGTTATGAGATGAGTCGTACCTCATGTAGAATGACCTGCGTATTGTAGACCTAACATACACCTAGTACTGTTTACTTTATGATGTAGATTGTAGCCACATGCTGAGACCTTTTTACTTATAGATTATTTTGATTCGATCTAATCATTGCAACGTACGAGTAGCCAGTCCCGTAGGTAACTCTTTGTGTCCTTAGCTACCCTCCTCTTGTATATAGGAGGATGAGATTGAATGTCGCTACTTTAGTGTACTATGACGAAAGGTCCTTAATTGTCTAGACTCAGTTACGCTAAGAAAACAGCTTGATTGATTCCAAATTACACATCTGCGTGCGGAAAATCCCGTGACAGCTACGCCAAGTTTCTAGAACTATAAATATGCACATAAAGACTTATCTGCTGACAGTATCGAGTTTTTTTATAGACTTTTGCTAACGATATTATTTCTTAAAAAAAATATATATAAATATTCATTTAAATTAATTTAAGTCAAAGTTTGTGAAAATTGAGTTTTCAGAATACTCGATAAGTTGGACAAGTGCGTATGTTGGCCGAGTACTCTAGATCGGAAGTTAACTATATCCGGTGTGGTCATGCAGACTAGGACAGGCATTGCAAACCTTGGGCTATTGAGTATTAGTTAGGTGGTCACTTAGTACTTAAACACCTGTGAGAAGATTATAGTGATCTAACTGGTCCTACGCCTTTGATTCTATTGATCATGGTGTTTAATTTTGATTGTTATTAGGCAAGTTAGATGAATAATTTTTTTTTTATTATTTTTTCTTTTGTGCCTATCCCACAATGTGATTGAGTGAGAAATGTTGGACATAGGCCAATGGGGCCCACTGGTGGGCAATCACTAATGGGTGGGTCCTATGAGGTTAAGTCTCTTTTTATTAATCATTTTTCTTTCTTCCATTTGAAGTTGAATTTCAAATTCAACTTTAAATGAAGATTTAGATGAGGAGATAGGGATAAGATTGAATAGTTTTTGGTCTCATCCAAACTCGCATCCTTCTTTATAAATGGGAAGATGTTCTCTCATGAATAACATATTAAGAAACAACGAGAGTAAAAAAAAGAAAGTGGTATATTGAAATTTGTCCATTTAGCTTGTACTTGGGACGATCTAAGCTATAAATTGTAATCCAAGGCCATCTATACCGTAGAATTAAAGGGGTGATTAGACCCATCTGCTCCAGTAGTAGTTAGGCGGACAACTAGATCTAGACCGTTCATCTTCGGCTTTGTGGAGGTTCCATATCGTGTAGACCGTCAGAACTTGAAGGCTCAATCTTCCGCATAGACTTTTAGAGTCAAGTCAAGACATCGAAAATATGTGTAAATAAGAACACACTTTTTTTTAAACAAAAAAGTGTTCACTAATCAAATGTGAGGATTGTTCAATAAATCTGATTTTGGAACGGTGATTTAGAAACAGTGGCATCTGATTTAATTTGGGTTCTACGGATCCCCAGATCCACCAAGATCAGTGGATCTCTAGCTCTAGTGCCCACCTTGATGTATGTGTTGTATATCCACGCCGTCCAACCATTTTTCTACTTCATTTTAGGGTATGAGTTAAAAAATGATGAAGATCCAAATCTCAATTAGACTACACTTAGAGGAAACAGTGGTGATTAACCTTTAAAAACTTCTCGTGGGCCACAAAAGTTTTCGATGAAGCTGATATTTGTAATCTCCCTTCATTTAGGTATGCGTGACCTTATCAACATGTTGTATGGTAAATAAACATTATGGTGAGCCGTATGAAGTTGTTAATGGTGCTATTTAATCAGCACTATTTCCTGCTGTATGGTCCACCTGAAATTTGGATGTGCTCTTTAAAATGAGCTGGAAAATCAGATGGATGGCATGGACATACAACATATATCAATGTGGGCCCACGGGGATCCACCGAATCCGTTCACCTTTAATTTGAGATACGTGTATAATCTTTTAGTGCTTTTATATCAAGCGTTATACTCTAGGGGTGCACATTTAACCGGTATAACCGTGGAACCGGACCGGAACCGTTGGATCGGTCCGGTTTGGTCCGGTTCTGGACAGCACCGGTTCCGGTTCCGGTTCCAAAATTGCGAGAACCGTTGGATACGGTTCGGTTCCGGTTTAGGGGCAGGTAGAACCGACCCGAACCGTGGAACCGTGGTCCCCACCTCTTCTTACGCGTTGCTAAGAAGGATGAGCGGAGTAGATCTCCGAGAATGCCTTCAGAAGTAGGCCCACCTATTTTTTTTTTTCAAAATATCCAAACAGTGAAAAACGCCCAGGGACGGACGTGCATGGATTGGGTTTTGACAGTGGCCCCCACCCATCATCCCTTTTCATGATCTGGACCGTCCAATGTGTCCCAGAGGGCGGCTTGACCCTCGCCTAGGTGGCGGAATTGCAGAAGATGAAAAACCTAGAACCGTGGAACCGATCCGGAACCAAACCGGTTTTCACGGTCCGGTTCTGGTTCGGTTCTAGTGTGCTAACGGTTCGGTTCTGGTTCCGAAAATTCCAGAACCGTTAGGAACGGTTCGGTTCCGGTTTTACCCCGGAACCGGACCAAACCGGACCGTGTGCACCCCTATTATACTCTGGTAGTGTCAAATACTCTTGACTCTTCAATAAAAACAAACCACTGATTTCCGGCATTAACTATCTCGTTTTTTTTTTTTTTTTGCCCACAAGATATTTGCGTCCAATGCATCTAAGTGTTCCCCACGATGAAGAAGGAATGATCATGATCTAAAACTCTTCTGGTCTACACCTATGAAAGACTAAATGACAGCAATCATCATACAGTAACATTCATGCAGAATTTGAAACTGATTGAAATTTCTAGTGCTGGTACAGATAAAATCCTTGAAAGGGCTGAAATCAGCACTCTGGAAACAAAACTTTCCTTAATTGAAACGGTATACATGACCCCACAAATTATGATAAAAGATTACAGTGATCGTGCAAATCTAACCATCAAAATCAGAAAACTTTTGCATGTTGAATGAATTAAATTTCAAAATTCATGGCCAAAGGCCAGAATAAGTTTGGTAGCAGACTCAAGCCACGAATAAAAGAAAAGGACTGGTCATAGCCCCAAGTCATTTGATGTTATGAGAAGCGGCGCTTTTGCCTCTTTCTTCCATTGCCGCACCTCATCCATGCAAGCATGGGACCACCCTTTTCATATGCTCCAGTTTCTCCAATACCATTATTCCCTTATTCCCAACATGTCTCGTTTATCTTCCTCCCTGTCTTATATCGGGCACCATACCGCTCGTGTTGGTCTTTCAGATCTGGGATCTGGAGGTTCAGGATTGTCACTGCCTCATCAACTATGAATTCTATCCTCCGCCTCCTTAATATGGTGATTGATCCTGGTTATTTCTCTCATCAACATATTTTTTGTACCAATGAAGGATTCGTGCTCACCCTTCAACATTAGGGAATTTTTTGCGGTTTTCCTTCAATCCTTGAAGAATGCAGCCACTTCCTTGAAACCTCCCCTAGCGGCGTGATAATCAAGAATAATCGATATCATTTCCCCCACATGGTCGTGTTTTGAAACCCACTCGTCACTAGGATAAACTGCTCCATGGAATTCTTCGATGACCTTGGAACCATGTTCAAATTCTGGCGAGGGGGCAAATATTAGACAATTCTCGTTCCAAGAAGACAGACACAAATCTTTTTAGCCCGTTGATGTCGTTGCTTTCTTACGGGCTTCCCAAGATCTTGCTTGAGCTTATTAGAGCTTCAAGACGTCTTGATCTAGAAAATCCAAAAAGCCCAAAGAACTGTTCAATTCCACTGTGGACGGATCGAGGGAAGGGGTAGAAGAATGGCCATTTAGTCGGTGGCCAATCATCTTGAACGCGTTGGAACGTCCAAACAAAACCAGTCCAGATTCATCCAACAGATCCATCTTCCATGTTATTTTCCAGATTCATCCAGCAGATCCATCCTCCTTGGCATTTCCAAATTCATCCAGATCCATCCTCCTTGGCATTTGCAGATTCATCCATATCCATGGAGTATGTTGATTTCTCCGGAAAACTGTTTGGCTGCCCAATGCCATTTATTATTTTTAGAAATCTGTAGAGCCTTCACTCGGGGTGAATGTATTAGACAGGGACAGTAGTGTCTTTTGTAATCTCTAGTTAAACCTAAAAATAGGAGTGCTGTGATCGTGTAGCTAGGGCTGTACACGAGCCAAGCTAGCTCCAAAAGCTTGCTCGGCTCGGCTCGATCTAGCTTGGCTTGACTTGACTCGAACTCGGCTTGGCTCAGCTCAAAGCTTGAGCTCGATTCGGGCTCGGCTTGAATATATATGGTATTATAGTTTTTAAAAAAAGTTAAAACTTAAACTCTACTCTATCCATCCGTCTCTTTCTCTCTTTCTTACCCTTTCCCTTCCTTACCTAACCCGTTGCGCCCGAGTTCCACAGTCCCCCCATTGTTCTCTCTCTCTCTCTCTCTCTCTCTCTCTCTCTCTCTCTCTCTCTCCACTTGGCCATTCCCATGAGCTCAACTCAGTGTCTACCCGACTTTGTCTCAACCGTACCACCTGCACTCAGCCACTCGCTCTCTCTCTCTCTCTCTCTCTCTCTCTCTCTCTCTCTCTCTCTCTGCACCAACGACAAGGTAACTTTATAGCTCTATCTAATATTCTATATATATTATTAATTGAATATTTGATTTAGGAGTTGGGTCGGGTGTGGGTTGGGTTAGTTGGGTTGGGTGGCTAGGTTGAGTCGAGTGTCGATTGGGTCGGGTTGCTCGGTTTAGTCGGGTGTAGGTTGGGTGCTAGGTTGGGTCGGGTTGGGAGCAGGCTCGACTCAACTCAAGGTAAGCTCGCATCGATTCAATCCACTAGCTCGCCTCGAGCCCGACTCGAAATGTTTAGCAAACAAGCCAAGCTTCAATGGTAAGCTCAAAGCCGAGCTCGAGGAGAGCACGGACGTGTCAAGACAAGCTTAGCCCACCTCAACTCGACTTGGCTCAATATACAGCCCTACATGTAGCTATATTAAGAAAAGCAGCAAGTGCTCCATGTAGGGTTCAATATATAGCCCTACATGGAGCTTGACTCGACTTTCTCCTTTGTAAAGCCAACAAACTGGTATCAGAGCCAAGTTTTTTTTTTCTTAAGGTTCCCTGGTTGAAGTTGGCAGCAGTTTCCAGCCAACAGATTTTTTTTTTTAAATTTTTTGGGAAAAATTTGTTTAAGAAGTTCAAAAAAAAAAAAAAACAATCAGAATTCTATTCCATCCCTCTCTCCTTTCCTTCTCCAAAAATTAAATTGTCTGGGTCGTCTTGAGGCTTAGTAAAGTCAATTTATTTTACCCATAAAGAGCTTGTTCATGTAAAGATGGCCACCACAATCCAACCACAGATTTCAAAGTTGTCTAAGGACAACTACAAAAATTGGTGCATTCAGATGAAGGCTCAGCTCGGGTCACAAGATTTATGGAAGATCGTCACTGACGGGTATGTAGAGCCCACTACGGAACAAGAAGCCGCCTACTCCACTGATCAAAAGGCCGCCCTTAAAGATCAAAAGAAGAATGACAAAAATATATTGTTTCTTTTCTATCAAGGGTTGGATGTATCCACCTTTCAAAGGATCAGTGAAACAACATCAAGCAAGAAAGCATGGGAGACACTAAGCACCATCTTCAAGGGTGTGGATTATGTAAAGAGAGTCCGACTACAAACACTTAGAGTCGAGTTCGAGGCCACTCACATGAAGGAAGGTGAGAGCATCTCATATTATTTTTCACGACTACTCGTTATTGTTAATAACTTGAAAAGAAATGGTGAAAAGATTGAAGACATTCGTGTAGTTGAAAAGGTACTTTGATCCCTCACAACCAAATTCGCGTGTGGTTGTGAACATTAAAGAATCAAAAGATTTGAAAAATCTCTACATTGAAGAGTTGATGGGATCGCTGCAAGTTCATGAACAAAGAATACAAAAGAATGCTAGTTCCACAAGTTTGGAGCAAGCATTGGAGTCAAGATTGAATATAAATGAACAAAAAACGGTCTAGTCGTGAAAGCTCTAATTTTCGAGGGGGCCACACCAATAACAATCATGTAAGAGGCATAGGGTGTGAATATCATTAAAGCCATGCTCAAAATCAACAAAAATTGACCAATGTCCATGGAAGAGGAATTGGTAGAGGAAGATCCATACGTGGTTGTGGAAACACAATAAATGTACAATGTCATAATTGCGGTAAGATTGGCCACTATGTCTCTAACTGTTGGAGTAAAGTGGACCACGATGAACGATTCAACTATGCCGAAGCATCTCATCATGAAAATGAAAACTCCACACTTCTTCTTACACAAGAAAAGGGGTGTGATCGGCCGGACGGTGGTATCTCGATATTGGTGCAAGCAGTCATATATGCGGCAACAAAGAACTGTTTGTGGAACACAAAGAAGGAGTTCAAGGTAATGTGAGCTTTGGTGACTCATCTAAAGTCCCGGTGAAAGGTAAAGAAAAAATCAAAATTTATCAGAAGAATGGTGTGCAGAATTTCATCTCTAATGTGTATTACGTATCAAACATGAAAAGTAACATATTCGGTATCGGTCAACTCATTGAAAAAGGATATGTCAAACACATGGAGAATTTCTCTCTTTCCTTGAGAAACGCGCATGGGAGTCTTATTGCTCAAGTCCAAATGGCAATGAATCACATGTTCCCGGTCTATATCAACGCATGACTTGAGAAGTGCCTCTATGACCTTATAATGAATGAATCATGGAGATGACATCTTCTCTTTGGGCATCTCCATTTCAATGGCCTGAAGCTTTTGTCTTCATCAAGCATGGTACATGGCTTGCCAGCCATTAAAGATTCAAAACATGTGTGTGAGGTGTGCACACTTGACAAGCAACAAAGAAACTATTCCTAAGTGGAGTGTTATAAAGAGTAAAAGAGCCAATGCAGTTGGTTCACACAGACATCTGTTAACCATTTGAGACACCCTCTGTTGGAGGTAATAAATACTTTATTACCTTCATTGAGGATTTTAGCATAAAGATGTGGGTGTATTGAATTAAAGAGAAATCGGTCGCCTCTAGTATTTTTAAAAGATTCAAAGCCCATGTTGAAGTTGAAAGTGGATAAAAAAAATCAAAGTTCTCAGATCCAACAGAGGTAAGGAGTACACCTCAAATGCATTTCAAGACTATTGCAGGGAATAAGGCATCAAGAAGCAACACACTGCAGCCTACACGCCATAGCAGAATGAAATTGCGAAACATAAAAACCACTCCATTCTTAAAATGACAAGGACCATGTTGAAAGAGAAAGGCATGCCAAAGAGTTTCTGGGCAGAGGCAGTTGTATGTACTGCCTCCTTGCTCAATCGGTACCCTACCAAGAGTGTCAAGTACATGACACCAAAGAAGGCGTGGAGCGGCTAAAAACCGAGCATAAAGCACTTAAGAATCTCTGGGTGTGTCACTTATGCTGAAGTTCCAGAGGCAAGAAAAAAGAAGGTCGATAATCATGGTGAGAAATGTATCTTCATCGGATATAGTGAAGAATTCAAGGCCTACAAACTCTACAATCCACTATCCAGCAAAGTAGTGGTGAGTAGAGATGTAGTCTTTAGCGAGGAAGAAGTATGGAAATGAAATGATGAAGGAATGATAAAAGAAAATCAAATCGAGGTAGAAGAACATAAAAGAAAAAAACATGAAAGCTAGGAGCAGAACGTTGCAACACCCACTCGATCTAGTTCACCAACATTACGCAAAAGTTCAGGAGTATATTCCATCTCTCCTAGAAATACTTCATCAATTCAAAATTCGGCCAGCTCTTCATCCAACTCTCCTTCACCCACGGCTCCTATTAAAATGAGGAGTCTACGTGATATATATGAGCAAACAAAAGAGGTCAATCTATTCTACCTATATGTAGACCATGAGCCTCTTACATTTCAAGAAGCCATAAAAGAATAATGCTGAAGAACTGTCATGGAAGAAGAGATTCATGCCATAAAAAAGAATCATACATGGGAGTTGACTACTCTTCTCAAAGGCTAAAGGAGTATTGGTGTCAAATGGGTGTACAAGATCAAACGTACAGCTAATGGTGAGATTGATCGCTACAAGGCAAGGCTTGTAGTGAAAGGCTACAAACGAAAGTACGGTGTGGATTATGAAGAAGTCTTTACACCTATTGCTCAACTTGACACTATGAGAATGATAATCTCACTTGCAGCCCATCACGGTTGGAAAATCTATCAACTTAATATGAAATCTGCATTTCTAAATGAAGTACTCAAAGAGGAGGTCTATGTTGACCATCCTGAAGATTTTGTTGTGCAAGGGGAGGAACACAAAGTTTACCGGTTGAAGAAAGCTCTTTATGGGTTGAATCAAGCTTCGCATGCCTGGAATGCGCGCATCAACAACTATCTTCAAGAAAACTGCTTCACCTAATGTCCATATGAGCATGTAGTCTACATCAAGAAGAATGCTGATGGCGACATCCTCATAATATGCCTATATGTTGATGATATGTTGTTCATAAGAAACAACCAACAAATGTTCCAAGAATTCAAGCATGCCATGTTTCGGGAATTCAAAATGACTGATGCAGGACTTATGTCCTTCTTTCTTGGCATCGAGGTGAGGCAATAAGCTAACGACATCTATATATCTCAGAAGAAGTATGCAAAGGAACTTCTTGAAAAGTTCAAGATGACCAATTGCAATGTTGTAAATACGCCTATAGTAGTGGGCATGAAGCTAACAAAAGAAGGAGAAGGAAGAAGCGTGGACTCGACTCTATTCAAGAGTCTGATTGGAAGTCTTAGATACCTCACAATCACTAGGCCAGATATCATCTACAGTGTTGGGCTTCTAAGCAAGTACATGGAAGCACCAAAAGAATCACACTGGCTCACTGCAAAAAGAATCCTCAGGTATGTCAAAGGAACCTTGGAATTCGATCTCTTCTATCCATACAATGATAAAGTAATATTATAAGGATACTCAAACATTGATTGGGGAGGTGATCAAGATGAAAGAAAAAGCACCACGGGATATGTATTCTATCTCGGGTCGACTGCCTTCACATGGAACTCAAAGAAGCAAAGTGTGGTCGCTTTATCTACATGTGAAGCATAGTATGTGGCAACATCGTCTACATTCTGTGAAGCAATATGGTTGAAGAACCTTCTAAAGGAGTTGAAACATCTACAGGAGGAATCCACAGTTATATAGGTGAATAACATGTTGACAATCGAACTTGCCAAAAATCTGGTGCAGCATGGAAGGAGCAAGCACATTGATACTAGGTATCACTTCCTAAGAGATCAAGTGAAGCAGAAAATGGTGAAATTGGAGTACTGTCATATTGCTGAACAGGTGACAGATATTTTCACCAAGGCACTATTGACAAATGCATTCAGACGAATAAGGTCGATGCTCAGAATGAAGCTGGTTTTGGTTTGAAGGGGAGTGTTGGAACATCCAAACAAAACCAATCCATATTCATCCAGCAAATCCATCCTCCCTGTTATTTTTCAGATTCATCTAGCAAATCCATCCTCCCTGTTATTTTTCAGATTCATCCAGCAGATCCATCCTCCCTGCTATTTTTCAGATTTATCCAGCAGATTCATCCTCCTTGGCATTTCTAGATTCATCTAGATCCATCCTCCCTGGCATTTTCAGATTCATCCAGATCCGTGGAGTCTGTTGATTTCTCCAGAAAACTGTTTGGCTGCCCAACGCCATTTATTATTTTTAGAAATTTATAGAGTCTTTACTCCTGGTGAATGTATTAGACAAGGGCAGTAGTATCTTTTGTAATCTCTAGTTAAACCTATAAATATGAGTGTTGTGATCGTGTAGCTATATCAGGAAAAGCAGTAAGTGCTTCTTATTACAGCAGTAGCAGTCTACAATAAGTCCTTCACATTACAACAGTAGCTTTGTTAAAAAAAACATAATATAGTATATTTTTCTCTCCCTTGTACGTGAGCTGCACTTGTCACCTTTTAGGCTTTGTACAGCCAACAGACCAATGGTTGGGAAGCTTCAAGAACATCGGAGTAGGTCCCGACAATTGGAGGACGGACTATTAACAAGTCTATTGAGGAAGCATCCATTTCAACCGCCACCTTTGGTATCGCCTTCGCCTGACAATCGTCACTAAGTGGTAGAATCTTTTGATTGTCGCATATCTCGACCATCTCATACCCCAGGATAGATCTCGTGGTAGAGGTCAGGGCATCAACAATTCCTATCAGAGGTCTGTCTTCGTTCCTTTCATTCGTGTCTTGTCTTGTAGAAGATGATTCCTAGTCATGAGTAGGGTCTGACATCATTATCGGGGCCTCCTAATTAGAAGAAGGCGACGCGATTGATTTGCCACCATCAATCGAAGGCGGGAGGGGATGTACTTCGAATCGGGCCATGACTCTCCTCCAGTAGAAATTGTAGACATTTCTTTCCCCACAATTTTCTTAGGTTGGAGCCAACAAAATCTCCTTAACAGGGCCTCAAATATTCCCTCGACTAAAGTCACTGGCGTCTGTTCGGTCGAAACTGACGTTGACATCGTTGCAGTTCGAGTCATAGGCACTTCTTCTACTAGATGTTTAAGTATCTGATTCTCTCTAGTAGGAACTACCATACCACCTACTTTCTCTTCTTGGATTGGTGCTGACACAGAACCATCCCTCATCAATTGGACGACTAGTCGAGAAACAGTGCTTTTCCTCCTCACTCCCTAGTTAGTTATAGCCACTATGAGAGCCCAGTTCCTTTTCAAATTCTAGTTAACCGGTGAGACTTTAAGGAAAGGAATTTACTTTAACACTTAGACACGTCGCCGTTTAACCAATGTATGCAGATCATCCTCATCTTTCTTTTCTTTCTTAGCGAGCAGTAAGATGATAAAGAATTGACCGATTTAAGGAAAAGTGACCAAAAGAAGTGGGAAGATATTATTATCGAAACCTAATATATCAATTACATCTCATGGGTGCGGGTGTGGCTAGACTAGCCTTGACCTACATGACTGTTGAATGTGATCGAATTACATCCCAGGCTGTTGATATTCATATGAGGATTTGGCATGATGCTTCCTTCACTAATGACAACTCTTATCGAAGGAGGTCGGCATGCAAGAGAAATCCTCTTAGCGTGGGGAGGCTTCCGTGAAACTAATGATTGTTTACCCCGGCTACTTCCTCCTTTAATGGATTATGCTACCCTAATAGTCAAACCACTGAGGTTGACCCATGACCACATCAGGTCCATGAATAGGCTGAACATCTCCGGCTACTTAAGATGACCAAATGATAGTGAGGTTATGAGAAATTTGTCTCATTCTAATGGCCAGACCTCAAACAACTTTGATTTGTTCTCATAGTAGGACCATGAATCGGTTAAAACACTCATGCAACTTGGGATGGCCTGATGATGCCAGGACTATGCATAGGTTGAATTGCTCCAATAGAAAAGCCTTGAATAGGTGGACCCGTTCATAGAATTGGACCATGAACAGGCTAAGTCATTCCAGGGATGATTAGACCTGGAGGAGGGGGAGGAGAGACATACTCCAATCTTAATACACTTCTAAAACATTGGTGGGACTAGAGATACAATGTCGACTAGGTGTGGAATCCTTGGTTTACAAATGATTGGTACAGTAGAGAAAGAGGAAGGATAAATTTGTCGGTCACGTTCTCAAAATCCTACCGAATAGACAAATATTCTTTAAGAAGATGAAATAATTCTCTTGAGAGAGGACGAATATTTTTTAAGAAAATGTAAGGGGAGAGGAATACTTTTTGCCAGCTTGAACTAGTGGGTGAATAACAAGGCAAGGAAATATTCAACTCCTGCCTTGATTGTCATACTATTGATGGCAAAGGCACCACTAAAGGGGAGATCCCGAGATATTAGATAACCGGCCCACAAACTATTTAAATTTCCATTGTGTTGAGGATTACGGGGATCATATCTCGTACCCCCGAACTAGGAAGAGCCATGAGACATGTCCCAAAAAGGGAAGATGCAAGCATCTGAAAAATTAAGAAGGCGAGAGAGGAAAAAATGCAAGCAATCTCATAATGATCATTTGATCAAACAGTAATGAGATAAATGGTGATGGTTGTAAGTTAAGGAAAAAGGTAGGAAGAGGATCGATGGCTTTGCTACAAAAAGTAGGGAAATATTCATAAAGCCAAATTTGTAGGATCTAGAATGGACCCCCACAGATGAAGATTTTTATTGGCGAGCTCATGAGATCCTGGTAGAGATGAGAAAGAACAAAAGGAGCAAAAGGCAGCCTTTGGCGAGCAACAAGCGCATCAGCCAGGGCACATAATTCTTAGTCATCTATCTGGCCTTTACACAAAACAACAAAATGACACAACCACATAGGAAGAACGCATCGTGTTCCTAATGGGAGATAGAACCTTGGCCCATCTCCTTCTTATTATAAGTGTCATAAACAACGTTGGCATTTTGATTGTTAAAAATAGGAGGCGGTCAGGGAATACTAGGTTTGACATATTTGCTGATGGCTGGAAGACCGGAAGACTGGAATATTGTAGATGTCCAAGACTTTTGGACTCATACATCCACAAGAAAATTGAAAGACATTAAAGCACCAACTCCAAAAATAAATAGCCATTGCCAATAATGCAAGCTACATGGAGGAATAAAGATGTGAGAGCTGGATATAGTAAAAAAAATCTCAAACTCTCTCCAATGGTCCCCAAATATAGTCTCCACCTTGTTTAGCCAAAGGATCCATTTGGGTGCCAGATTGGGCCAGAGTCTGTACTCAGAACTCTCAATGTCCCATAGAGTCTAGTCCATGTGACTACCCTCTAGAAGAGGTTTCTCCACAATATACAGAGGGAAGGAAAAAAGAGAGAAAAGATCACCCTTAAAAGATGGGAAAAATGCCAGACCAAGAACATACTCATGGTCAAAAGTGCCGGAAGATGAAGAGGAAGAAGAGGAAGGAGACTTAGGAGGGAAATGATATCAGGCAGAATTTAGTACCATAAATGGTCAATAGCTAGACCGACCATATCAAGAGCAGGGACGTTCATGGAAGTATCAACATAATTTTATAGACTCATTCAGTTTGAATGCTACATGAAGAACATAAGCTAAATGATGGAAGGGGGAGACCAAAGATAACCACAGATCTAGGTTTAAGAATCTTAGAGGAAGAAGAAGCCATGGGAGTGAGGACGAGAAGGACAAGGATATTAGGTGAATAAGAAAAAAAATGAAGCAATAAAACAGTAAACAACGAAAGAAAATGAGAAGGGTAGAAGGCAGTTGTGAACATCCTCCCCGCGCGAGCACGAAATGCCGTCACTTTCTTGGCTTTTCACTCTGTTGGTTTGGCTTGATTTGATTTAAATGTGGTGTTCACTTAGAGGTAAAAACGTATTTGATTTGGAGTCACCACTAGACAAATTAAACTTAGAATATGTAACACCCCGTACTTTCCAGTACTCGAGTGTTACCATTTAATTTAATTTAATATAAATACAAAAAGATAATACAACCTAAATATATATACTATGAAACATTATTTATAAATTTTATAAATATTTAAAGTTTCATATTAAAATGATATGTAAATATAATCCTTATTATATGCATCACTAATATAAATTACAAACTATAGGTTTTGTGATACATAAAAATAACATATACATAATATATATATATATATATATATATATATATATATATATATATATATATATATATATATATATATATATGTATGTATGTATATATACATACAGTAATTTATGCTTACTGACATTCATGTAATTTACATGTATTAACAATTTGTGATAATATAAATTATATATAACAAAATATAGAAATGAAATAAATAATAATAATAATAATACTAAATAATATAAATACATATGTACACATAACAAAATAAATGAAATAAAATAAAATTTATTATTATTATATGGGTTGTAATAAGTCTTGAAGGTGTAAACGACCAGTGGAATCTTTTGACCATTGACACTTAGTTTGAAATCGATCCAACCATCGGATCAATGTAATTGACTCTAAATGACCCTAGTTTTGCTATTATCGCCCACCTAAATCTTAGATAATCCTGATCTTTAGCATAGGGACCCATTTAGGCCCATAGAGTAGGATAGACGGAGTGGATTTCATGTAAGCATCATGATGGACTCCACCTCGAGTCGCGAGTGCACAGGAGGAGTGTGCACTCGCTGTGCACTGTGCGGGGCTGCTCGGTCAGCAACCGCTGACCCGAAATTTCCGTAAGTGGAGGGATTTTCCTCTCGCTTTCTGTTTGAAAACAGTCGGACGGACGAACGTCCATTCTTTGATCGGTGGCCCACCACCAGCAATCCTTTAGCTGATCCAAACCGTCCATCGTGTCCAGGGTTTGGGTCCCACCAAAACCCATCTCGTATCGCATGTTGAAAGGCACCCACGTGCGCACATTCCTTGCTGCAAAATGACCCTACAAACACAAAAATTCCAAAAATGGAAACTGCTTCAGCTCCACGTTGGCGATTCGTGTGAGGTCGAATCCGCCAATCCTGACCGTCCATTCTAAACCGATCCTAGCCCTCCAAAGCTAGGTTTCAGATACAGAGAGAGAGAGAGAGAGAGAGAGAGAGAGACCAGCCGAAAAACAGCTCTCCTTAGCCGTTTCCCTTCCACCTCCGAACCCACCTCAAAAGCCTCCTATGAGCTTCATTTCGATCATGTCCCAAGTTCCCTAGGGTTCATGCGAACCACCCCATGTTGCTGGATTGGAGTCAGAAGCAGTGGGTGGGAGTCTGCCATTAACGGCCAGACCGTCTTCTCCACCGAGCTGCGCTGGTTCGGTCCGATTCCAAGCCGAGTTTGAGCCTTGCTAGATCTTCAGCAGAAGGGAAGGATAGAGAAGAAAGAAAGAAGGAAGAAAAAGAAGAAGTCAATGAGAGAGAAAGAGAGGGTGGGTCAGTGGCTGCTATAACCCGACCCAGCCGATTCATGCCCAACTCAAGCTCAGGTCCGGCCCAGGTGATGGCTGGATGTTTCAGCATCTTTTTTTTTTTTTTTTAAAAAAAGAAGAAACAGAAAGCATAGAGAGGGGAGAGAAAGAGGGAGAAGTGTAGGGCTGGTGTAGCTGCACCATGGAGGTACTCCACTAGCTGAGCCGCTGCCCAACTCGGTTGGGTCGTAACTGGGTTGAGCCCAATGTTGTTGCCAGGCTTCAAGAGAGAGAAGGAGAAACAGAAGATAGAAAATGGAAGAAAGAAGAAATAGAGAGAAAAGGGGAGAAAGAAAAGGATGAGAGAGGAGGAAGCGTTGCAGCGTGGTGCTATACTGAGTCACTACCTGACTCACTGGCGAGTCTAAACGGCGAGTCGGGTCATGTGTCATGAGTCGGGGATGACCGAGTTCGGTTTGGGCTGGACCACAAGGTCGGTAGATTGATGCAGGAAAAGGGTCAGAGAAGAAAGAGAGTGTGGGTCTTTGGGGGTTGTTGAGTCAACTCGGCTGAAACCGAGTTTGACTGGGTCAAGTTGGGTTTGGACCGGGTCCAAGTCTTGCTGGACATTTCAGTGGGTGAAGAAAGAGAGGGAGTAAAAGGAAGAAAGAAAAGAAAGAAAAGAAAGGGAAAAAGAAAGAGAGAAGGAGAGAGAGAGTGAGCAAGGTGGTGGTGTGTAAGCCGAGTCAACTCGACTCGAACCGAGTCGACACAAGTAAGTAAATGTTCTCCTTCTAGGCTACACTTGTTTCGTTATATTGAGATCAATATTACCATTTCTATCATTATTAAGATCGCTAATAGTAGAAATGCATAGCCATTAGTAAATGATTTATAGTTAACACAGACAAGAAAATAAAATAATATTATCATTAAATGCTAGTGTATTGTTTTGTCGTACTTAAATATTATCATGATAGTAGGTCATAATATTATTTAACATTACAATGATTATTACCAACATGTTGCACTAATATTAGTTAATATAAATGAAAACATCATTAATGATAATTACATGGTATACATCACTTGAAAATATTACCTTTGGTAATATCATCTTATTTCGATTGTAATAAAAATTATTACCATGATGAGCTTATATTAATTATACCACATTAATATTAGTACTTATGTTATATGTGTTAAATTAACATGGTGACTAGTTTTACACCAACTAACATTTAAATCCTAGAATTTAAATTTAAAACTAAACCCTAAGAGGAAATCCTAACTATACAGTAAAAAATCCTAAGATAAATAATTCAAATCTTAGGCCATGATCTTAAACCTAGGTAGTGTGCAGAACTTCGATCTAATTGTACATCTTGATTTATGGTAGGAGTTGATTCTAAGGGCACACGTACTTCCTAGCAACATTAGTGGCGATCCGATCTATAAGGTGATGATTCTTCCCCTTGAGCTTTCCATCTTCTCATTAGCTTAAGTTATAGTTTTTATTTAAATTCATAATTGATATCTCTCTCTTATAATCATGTGTTAGCTGGTGGAAATTGAATTGCTGTATTGCCTGCTTAATGTTCATCCTGTATATTTGTTCATGCTTGTGGATTATCTGCGTATTGCTTATGGACTTTAAACTGGTACATTAGTGGGGAAATTCCCACATATGAATGTACACCCATACTTGGGATGCAACTTGACTAGTTGTGATCGTAATGGACCTTCGACTTGGTGGTTATTGAGTGGTGGTCTAGATGGATCATTGATGTGGGCCTACCATCCAGGGTTGTTGTGCTCAATGGTTTTTAAGGATGGTTTTCATCGTATGGTTTTGATATTCGCCCTATGTGGCATATTTTGATATTCGCCCTACGTGGTTTTATTTGATATTTTCCTTATATGGGTTTGATGTTTTATACTGTGCAACCATGCGATGGTAAGCCCCATATACAGTAATATGATTGACCACTAGTCGATAGGGTTCCATTAAACATCATAAGGTGGTAGTCTCATGGGTCGTGGATGGTGGGAATGGGACACTATGCCCGAGCCGTCGGTCTACGCTGGGCCATGTGCTCCCCATAGTGACCTTTGAGCTTATCTAAATTGGCTGGTTGTAAATGGACTAATAACGACTTGGCTAATCATGCATACATGGCACGTATTGTTCCGACTGGATGATATTTCCCAGGTTTGATGATTCCGACTGGATGATATTTTCCAGGTTCGATGACTGCATGGGTGACGGCCCACTGTCCGCACGGATGAGCATCCCCGGGGCGATGATTGCATTCACGCATCCATGCATCTAATAAGACTGCATTTACTCTATTTTGGTTGTTTGGATGTTTTATACTATTTCTTACCTAATGCGGCGGTGTGTAATCTTGAGGGAAATTCACACTGAGTTGGCCACTCATCCATCAAATATACAACCGTACAGGTAGTACAGGTGCCTTTAGTGATATGCATGTTCAGACTTGATGAGGAGCAGGGCACGATCGCCAAGGATGCATGACTGTACTTGCCTGGAGGAGCTGCGTGATCTTGCGGCTTATATTTATATGTTTTCTTCTATTCTTCATGTATTAAATTTTTATAAATCTTGTACTTGTTAAATCCAGAGACATCGGTTTGTATAAGTCATTATGGGCAGCTTCTTGTACGTTTGAATGATAATGAAATTTTCTTTTATGTCGATTTGTCCACACTACGCTCATTTGCTTACTCTGATAAAAGAAAAATATTATGTCTGACCATCCTTTAAGGTTAACACTCGGGTTTTTGGGAAACGGGTCGAGTACTCGGGTCCTGAAGATTCGGGTCGTTACAGAATATATGGCTGATTAGAAATCATAGAATTGCTTAAAGGTCGGGGAGTCTTACAATTCCCCAACTCAAATGACTCCTGAAGTTGGTTTACGACCATAGATTCTGAGAAAAGGCCTCAATTATGGAAAAGGAAAGGGTTAGGCACCCTTTTTTTTCCCTACGCGATGTACAATATCTACTTTACGAGATTTTATAAGTTGTCAGAAGATTTAACAGAGTTTCAACATTATTGCATTTAACAATGCTTCGCGGAGTTGAAGACTTTGGGCTGGCAAAAAAAGAAGTTAAATGGTACCTAACCTTATTGTGCATGGTTTAAGACCCCGAGTAGGTAAATAAAAGGAAGAAATGAGGTAGATAGGAGAGGATTGCAAAAATAAAATAAAGGGTAGATGTGTGTGTTCTGCTAATGTGTTTGTAATGCGTGGATTAGAATACAAGTTTATTTGAGATGTGAGAAGGAAAAGGAAAAACCTAACACCCTTTTTTGTAAAAGGGATGGTCGGATGTCCCAATTCTAAACTTACTCTTTTGACTTTAGTGTCTTCTTCAGCTTTGAAGAATTCATGCTTTTAGTTGTATAGAGTGACAATGTAATCAGGACTTTTTTGGAGTTAATAGGGGAGCATAATTAACTTCAATGCATTTATGGCTTTAACTTGGTGGTGTGTCGACCTAGGCATGGTTTCGCAAAGTCTCCCAATCTTCTAAACTCTCAACCTCTGTCTCTCTCTGGTCCCCCCGTGCTTGTCTGCAATTTAGGCCCTTAAATAGGCTAAAGAGGCCCAATAACAACCCTTCATGGACCATTTTTGGGCTCACTCTTTTTTCTTTTTTTCTTTACACATGAGCTATGGAGCTTTTATAAAAGGTACTACGAAATTAGACATCCTTTCTAAAAATGGCCCGTGAAGAGTTGGTTTTCGAAAGCCCATTTTTCAGCAAACTTTATAAATTCAACGCCTTCATAGGTGTTTCAAAACTGTTGTACTCCTCTTGGTTCAGTCACCTACCCATTTCAGCTCTAGACAATTGGATCTAGTGGTTATTTTGAAACATCTTGGGGATCCTTCGGTTGGATTTGTGTAAGATGTTAGTGTCATTGGAGTAAGGAAAATGTGTTTCAATTGGTTTGTGGTGTACTGATAATTTTTGGGTCGCGTTGATGGCCTTTTTGGGCTTTCCTTTTGGGACTTTTGGGGTCTTATGGTCATTCCAAGAGTAGCTTTATTAGAATGTTGCTCATTTGATAGTTCTAAAAACCTTAACAATTGTGGAAGGAAACGTATCGGTGGACCATCTAATCAGCTGATCCAGCCCATTGGCTATCTCTGAAACCAATCCTAAGTCGTACCTTGACCAACTTGTACGACCGTATCGTGAATGTCAAGTCATGCCATACTTTTAATCATAGTTGGTACTAAAGTCGAGAGTAGTTCTGATCCTGCTTAGGGTGGAGTGTCTGCAGATGCTTCCCTTTGGCAGAGGTTGCATACAACCAAATACCAAAGCGAGTGGCTAGTGTCAAAGGTACCGTGTGCGTGGTATTTTTGAACTATTATTATTATTATTATTATTTTGAATTTTTAAGGAAAGATCCCCTCTCGTAGATCATTGTTTTATGGAGGTTTTTTTTTTTTTTTTTTTTTTGTAAAATATTTTGAAATCTTTTTCTGAGCCATTTATTTTAAAATATCCACCAGATCTCGTGGGTGGGTGTCACCAAGCAAGTTCTTTTTTTAACCCTTTTTTTTGGATTTTCAAATAAGTCCAACTACCTTTTGTTTCCACTAGGGATTGCAATGGTTATGATTAGAGTTAGTTTTTATTGAAGTGCTTTTTTTAGACTTTTTGAAGATAAATATGAACCATCGTCCTGAATCCAGTGGATGCTATTAAGATTAGCTTTTATTGAGACATGTTCGCTATTCGATGTTCAACTTTGGGTGCACTTTTAGTTGGCATAGCAATCCTTTAGGCCGTAGAAGATTTCTTTTATTTAGGGAGCCTTAGTACCTGTGAGGAGAGCGAGAGAGAGAGAGAGAGAGAGAGAGAGAGAGAGAGAGAGAGAGAGAGATTAGACTTGACTGTTAAGAAAGTCTTCACCCTTCATGTTGGTGAGACGATGAATGTATAACACCCTGAACATTTTAATACTCGAGTATTGAAAGTTTTTAAGTGTGACCATGAAATTTAATTTATTATATACATGTATATATTATCAATTTAGCATATCCTAACCTTACATCTATTCTCTAACCTAAATTTAACCAATTGTAATATCCTAAATGTGTAACATCCCGGATTTTTGCCAACCTGGAATTAGACGTCCTTAGGCAATGGGTCGATCCTCACACCTTATTAACTTGTCAGAACTCAATCCCAAAGTCTAAAACAGCTTTTGAACCCATTTCCTTCACAAATCCCACCCTTCACCACCTTGTTCTTTCAATTTTTCTAAGTACTTTCACACTAGACACTATCTTAAACTAGCTAAGTATTATAACTTGGATCACTTTATATACAAACTACAAAGGCCCAAGTACCACCTCAGACAGAAATTACTCAGGACTAAATCCTTTGGAAATTAGGCGAGAATTAGCCAGTGTTAAACTAGAGTACCTGTGAAATTAACACCAATCACTTTAAATACGATCTGCAAGACCCAAAACTTGTAGAATCATTGACACTACATTACCCTAAAATCTAGGATCAATCTCATTACCCGACTGCTCTCGGGAGCATCTCGAAACTCCGTATCAGATCTAAACCACACATCGGAAGTCTGATTAACATGAAGTTAAGGAATTAGGACCGCCTTGCTGGGCTTGACAACCCCTCGGAAATCAAATCCAGATAGTGTCCCAGTGCTATTCGCTTGAGTTCGGAGCGGGGAGTGTGAGAAATGTGAAAATAATTCTAAATTAAATTCAAAATAAATAAATCTAGCATGTGACGCTTGCGGGTCAGTATTAAGCAACCTGACCGTCAGAATCAGACTAAATTACACCCTTGGATCAGGGATATTTCCCTAAACATATCCATGTATTCGGAATCTCCGATCGAGATCCACTGACCGTTGAACTGAAACTGGTCCGCCATGCATGATCTGAGAATCTGACTGAAATGAAAACTTAACTCCACCTAGATCCAGAGTCTGTGAGCTTAAGTCCGACCTTTGGCTCAAGGGGGGCCGCCAGAAGTACTCCGTTAAGCTGGAACAGGCTCGCTTTGGTTATAACCTAAGTATACCTACCTTGACCTGAAGTCTATTTCGGTGAGATTTTAGGCTATATAAGGACCGTAAAACCCTCTCTCATTCAGCCATACGAATTTGAGAAAAATCCTAGGAAAAGAGAGAGAAAAGAGAGCGAAAGTGTGGGAGATTCTTCCTGCCGTTCTTCCCTGCCGTATCCAAGCTCCACCACTTCCTTCTAATCATTTTCCCGGCGATTTCGACCTCGTTTCTAAGTAAGAAACCCTAACCCTAACCTGTTTTGGGGTTTTGATAGTTGTAGGTTATGAAATAGCTAACCTATTTCATTCTATAGGTTACCAAACTGCCGAATACGAAAGCTTAGCAAACCTATCGGATTCGTTACGATTCTACGAATAAAGGTGCGGACTTTAGGTGTATAGGTTATGGTTTTCAACGCTTTCAATGTCAGATAATGATAGATTCATGATCTGCATGCAATTGCACATGTACAAAGTACTGTCTGTTTTCCTTTTCGATTAAAGACGTGGAATATGGAATTTTACATATTCTAGGTATTCGCAGAAAGTACCGTATACGTATAAATTTTGGAAATGTGTTTGCCATGATTATTTGCTGTATGAACATATTATATATGTGTAAAATACTTGTTTGGCGAAAGGATTCGCCCTAATACATGTTTTTGCCAATATACTCTATGTATGTTAAAATAGTGTATTCTAAGTGTTTGTGAAAATGACCGAATGAATATAGAATTCGCATTCGTGCTCGCCATGACTGATTGTCATGGATACATGATTGTTGTATAGGCGACACCCCTTTGACAAAAGGGTTTGCCCTAAATCACGCCACGGCCAATATACACTGTATATGATAAAACGTGTAGCCCAAGTGTTTGTGGAAATGACTGAATGAACATGGAACTTGGATTCCTGCTTGCCATGACTATCCGTCGTGGGTGCACGCGTGTTATAATTGGGGCAACTCCCTAGTGAAAGGATTTGGCCTTATACCTATGTGATCAACATACGTCATGTATGTTGATGTATGTAGTTTAAAGTGTTTGTTGAAATGACTAAATAAATATGGATTTATGATTTATGCCTGCCAAATGTATTGAATGTAAGAACATGATTGATGTGTATGCAACAACTCCTTGCTATAAGGATTTGTCCTATTCTATGTTGAAATCAACATACGTCATGTATGTTGGAGTGGTGTAGTGTAAGTGTTTGCTAAAATGCTGTGTGATAAATTGTGTGACAAATTAAGTTTAATAGGGTATTGAGATAAGATTCTCAACTACCTTAGAGATGTATATGATTTCCTCCATGTTGCTTGTTTAATTTAATCACTTATTTATGAAATATAGGTGTTTGTATTTCCTGTTTATATTGTGCTTTATTACATGTGTTATGACATGTTTGTCAACATGCTTGAATCACCTTGTTTATTCTGCTTTACTCTACATGCTTCTGGTCATGGATTGATTGTGTTTGGGGCTATGATTATAGTCCAGACAATCGGTAACGGGATTGAATTCGTGGCTAAGATTCATTGCCCACGTGAGATGTGTTCAACGAACCCGAGACGTACTTCGGTTGGCGATAGTGGTTGGCCACACGAAGTGTTTATGCGCTTCATATCGTTCAACTTGTGCGCTCGAGCTAGCCGAGCTCGTCAAGTAACCCGATCTGTCTTATGTATGTTCACCATGTTTGGACGCCTCTGCTTGAACCTAGGGGTACCAAACTTACCAGTGAAATCCCTTTAACCATGGTACCTCGATCCGCTAATACTCATGAGCCGGGCATGGTGGTATGGGACACCGTGGTCGAGCTGTCGGCTTACGTTGGGGCCACGTGCCTCCCCGTAGTGTCCATTGAGCAACCAGACTCGTGAGCCGATTATGGTGGTATAGGACACTATATTCGAGCTGTCGGCCTACATTGATTGGTGACGAGCCCTTTGTAGTGACCTCGAGCATACTCTGAATTTGCAGTGAGGCGACGAGTTTTGCCGCAGTGAATAGAGTATGAACTAGTCCTGTATCAATTTAGTGATGAACCGTTAAAAAGGTGATGGGGGAGTGGTGTAACGATTATGTGTAACAGCCCTGACAGCCTTTGCAGCGCCCTAGAACCACACTATCGTATGAGATTATCTAGGTTTGACGACCCTGGAATGGATCATGTTTGGGAATGATACAAGGGAGGTACCTTAGTTTCCTAATCCTGCTGTTTGAAATGGACTAATAACAACTCGGTAATCATGCTCATCATTGCACTGCATGTGCCTGGAAGATGTGGAGCATTGAGGAATGCAAGCATGCCGCGAACGTAAAATGGTGTCGCATGAGGGAGTATGCGGTGAGGGCATGCATCATAACTGCAGTCCATACTTGCATTAACAAGAGTATTTAGAATTATTTGATTGTACTGCTTTATCATTACTGCTTGACTGAATTGATAACATGTTAACCTATGCTTTATTGTTCCACTGAGTTGATCACTCACTCCCACATTATGCGATGGTGTTGTACACACCAACCAGACCCTGTTGTAGCTGCAGATGATGGCGATGCTGCGAAGCGGAGCCGGACTTTTATGAGGATGAGGAGGATTCCTCCTTTATGCAGTTTCAGGCGGCTTCATGTGAGCCGTGTCTTGATCGACTGGGTTACAGGGATGTTGACTAGAGGACCTTACACATTTGGTATATTTTAGAATTGTACTCGTAATTATTTAACCTGGTAATGTTATTACACTCTGGAGACTCACCACAGTTTATATATTTTATTTATCTATCACAGTCTTCCGCTTGCTAATTCACTTGTCCCTGGAGTACGATATGCTGTTTTGGCTTAATCTCACTCATGTTTAATGCACTAATACAGACAACATTCAATCATCATTCATTATGTTGCATAAGTGATGCGTTGGAACTCGAGAGTTGAGTTTATGCTCGACCCCTGATTTTCAGGGCGTTACAAGATGGTATCAGAGCATGATTTGGATTAAACCGGGCATGGGTTATGGTCACACGATACACTCTGATGCACTCTGACTTAGGAGGGAGCGACGAAACGTAGAAACCGACTTAGGATTTTCCAAATTCGCCGAACGGCGAAACCGACCGAAATCGACCAGTGAGATTGGGCCTGTATACACCCATGATTACACGAAATAATCCCGAATCACTTCTAGGCCATCAGTCGACGAGTTTGAGTCATTTCGTAGAAACGAATGTCCTTAGGTTGTGGGTCAACCAAAACCAAAACACCTTACACTTCATCTCAAAGCCTAAAACCCTTTTTTATCCAATTCCTTCAAAATCTCTCCTTGCGCCACTTCATTCTTTAATTTTTTCTAAATCCTTTTATACCAGATATAAATTCTAATGTATAAATGATGAAGAATAATACTTAAACCAAAATTTACTATAAATAGTAAATATATGTATAAATTGGACTTTTGACCCTTAACCTTTTGGAATCTAACGAAATAAATGGGTTAGTTGGATAGATTAGCTCCTCCTACCCCAAAATCATATTCCACACATCACATAAACTCTTTCCGGTTTGTAAATTGGCCCCGAAAACACCTCGAATGGAGTCGGGGGCCACACTATGAAATCCAGGGGGACCCGGGACAAACCCGGGGTACCATTAGCACCATGGGAGGGTGGTGAACACTGCCCTACTGCGGCCGCACCGTGGCGGAACCGCGGTCACCACGGTCAACCGCGGTGAGGTTGGGCCGGTGCTGGTCATGGTCGGCCTGACCCCTAGGCACGTGTGGTGCCCACCAAATTCTGTGGTGGCCCCTGTTTCACATTCGTTTTGCCCCCTCTATATCAAAACACCCTTTAAGCTCTTCCTTTCCCTCAAATTTCAGTTTTTCTCTCCCAAACCTCTCTTCCAATCACCCAATCTGCCATTTTCGGCCACAACCCATCCACATCTATCGTTCACAGCAACACCTACCCTCTACCCTTTAAGTTTTCTCTCATTTGAGCTCCTACACCCCCCATTTGAAGCTCAAATTCGTGTAAGCTCTCTAACCCATCCATTTTCTTCCCTTTCCTTCTTCAAACCCTGCCTTTTAGGCCTTTACAATCCCTATTGAGGCTCAAGTCCGTGGAGAACTAAAAACTCCAGCCCCCGTTTCCCCTTATCCTCATTTTTCCATGGCTTTATCCGAGCTTGTACCGCCATTTTCTTGGAGGTCTAATCATCCATACTGTTGTCTTGTAGTTTGCATGGGATACCGTCTTTAGATGTTTTTATTTTCATGTTGATGGGTGTAGTAGTTGGTAGAATGTTTTAGATGTTTGAGGACGTTTAGGGCCAGTTCGGCCAAATTGCATTAGGTGAGTTTAAGGTGGATAGAATTGTATAAGTAACAATAAATGTATGTGTAAGATATGGTCCCTAGATTGGGTGTATCCCATGTTTTCCAATGCCATGTTTGGAATGTATGTAATGAAAAGTATATCCCAGGTTTTCCTATTACACTTAGAAATTCCTCATCCTGGGATTTGGAACTCCCATCTCACGCTTTCCCACACAAGACTCATTTTCCAAAGCCTATAAAATTAATCCCCACCCACCCTCCTACCAACCATGCCACTCCCAATCCCAAGGAGGGATTAGCAATGTAAGCCTATTAAATACAACTTAAGACCACTGGCCAAATAGGCCCTTGGAGTTTTGGACCTAAAGCGGTGCTCCTAGATTTTGACAGACCTGACCGTATAGAAAATCCAACAAATTTATAATGTGAACCTTAGGACCCTCTTAGTTGGAATGAGCATATGTGAAATGCTCGAGCGTCAAGTACAGACAACTTAGTTCCAATGAGACAACTTTGACCCTAAGTGATAAAACCCTTCCTTGTATTAAAAATGATGTGAAATCATCTAGCGTATGAGCATAGACTTTGGACTACACCTATGGATTTCCACTACTCCTAAATTAAGACTAGACTACCAGTTACATTAGAGAATGCTAGAGACCGATAGATGTAGCTAGGTCAAATCAATACACCTCTTTGATCTTGGTGGCGCAGCGAAAGCGAGGTGGACCTTACCCCACTGGCCCAGGATCAAAACTGTGCTCGTTGAATACGAACATTATAGAAGCCCTAGCAAGTTCTACTATGAGAAACCATTTTAGGATGATCTAGTAAGATTTGATTCACCCTTTCCTTGAACATAGATAATAACAAGGACTCTCTTAGACTAAGTCTTAAAGGGCAACCTTAGACATAGACAATTTGAACCTTTCAATGATGGACATTCCCTACGTTTCTAGAGTGATCGGACTACGGAGTTACTGAAATATACAACTACGAAGTATTCGCGGCTTGACCCAATTCTCAATCCTGGGCAACTACCAACGGACTCACTGCTTGACCGAGCAGAAGACCAGGATCTACCAGGACTAGGAAGGGATATGATGAGCCTTCTACCCTGGTCAGGTAGATGACCGATGTATCGGGATCAAGCCCACTACAATTATCTCTCCGTGTTGATCAAATATTGAAAACAGCTATCTTACCCTAAATAATTGGGGATTGTCATCAAGACTCCAAATAGGTAAAGAAATAAATTGTGGCAAACCATCAGGGTATGAGAAATGGATAAAGAAATAAGTTTTAAGGGGGGTAGACTAAAATGAATCAGGCTAGTATATACCCTACCATGCATAGAAACGCGAAATCAATAAAACTTAGGCAAAAGAAATAATTAAATATTTCCTTATTACCCTTAGGCAATTTCGGGGACGAAATTTAGTTTTAAGGGGGCTAGATTGTAACATCCCGGATTTTTGCCAACCTGGAATTAGATGTCCTTAGGCAATGGGTCGATCCTCACACCTTATTAACTTGTCAGAACTCAATCCTAAAGTCTAAAACCGCTTTTGAACCCATTTCCTTCACAAATCCCACCCTTCATCACCTTGTTCTTTCAATTTTTCTAAGTACTTTCACCCTAGACACTATCTTAAACTAGCTAAGTATTATAACTTGGATCACTTTATATACAAACTATAAAGGCCCAGGTACCACCTCAGACAGAAATTACTTAGGACTAAATCCTTTAGAAATTAGGCGAGAATTAGGCAGTATTAAACTAGAGTACCTATGAAATTAGCACCAATCACTTTAAATACGATCCGCAAGACCCAAAACTTGTAGAATCATTGACGCTACAGTACCCTAAAATCTAGGATCAATCTCATTACCCGGCTGCTCTCGGGAGCATCTCGAAACTCCGTATCAGATCTGGACCGCACGTCGGAAGTCCGATTAACACGAAGTTAAGGAATTAGGACCACCTTGCTGGGCTTGACAACCCCTCGGAAATCAAATCCAGATAGTGTCCCAGCAATATTCGCTTGAGCTCGGAGCGGGGAGTGTGAGAAATGTGAAAATAATTCTAAATTAAATTCAAAATAAATAAATCTGGCATGTGACACTTGCGGGTCAGTATTAAGTAACCTGATCGTCAGAATCAGACCAAATTACACCCTGGGATCAGGGATATTTTCCCAAACATATCCATGTACTCGGAATCTCCGATCGAGATCCACTGACCGTTGAATTGAAACTGGTCCGCCACGCGTGATCTAAGAATCCGACTGAAAAGAAAACTTAACTCCACCTAGATCCTGAGTCTGTGAGCTTAAGTCCGACCTTTGGCTCAAGGGGGGCCGCCAGAAGTGCTCCGTTGAGCTGGAACTGGCTCGCTTTGGTTATAACCTAAGTATACCTTGACCCGAAGTCTATTTCGGTGAGATTTTAGGCTATATAAGGACCTTAAAACCCTCTCTCATTCAGCCATACGAATTTGAGAAAAACCCTAGGAAAAGAGAGTGAAAGTGTGGGAGATTCTTCTTGCCGTTCTTCCCTGCCGTATCCAAGCTCCACCACTTCCTTCTAATCACTTTTCCGGCGATTCCGACCTCGTTTCTAGGTAAGAAACCCTAACCCTAACCTGTTTTGGGGTTTTGATAGTTGTAGGTTATGAAATAGCTAACCTATTTCATTCTATAGGTTACCAAACTGCTGAATACGAAAGCTTAGCAAACCTATCGAATTCGTTACGATTCTACGACAAAAGGTGCGGACTTTAGGTGTATAGGTTATGGTTTTCAATGCTTTCAATGTTAGATAATGATAGATTCATGATCTGCATGCAATTGCACATGTACAAAGTACTGTCTGTTTTCCGTTTCGATTAAAGACGTGGAATATGGAATTTTACATATTCTAGGTATTCGTAGAAAGTACCGTATACGTATAAATTTTGGAAATGTGTTTGCCATGATTATTTGCTGTATGAACATATTATATATGTGTAAAATACTTGTTTGGCGAAAGGATTTGCCCTAATACATGTTTTTGCCAATATACACTATGTATGTTAAAATAGTGTATTTTAAGTGTTTGTGAAAATGACCGAATGAATATAGAATTCGCATTCGTGCTCGCCATGACTGATTGTCATAGATACATGATTGTTGTATAGGCGACACCCCTTTGACGAAAGGGTTTTCCCTAAATCACGCCATGGCCAATATACACTGTATATGCTAAAACGTGTAGCCCAAGTGTTTGTGGAAATGACTGAATGAACATGGAACTTGGATTCCTGCTTGCCATGACTATCCATCGTGGGTGCACGCGTGTTATAATTGGGGAAACTCCCTAGTGAAAGGATTTGGCCTTATACCTATGTGATCAACATACGTCATGTATGTTGATGTATGTAGTTTAAAGTGTTTGTTGAAATGACTAAATAAATATGGATTTATGATTTATGCCTACCAAATGTATTGAATGTAAGAACATGGTTGATGTGTATGCGACAACTCCTTGCTATAAGGATTTGTCCTATTCTATTTTGAAATCAACATACGTCATGTATGTTGGAGTGGTGTAGTTTAAGTATTTGCTAAAATGCGAATACTTGTTTGGTGAAAGGATTCGCCCTAATACATGTTTTTGCCAATATACACTATGTATGTTAAAATAGTGTATTCTAAGTGTTTGTGAAAATGACCGAATGAATATAGAATTTGCATTCGTGCTTGCCATGACTGATTGTCATGGATACATGATTGTTGTATAGGCGACACTCCTTTGACGAAAGGGTTTGCCCTAAATCTTGCCATGGACAATATACACTGTATAAGCTAAAACGTGTAGCCCAAGTGTTTGTGGAAATGATTGAATGAACATGGAACTTGGATTCCTGCTTGCCATGACTATCCGTCGTGGGTGCACGTGTGTTATAATTGGGGCAACTCCCTAGTGAAAGGATTTGGCCTTATACCTATGTGATCAACATACGTCATGTATGTTGATGTATGTAGTTCAAAGTGTTTGTTGAAATGACTAAATAAATATGGATTTATGATTTATGCCTGCCAAATGTATTGAATGTAAGAACATGGTTGATGTGTATGCGACAACTCCTTGCTATAAGGATTTGTCCTATTCTATTTTGAAATCAACATACGTCATGTATGTTGGAGTGGTGTAGTTTAAGTGTTTGCTAAAATGCCTGTGTGAGAAATTGTGTGACGAACTAAGTTTAATAGGGTATTGAGATAGGATTCTCAGCTACCTTGGAGATGTATATGATTTCCTCCATGTTGCTTGTTTAATTTAATCGCTTACTTATGAATTATAGGTGTTTGTATTTCCTGTTTATATTGTGCTTTATTGCATATTTTATGACATGTTTGTCAACATCCTTGAATCACCTTGTTTATTCTGCTTTACTCTACATGCTTCTGGTCATGGATTGATTGTGTTTGGGGATATGATTATAGTCCAGACAATCGGTAACGGGATTGAATTTGTGGCTGAGATTCATTTGCCACGTGAGATGTGTTCGACGAACCCGAGTTGTACTTTGGTTGGCGATAGTGGTTGGCCACACGAAGTGCTTATGCGCTTCATATCATTCAACTTGTTGTGCGCTCGAGCTAGCCGAGCTCATCAAGCAACCCGATCTGTCTTATGTATGTTCACCATGTTTGGACGCCTCTGCTTGAACCTAGGGTACTAAACTTACCAGTAAAATCACTTTAACCATGGTACCTCGATCCGCTAAGACTCATGAGCCGGGCATGGTGGTATGGGGCACCATGGTCGAGCTGTCAGCCTACGCTGGGGCCACGTGCCTCCCCATAGTGTCCATTGAGCAACCAGACTCGTGAGTCGATTATGGTGGTATGAGATACTATATTCAAGCTGTCGGCCTACACTGATTAGTGACGAGCCCTTTGTAGTGACCTCGAGCATACTCTGAATTTGCAGTGAGGCGACGAGTTTTGCCGCAGAGAATAGAGTTTGAACTAGGCCTGTATCAATTTAGTGATGAACCGTTAAAAAGGTGATGGGGGTGTGGTGTAACGATTATGTGTAACAGCCCTAGCAGCCTTTGCAGTGCCCTAGAACCACACTATCGTATGAGATTATCTAGGTTTGACGACCCTAGAATGGATCATGTTTGGGAATGATACAAGGGAGGTACCTTAGTTTTCCAATTCTGCTGTTTGAAATGGACTAATAACAACTCGGTAATCATGCTCATCATTGCACTGCATGTACTTGGAAGATGTGGAGCACTGAGGAATGCAAGCATGCCGCGAACGTAAGATGGTATCGCATGAGGGAGTATGTGGTGAGGGCATGCATCATGACTGCAGTCCATCTTGCATTAACAAGAGTATTTAGAATTGTTTGATTGTACTGCTTTATCATTATTGCTTGACTGAATTGATAACATGTTAACCTATGCTTTATTGTTCCACTGAGTTGATCACTCACTCCCACGTTACGGGACGGTGTTGTACACACCAACAGACCCTGTTGTAGCTGCAGATGATGGCGATGCTGCGAAGTGGAGCCAGACTTTTATGAGGATGAGGAGGATTCCTCCTTTATGCAGTTTCAGGCGGCTTCATGTGAGCCGTGTCTTGATCAACGGGATTACAGGGATGTTGACTAGAGGACCTTACACATTTGGTATATTTTAGAATTGTACTTGTAATTATTTAACCTGGTAATATTATTACACTCTGGAGACTCACCACCGTTTATATATTTTATTTATCTATCACAGTCTTCCGCTTGCTAATTCACCCATCTTTGGAGTATGATATGATGTTTTGGCTTAATCTCACTCATGTTCAATGCACTAATACAGACAACATTCAATCATTATTCATTATGTTGCATAAGTGATGCGTAGGAACTCGGGAGTTGAGTTTATGCTCTACCCCCAATTTTCAGGGCGTTACAAAATGTTACCGTTTTGGCCTAGGTTAATCATGTTGTTTGATATATGTATTTCTCCTTAATGAATTAGAATTTTAACTTATCTGGCAAACAACTCTTTATTTGTAATGAATTTATATATTAATTATTTTATAGTAAATACTTAAAAACATGCCTATAACCATGAAGAATCATTAGATTTCTCAAAACTCTCATATTAATAATAATTACAAAAATGCCATTAAACTAGACCTTTGATTTCTAGATCACATGGTTCTCATGATCTTTTTGATGTGAAATTTTATACCATGACTATGTATCATAAATTAACCATAAACGTCGATTTTCACCCCTTAGATCATCGTAAAAGTGGCCCAAATGACAAATCAACCCCTTAACTATTGATTTTGATGACCCTCGAGTGAGGAAAGCTCGTGGGTAGTCATAGTAGGATATTTCCCTTCATATAAATAAATTAAATTATCCATCATATGGAGCGAGGGTAAAATATGAGAACCCTACCTTGGTAAGCTTTTCCTTAGGCGCGAAGTTAGTCATTTTAGGCTTACCAACACTTTCTAAATCTGGACCTTCCGATTGACATACTTTACACCGTTAATCGCAACTCAAAATTGGACCACACTTTAGCCTCATAAAATTATGAGATCATACAAAATTTAGACACCGATCTTTGATCTCACACTATTGAATGATGACTGCCTTAAAGCCAATTCCTTCCTTTTGGCGCAACAAACAAAATTTTAGATTTAGGCATTTTCTATCATCGATCAACTACCAAAATTTGCCAATCGTTTGCCTATCCCACTACATATTTTTTTCCTAAAATTGGGGCATGATCATTAAGCATGAGCCATTAATTGAGATCAAGTCCGTTTTTGGCACCTACTAGGAGAATTTTCAAGATAGGCCAATCTAAATTTCAGATCACCAGGAAAATCATGCATCCTAGCCTTATTCGATGACCCCAACACCTTGGGGCATTACAGACCGTAAGATACGGCCAAAAAGTAGTGAGCGTGAACGAATTAGATTTAAATAAAGATCTCCAGAAAAAATAAATTTGAGAAACCTAATTTATGTGGGATGTGACACACACCCTCTCACGCCTGCTTCATTACAAAAGGGGGGCGTGCACCCCTTCTCCACTAAAAAAATCCATGTACACCCACCTTCCCATGTCTAAGGTAGAGAGAGAGAGAGAGAGAGTCTCTCTGTGTGTGTGTGTGTGTGAGAGAGAGAGAGAGAGAGAGAGAGAGAGAGAGAGAGAGAGAGGCCTAGACCCTTATCCCTTCTTTCCTTCTGCACACGTTTGGTGTCTCCCTCTTACTTGAGCAATGTCGTGATTCATGTAGAAGCCCTCCTATATCGATATCTACCTAGGGTTTACATCTAAGGCTAAAGTGAGGGATTCCTTTAAGCTTAGACTAATTTAAGTTAATTTATATGTAGCTTCTCTTATTTTTGCATAGTTTAATTTTATTGTGATTTCCATACAATTAAGTGATGGACTATTATGAATTATTTATCCATGTGAGGATTATGTATAAGATATGATTTTAATCATACTTGATTCTTATGAATTCATGCAGAGTGATGAATACAAGCCTTGCCCTTTGTCGATTTTGAGAGCAACACGTGTGTCTACTCTATATTAAGTTGGCTTTTGCTCCTCTCCTTATTTTTGTCAAGTTAGCCTAATGCTACTCTTTTCTTTTATTGAGTTAGTTTATTTTTACTTTTCTCCTTTATTAGGTTAGCCTTGTGGTACCTCCCTTATTTTATGACTTGGGCATATGTCTTAAAATTCCAAAAACTCCCACGATTTGACTTATTGCCCTATTGATGCAAGTGATGTGTTGAAGGTCTTACAAATAGTGACTTATATGTATTTATCATGGACGTAATGCACTCTGGGTAGTGACCCTCTTGGTCAATGCGTAAATCCTTAGATTTGATTAGTGTTGCACACATTAATGTAAGTAATCTGCGGCGCGTGTTACATCATTTTCCTGGGATTGGAAGTCGCAATTAGTCGCTCTATAAACAAATCATGTTATGTAATTATTTCAATCCATGTGTTGTACCATCTCGAGGTGTTACGTAAATCTACAATAGTGTTAGACATGTTGATGAATCTCCGTAATTATGGGATGCAGAGCGAGTCGGATTTTTATGAATTATATTCCACAATGTGGTGATCACTATATAGATTTGGTTGCGTATATCGATACCACACTATGCTAAGCATGCATTCATGTAAATTTGGTTGCACATATCGATACTACTTATAATGGTGGAATATGAGGTGTATTGGAACCCTTGCATTGTTATTATGATGAATCACTTGAATTATTGTTAATCTTAAAGAACAACCATCACTATGAATAGGGTGTTGACCCTCTCCAAGCATACAAATGATGTAGATGATGCACAGGTTGAAGATATGATCGATGTATGATCTCCCTATGAAAGACTACGAGTGACGTGAGATTATGTTGTTGATTCTTTCATTTTAATTTAGCTTTATTTATATTTCATGCTGCAAATTTGGATGTTTGTAATAAGCTCCCACCTGAGTGATCATTAAATGATTAGTTAAAATTTTACATTTAAATGGAATAAAATTTATGATATGGTTAGTTTTATTCTTGTGAATGAGTACCTTCATTAACGTGATCTAAAAAAGGGAAAAAAATAAGGTGCAATTATGAAGTATTCATTCATTCTTCATTTCACTAACACGAGGAATTCTCGAGCATGAGTATGTACTCAGGCCGCCAAAACTCGGGACGTTACGGTGAATGTCTCCTAGAGAAACTTCTCTAACAACTAGTGGGCCTTCCTAATTGGGTTTGAACTTGCCCCCTATGATTAGGGGATGAGGGGTGCAAAACTCTTTTTATGATCATGCCCGCTGTTATGAAGCTTCTCATTTGAATCTTTATGATTTCTTTTGATAAACTTTTCATCGGTTCGATGTAGTTGATTGTAGTGAGTCAGTGGCCACTATAATTTGAGGAAGTCCTTTTATCTTTTAGTGTATGAAGGGCATCTTGTTTTTCATGGTGATGACTTGCAAGGTTCCATAACGGCAGATTATGTTGTTCTTAAAAAAATCTCATTACATGCAATGTTGTTATGGTGGTTGTTCATGCATCAATTCAGCTTGTAGGAAGAATGTTAGGTCCTAGTCGAGTTTGGGCATGTCTTCATGAGGAAAGACAAAATTTGAAAATTGCAGTTTCAATAATTTGATCTTCCTTGGCTTATTCTCAAGGGTAAGAATTTTTCAATACGCACTTTGTTAAGGATTTCAGATGCCCTCAGGTTTATGATCTCGAAGTTTAGAGCGACATTGGCTTTTGAATTGAACTTCTCAAGGAGGTCCTTAAGTTCAGGAATCAGATCATCATTTCCTATGTCCTTGACCTTTTTCAATCCAATGATTTTGATGTCTAATTCTATATTGAAATTATAAAAGTCAATTTTGAATTCATATGGCTTGTTAAATGGGCTTAGTGCCTTATTGCTATGATTTTTTTTTAGGAAACTTTTCTAGATTATTATTATTTTTTATTTTTTGGTGTATCAGGATTTTAAACATTTTCTTTTTATTTTTTTAGGATTTTAAAATTTTTTTGGTGTTTTAAATTTTGAATTTTTTTTTGAAGTTTTTACAAATTTTCTGATTTTTTTGCCATTTAAAAAAAATATATTTTTTAAGATTTTGAACCTTTTCCTAATTTTATGGATATTGGGTTTTTATGGACCTTGAGCAGGATAACAGCGCGAACCAAAGATTGCCTTTATTGCGACCGACATCTTTAGAAGATTGGTCAGGTTATTTTACCACCATGGGGACTATGGTTTAATTGTTACCCTGCTCCTTCCTCTTAAGAAGTAGGGCCAGAGAATGCAGTAGGTGAATCTTCACCATCGTACCAAAGTATCATAATGAATTTGGTGTTTAGTTTTAGGGCGGTGATGGATGTGGTGTTTTCCTTGGGTTCTTACAGCTCAGATGGGATTTGAACTGCAGTCCAATCAATGAGGGGAAATTTATGCCCTTTGCCCCGGTTCTCATTGATCTGCTCAATCGGCCTGTGCAATTGGTCTTTTATGGTGGAGTCTAGCATGTTGCCTGGATGGATGATCCCCGTATTGATGAATTTGATTGGAATGACGATGAAGGGATCGTCTTCCTCCCTATGGCCTCATTCTTTTTTGGGATCTTGTCGCCCTCACCTCTTATTGAAGATTGATATATCTCAGTCTTGTCATGCTTGAATTTTCATGAACATTGATGAATTAAGCCAAGTCTTAGTATTCAAGCCGATAATAGAAAATTTAGTGCTTAGCAAGAGGAAAAACGTAGTTTGATCTGATAAGACACACAGATGGAATGTAATTTATAGTTTCAAGTTTGAAACTGTGGTATGGAGTGCCTTTTGGAGTGATGTATGTCTGTGAGTGGAGATTGAGAAGTTGGGGGCTACGATGCATAAGAGATGAAGGCCGATGAATCAAAGTGACTTACCGAGTTCTTTCCCTTAGAAGACCAATATATTAGTGCACTGATTTGTGCATATTGTTTATCAATCACATGAGTCCTTGTGTCATGTAGTCGGTTTAGCCTTTGGAAGCTGAAAACTAGAGACCTAAGAGTATAAGAGCATCAAGGAGTAAAGAACATGTAAATGAGGTGCCTTGGTGACCCTAAACCTTGACCCAAAACAACCTTTGAACCTCTAGATGATCTTAGCTTAATAGGTAAACCTTGTTGATCATCCTTTAGCCTTAGAAACCTAATTGGAACATGATAAGTAAGGCTAGAAGAGGTACGAAGTTGCAATGAAAACTTATGCTCAAAACAACAGTTTTCAAGTGGTGCTCGATCTGATTGAGCAGACCTCGAGGGGTCTTGGATGACATTGAATAGGAAGTCATATATGTCCAGCAAGAATTCAACATTTTATCTGATTTTCTCAATGGCATTAAAGGTTCACTTCAATGGCATCGAAGACCACTCGATGAAATCAAACAGGTAACTTAGATATGTGTAATATGAATAAATCATATTATCTGAGTTCTTCGATGACATTGACCGAGCCATTTTCTGGATGGATCTTTAGCGTAATAAAATCTTAGGTGAATCCATGATCATATCTCTCATCCCAAGTCTTTAAATCAAAGAGTTTTAAGTCATCTTCCTTGAGATTAACACTCTAATGAGGATTCCAACCTCCACCTTGAAGATGTACTTGAACGTCTCAATTTTCTAGAGTTTAGACTCAACCTCTATAGGTATATCATTCTCTAAATCCTCTAGAAGACCCATCTAAGTGAATCCCCTAGGAATTATAACTTTCCATTAGTTGTATGAGATTCAACCAACCTCCTGTCATCTTAGTCACCTTAAAGGAGCACTACATGTAAGGTGTTTGATCTTGAAGCTGGAGCCTTGACAAAGCATCGACATCATGATCGGAGGAGCAAATAGGAGCTGATTGAAGCATGAGAGAGCATCGATCAAGCAACCCGAGACAGTGCTACATAAGGGGCTCAATCTAACAAGTAACTTGTCAAGTGTAGGAGTCCACATACTTTCTTTCCTTCTGTAAGTTTGAGGGTAAGAGTTTGTGACCTAAACTCGACTAGGTTCTTGTATAGGATATTGGCTCTTGTGTAGGGCCTAAAACTAGGTTCTTGTATAGGACCTTGGCTCTTATGTAGGGCTTAGATCTAAGTTATCGTGTAGAGCCTAAATCAAGTCCTTGTGTAGGCCACAAAGTACGAGTGTTTGCGTGTCAGTCTCCCTGGGACCCTCCGATGGGAGTGAATGTAGGTCCTTAGATTAGAACTGTGGTTGTTGGTTAGCCTATGAGAAAATAAATAAATCTCTTGCGAGAGCCTCCGATGGGAGTATACGTCAGTAGGTTCTTGTGTAGGACTAAGGTTTGTGGGAGCCCTTCCTTGTGTAGAATTGTAAAGTGTACAGGTTAAGCTGATTTAAAGCCCTTGATAGTGAAATCCAGTACACTCATGGGTTGAGGGCATCCGACGAGAGTGGAGTAGGAAAACCAAACCACTATATATGCTTGTGTTTGGATTGTATTTGCGCACTTGTTTAATTATGCTTATGTGATTGAATGCTTAATTATTTATATTCATGATTAAATGAATTCTAGGAGTTGATAATTAGCACGTCCCATACACATATGTACACTATCGTGTTTATAGACTAGTTGCTTAATTGGCATATCATTTATAGTCAATGTGATTGGACCCTGTATTGGCTTGGAAGCCTCAGAGTTAATTGCCTTGCTTAGCCTAATTAAATGTTAGCTTAAGTAGTCAATTGTGATTTAAAAAATAAAAATTTAATTGAACCTAATCACCCCCCTCTAGGACAGACTTAATTCCTTAGTTTCTCTAAGGTTCCGCACGCACAGCTGTGGTAATCCCATTACACCACAGTAGAATTTTCACAATGGTTGATTAGCCTATGACTGGTTAGATGCAGAAGTTAGAGTGTATGCTGGTTTTGAGGTCCTTCCTTAAAGAACCAACATTGGAGGGGGCACTAATCTGAATGATGCCCCTTGCAAGATGAGCGGTGCAAACTTCGATTGGGAGTTGATGGTATGGATGGACTGGGTCGGATGTGAAGGACACCTTTCTAAGATTGACAATAAGGGTGCTTGATGTGATGAGGCTCACTTGATGTTGTGGTAAGGAACTCCTAAGTATATTGTCAACATCTATGTCAGAGGTTGAAATAGAAATTTTACTTTGGTTAATAAAATTTTGGACTGCAAGTTTCAATGTGAAACAATGATCCGTCATGAGACAAGGTATCTAGATATACTCGGGGTTTGCCGAATGGATAATCATGAAGATTTGTTATTCATTATCAATGGGTGTTTTTATTTTGGTGGCCATAGCCTACCACGGTTCAACATAAGCTGATAAGGACTCATCATTCCTTTGTCTTAAGGCAATAAGATCCACCCTTCTAAGTGTTGCATTTAAGTTGTCCGCGAAGTGGTCCAGAAATGCTTGGGCAAGTTTTTCTCATATCTTAATCTGATGGTAATCAAGCGATGGGTACTAATCTAGCACATCACTCTTTAGGAAATTTTAAAATAGATTGATTAATGCTCCGTCATCGCCTGCCACGACATCAAGTTCTCTGTAGAATGCTTTTAGGTGGGTTATGTGGTATCCCTCACAGTCATATCATTTGAATTTTGGTACCTCAAAGTTTTGAGGCACCCTAGCATTTGAGAATGGGCAAAGATCCCTGAATTTAGTGGACAAAAGATCGACCCTATGTTGCTTCTGTAGTTCTTTTTCATGGCCCTAAGTTGTTCCTCAAAGTGTTCTCGGAGTTGATCGATTTCAAAGGGCTCTAGTCGGAGAGGGTTTGTCCCCTACAGAGTGTGCATTACCTCGTCCTCATAGTGGTCGACCTCGTCGACACCTTACAACTCCCGCTTGGAGGAGGCTAGACCTGGTTGTTGCCCCATTAGGAGTCAGTTAGACTGGAATTAGGAGGGTAGATTGTGAATGAAAAGAAATACTTACTGTGGAAGGATGTTACCTATTGGAATGTACATGTTGTGACTGACTGGAATGAGGCTACTCCCATTAGGGGGAGGATTTTGGAATTGACTAGAATGTAGTTGAGTAGAATGTGAATGCTGAGATTAATTGAAATGTGATTGGCTGAAATGTAAAGGTTGGAATTAAGACTATTGGTTGAAAAGTAAAGGTTGGAATTAAGACCAACTCCCGTTAGGAGAAGGATACTGAATTTGACTAGAATGTAAATGTTGAAAATGAGACCGGCTCCCATTATGGGGAGGATGCTGGATTTGACCGACATTTGAGGGTTGGAACTAAGATTGACTCTCATTAGGGGGAGGATATGCTGGAATTGACTCGAATATTGTTTATATGAATGTTCCTATTGGATTTGACTAGAATGTGAGGGTTGGAACTAAGACTAGCTCCCTTTAGGGGGCGGATGCTGGAATTGACTAGAATAATGTTGATTGAAATGTGCCTGCTAAGATTGACTCTCGTTAGAGGGAGTTGGGTGGAACTGATTACCCATATACAAAGCTGGGTTAGACCACTTCAAATATGGAGGGAGAAGCTGTATGTGCTCCAATTGGGCATCTGGGTGATCTTGGAGAAGCAGGTGGCTCATTCCTTTAACCTTTGTTGGACCATGCTTGTCCCTTCTGTTTCTCTTCTTTTTTTCTTGTATTTTTCTTTTCTCTATTTTTTTTTTCCTTTTAATAATTATAACATAAAGTAAAGTGCCAAATGTATACATAGAAATATAAAAGGGACCAGTTTAAACTACAATAATAGAATGTACAGGCAAGAATATAAATGGGACTAGTAGTTTAATCTAGAATAATAGAATGTACAGGTACGAATGTAAATGGGAGTAATATGTACTTAAAGGTTAGAATCTAAAAGCAGGAAAGTAAATAGACCAATGGGAACTAGAATGCAAGATGCGAATGAGAAAATAAATGGACCAATTTGCACTAAAATGCATGATGAAGGCAAGAACGTGGACTAGTGTTCACTACAGAGTTGGAAAGTAAATGGATGGGTATTCACTAGAGTGTGGAAAAGTAAATGCACCAAAATTATAGAATCCTAAAAAAAATTGTAAAATCTTGTGTTTCATGTTGAGCCTTAGCTAGTGCTTAACTACACTCCCCAGTAGAGTTTCCATATCCGTGAATGTCCTCCCCACGCAAGCACGAAAAGCCTTCACTTCCTCAAATTTTCACTTTGTTGTTCTGATTTGGTTTGATTTAAATGTGGGTTGATTGAAAGGTAAACTGCATTTGATTTGGATTCGCCACTGGTCAAATGAAACTTGGAATCTATAGCTACCTAGAAACCATATAATCACTTAAAGGTCAGGGAATCGTAAGATTCCATAACTCAAGTGACTAATACGGCTGGTCTGCGACCGTAGATTCTGAGTAAGGGCCTCAGTTATGAAAAAGGAAAGGATTAGACACCCTTCTTCACCCACACGATGTACGGTCTATACTTTATAGGATTTTACGATTTTTTTTGGGATTCAGCAGAGTTTTAATATTATTGCATCTAACTGCGTTTCATAGAGTTTAAAGAAAAAAAAATGGCACCAAGTCTTACAACGCAGGGTTTAAGACCCATGTAGGCAAACAAAATGAAAAGAAGGTGGTAGATAGGAGAGATAATTGCAAAAGTAAAATAAAAAGTAGGTACATGTGTTCTACTAATGTATTTAGAATGTGTAGACTAGAATGAGAGTTAATTTGAGATGTGAGAAGGAAAAGGTGAAACACGACACCCTTTTTTATAAAAGGGATGGCTGGATGTCCTCGATTCCAACCTTACTCTTTTGACTTCAATGTCTTCTTCAGCTTTGAAAACTTTGTTCTTTTATTTAGACAGAATAATGATGGAGTAGGTCTCTTTTGGAGTTGACAAGGGAGCATAATTGACTTTAGTGCGTGTATGACTTTGATAGAGCGACGCGCCGACTTGGGCGTGGCTTCATAAGGCTCTCAACCCTCTCAACTCTCAAGTCCCTCTCTGGTCAGTTGAGGTCCTTATATAGGCCGAAGAGGCCCAATAATGACCCTTTATGGGCAATTTTTGGGCTCACTCTTTTTTACTTTACACGTGAGTTGCAGAGCTTTTGCAAAAGGTGGTTCAAAGCTAGGCATCTTTTCTAAAACTGACCTATAAATGGCCATTTTTAAAGCCCCCTTTTCAACAAACTGTACAAATTCAACACCTTCAATGGTGTTCCAAAGCCATGGTACTTCTCTTAGTTCTGTCACCTGCCCGTTCTGGCTTTGGCCAATCAGATCTGATGGTTATTTTAGAAATGTTTCAAGGATCCTTCGGCCGGATTTCTATAAGATGTTGGTGTCGTTGGAGTCAGTGAAATGTATTTCCATTGGTTAGTCGCTTACCAATACCTTTGGGCAAGCAATTGAGATCGAGTTAATCAGGTTATGATCCTGTCGATCCGTACTGTTAATCATTTTCAGGTCACAATGATGGCCTTCCTAGGCTTTCCCTTTGGGCCTTTTGCGGTCTTATGGTCAATTGGGAGTAGCTTTATCGTAATGTTGCCTATTTGACCATCCTGGAAACTTGACAATTGTGAAAGAAAGCGGATCGATGGGCCATCCTATTAGCTGATCCGACCCATTGGTTATCTTTGAAACCAATCCTAAGTCATCCTTTGTCCAACTTATACGGCTGTATCATGAATGTTAAGATGTGCCATACTTTTGATTGAAGTTGGTACTGAAGTTGTAAGACCCGTAAACCTGTGAGGCCAACCATACTCTTCGTTTTTAGTGCCGACACATACCCTGAGACTTGTGCCCTAGCAATTGCGCGGGTGCTACGATTCCAATGCCGCATGACATGCCCCATTTTGGTCCCTAGGTTAGATGTTGCAATTTTGGCATAATCTGAGGTTAGCCGCATAACTTGCACAAATCCCAATGTTATAAAATCAATCAATCCGTCAATCAAGCCATCAATCAACCCATCCACCACTCATGTCACTCTCTCCCCATTAGTCAAACAAGCTCATGCCTTGCTCATGCAATCCATGCTTAGCCATCATTCTCTCCTTCTTTTTCTCCCCATTTTACCCCTCTTTTCATAATTCCCTATCTACCCAAAAACTTCTACTATAAAGGCTTATAAATCCCTCTCATTCCTACAAAATTTCCTAGTAATTGAAAGTGAGAGAAAAGAGATTAGAGAGAGAAAGAAGAGATTGAGGAGAAAGAAGAAATTGGAGAGAGATAAGAGAGTGCTTGAGAGAAAGAAGTATTTTAAGAGGGGGATTAAGAGAGATTAGAGCTTGAGGGAAGGTTAGAGGAGTTTAGGGGAGGAGCTTCACCATCCAAGCCATCCGATCAACGATCTGGCCCGATCCGACCATCTGTCCTCACTGTAAGTGCATGGGAGGATCAAGACCCTCACTTTCTTTGTGGTTTTTCTATTTTGGTGGGCCCACAAGGGTATGACCCACCTTGATCATGTATTAAGTATGTGGTGGATCCCATAGTGGTGGGGGCCCACCCCAATGGTTAAATCCCCTTCCCTTGCTTCTTCTTTCCATTCTCTTTCCCTTTTTTTTCTTACTTTTGATGGTATTGTGGGGCTACAACTGGGCCACACTGTTGGAAAGTGTGTCCTGTAAGCTATCACAGTGTGGACCACCTTGTGTGGCCCACCATGATGTTTATTTGCCATTTAACATATTGAGTTGAGATTATACATATTTGGATGGTGGGAATACATCAAAAATCAAATTGATGCAAAGCTCCTTGGCCCCGGTGGACCCCACCACCCCTAAACACAACTGAGAAAGAGGGAAGGGCAGTAACCATGATGTAAGCAGCGTCTCTGGACGTTGCTATCCAGCAACAGTTCTGCTTGGAGGAGTGGTGTCCCCACTCGTGGAATCCACGTTGATGTATGTGTCCCATCCACTCCGTCCATATACTTCATCAGACCATTTTGGCCATCGAGCCCAAGTTCCATGCTGATCCACATCCCAAGTAGGCCACATTGTGTGAAGAATAGGAGGCTGGTAAGCCTGCGTCACTAACGCTTTTGCATGGGAGCCGTGGAGTGGGTTTCCACTCATGGGACCCACTGTGATGTATTTCTTAGATCCGCAACTCCCATCTGTTTTCCTTGCTCATTTTGCCATAGAGCCTAAAAAACCTGGCTGATTCAACCATCTAGTGGATCGTACTAAGGCAAACAATGTCAATCTGTTGAAACCTTCCAGGGCTTGTTATGGGGTCCCTAATAATCCAACACTAGCCTAAATCAGGGCTATTAGCCTCTAATCCAATTGGCCTATGTGGTGGACGGATCAGATCATCGACATGGGACCCACTTTGATAATGTATCCAATATATATATATATATATATATATATATATATATATATATATATATATATATATATATATATATATATATATATAGGGCCAAGCACGTTGATGCATGCTATGTAGTAACTCTTTCTAACCAAGTATGGTTCTCACAAGTGGAACCCGTCCTGATGCTTTTTGTGTAATCCATGCCGTTCACCGACTTCTCCAGATCACTTTAGGCCTTAGGCCGAAATATGAGGCAGATTTGAGTCTCTAGTGGGCCGCACAAAGGGAAAGAAAATCTTGTTATTGAAACATTCCAAGGCCCGCTGTGGGGTCTCTGTTCATCCAAATCAGTCCACATCAGTGCCTACTAGACTTCTCTCGACCTGGAATATGCAGTGAATGGGTCGAATTATCCAAGTGGGGCCCACCTTAGAAGTGCGACAAAAAAATTAAGAAGCTGTTGGATGCCAACCACATGCTGGCATTATTACCAGCGTCCAGATGGGCGGACGCCCATCAGGGGCGTGGGAATGGGGCTCACATGTGGGACCCTACATTATGTATGTATCCTATCCACTCCGTTCATCTGTCTTGCCAGATCATGTTAGGCCTTGAGCCATAAAATCAGGATGATCCAACTCCCAGGCGGACCATACCAGGGGAAACAGTGGGCGGGGAGTGCTACCCATTTTTTATAGTACTTGTGGGACCCACCTTGATGTTTATGTGCCATCCACACCGCCCATCCTTCTCTCGGGTCATGTTAGACCATAATCCCAAGAGTTTAAGCCAATCCAAATCTTAGGTGGTCCGCACCATAGGGAA
>JAJHSJ010000010.1:43259017-43858518 GCA_021015155.1 Magnolia officinalis
ATGAGTGACACGTGCGATTAAGCAGCATGCTTAGGAAGCCTTATAAAGCCTTGCTTATGCCAGATCTTTCACAATCCAGATATACACGGTAAGGTTGTCTCACACAATCATGCTAAAAAAGGAAAACTTCTTGGAGACAATTGGTGCTTTTACGATGACTATGAAAGATTAGAAAATGGGGTCTTTTAGAAATAGAAAGAAGTCAAGGAATGCGCTGAGGAATCCGAAACCGACTAAGATATGGTCTCTTAACTTTTGAGGATAAAATGTGAACTAGTAAGGAAACCTTGATATGACCATCGTCATTCTTAGTTTATGTATACAACACCCAACGAAGAGCTCGAGGTACCAACCAAGCCAACACACACAATCTCTCTCATAGCAATACTGTTCTATCCTAATTTTAGCCTTAGGTACTCCACATCTGTCTAGCTCTGATCACAACAAATCTAGAGTTTATCATAGTGTATATTCACTACTACACAGTGCCATCGCTGCACCGTCATCAGATCCCTGATCAATCAAATCCATACTTGGAAGATCACACCGGTTACATCTTATTGGCCATTCACCTCGATTGTTTGTTCACATGGACGATGGTAGGTAATTTATCTCTTATTTTCTCTGCTTATTTTAGTTTATTTTCACTAATTAATTCTAAATCAATAAAATTAGTTGTCTAATCTTTATTTTTAAATCTATTTGTCCATTATTACATTAATGAGAAATCTGGGCTCCGTGATCACTGATCATCATTTAAAAATAATAATAATAATAATAATAATATAAATCTTAGCTCAAGCCAAACATATCTCATTGAAGAACTAACCCTCCCCATTTAAGTCGCCTTATCATTGTAACATTGGTGGATGGACAGTGAAATCAATTTTTAGCAGTTTGATATTATGACTGATTTGGCACGTGTGATCACAAGCGTTAAATTAATTCCACTTGAGTATGACTCTGACATGCCCGACACTCATAATTACGCACATTTGATCAAATATAGCCCCTTTAATAAGTATGGCCATGTGTCTCATTTAACAGCAACAAAGCATAGATAAGTGTGGCCATGTACATGTGTCTGATTGAACAGCAACAAAGCGTATCCCAACTAAACACGTGTCTAGCATGTATACGTTGCGATTGTCCATCAGTGGACCATGTTGACTTTTTTCTTTTTAATGTTGTATAGCCTGCCAAGGGTCCTTGAGAATGTATGACCTTACTCTCCACACAAGTTAATATATTTGCAGTATATAGGCCGTGCATCGGGTGGGCCATGTTGTGAGATTGTGTGATTGCTTAAATAATAATGCCTACTCTGTCATTCGATGGGTCAGACTGATCAGTGTAATTACGTGCGATCCCGTTCTTTCATGGTGCATTTTCTTTTTTCTTTTACATAAGTTGCACACGTATTCACACACACCACACACACACACACATATATAATATATATATATATATATATAATAGAGACTGAGCCGTGCAAAGGGTACTGAACCGAGCCATGCAGACCATCTGGTGTGAAAATCCGGTCGGTATACTGACTATAGGTAAGCCACGCCATCAAAATCAATGGGAAGCCAACGATTTGACTGACCATACAGGTGTGCTTCACCTAATGAATGGATGAATGCGTCAACCTGATTTTCATGGCAGGTGATCTTCATAGCGTGGCCAACCGTTTCCACAGCTAGTATATCTAACATACATGATGCATCCAATGTATATAGCCAGAAAGAATGTGTGTGTGGAGGCAGGTGAGAAGAAAATAGAGAATATCTCACCTAAAGGCTAAAGTTGTCAGCAAGTCAATTTGCAGCAACTATCTGAAGTGAGGTGAGAAGAAAGAAAAGCGATCTGAAATTTCTGAGCTGGAGCTGCAAGGGAGAAAATGAGGGCGAGAGCAGAAGAGAAGATATCATGGATGGATGGATGGAAACAACTTATTCCTGTAAAGCATTTCTTTATTTTGGCCTCGTTGAGGAGAAAAGAAAGAGAGAAGGAATTCGTCGGGATCGACGAGTCCAGATAAGGGCGGAGCTGTCCATGCCATCGACCCAATATCCAAAATATATCCCTCAGCTTTTAAATACCCTTCTCTCTCCCTTTCATTTTCAGGAGGGAAGAGAGAAAATGGCCCCGCCTCTTTAATTTGAGCTCAATGAGAAGTCCTCCCCCAGCCGAGGATTTTTAGCTTTGCATACGCGGGTTTTCTCTTCCACGTTACTTCAATCCTGATTCCTAAAAGCGAACTGGTCGGACGCGGATTGCTGAGTAAATTATGCGGGGCTCACCGAGATGAATGCGTCTTTTCCACCCCTTCCATCCCTTTTACCAGCTAATTTTAGGGTATGACCCCAAAATTGAAGCATATCGAAAGCTGAAGTGGACCACACCACAGGAAACAGTACAAATAATGACATTCACAGTTGAAATCTTCAGTAATGTTTATTTTGTCATCTAACCTGTTCATAAAGTCACGCCGACATGGATGTTGGGAAAACTCAAATACGAGATTGATCCAGAACTTCTGTGACCCTCGAGAAGTATTCAACATTAGGCATTGAATTCCTGTGCATTGAATTCCCAGTACTCTCTTTTATAGTGCAGTTCACTTGAGCTTTGGCTATGCTTCAATTTTGGGTTCATGCCCCAATGTGAGTTGAAAATTTTGACGACAACAATATTTCAAGTAAATAAAATCATTACTGCTGTTACACAATGAAAATGGCCATTAAAATAACAAAACCGACTGTAAAAACCAATGATGTTAAATGGCCATAGGAAAAAAAATAATAATAATAAAAAAAAGAAAAAAGAAGAAGAAGAGGATAGTAAGATACTATATTGATGAGAAAAGGTACGTAGCCACCACATAACCTCATAAAATTTGAGTTTAAATTCAAAAGGCCCAAATTGTGAAGTAATGATTGTTATGAGTAAAATAAATCATAAAACTGACCTGCACAGGGGATGATAGTCTTCAAGGCAGAATCTCAAAATTGAACCGACTAAGAATTGCCCGAACGGGCTCGTCAAGTTATCGACGTATCAATCATGCGAGATTAGACGACCTAAGGGATTAATACCGAGGTCAGACTCGAGAACTGAGCTCTGAGGAGTGACCCATCTGTCGGCTAAACTGTTCAAAGACTGAGCTCGGTGATAGGACCTACCTCCCGAGCTGATCAGATCGACCTCGACCTAGGAAGAGGGATATCCAGAGAGAATCTTGCATCGTACCAAAAAAGGACTAATCTGATGAGATCCTAACCAAAGATCACGTCGACCGAGACGGGCTCGGCAATATTCTCAAAAGCAGATCCATATTCGAACTAGGACCCTTCAATGTATCTAGCAGATCATATTAAGATGTATCAGCTCAGAAGCCACCTAAGCACCCTATAAATAACTCCCACGCCTACTGAAGAAGGTAAGCACAAAAATCTTTGATTCAAGTCCTATTTTTACGATAATCTAACTTACCTAACTTAGGCATCGGAGGGTGCCCAATGTTGAGTGTAAAATATTGCATATTTCATCCTTGTTATTCATTGGTTTTGAGAACATAAATACGCTTAATTGATATATTTTCACATGTTTACTCCTGCGAGGTGATTTTGAGAGCTAAGGAGAAAAGAATGTTTAAAGAGAAGATTTACGCTCAAAAGATTGTCAAATGAAGATTTGGAGATTTGAACGTGTTTAATGAAGATTTATATGCCAAAGATCTAAGAAAACCAAGTGCAAAGGTGTAAGGCCCGTATCTTAGTCCGTACTGTTCCATTGACTTCCGCGATATTTCTCGACGAATTCCGGCAACCCGCGACCTATAATCGACGTTTGCGCGAGATCCTAAGTCATGCCCTGTAGATTTGAGTCGGCTTAATTCGAGACTTGTACCATTGCGACCGCACTGTTGCCGCAGTTCCGACGTCGGGTCTTGCATACCGATCCGGTACCCTGGCAGGGAGATGTGGACCCGCGTTCAGTTCGAGGAAAACGACGTGCGTTGCAATCCCAAGAGAATGTTCCATCAAAAGTCAAGTACTCTATCCCATCAAGTCAAGTACAAGCAACCATCCCCCTCTTGCATCACCCTTACCTAAAGTCAACTCTCTCCCTTACACAAGTACACACATCCATCCCTCTCTCCCATCACTCCTCTCCCATCATCTCTCTCTCTCTCTCTCTCATTCTCTCTCTCATTTTTTTTTCATCCCAAGCAACCCACGTCCAAGCTCTCCATGAGAGAGCTAGTGTGGCTCACCTTCCTATCTCACATCCCCACCATCCAAAGTCCATCTCAACCGTTAAAATCCATTCTTTGGAGCTATGGAACGCATTGGCAGAAGATGGAAGAGGAGATCAAAGGTGGGTGATCTTATTTGTTGATTTTGATCATTTGAGGGCCCACATATGTGGGACCCATCTTGATGTATGCATTATTTAGGGAGGGCCTATAGTGGCGGGGTCCCTCCCCTCCATCACATGTGTCTCTCTCTCACTCTCTCTCTTTCTCTCTTTCATTTTATGTGATGTGTGGCCCACTCGGATGGACCCCACCTTGATGTGTGTCTTATCTACACCATCCAACCAATATATATATATATGATGTACATATATTATATATGCATGTGGTGGGCCCCATGTGGGACCCACCATGCTGGTGGACTAGATGGTGTCCTCGCACCAACTATATAACTGTTGTAGTGACACATCAATTATTTGGGACCCACCTCGTTGTATATCCACACCGTCCATTTGACGTGTGCTGGGTGGGCAACACATGATATATATGTGTTTTATCCATGCTGCATAACAACCGTGGGACCCACGCACGTGTGGACTCCCCATGATGCATGTGTTTATCCCAACCGTCCATCTGTTCATCTAGCTGATGGGCATGGGTCCACCATGATGTAAATGTTTTATCCATTCTTTCCAGCCCTTGAACGTGAACCACACCGTGATCTATGTTTTGTGTTCCAGGCCGTCCGTGCCTGGACGGTTCTGTGGGACCCCACCATGTTGTATGCATTTCATCCACACTACCCACACATTTGGATGGTGCTGGACAATAATTGGATGGTGTTGATTAACATAGACAATGATTGGATGGTGCTGATTCACATGGACAATGTTTGGACAGTACTGATTGTGAATCATATACATCTAAAATTTTTTCAACAGTTGCAGGTGTAACATGTGTATCACTATTCACAATCATCCCACGGGGCCCATCCATTAGATGTAATCCAAGTTCACTTGAGGCCCATTGGTGTGGCCCATCCATGAGGCCCATCATCATGTATATTTAAGGCCCATGTGATGGGGCCCACCTGCCTTGTATTTAAGGCCCATATGATGGGGCCCACCTATTTAAATCTGAGGCCCATGAATAAGGCCCATTATATGTATCTGTGGCTTATGGGCAAGGCCCATTGTGATATGTATTAGGCCCATGTCGTGTGGCCCTTTTGAAGTATTCAAGGTCCAAATACGTGCCCATTTGATACATTTGAGAACCATGTCTAAGGCCCATTGTAATGTATTTGGGGCCCATGGGTTAAGGCCCATTGTGATGTATTTGGGGCCCATGGGTTGAGGCCCATTGTAATGTATTAAGACCCGTGGGTTGAGGCCCATTGTGATGTATTAAGGCCCATGGGTTGAGGCCCATTGTGATGTATTTGGGGCCCATGGGTTGAGGCCCATTGTGATGTATTAAGGCCCATGGTTGAGGCCCAGTGCGATGTATGTATGGCCCGTTAAGTTGGGTATGAATTCCTTGTATGGGCCACTCCTTGGGAGAAATGTTGGTTAAATGGCCACATTGTTGGGCAATGATGATTTAATGTCCACTTCGTGACCTTTCCTTAGGCCTTGTTTGGCCGATTCCGATTGTCGAGGCCGATTATCAGTGCCGGTTATCAATACCGATTATTGATACCAATTATGAGTATGGGACAGCATAGCATCATGATATATACCCATACGCATCATCTGTATGGTTGTTATGAGATGTGGTTGATCATTGCATATGTTATTGCGCAGGTTATAAGACTCCCTGATAGGCGGAGGTTATCTCACATGAATGTACGGTATGCGCAGGATTGATGCATGACTGGATTGTATGACTCATGCATCCTGCATTGTGTGTTGTGATTACTGTACGCCCTAATGACATCAGGGTCCTAGCCTCGATAGGCATATCGTGGATGGCCAGATGGGACATCGAAAATGTTTGGTTCTAACATTCGGGCGTCATAGATGTCCTTGGGTGAAAATTCCTAAACCTCCGTGGCCAGGAGACGCCCCAATGTTGAGACCGAGTGGATATATATATGAGCGCATGAGGACCGTATACCAGTAGGCCGCGTCTCCCACTGTGTCATGGTCGGTTGGGAGGGGGTGTGACCTTACTCGCCTGAGTGAGGGGGCATTATCTAGGTTGAGTTTGACCAGCTTGAGGAATGGGTCTGCTATCGACGAGCCAGTCTCGATATTGGCAGGCGGATAGTAAGGTCTCTTTCACTTACTTAGTTGTGCACTCGGATAGGAGCGACAAGCTGGCGTAGAGTGTAATAGACCCCGATGATTTTTTCCAGAGAGGAACTGTACTGGTATGTGGACTTATTGAGCAGGAGTTGCATACTCATTCATTCATTCATTCACTATCCACTCGGGCTGGTGGTGCCAACTATTTGTTACGTGTACCTTCGCAATGGTCAGGATTTCGGTTGGGGCGCGCGACTAACATGAGATCAAGAGTTTACCACATTGAGTCTAACTATCCAAATTTAGGTATGAGACTGGTTTGGATAGAAGTCCCTTGTGATAGACCCCATAGCCTGCAATACTATGTACTAACATCCCGACTTCACACTCTAGCATAGTCATTCCATTTGCACCGCATATCGCATTACATCCACAGCATATGACATTTTGGGTTACTATATTTCTGCATTTATATGGCCTAGATACAACTGACGGTATTCATGGACTCTTCAGGATTTGCATATGCATTGCATCATCGGCATCTGATATTTGACTCTCTATGATTCCGCATTTGCATAGCCGATCGACATGCCAGTATTTCTGATATTGCATTATTTATGGACTTACTAGTATATTTTTGCTTACTCTGATATCGTATGTTTTATGATCTTGCCTATATTTTCGATATTATATGATTATAGCATTGTATTGGATACTTGGCACGTGCATCGAACACACTTACACCACCCTCTAAGCGTTCTATGAGCTTATGCATGATAGATGCGTGCAGGTGGCGTTAGGTTGCAGTAGCGTTGAGATGGAAGCAAGCAGCTGTCTTCTAGAGCTTTGATTTTTGACATATGTATTTCCCTTTCAGCATTGTATTTAAATGTTTATATTAGTGGATATGTGATGATGATGTTGCCTTTATGATTTGGGTATACTTGTGGTTATGCTTCTTACGAGACAAATTCATGTTGGAAAATCCTCCTTGTAGGATCCCAGGATCGGAACCTGGCATATGGACAATGGGAGCCGAGAATGGGGTACTACGGAGGCTGTTGGCATCGGATTCAGCAATCGTGAATTTTGTGACCCCAGTTTCCGAATTTGGGGCGTGACAAAAGGATAGAGAAAAGACTGACAAAATCATGAGTAAAATAGAAGAAAAAACAGATTGTTCAATCCCACCTAAGGTCGGTTCGGTCCGACCAAAATCGTACAAAACGGTCCAGCAAGAAATCAAAATTTTCAGGCTTAATTCGGTCCGACCTGAGCCAACTTTGTTCCCACTAAAATTTGACAGATTCTGCACAGATTTTTCAAATGCGACTTCGGTACGACCAAAGCGTAACGAAAGTGTGGAAATTGAAGTCGGTTTAAAGACGATGCGAACTTTTACTATTTAAAGGAGTTTTCTTAGTTATTTTATATACAAATTAAGGTAGGAAGAGGAGAGCAAGGAGTGGTGGTGCTTCAAGGAGCTTTTCCTGTTCACAACCCCAAGTGTAGGGTCACGATGTAGTAATAATCTCGGTGATACCGAGGTCAAATCCACATGGACTAATCTTATGTGTATTCTGAAAGTAACTATAAGTAGAACTAGAAGAAGATGTAATTCTAAATTTGAAATTAACGGAAATAATTGTGAGGGATTTAATTAGAAACTTAAGAATTCAAAAGTGGGAACTAGGGTTTCCGAGGATCCACTTGTAGCAATCAGGGTGATACTATGCTTGATTTAAGGACACAACTGGAATCAGAATGTTGTCTTATCCAGTTGGAAGATATAGAAATTAAGATCAAATCTGAACTTCCATTGACCTAATTCTCAATGGATGAGAGTTGTGAGAACTGGAAGTGATTCCATCACCTAGCCATTCCCAGGAGACAATGGCAAACAACAAGATACACCAATCCCACAATTAATCATAAGAGTATTACGAAAATTAGAAGGGATTCCATCATGCAACTATGCCCAAGGGACGATGGTGAACAATAAGATTTCCTAATTTCACAATCTCAAAGCATGAAAAGAAAATACTCAAAGCTATTGCAGATCTATTGTAATTTGAGTCACAACAAACCATTAAAAACTGAAAGTATTCCTTAAATATCAGATAAGAGTCAAAGAGAGTTCAACATAAATATTAATCAAAGCAATAAAAACATCCCATCACGCTACAAGCTTCACCTCTTAGCCCTTGCTAAGAAGTTTAACCAACCATAGACATGATTGGATCTAAAACCCTAGAAAAAAGCATGAAAACTAAGGAAGAAAGAAGAAAAACGCTTAGCGACGGCTCTCCACCCTTGTACTTCACTCTTCCAAACCCTAGATGAATAACCCAAGGATGCCTTGGGGTCTCCTATTTATAGTTGGGGTGCTCCAAACCTCAAACCGACATAAGAAATTCGGAAACCGCCTCAAATTTACCCACTCCACGTAACTTCTGTGTAAGTCTGCGTAATTGTGCTTTTTCCGCGTTCTTGTAACTTCATCCGAACTATATAGCCTTCTATGTCATTGAACCTACCTTCGATGTCATCGGGGGTGTCTTCGATGTCATCGAAAGGTGTTCGAGGAATCGATAATGCATCCAAAACAATCTAGAGAGTTAATTCAATTTCTTCGATAAATTCGATGTCATCGAAGAGGCCTTCGATGTCATGAGTAAGTCTTCAATGTCATCGATGAGGCCTTCGAGTAATCCAATATTGTGCCCAATATGTCCAGCGAGTTCTGCCGAAAATTCACAGAAAATTCGATGTCATCGAACTGGCTTCGATGCCATCGAGCAAAGCTTCGAGTCATCGAACAGGTCATCGAGTCATCGAGAAATGTCTTCAATTTGTCCAACAACCAACTCGATTTTCATTCATAAATTCGATGTCATCGACCCGTGTTCGATGTCATTGAATGGTAGCTTTGATGTCATCGAAAGATGATCGATAACACAGTTAATGTGAATTCTGCACTTATTCTTTTGACTTCTTTCCTTCTCCACTTGATTTTTTGAATCTTGGGACCTCAAAAACATGAATAAAATAAGACATTAAGCAGTATCATGTTCATAAAACCAAGATATAATGGGGGATAATATGCAATATTTGACCATCAACACTTCCTTCTTCTCCAATCTTTTTTATTCTAGTTAGTTTTTATGTTTTTCTTTAAGATTTTTATTTTAACTATGTCTTTGGTTGGCTAATCTCTTAGCTAAGGCTAAGGGATGAAGCTTGTAGTTAATTTCATTATTTAGTTTATTTGATTCAGCAAATAATGGTTGAAATTTTGATATTAGATTGAATAGATTTGATTTTACATTAAATACTGAGTTGTTTATTTCTTGATTTATTGTACACGTTAAGTGTGATGAATGCTTGATTTAACAATTTTTTAGCCTTGACCTAGAGAAGGAATCAATCTGTATAATTGATTGATCCAGTGATGCCCAGGGTGCATTGGATGCTTTTGATTCCCTGTGATTGATGTCCGAGTGCTTTATGAGAGAATTGTTCAATTGAATTCATATTCTAACCTTGTTTATGATTGGTTTAACTGTTATATCTTCCGATTGGATAGCATGAGACTTCGATTCCAATTGAGTTATAATCGTTGAATTAATAAAATAGATATTGTGATTGCTATTAGTGGATTCCTAAATCCTTAGTCTTTTATCTTTCTTTTTAAAAACCCTTTTTTAAAAACTCGTTGTATTAAAAACCCAGACAAACCATTGGACTTAGATTAGTTCTAAGCCGTGTTCTCCATTCCTTGTGGATTCGACCTCAGTCTCACTGAGTTATTACTATAGTACAACCCTGCACTTGGTATTGTGAACAAGTTTTTGGCGCCATTGCCGGGGAGTGGCGTTGAACACGATTAGGTTTAAGTTTTCTAGGTTTAATTTTTGTTTTAGGTTTAATTTTCTAAATTTCAGATTTTTTTTCTTTCTTTTAGAATTTGTTCTGTTTTAGATTTTCTAACAACACTAACATTATTGACTTGTTTGGTTTTATAGGATTCTAGTTCTAGGTCTTCTATATGGGTAATATCTTTCCTCTCTCTTGTTCTATTTGCTTTCATAATTGTTATAGGACTTATAACTTAGGATTAGAAGTAGAGTTTTGTGTGGTTCATACCTAACTGGGTAAGGGATCATACATCGAGACTTCTAAGTGAATGAGGTTTAGTCGACGGGCTTGCGATCCATCGATGAGTTAGAAAACATCTAAATACTCCTGAAACATCATCTGAAACCATGGTTGAAGAACAATATTTTGATGAGAATCATGTGCATCACACGCCACCTGTCAGGACGGTATGTGATGAGAATGAGGTGCATCGGGTTCTACCGACTCGGACCCTACATGATTATTTACAGTCGGTGATAGCAAGTACACCTTCCTACATGATTTTTCCAACCAACACAAGAAATGTGGACTTCAAACCCGATATGATCCAATTACTACCTAAATTCTACAGACTTGATTCAGAAAGTCCATACCTTCACATAAAAGAATTTGAGGAGATCGTCACAACCATACACTTTAATAATGTCCCTCCTGACATGATCAAACTCAAGTTATTTCCATTCTCTCTAAAGGAGAAGGCCAAATCATGATTCCACTCTTTAAGGCCTAGATTCATTGGTACATGGATTGAGATGAATCGGGAGTTCCTTAAAAAGTTCTTCCCGGCTCATAAAACCAACACTCTTAGACTGGACATAATGAACTTTTCCCAGAAAAGAGATGAAACTTTATTCGAGTGTTGGGAACGGTTCAAAGACTTACTTCTCGCTTGCCCACACTATGCTTACAAAACTTGACAAACCATTGATCTTTTTATGATGAACTTATTTTAAATATGTGCTAATTTATATAGATGATGTGTAATGGCGAGCTCATGAATAAGGAACTGGAAGAAGCTTGTAATTACTTTGACATGCTAACTGAAAACGCCCAATCATGGGACACATCAAACCGAGCTAGTAATCCCAATGAAGTGCCAAGAGAGAAAGGAGTACATGTACTTAAGGAGGACGATGACATTAGTGCACAGTTGGCTAACCTCACACGGAAAATTGAGGACTTGGAATCTAGGAAGGAATCAATTCGACCCAAAACAGTCGTTAAAACTGTATGTGAAATTTATGAGACAGATGTACACCTAACTAAAGATTGTCCTACAATCCTAGCTTTCCAAGAGATGTTGCATGTTCAAGCAAACGTTGCAAATGCATACCAACGACCCTTTAGTGCACCAAATTCCAACACGCGCACTCCTGATTGGCGGAGCTTTAATTGGAGAAATGGACCAACTGCAAATGTAACCAATTATCCCCAAGGCCCATTTAGTGGACCCCCACCCAGGAGAACCCTCAAGGACACATTGGATGCTTTCATGAAAGGGAAACTGCAGGCTATGAATGAATTTAGAACGTTGGTCAAGACTTGAGACACGATTAAATGTTAGGGGGACCGGGACCTTTCCAACCTAGCCTCAACCTAACCCAAAAGGTCAAGCTCAAATAAGTGATCTCAACTCTTCGACTCAACATGTGGAACATGTTCAAGCCATCACCACCCTAAAAAGTGGAAAGGAAATTGATAAAGAAATTCCAAGGTTAAGAAACCTAAGGAATCCAAAAATTCAAAGGATGGTGGGGAATCTAACAATTCTCTACATGACAAAGAGCCATCGCAAGAATACAAACCTGTGGCCCCATTTTCCCAACGTCTCATCACGTTAAAAAGGCCAAGTGAGAATCAGGATATTTTATAGGTTTTTCAACAAGTAAATATTAGCATCCCCTTGTTGGATGCAATTAAACAGTTCCCATCCTATGCAAAATTCCTAAAAGATTTATGTGCGGTGAAGTGGAAATTGAATGTACATAAGAAAGCATTTTTTACTGAACAAGTAAGTGTCATCATAAATCAAAACACTCTTCCAAAATATAAGGATCCTGAAAGTCCTACAATCTCATGTGTGATAGCAAACTTCTGGGTTGATAAAGCACTTTTAGACCTTGGGGCTAGTGTTAATCTGATACCATACTCGGTATATGAGCAATTGGGCCTTAGTAATTTGAAACCCACCAAAATAACATGACAATTGACCGACCGCTCAATTAGAATATAAAGAGGTATAGTAGAAAATGTGTTAGTCCCAGTTGATAGATTCTACTACCCAATAGATTTCATCGTCTTAGACACACACACCCAGTTATAAATATGGGTACTCAAATTTCTGTCATATTAGGCCAACCATTCCTAGTCACTGCTAATGCCGTAATTAATTGCCGGAATGGAATTATGAAAAAATATTTTGGGAATATGATTGTAGAATTGAATGTGTTTAATTTGCACAAACCACAAGAGGATGAAGATATGATTCATGAGGTGAACTTGATTAAAATATTTGACGAAGAAGAGCCTCTTTCAACTGAAACTCCTGAATCACTAGAAGTCTACTTGGCAAACTTTGCAAATTCAAACAATCCTATGATTAGAGACATAGTTAATGCCTTGGGGGATTGTGTCCCGGTACCTGAAACTAACTGGGAAGATAATTGTGTTAAAAACTAACCCTCCACCAATGCTGAATTCTTACCATTATAGATGAAGGAGCTAAATTCTGAACTGAAGTTTGATACTTCAGATTTTAGGGAGACTACATTGCATAAATTTTCTAATATTCAATTGTTTGTATTCTCTTATTCACCTCAACATCCTCACATTGAAAATTTTTCTGCTGCAGGTGAAACATATACTCTTTAGACACCTTAAGAAGTAAAGGAGAAAATCTTTGATGACGTGCACAGATTTCTCTCCAGGACATCCAAACTTACTCCAAAGTACATTTATGGATGATCTTTTTGAAAACTTTACTGAGAAATCTGTTAAGATACTTGCTAGAGGAATAACCGATGACTCAGGATAAGTGATAGTTAGGATTAGGAATTTCTTTCTTTCTTAGGAGTGGGATTATTAGGATTAGTCTGTTTTAGTTTCGCTTTAGTTTCGTACTAATCCCTTTAAACATTGAAGACTTTGAATTGATTCATTCTTCTTCCTCAGGTACTATCTTTCTAACTCATTCCTCTTTTATTTGACTTTGTCTCATTGTTGCTATAATTGTATATTTCTTGCATTGAGGACAATGTAGATTTTAGGTTGGAGTGAGATTAGATATTTCTAATTGGTATTTTCTTAGTTTTGAGCAAACATTTTCAAAAATTTCAAAATTTCAATTTCAAAACTCTTTTTGAAGCTAGTTATGTTGTAAATCTAAATATGTTGTGAGTATTAGGAGAAGATATAGAGTTTGTTTTGGAAATCTTAAGTTTAGTTTAATTAGTAGACTTTTGAATAAGTTCTTTCAATGAATTGATTAATAGAAAAGTTAACCATCAATTGAGTCTAGTTCATGAATTCACACCCAACTCATATTATGTGAAGATAACTTGAAATCTCAGTTTTAGCTTAATGATTACTTAAAAGTGATTAGGAACCAAGTCTGGAGATCCTTATCTACCTGAAGTATGAAAATAAGAAGAAAAAGATGAGCTAAAAAAACAGTGAGATTGAAAATGGCTACCTATTAGATATGCTTCAATGAGAAATTAAAAAAAGAAAAGAAAAAAAAAGAACAGTGTGAAAGCCTTTGATATAAAATGGGAGGATGGAAAAATAAGTGAGAAGGAGATATGTTCGAAATCAGTAAATTGTGTTGATCTATCCACTTGGAAGTGATGAGTATGCCTAACATTATGAAAGAAGGTTACCTTATATAGAATATAAGTTGGGAGTCACTGAACACACTAGAAACTTAATGTTTGATTCATTCTATTTAGTAATTGAAGAAGAAGAACTTGCTTTAAAAGATTACTATTGACATTGAACTTTAGATTGATGAAATTTCATCCTTATATCTTTGAATTTTACTCACATGTATAGGATTGCACACGATATTATTTTTTGAAAATGATTTGAAAACCGAAGGCTTGAAATATTCATTCTTCTCATGTTTTGCTCGGGACTAGCAAAATATTGGTTTAGGGGTGTGAGACCCGTATCCTAGTCCGTACCATTTCGTAGGCTTCCGCAGTCCTCCCGGTTGAATTCCGGCGACCTGCGATGCGTAGATAGCAGTTGCGCACAACCCTGAGTCATATCCCATATTCTGGAGTTGGCTCGACCCGAGACTTGTACCCTTGCGACCGCGCCGTCACCGCAGTTCCGACGTCGCGTCTTGCGCGTTGAGGTGATACCCGGGCCAGAAGATGTGGACCCGCGTTCAGTTCGAGAAAAATGCCGCGCATTTACAAAACCCAAGAGAAACTTTCAAATCAATCCCATCAATCAAGTACACATCACCTCACATGTCAAGTACATGTCCCATCCCCAAGCAACCCCTAAAGTCAACTCTCCCTCTCTCTCTCTCTCTCTCTCTCTCTCTCTCTCCACCCATCAAGTACACCCATCACTCACTCACCCATCACACCCCATCACTCCATCACCCATCCCTCTCTCTCCTTACAACCCTCTCTCTCTCATTTCTCACTCCATCTCCCAAGCAATAATGGTGGAACCGTCTAAGGGAGAGGAGAGACCTAGTATGACCCACCTTCCTACCACCCAATCCCACCATCTAAAGCCCATCTCAACCGTTGAAATTCCCCCCTTGGAGCCCTTGATCGCATCGGTGGAAGGAGTCCAAGATCTAACGATGGATGTTCATCATCTCAATTTTTATGATTTGAGGGCCCACATGTGGTGGAACCCATCTTGATGTATGCATTGTATGGAGAGGGGCCCATAGTGGTGGGGTCCCTCCCTGTCTCATGTTTATATATATATATATATATATATATATATATATATATATATATATTTATCTCTCTCTCTCTCTCTCTCTCTCTTTCCATTTTGTGGCCCACCTTGATGTTGATCCATACCATCTACTTGTGTGGACCACCGTGATGTATATGTTATTCCACACCGTTCAGATGCCTTGGACGGTGGTACCCACTTGAGATAGGTGCTGTCCAGCACGTGGGCCACCTTGATTTATGTATTATATCCCAGCCGTCCATCTGGATGGTGGGCCAGCAGGCCACACCACGCAGCAGTAGCTGCTGTGTTGACGATCAACAAGTTTTGTGGGTCCCACGACTACACTGTAGCTTGTAGCTGCTGTGGTATTACGTCAGCAATTTCTGTGGGGTCCACGCAGCTCTTAGCTGAATGACATCAGCAAGTGTGGGCCCTGATCACAAGGTACGTGCTATATCCAACATCGTCCATCCATCTCCAGCTGGTGGAGCCCCATGAGGTATGCGTTGTATCCAGCTGTCTGGACGTGGCCCACCTTGATATTTGATGTTTTATCTATGCTGTCCATAGCTGTACCATGTCAGCAAGTTTGGTGGGCCACCATGATGTATCTGTTCCATCCAGCCATCCATTTGGATGTTTTGCTGGGTGGGGCCCTCCTTAGATGTATGTGTTGTACATACATGTTGTCCAGCATGTGGAGCCCATGTGTGATGTATCTGTTTTATCCCAGTCGTCCATCATTTGGATGATGGGACACCACCGTGAGGTATCTGTTTAATCCATACCGTCCAGAATATTTGGACGGTGCTGGACCACGTTTGGGCGGTGCTATGGACCACACCATGTTATATGTATTTCATCCACACCGTCCACATATCTGGACGGTGCTGGACATATTTGGACTGCACTGTACTGCCCCACCATGATGTATTTGTTTCATCCACACCATCCAGATGATCTGGACAGTGCTGGACGTGTTTGGATGTGATGTGGACTCCACCATGATGCATGAATTTTATGTCCATGTCGTCCATCTGCTTGTCCCACCTTGATGAATGTGATTCATCCACACCGCTTGGCCATGATCGATGGGCCCACCTGCCGTGTTATCGCAGGTCCCACCATGATGTACATGTTTCATTTATGACGTCCACTTATGCGGCCTGTGGATGCGGCCGACTTGATGTATATGAGGCTCATTGGTGCGGCCGATTGAGTGGCCCGATGTGATGTTTTTGTGGCCCAATTAGTAAGGCCCGTTGTGATGTTTTTGTGGCCCATTTAATGAGGCCTATTATGATGTGCGTAAGGCCCATGAGTGTGGCCCAATGTGATGTATATGAGGTCCATGAGCGAGGCCCAATATGATGCATATGTAGCCTATGAGTGAGGCCCATCGTGATGTGTATTAGGCCCGTGTGAGCTGCCCATTATGATGCATATTAGGCCGGTGTAAGTGGCTCATTGTGATGTATATTAGGCCCATGTGAGCGGCCAATTGCGATGCATATTAGGCTCGTGTGAGTGGCCCATTGTGATGTATATTAGTCTCATGTGAGCGGCCCATTACAATGCATATTAGGCCCATGTGATGAGGCCCATTATGATGTATATGCGGCCCATGAGTGAGGCCCAATGCGATGAATGTGTGGCCCTTGTGTGAGGCCCAAAGCGATGTATATAATGACTGATGTGATGTGTGATTTCGCCATGATGTATGTAATGATGTTTATGTGGGCCACTCATTGGGAGCGATGTTGGTTAAACGTCCACATTGATGGGCAATGATGGTTAAATGTCCACATTGTGACCTTCCCTTGAGCCCATTATTAGGCCCATTCTTGTTATGAGTAGGCCGTCTAGGCCTATCCTTGATATGAGGAGAGTACACCATTATCATATAACATGCTTAATATAGCTTCACGATTCATGCCCATACGCATCATATGTATGCTTGATATGAGGAACGATTGATCATAGCACATGCCATTGGGCAGATTATTATGGGACTCCCTAATAGGAGGAGTTATCCACATGAGCGCGCGGTACGTGCATGTTTGATGCATGATTGGATGGTATAACTCATGCATCTTGCATTTTGTGATATAACCATCATACGCCCTAGCGACATCAGGGCCGTAGCCTCCATAGGCATATCATGGATGACCAGATGGGACACCGAAAATCTGTTCTAAATAGAGTGCTATAGATATCCCTGGGTGAAATTTCCTAAACCCTTTTGGTTCTGAAGGTTGCTCCAACGTCTAGACTGAGTGGATGCATGAGCGCATGAGGGCCGTCTATCATTAGGCCACGTCTCTCACTGTGTCGTGGTCGGTTGGAAGGGGGTGCGGCCTTACCTGCCCTAGAGGAGGGAGCAAAGCTAGGCTGAGTTTGACCAGATCAAGGAATGTGTCCGCTATCGATGAGCCGGGCCCGATATTGGTAGGCGGATAGTGAGGTCTCTTTCACTCACCTTGTTGTGCACGATGGGGTGACAATTTGGTTTGGAGTGTAATAGACCCCGGTGATGATCCTAGAGATGTACAATATGATATGTGGACTTACTGAGTAGGAGTTGTATACCCAACATTTTACTCATTCATTCATTCATTCACTATCCACTCGGGCTAGTGGTGTGAAATCAAGTCATCGTGTGTACCTTAGCGGTGGCCAGGATTTTGGTTGGGGCGCGCGACTAACCTGAGATCAGGAGTTTACCACATTGAGTTTGACTATCCAAATTTAGGTATGGGACTGGTTTGGATAGAAGTCCCTTGTGGTGGACCCCGTAACCTGTGATACTACGTACTATCATCCCGACTTCACACTTCAGTTTGATCATTTCATTCGCATCGCATATTGCATTGCATCCTCAGCACATATTATTTAGTTTACTATGCTTCTATATTCATAACCTGATGAGGTTGACGACATTCGTGGACTCGTCAGGATTTGTATATTGCATTGCATCCTCAGTAGATGATATTTGGCTTACTATGTCTGCGCATTGCATAGTTGATCTACATTGCTTCCTCAGTATATGATATTGGCTTATTGTGTTTTTGCATCGCATAGCCTGGATAAGGCTGATGATATTTATAGACTTACCAGCATGTTTCCGCATTACTCTGATATTGTAAGATTTATGGTTTGCCAGTATTTCTGCTTACTCTAATATCTATATGCTTAGTACGTGCATCGCACACACTTACACCACCCTCTAAGCTTTCTATAAGCTTACGCACGATAGATGTGTGCAGGTGGCATTAGGTCGCAACAACGTTGAGTTTGGTGCATGCAACCGTCTGATGGAGTTTTGATTTTCGATATATGTATTTCCCTTTCAGCACTGTATTCAAATGTTTATATTAGTGGATATGTGATGATGATGTTGCCTTTGTGATTTGGGTAAACTTGTGTTATACTTCTTATGAGACAAATGTACGTTGAAAAATCCTCCTTGTAGGATCCCAGGATCGAAATCTAGCGTATGGGCGTTGGGAGCCGAGAATGGGATACTACGGAGGCTATCGGCACTGGATTCGGTAATCGGGAATTTTGTAAGCCCGATTTCCAGGTTTGGGGCGTGACAAGGGGTGTGTTGAGTGTGAAATATTGCATATTCCCCCCTTATTATTCATTGGTTTTGAGAACATAAATACGCTTAATTGATCTATTTTCACATGTTTACTCTTGCAAGGTGATTTTGAGAGATAAGGAGAATAGAACGCTTATCAAAAGATTACCAAATGAAGATTTGGAGATTTGGATGTGTTTAATAAAGAATTTATATGCCAATGATCTAAGAAAACCAATTTCAAAGGATGGAGAAAAGACTAACAAAATCACAAGACAAATAGAAGAAAACAGATTGTTCAGTCCCACCTAAGGTCGGTTCGGTCTGACCGAAATCGCACAAAACAATCCAGCAAGAAATCAAAATTTTCAGTCTTAATTCTGTTCGACCTGAACCAACTTCGGACCCACCTAAATTCGACAAATTCTACACAAAATTTTCATATACGACTTCGGTGCGACCGAAGTGTAACAAAGTGTGGAAATTGAAGTCGGTTGAAAGATTGTAAACTTTTACTTTTTAAATGAGTTTTCTTAGTTGTTTTAAATACGAATTAGTGTAGGAAGAGGAGAGCAAGGAGTGGTGGTGCTTCAAGGAGTTCTACATTCTTCTCCAATCTTTCTTTTCTATTAGTTTTTATGTTTTTCTTTAAGAGTTTTATTTTAACCATGTCTTTGGTTGGCTAATCTCTTAGATAAGGGTAAAGGATAAAGCTTGTAGTTAATTTCATTATTTAGTTTATTTGATTCATCAAATAATAGTTGGAATTTTGATATTAGATTGAATAGATTTTATTTTACTTTAAATATTATGAGTTGTTTATTTCTTGATTTGTTGTGTACGTTGGCTGTGATGAATGCTTGATTTAATAATTGTTTAGCCTTGACCTAGAGGAGTCAATCTGTATAATTGTAACATCCCGAATTTTTGCCAACCTGGGATTAGACGTCCTTAGGCAATGAGTCGCTCCTAACACCTTATTAACCTGTCAGAACTCAATCCCAAAGTCTAAAACCATTTTTGAACCCATTTCCTTCACAAATCCCACCCTTCACCATCATGTTCTTTCAATTTTTCTAAGTACTTTCACCCTAGACACTATCTTAAACTAGCTAAGTATTATAACTTGGATTACTTTATATACAAACTACAAAGGCTCAGGTACCACCTCAGACAGAAATTAATCAGGACTAAATCCTTTAGAAATTAGGCGAGAATTAGCTAGTGTTAAACTAGAGTACCTGTGAAATTAGCACCAATCACTTTAAATACGATTCGCAAGACCCAAAACTTGTAGAATCATTGACGCTAGGTTACCCTAAAATCTAGGATCAATCTCATTACCCGGCTGCTCTCGGGAGCATCTCGAAACTCCGTATCAGATCTGGACCGCACGTCGGAAGTCCAATTAACACGAAGTTAAGGAATTAGGACCGCCTTGCTGGGCTTGACAACCATCTTGGAAATCAAATCCAGATAGTGTCCCAGCGCTATTAGCTTGAGCTCGGAGCGGGAAGTGTGAGAAATGTGAAAATAATTCTAAATTAAATTCAAAATAAATAAATCTGGCACATGTCGCTTGTGGATCAGTATTAAGCAACCAGACCGTCAGAATCAGACCAAATAACACCCTCGGATCAGGGATATTTCCCCAAACATATCCATGTACTCGGAATCTCCGATCGAGTTCCGCTGACCGTTGAACTGAAACTGGTCCGCCACGCGTGATCTGAGAACCCTACTGGAACGAAAACTTAATGGTACCTAGATCCAGTGTTCGTGAGCTTAAGTCCGACCTTTGGCTCAAGGGGGCCGCCAGAGTCCTCCGTTGAGCTGGAACTGACCCACTTTGGTTATAACCTAAGTATACCTTGACCTGAAGTCTATTTCGGTGAGTTTTTAGGATATATAAGGACCTTAAAACCCTCTCTCATTCAGCCATACAAATTTGAGAAAAACTCTAGGAGAGAAGAGAGAAAAGAGAGAGAAAGTTAGAGAGTTGTGGGAGGATTCTTCCTACCCTTTTTCCGTGCCGCTACACAAGCTTCACCACTCCATTCTAAGCGTTTTCCCGGCAATTTCGGCGTCATTTCTAGGTAAGAAACCCTAACCCTAACCTATTTTGGGGTTTTGATGGTTTTAGGTTATGAAATAGCTAACCTATTTCATTCTATAGGTTACCAAACTGCCGAATACGGAAGCTTAGCAACCTATCTGATTCGTTATGATTCTAAGATGAAAGGTGCGGACTTTAGATGTATAGGTTATGGTTTTCAACACTTTCAATGTCAGATAATGATAGATTCATGACCTGCATGCAATTGCACATGTACAAAGTGCTATCTGTTTTTCGTTTCGATTAAATACGAAGAATATGAAATTTTGTGTATTCTAGGTATTTGTAGAAAGTACCGTATACGTATAAATTTTGGAAATGTGTTTGCCATGATTATTTGCTATATGAACATATTATATATGTGCATAACACTTACTTGGCGAGAGGGTTCGCCCTAATACATGTTTTTGCTAATATACACTATGTATGTTAAAATAGTGTATTCGAAGTGTTTGTGAAAATGACCGAATGAATATAGAATTCACATTCGTGCTCACCATGACTGATTGTCATGGATACATGATTATTGTATAGGCGACACCCCTTTGACGAAAGGAGTTGCCCTAAATCACGCCACGACCAATATACACTATATATGCTAAAACGTGTAGCCCAAGTGTTTGTGGAAATGACTGAATGAACATGGAACTTGGATTCCTGCTTGCTAAGACTATCTGTCGTGGGTGCACGCGTGTTATAATTGGGGCAACTCCCTAGTGAAAGGATTTGGCCTTATACCTATGTGATCAACATACGTCATGTATGTTGATGTATGTAGTTTAAAGTGTTTGTTGAAATGACTAAATAAATATGGATTTATGATTTATGCCTGCCAAATGTATTGAATGTAAGAACATGATTGATGTGTATGCGACAACTCCTTGCTATAAGGATTTGTCCTATTCTATGTTGAAATCAACATACGTCATGTATGTTGGAGTGGTGTAGTTTAAGTGTTTTCTAAAATGCCTGTGTAAGAAATTGTGTGACGAACTAAGTTTAATAGGGTGTTGAGATAGGATTCTCAGCTACCTTAGAGATGTATATGATTTCCTCCATGTTGCTTGTTTAATTTAACCGCTTATTTATGAAATATAGGTGTTTGTATTTTCTGTTTATATTGTGCTTTATTACATGTTTTATGACATGCTTGTCAACATGCTTGAATCACTTTGTTTATTCTGCTTTACTCTACATGCTTCTGGTCATGGATTGATTGTGTTTGGGGCTATGATTATAGTCCAGGCAATTGGTAACGGGATTGAATTTGTGACTGAGATTCATTTGCCACGTGAGATGTGTTCGACGAACCCGAGTTGTACTTCGGTTGGCGATAGTGGTTAGCCACACGAAGTGCTTATGCGCTTCATATCGTTCAACTTATTGTGCACTCGAGCTAGCTGAGCTCATCAAGTAACCCAATCTGTCTAATGTATGTTCACCATGTTTGGACGCTACTGCTTGAACCTAGGGTACCAAACTTACTAGTGAAATCCCGTTAACCATGGTACCTCGATCCGCTAAGACTCATGAGCCGGGCATGGTGGTATGGGACACCGTGGTTTAGCTGTCGGCCTACGCTGGGGCCATGTGCCTCCCTGTAGTGTCCATTGAGTAACCAGACTCGTGAGCCAATTATGGTGGTATGGGACACTATATTCGAGCTGTCGGCCTACACTGATTGGTGACGAGCCCTTTGTAGTGACCTCGAGCATACTTTGAATTTGCAGTGAGGTGACGAGTTTTGCCACGGTGAATAGAGTATGAACTAGGCCTATATCAAGTTAGTGATGAACCGTTAAAAAGGTGATGGGGGAGTGGTGTAACGAATGCGTGTAACAGCCCTAATAGCCTTTGCAACGACCTAGAAATGCACCATCGTATGAGATTAACTAAGACTGACGACCCTAGAATGGATCATGTTTGGGAATGATACAAGGGAGGTACCTTAGTTTTCCAATATTGTTCTTTGAAATGGACTAATAGCAACTCGGTAATCATGCTCATCATCGCATTGCATGTGCCTGGAAGATGTGGAGCACTGAGGAATGCAAGCATGCTGCGAACGTAAGATGGTATCGCACGAGGGAATATGTGGTGAGGGCATGCATCATGACTGCATTCCATACTTGCATTAACAAGAGTATTTAGAATTGTTTGATTGTACTGCTTTATCATTACTGCTTGACTGTTTTGATAACATGTTAACCTATGCTTTACTGTTCCACTGAGTTGATCACTCATTCCCACGTTACAGGACGGTGTTCCGAACACCCACCAGACTTTGTCTGATTGCAGATGGCGACGCTACTCTTGAGGCAGAGCCAGACCTTTATGATAACAATGATGCTTGTTCGTGTATGTTGTATGCTGATGGCTTCAAGTGACCAGTGTCTTGATCGACGGGATTACAGGGATGTTGACTAGATAACACTACACCTTTGGTATAATTTGAAATTGTACTTGTAATTCATTAACCTGGTAACCTTATCACACTCTGGAGACTTACCATAGTCTATATCTTTTATGTATCTATCACAGTCTTTTGCTTGCAATTTAACTGTCTCTGAAGTATGATATGCTGTTTTGGTATAATCCCATTCATGTTTCAATGCTCTCATCATAATCATCATTATCTGTGTTGCATAAGTGATGCATTGGAACTCGGGAGCTGAGCTTTGCTCGACCCTCGATTTTCAGGGCGTTACAATAATTGATTGATCTAGTGATGCCCAAGGGTACGATAGACGCTTTTGATTCCCTGCGATTGATGTCTAAGTGCTTTATGAGAGAATTGTTCAATTAAGTTCATATTCTAACCTTATTTATGATTGGTTTAACCATTATATCTTCCAATTGGATAGGATAAGACTATGATTCCAATTTAGTTATAATCGTTGAATCAATAAAATAGATATTGTGGTTACTATAAGTGGATTCCTGGATCCTTAGTCTTTTATCTTTCTTGTTTAAAATTTTCTTTTTCAAAAAAATCTCGCCGGATTAAAAACACAAACAAACCATTGGACTTAGATTAGTTCTAGGCCATGTTCCTCATTTCCTATGGATTCGACCTCAGTCTCACCGAGTTATTACTACAGCACAACCCTACACTTGGAGTTGTGAACACCCGACTAGCATCAGTGCGCCCATTGCCCTTTGCATTCCTCTGGTGCAGACACTCATACATCCATAGGTACAGTCTCTGCTCATCCAGATTCGAGTGATAACATTTTAGTGCCATATGTGAGAATGATAACAAACCTAGTAAAGTTCCCTAACCTCAAACACGGCCTTTTATTCTTCCTCTCTACTACCTCAATGGCCAAGAAGAAGGTCAGAGTCTTGGCCGCCACCGAGCTTGTGTAGGAGGAACAACCTAAGAATCCTCAAGCTTCATAATCAAGCCCCTGGTCTTAGCCAACCTCGCTAATAATTGCATAGAGATCCCAAAATAGGGGGAGCTGGCTTGTTTCTCTAGAAAACCAAGTAGGGGCTTTGACTGGCTACATAGATCACATCATGAAGTTGCTAGAAAGGCAACACGTACTCACCGTCGATGAAAATAAGGAGTTAGGGGAAGCGATGGAGCAATCTCGCCCAGTACCTGTGCCCCCGAGCCATATGTTGTGAAAGCTCGACCAAGAGAGAGTATGCATGTCCCAGCACAAACCCTAGGAACCACAGAGCTCACCGAGTCGGACCTGTGGAATATGCTAGAAAAAAATGAGGAGAGCTCAAGGAAAAGCCCCGGAGGTCACGACCAATAATGATGTTCCTTGGGGAGTAGAGATGAAAGAAACTCGAGATCAGCTTGGTGACATCCAACAAGCCTGTCGAGCTAAGGCCTCAGCGTCTGTAGACGCTTTACTCGAGTTGACTGAACCTCCGTTCGTAGACAGCATTATGTAGGCTCAATTACCATTTAAATTTTGAATTCCCCTAAATAACTCCTTATTCGGGTTCGGGGGATCCAAGAGAGCATTTAGAATCTTTTAGAGCATAGATGGAGCTCCATGGAGCTTCTGGACCTATAATGTGCACGACATTCTCCCTAACGCTGATAGAGCCTGCTCGGAAGTGATTCAGGCACCTAAAATCTAAATCTATCAGCTCGGTTGTGCAACTTAGCAGAGTATTTGCCACCCAATTCATTGGAGGGACGAACATAAGGAAACCCTCGACCCACCTCCTCACAATAACACAGAGGCTATATTGTGTGGTTTAACGTAGAGCGTTTGCCACCCAATTCATTGGAGGGAAGGACAAAAGGAAACCCTTGACCCACCTCCTCACAATAACACAGAGACTATATTGTGTAGTTCAATGTTGAGGCTGTTCAAGTGGATGACTACTATGATGGGGTCGCCCTCACACCCATGATGGCCGGTCTCAAATAGGAGAAATTTCTTTTCTCGATAAGGAGAAACCCTCCGACAACTCTCGTTAACCTTCTTAACCGAGATAAAAAAAATATTCAAATGTAGAAGAATTATTCAATGCACGTAGAGCCACCCAAGGTGAAAACAACTCAACAAGAGATAGAAAACAAAAGGAAGGGAGGGAGATGCCCGGTACGAACTTTAAGAGGAAAAAAGATGACAACCAGAGCAGTGGCCCCCAATCCATCCGCCCTCCAGCAAGCCGATTCCACAGATACACCCCCTTGAATACCACGCTAGAATAGGTACTCATGGAGGTTAAAGAAAAGAGAATCCTAAAATTGCCAAATAAGGTGAGAGCGAACCCCGAGAAGAGACAAGAAGAAATATTGTCACTTTCATAGAGACCATGATCATTACACAGTCGAGTGTCTTAATCTCAAGGAAGAGATTAAGTCTCTTATTTAGAAGGGACATCTGTGTGAATTCATCGACAAAGGCAAAATGATCGACCGCTCAGGCACCAAGAGTGATGTGATGAACAGGCCGACAATGAAGCAATGGGAAAATTATGTACCATCTTTGGAGGACCTAATGGAGGTGGAGACTCAAATCAAGCGCGTCGAGCTCACCCTCGAAGTGCAACCAACAGTGAAAGAGGACACCAAGTTTACCTTACTGGACGACCCAACAAGGAACCTGGGATGAATTCGTGCAGTCTCACCTTCACTGAAGATAATGCGTGGGGAGTACATACTTCCTTTCCAGCAAGCACATGATGTGGTCGATGTTTCCAATCGAAGCTCCTACTTGGTTTTCTAGAGAAATGAGCCGGCTCCCCCTGTTTCGGGATCCCTATACAATTAGCAGTGAGGGTGGCTGAGACCAGGGGCCTAATTGTGAACTTGATGGTTCTCATGTTGTTCCTCCTGCACTGGCTCGACGTCGTCCAATACTCTTCTCTTTTTCTCGGCCATTGAGGTAGGAGAGAGGAAGAATAAAAGGTCGCATTTAAGGTTGGAGAACTTTACTGGCTTTGTTATCGTTCCCACAGACGATACAAAAATGTTATTGCTTGATTCTGGATTAGTAAGGACTGTACTTATGGACGTACGAGTGCCTGCACCAGAGGAATGCAAGGGGCAATGGGGGCATCGGTGTTAGTTGGGGACCCTCCGATGCCTAAGTTAGGTAGGTCAGAATATTGTAAAAATAGGACTTGAATCAAAGATTTGTGTGCCTACCTTCTTTAGTAGGCATGGGAGTTATTTATAGGATGCTTAGGCGGCTTCTGAGTTTATGTATCTTAATAGGATTGTCGGATACATTGAAGGGTCTGAATTCGAATGGGGATCACTTTCAAGAATATTGTTGAGCTCGCCTCGGTTGGCGTGATCTTTGGCTACGGTCTCGTTAGATTTGTCCTTTCTTGGTATGATGCATGATTCTCTCTGGATATCCCTCTTCCTAGCTTGAGTTCGGTCTGATCAACTCGAGAGGTAAGTCCTATCACCGAGCTCTATCTTTGAACAATTCATCTTGGCATATGGGTTACTCCTCACAGCTTGGTTCTCGGGCTTGAGCTTAGTATTAGCCTCTCGAGTTGACTAATCTCACATGATTGATACATTGATAACTTGAGGAGCCCGTTCGGGTGATTCTTAGTCAATGTCATTTTGAGATTCCCCCCTTCAAGCATGTCATCCCCTTCAAGTATGTCGTCCCCTGTGACAGGCCAGTTCAGTTTTTCTCCCCTTCAAGCATGTTGTCCCCTGTGACAGGTCGGTTTGATTTTTCTCATAACAGTTGCCCCCTACTTCTGAGCTTGATGTTTGCAAACTCGAGAATTAAGAGCCTGAACTAACCTATAAGCGTAGGATTCGAAGTTTGCCCGATCTTTTTCTTTTTTGAAATTATTGTTTAAGGATAAGGGCAGAAACCAAAAATGGCAGCATTTATCACGAGAGTCGAAAAAGATATGATGGCCGTTTCATAGTATGAGGGGACGCCCATTGAGTGGCGAGCGTCGTTTGAGTCTTCAGCGATTCACGGGCGGCCACATGTAGCTTGACCATTTAATGCTTCACTTGGGCGAACCCCGTGTCGCTACGTGGAAGTGCTCGTTAATCGAGGCACCTCCTCTTGCTTTGATGGATGCTGCCAGCATTAAATGTACTACTACTTGGTTGGTTATAAATAAGGCTTCTCCTCTCATTGTGCGCTTACTTGATTTTGTTAAGTCCAAGCTCTGCTAACCTGCTTTGTCATTACTCCCTTTGTCCTATGCATTTATTCTTAGTCGATTTGCAGCAGTCAAAGATCAATTCTTTCGGTAAGCACCAACCTGATCCCTTCTTCTCCTTTGCTCTTAACGCCCTTCTTCTGGTGTTTCCTCTTTTCCATGTCATTCGAGGAGAACTCCGAGGAGGCCTTTATTTCGGGGGCCTTACATGGGGTGTCTGTACATGATAGTACATACTCCCAGCTAGCTTCTTCGAGGGGACCACTGCCGGTGGTGGCACCTTATGTTAGGGAGGCTTCTTCACCTCAGGCGGAGGAAGCCTCCTCGCCTTCTTAGGGGGTGGCCTTATCTGCCAATATTTTTGTCTCCCATTTGCGGCCGGAGGACTTGCAGTCCATTTAGTCAGAGTTCGGGATCCCAAGCTCAGTGAGACTGCGGCTTCCACTAGCAGGGGAGCCCCCATGCCACCCTCCCATGGAGAGGTGGCCTTATATGTCATTTTCTTTTCTTGTGGCCAATGGCTGCCTTTCCATCCATTGGTGAGAGAGGTGTTACACTGCTTGAGGCTTGCTACAGAACAACTCAACCCTAATGTATGATGAGTTATCTTCAGATACTATGCTCTATGGACTAGGTCAGTAATTCCGAGCTCTCCGTTAACGAGCTTCTCTACTTAAACTAAGATAAGAGTAGCCCTAGCTCTCGAGGCTGGTATTACTTTTCCACCTGGCCGAACAAGAGCCAGGCTAACATAACAAATAACCCATCCTCTAACAAGGGCTGGAAGGATAGGTGGTTCCTCGCATAGGGAGAGTGGAAGGCTTCTGCTTCGGAGATATGAAAACTGCGGGCTAGAGTTCCCACCTTATTCACCCTCCTAGGTTGGAACCCGAGCTGTCGTCTTGTACTCGCCTTATTTTGTTTTGATTTTTCATGAATATCTGACTCATCTTGTTGTTTTTTTTACAGCTCTTCCTAGATCTCAACCCAAACTTTCGGTTCCTCTCCTGCGCTAGGTCAGGATCGGCCAAGAACAACCTACTGCCCAATAGGACTGTAGGAGGCTGATCACTCCACAAGTTCTATAGCAGGTTGGCTTGTCAGTAGTCGGGCCAATAGGTAACTAAAGTTTTCCCTATCGCAGCTCCCCTCCTTTTCTATTTCGTTAATTACTTGACTTTTTGTCCTTTTTTTTTTTTTTTTTTTGTAGAGATGGCTGATCGTCCTCAGCCGAAGAGTATGAGGCTTCCCTTTACAATAGAGATGAAATGGTTAAAGGCCACCGCAAGGAAGATCACCCCATTGACTCCTACTCGGTGTGTGCCTACAACCTCTCCTAATGGTGGTTCTATTAAGCCCTAGCCAGAGAGGCCGTTGGTTGAGGTCACGCCCGAGGTCCACCCTCCAACCATGCTGGTAGGGGTGGGGAGAGATGCTGCAGTAGTCCCCATGGAGTGCCAAGAGGCATCTGTAGTTACGGCCGCATAGGACTCACCTCCTTCAAACATGCCCTTGTGGGAGGTGGTAGACTTGGAGTCTTCCCTTGCCCGCGTTAAAGAGGACCGAGCTGAGGCTGCCCGTGCTCCAAAGGGTGCATCTGAGCACCAAAATTTAGCCCTCAAGGGGGTTGCTGTTGTAGGGGCATCGTCGTCTACGCCCCTCCCAAGGCATATGGTCGTGCTGGCTAATTGGGGACGAGTTCATGTCCCCGAGAAGGAAGTTAGTGTGATGCTCTCCTTGCATCCTGACCTCCATACATATCAAGGTAAGGGTATTGTTGCTTTCACTTATTTTTTAGTATGTGTGTGTGTGTGTGTGTTTCGACAAGAAACAAATGTGTTTCGTTTGGGGAATTATCATTCAATAATAACAAAGAAAGAATGAGAGAACAATCATCAAAAGGGATTTTATTTGTTCTGAATTCATTTACATCATCTTGATTCCCTTGATTCTGAAACAAAGTGTAAAGAATTAAAGTAATGAATGAAAGAAGAAGCAGTTCAATGGCAATTTCCGCAACATTTCGGCATGTTTTGTATTCATCTCAATGAGAGGAGTGTTGTGCGAGTCAGAGCATCTTCCATCTTTTTCTTCAATTAATTTAGAATATGAGCCAGAGTCGTAGGAAACATGAAACACTTGTATGCATGAAGAAAACTTGTATATTTGAAGGAACTCAAGAATTCCGACAGCATTTCTACTCCCTTGTATCGATCCCCGCACAACAGCATGTCCGGTGCAATGGATCAAATCCACTTCTTCTTCTTCTTTTTCGAAGGACCTTCAGAGGTCTTCTTCTTCTCAGGAGCTCTAACCTCTTCTTTGAAAACTTCTGCTACTCCAAATGAGAGAGGGAGTGGGGTATTTATAGGCCTCCACACGTGCAAACCCTTAATCTTTGTGCCATGGGGCCCACCTTCCATCAAATCTCAACCATTCAACTCATTCTGACTGAACTGGCATTGAGCAGGACCGCGCAACCAATAAGAGGGTTTACGTGGACCTGCGCAATCGGTACACCTTGTGCAGGTCGGCACAACACTATGAATAAGGGGTTTTGTGCGGACTCGCGCAATCAATGTGGTTTGCGCGGGTCGGCATAAAGCCATGGACCCCTTCTTTCTTTCTTATTTTTCCATGTTCCTTTCTTCCATAGTTTCCTTTATCTTCTATTCTTCTTTCTTCTTTCTTTCTTGTCTCTGATATCTTTTCATCTCGCATGATGGAAACTTCGTACATTTTTTATGTACCAACAGATGCCCCCTCTATCCTTCTTTAATTGATTGATGAAATCAAATGGAGGATCGATCTTCTTCTGCACAAAAATCCTTTCCCAGTAAAGGACTCTTCACAAATGTAGAGCTGATTTCATATCAGAGAAGGATCGTTTGAACGGAGAACTTCAACAGTCCAATTCGAATGGGAGCCTAATGAAACATGCTCAGATGAAGGATCATGCTCAAATAGATTGCTATCGAACTAATCACTATCGAAGGAATTGAGCTTGAATGAATTGCGGCTGAAGAATGATTGGATGATCCAGCCAAATGATTTATTGAATGGCACGAACGGAAGACTAAATGTCCGCAGTCGAATAGAAGACTGAATGATCGTGCTCGAACGGAAGACTGAATGATCGCGCTCGAACGGAAGACTGAATGATCGCAGTCAAAAACACCGAGTGAATGCCTCGATGAGAGAACAATGGCGGTAACGAAAGCACTCTATTTTCATAGCAGTCTATCAAATAGAACATCTTTCTACAAATATGGCGGCAAGTGCATCCACTACTGTTTTGACTCCCCTTGTTTGTGTAATTCTTTTATTTCCATCGAAACTTGTCGTCATAACAACTATGATGACTTCATCTTTGAGTAACTTGATCAGGGAATTGTCCTTCAATGCTGCTCCTGCTGTAACGATCTCTTCAATCAACTCCGACGACTCTTTCTTTGAACTCTATGGCCAATGAATTGTTCTTTAATGCTGCTCCTACTGCAACAATCTCTTCGATCAACTCCTTTATTCATACTCTGCATAATCCAGGTTTTCGAATGGTAATCTTTCCCACCAAATTAATCGGAATTAGTATCTCGAAACATCATAATTTTCCAATTTAGTTTCATGAAGTTTGAAGTATTTGGGAGAACCACCATTCAGAGAACATACATATATAAAGTAAAGATGTATAATGATCAGCAGAGTTTAATCAGACGTCATATTCAGAAACAATGTATGCATATCAGACAAAATAGAGCAGTGATATAAGCAGATAACATAATCATTAAAAAACATCACATGCATTCCATATCAGACACTAGATAAACCAAGGGATCTTAAAGCATAAGAATGGCATTAAATATGTGAATTATACCCAACCATATTCAAAATATCCAAAACATATACTGCCCCATATTGGCAGTAGAATGATCATTCAGCCTAGACCAAAATAAAATTTAGCCCATCCATGGGCACCCAGAAGTAATCATCAATAGCAAATCCACTCATGGGCATATACACCAAAAAAAATGTCAAACTGTTAGGAAGCTATCACATTCACTCATGAGGGCATAGAGCATAAAAAAAGATACTTATGCTCGTATGCAGAGATAAGTGTGGGTGAATGTGATAGCATTCAGAGACCCGTACTATGGAGCAGAGGAGGATGGCACCGTGTCGTCTCAACGGCACGTCATCAGATCAACCAATTGTTGTACAGTCTGTTGTACTCCGTGGACCAGCCGTTCCAGGATTGTAAGTCGCTCATTCATCGATTCCTTGAACTGGGAGACATCATGCTGAATTGTTCCAATCCAATCCTGGTGGAGCTTAAATCGTTTAACATGCCAGGGAGTTGATGTCGACGGTGCTTGATGGGGTCCGGGAGCTTCATCTCCAGCCATCTCAGTCCCTTCTATGGGAGTGTCACCTACCCCACTTTTCCTCTCTACTTGAATGCCTTCCTCAGGTGGATCCTTAGGATATTTATGAAACTTCAAATCCATCCTTTGAATGTTACTTTTGTTGAAGGTTTAGAGAGGAAGTACAGGATCACTTGTAGTTGGAAAGGCTATGGCATTGCATATTGTATGTATGATCCAGGGATATGGTAAGTGAACATCCCTCGCCGTATGGAAAGCATAAACCAACTGATGCATGATGAGGGTAGGCAGACAAATCTTGATCTCAGAGGTGACCGAATAAATTATCATAGTCATGAATCCTGTGAGATTTGCCCTGTTGGAGCCCCTGGAGTAGATGTTTGAAGCAAGGATATCATGCAAGACCCGATAACGTGGTTCCATGAATTTGGCTTTTAGGGCATTCCCTTGGTGCCACTGGACGTCACGATCATGACAAAGGAATTTGGTGACCTTGGACCGAACCTCAATATTTTCCATGTCCAACCTCAATATTTTCCATGTCCATATTTGGGAGTCCTACAGGTGATAAGGTAAGATTGAATATCCCTGCAACAAACCCAGGAGCGATCAGCACATCATCACCATCGACGGTTATGGTGATGGACGGAGGGTCGGATACTAGAGAATGACAAGCGGCGAAGAAATTATATGTTCTTTCAAGATGACAAGACCCGCCAAAATCAAGAATGGGCTACCAATCTATGGTAGCAAGCAGAGGTTCCAGGTTATATGGAATTAGACAACTCCTATTGACTTTTCTCTCCTGAAAAACCTTTCTCCCAGTGAACTTTTCCAAGACCAGATTTACTTTTACTAATGGAGGTGCTGGTGCCTCGGAACAGGACCCACCACGCGATCTAGTGCGCTGCCTTGTAGGGGTCCCACGTTCCGGGACTCCTGCTTTTTCTTTAAGGGCAAACACTTTTTGTCGGGAGGTTCTTGATGACTCACGAGGTCCGGATACTTTTCCTTTCTCTTCCCATTAGGACAAAAAAGGTTTTGAAGGATTTGGGAAAGAGGACAAAACCCACTAAAAAGGAGATACCCAAAAGAAAGTTGTAATCTTGATGTGTAGAAGGGTATTACCGGATTTGTGGAACGTTTGGGGCTGTCTGTTGAGGGACCGAGCTATCCGGTTGAGAGGAGAGAGCAGGAAAGATGAAGAAAAAAAATTCTGGAAAACATTTCCCCTTTTTCGCGCTCCTCCGCCTTATATTGAGCGGCAACTATCGATATCATCGATCCTTGCTTCGATGATATCGAGAGACCCTGATCGATATTATCGAGCCTGTCTTCGATATCATTCTCAATCACATGACTTTTCCCATTCCACGGAGGTGTCAATGGTATCAACCCACGATCGGTTAATCGAGAATGACTTTTCAAGAGATATATCGAAGATAGATATTTTTCGTTTATCCACAGTTTGACTAACATCCATGTATAGGAGAATATATCCTTGAATCAACCGTATACACAGCAAAATTTTGTACAGGCATTGTACAGATCAAAATTATAAACATCAAGCTGTTTATGTACAAAAGATGAGGTGAGACACCTCAGATATAACATTAAGAGTTCAACAAAAATTGCATCATTTCAGCAAATATCCAGATCTTGATGCATGACCTGGACTTGTTTTTCTATGCCCAATCTTTCTAGGCATAGGGAACATTCTTTCCTCTACCTTTGATGACATAGCAGTGGTTATTTGTGCGAGAACCTTTTATCACTGATATTCCTGAGAGGTCTAGGATTTCGCATTTTTCTTTGTTGAATGTAACCACATGCTCATTGTCACATATTTGAGAGATGCTTAGAAGGTTGTATGTTAATCATTTTATGCAAAAAGAATTCTCATTTTTGAGAGAATTTATTCCTTTAATAATTCTCTGTCCAATTACCCTAGAAGTGCTTCCATCTCCGTAGGTGACTATCCTATCGTTAATATCTGAATAGTTAGAAAGAAGGGATTTGTCACCCGTGACATGTCTTGAGCAACTGCTATCCAGGTACCACTTAGAATCATTGCCTATTATATGATTTGAGTGAGTAATAAGACAATTTTTCTTTTCTTTTACTATCCATTTTGTGACAAGGTCTTTGGCTGTGGTAGATTTAGTTTTCTTATTTAACTCAGCCACTTGATTCAAAAACTCCTTCATTCTGTCATTCATTCTCGATGGTGATGGATGTGTTTTTCTTCTATCCATATTCCTAGGTGGACTCCTGACATTTTACATTTCTCTGGTTGATTTGAGTTTACTCATATGATTCTGACCAAAGCTATAATGGGTCCTCCTAGGAGACATGCATTCGAACTTATAATGACCAGAATCACCACACAAATGACAAACTGGAGTAGTTCTTGTGTTACTTCCTGAAGCAGCAGATTTTTTAGCCATTTGTGCTGCATTTCCAGATTTTGATTTAAAATTTTCATATCCTAAGCCGCTCTTGTCCTTTCCAGGTCTTCCCATGCCTAAAAGTTTTTCTAATTTTTCACCACTTTGGGAAAACTTATAGTTTAGCTTAGCAATTTTTCTGGATTCTTCTAAATCAAACAGGAGTGTGTGATTCTCATTTTGAATGAGCATGTTTTTATCTTTTAATTGCTCAACCTATTTGTTTAGTTTTTCAAACTTTGTTTTAAGGTAGGTGTTGATTCTTTCAAGTCTATCATTATCTGAATGATATTGCTGTAAGTCATTGATTAGATGTGTATTAATTTCTACAGTTTTATCCAAGTCTTTTTGTAGCAATTCCTTTTTGTTTTCAGATATACTAAGTTTTCTAACAATGTTGATGCTATGAATATAAAGTTGATTATAGGCATCTTGTAGTTTATTTTGTTCTTCCTCTTCTTCTCCTCTAGTTTCCTCATTATCAGACGGAAATGATTAAGTGGCTTGTGGTTCCTTCTCATTTTCAGTTTCAATGGGAATGATTGGAGTGATGGAGACCATAAGAATTTTCAAGGATTTTTTATCACCATCGCTCTCTGAGTCACTAGATTCTGAGTTTGACTCTTCTATATCATCCCATGTGGCAGCCATTGATTTACCCTTAGTTTTTCTATTTGGGCATTCAGTAGATAAGTGTCCATACTTCTGACAGGCATAGCATTGTGGTTCGTTGGCCTTTTTAATAAATTTACCTGCAGAAGGTTTGTTGTCCACCCACCTTCCTCTGGAAGGACGAGCATGATTCTTCTGAAAGAATTTCCTGAATCATTGTGCCAGCAAAGCCACTTCCTCATCTTCATTTTCCTTTTCACTTCCACTGTCCTCATTCATTGTTTTCTTTGAAGTTTTTAGGACAGTTGTTTTGGATTTTTGGGTTTGTTTGAAGTGTAGTTCAAAAGTTTGTAAGGAACCTACCAATTCTTCTACTTTCATTTCATCAATATTCTTACACTCTTCAATAGTTGTTACTTTGGGATTAAACCATTCCGGCAGTGATCTAAGTATTTTCCTACAGATTTTTGGAACTGGAACTTTTTCTCCCAATCCACCCATGGAGTTGCAAATGATATTTAACTTTATGAAGAACTCCATGAAGGTCTCATGCTCTTTCATTGTAAGACTTTCAAACTGTGAGGTCAGTAGTTGTAGTTTGGACCTCTTCACAGTGCTTGTACCTTCATGGGTTGTTTCCAATATATCTCATGCTTCTTTGGATGGCCCACACATACTTATTTGATTGAATATATCTTGGGACACCACACAGTAGATGGTGTTCATAGCTTTAGCTTCAACAGTTTATTTTTCTTTATCGAACGTCGTCCACTTCTCTTTGGGTTTGGATTTTGTGATGGTTGTGCCATTGTCAAGTACAATTTGTTCAGATGGTGGCACATATTCACTTTCAACTATATCCCAAACATCATGATCCAAAGATCTCAGAAAGTAGTGCATCCTAGCCTTCCAATATGCATAATTTGATCCATCAAATATTGGAGGCCTAGTGACCGATGAACCCTCTACTTTGGCCATATTCCCAACTTCAGTCAAGATCACTCTCTAGGCGGTGAAGCCCTTAAAGGGAGACCCACTTTAATACCAAATTGAAATAGCTGTGAAGACCGCTTTACTTGAAGTAGGAATATGCCAATATGTCCTAGAGGGGGGTGAATAGGACTTTTTAAGAATTTTATAATAATTTAAAATCCTATCACTCTAATCTTAACAATATGCATATATTAGGATTACTCAAGAGTAACTCTACTGGCTTCTAAGCTCGGTAGAGGATCCAATCACAAACTATTTGAAAGCTGAACAATATGCAAACTAGTTTATGATGGATATGACTGTGCGTGTGTGTGATGTGTGATCTCAGATAATCAGATATGAAAGCATTCAAGGAAATCACATAAATAAATGAAAGACAATAACAATCTCAAACACAGTCATTTTTATAGTGGTTCGACTACTTGTCTACTCCACACCCGGCAGACGCACTCAACCCTCGAGTGTGCCGGATTTCACTAAGGAGGTTTCACAGCGGTTCACCTCAAACCTAAGGTTTTAAATCAGGTTCACCTTTAACCTTTACAACCTACACCTAGGATGACTGTTTATGCTCCCTGAACAAGGGTCAACACATAGCACCCGGTTTTAGGCACACTAGCCACGGATCCACACAAGGAACCTAACTGTTTATGCTCTCCACAGAGCAAGGGTCAACACAATGGACCCACCATGTACACTCCCACCGGAGGCCTCCTATGAGGGCTTGATAGGGTGAGAAACACCTTAGACCCAATCCTAAAAAGGAATTATCACAAGTGTCCTCTGGACTCTAATAACTTACAAATAAGTGGATGAGTCCCATTCAGCATGTTGACGAAGATTTCCTCCTTGTTGATGAAGAATCTTCTACTTCCTTGATCTGCAACACAGATGATGTACCAATATACAGCTTCAGGTTGGAGCAAGGTTAAGACGGAATCCTACTCTATAAAATGTTTTCCTATAAGGAAGATAGAGTGATTCTGATCATCTATGCATTTAAGGCATCCTAACTTAATGATTTGCCATTTAGGTAGTAGTTGGAGGATCCTTGAATGTGGAAGTTCATTCCCCAATCCACTCAATTGAATATCAATGATGAGGGTGGATTGGAGGATGAACTTCCCTGAGAGAAAGGGCTTTGGGTATAAGATCTAAGGTTAAACACTCAAAAGCACTCTCTTCTTTCTCTGCTAGCAACAATAAACAAGTCCTTTTTATATAGGTAAAAGGTTCCAACGGATATAAAACGGTCACATTTATGACAAAGTACGATATGATCGAGTGCATACTCTCGATTGTATCGACGGGCCGCTCGACGACATAAACTCAAATGTCATACGCTTTGAAACCTTTTGCTAGCTGGTCGATGGAATCGAAACAAGTATCTTGTAATGCCCTGAAAATCGAGGGTCGAGCAAAGCTCAGCTCCCGAGTTCCAACGCATCACTTATGCAACATAGATAATGATGATTTTGATGAGAGCATTGAAACATGAATGGGATTATACCAAAATAGCATATCATGCTCCAGAGACAGTTAAATTGCAAGCGGAAGACTGTGATAAATGTATAGAATATATAAACTATGGTAAGTCTCCAAAGTGTGATAATGTTGCTAGGTTAATGAATTACAAGCATAATTTCAGAATATACCAAAGGTGTAGAGTCACCTAGTCAACATCCCTGTAACCCCGTCGATCAAGGCATGACTCACATGAAGCCGCCAGAAAACAGCATATACAATAAAACATTCTCGTCGTCACAAAAGCCCTGCTCCGCCTCAGGATTAACGTCGCCATCTGCAATCAGACAAAGTCTGTTGGGTGTCCGGAACACCGTCCCGTAACGTGGGAGTGAGTGATCAACTCAGTGGAACAATAAAGCATAGGTTAACATGTTACCAATTCAGTCAAACAGTAATGATAAAGCAGTACAATCAAACAATCCCAAATACTCTTAATAATGTAAATATGGAATGCAGTCATGATGCATGCCCTTACCAACATACTCCCTTATGCGACACCATCCTACGTCCGCGGCATGCGTTCATCCCTCAGTGCTCCACATCTTCCAGGCACATGCAGTGCGATGATGAGCATGATTATCGAGTTGTTATTAGTCCTTTTCAGACAACAGTATTGGGAAACTAAAGTACCTCCCTTATATCATTCTCAAACAATGATCCATTCTAGGGTCATCAATCCTAAATAATCTCATACGATAGTGTGGTTCTAGGTCGCTGCAAGGGCTGTCAGGGTTGTTACACGGAATCGTTGCACCACTCCCCCATCACCTTATCAATACAGGCCTAGTTTATACTCTGTTTACTACGGGAAGGCTTGTCGCCTCTCCGCAGATTCAGAGTATGCTCGAGGTCACTACACCGGGTACGGTCAGGGCTGTCAAGGCTGTTACACGGAATCGTTACACCACTCCCCCATCACCCATCAAAGAAGTGTAGGCCGACAGCTCGAATACAGTGTCCCATACCACCGTATTCGGCTCACGAGTCCGGGTTGCTCACTGGTCACTACGGGGAGGCACATCGCCCTAGAGTAGGCCGACAGCTCGACCATGGTATCCCATACCACCATGTTTGGCTCATGAGTCTTAGCAGATCGAGGTACCAAGGTTAACGGGGTTGCACTGGTAAGTTCGATACCTTAGGTTCAAGCAGTAGCGTCCAAACATGGTGAACACACATTAGACAGATCGGGTTACTTGACGAGCTCGGCTAGCTCGAGCGCACGACAAGTTGAACGACATGAAGTGCATAAGCACTTCGCGTGGCCAACCACTATCGCCAACCGAAGTACGACTCGAGTTCGTCGAACACATCTCACGTGGCGAATGAATCTCAGCCATGAATTCAATCCCGTTACCGATTGCCTGGACTATACAATAGCCCCAATCACATTCAAGTACAGAGAGTCAAAGCAGTAATGGATCAAGATTTCACTCATACAGTCAAATATCCCATATTGCCCGCTTAGGGCTGTCAGGGCTGTTGCACGGAATCGTTACACCACTCCCCATCACCCTTCACGGATTTTATGGAATACAACTTAAATATGTAAAGTAGTCAGAGCAGAATTAAATAAACAAGTAATTCAAACATATTAACAAGCATGTTATAAAACACAATGCAAACAAGAAATCCAAACACATACATTTCATAAATCAGTAAGTGATTAAACTAAACAACTTACATGAAGGAAATCATACACATCACTAAGGTAGTTGAGAATCCTATCTCAACACCTACTCACGGCACTACTAAATTAAGTACATACCTATACAAGCATTTTCACAAACACTTAGACTACACATTTCAACATACCTATAATATACTAATTAAAACACGAGTCGTATCGAATCCTTTCACAAAGGATTACCACATGAACCACGATCATGCATTCACGACCAATTGTCCTGACAAGCATAAATCATAGTTCCATATTCATTTGAACATTTCTACAAACACTTAGGCTACAACTAGTACATACACGACGTATGTTAATAGAACAGGTGTTAGGTTAACCTGTTCACCCAGAAGTTGATACACATGTATCTAGCATACCTAGACAACAATTAATCATGGCATGTACAAATCCGTATTTCATACGCATACGGTATTTTCTACAAATACTAAGAATACAGTATATTCAACATAGTTAACGTATATCTGAAAAATGAAACGGACAACACTTTGTACATGTGCAATTGCATGCAGATCATGAATCTATCATTATCTGACATTGAAATTTTTGAAAACCATAACCTCTACGTCTAAAGGCCGCACCTTTTGTCGGTAAACTTGAACCGAAACCAGTTTGAACCCAACGCCTTTGTCTACGGCACAACGACAACCTGAATCATGAAACGGGTCAGCTATTCCATCACCTACACTCTTGGAAACTCTAAACCAGCTTAGGGTTAGGTTTTCTTACCTACGAACGAAGCCGGAATCGCTGGAAAAGCGATTTGATCGTGATGATTAAGCACGTAGGATAGCAGGGTAGAGCATCAGGGAGAATCTCTCACTTCTCTCACACTTTCTCTCTTTTCTCTCTTCTCTCTCCTAGGTTTTCTCAAATTCGTATGGAATGAGAGAGTGAGGGTTTAAGGTCCTTATATAGGTCCAGAACTCACCAAATTAGACTCAGGGCCAAGGTATACTTAAGTTATGTCAAAGGGAGACTATTTCGTCTCAACGGAGCACTTCTGGAAGCCCCCCTTGAGCCAAAGGTCGGACTTAAGCTCACAGACATTAGATCTAGGTCGAGTTATGTTTTCAGTCCGATCGGATTTACAGATCGCCCGTGGCGGACCAGTTTCAGTTCAACGGTCACTGAGACTCGATCAGGGCCACAAGTACACTGCCATGTGTAAGAAATTTCTCCTGATCCGAGGGTGTATTTGGGTCAGATTCTGACAGTCTGATTGCTTATATCAAGCCCGCAAGCGACAAGTCTCAGATTACTTAAAATTGGACTTTATTTCTAATTAATTTCACATTTCTCACACTCCTCGCTCCGGGCTCAAGTGAATAGCACTGGGACACTATCTGGATTTGATTTACGAGATGGTTGTCAAGCTCAGCAAGGCGGTCCTAATTCTATAACTTTGTCTTATTCAGGCTTTCAATGTGCGGTCCAGATCTGATACGGAGTTTCGTGATGCTCTCGAGAGCAGCCGGGTAATGAGATTGATCCTAGATTTTAGGGTAACCTAGCATCAATGATTCTACAAGTTTTGGGTCTTGCAGATCGTATTTAAAGTGGATCAAGCGAATTTCGTAGCTAATCTAGTTTAGCACTTAGTTACTTTTGAAGGATAAGGTAGTGAAAGGTGAGATTTGTGAAGGAAAAGGGTTAACTAGCGATTTTTAGAATATGGGATTGGGTTCTGACAAGTTAATCAGGTGTTGGGAGCGACCCATTGCCTAAGGACGTCTTATTCCTAGTTGGCAAAAATCTGGATGTTACAATCTACCCCCCTTAAAAATAATTTTGTCCCCGAAATTGGCTAAAGGTCATAAGTAAGAATTCTATTATTTCATTTGCCTAAGACTTATTGATTTCAAGTCTCTATGTGTGGTAAGGTGTATCTTGTACATACTAGTCTAGTACATTTCAGGCACTACCTCCCTTAAAAATTTATTTATTTATCCCTTGCTTATACCCTAATGGGTTGCTACAATTTATTCCGTTATCTATTTGACGTCTTGACGACAATTCCCATCTATTTAGAGTAAGATAGTTGTTTTCAATGTTTGACCAACACGGAGAGACAATTATAGTGGGCTTGATCCCGATATATCGATCATCTACCTGACCAGGGTAGAAAGCTCATCGTATCCCTTCCTAGTATTGGTGGCTCCTGGTCTTCTGCTCGTCAAGTAGTGAATCCATTGGTAGTCGCCCAGGATTGAGAATTGGGTTAAGCAGCGAATGTTTCACAGTTGTATATTTCAGTAACTCCATAGTCCGATCACTCTAAAAACTTAGGGAATGCCCATCACTGAAAGGTTCGAATTTCCTATTCATAAGGTTGCCCATTGGGTCTTAGTCTAGGAGAGTCTTCATCCTAATTTATGTCCATGGTAGTAGTAAAGAATCGGCTAAGGCTTCTTTTAAGTTCGTATTTAGCGAGTGGATTTGTGGATACACAGACCTCAGCTATTGTAGTTCGGTTCGTATCCATTGTTAGGCCTATTCTGTAATATGAAATTGTTTAACACTTGAACTCTAATTGCTTTACATTCTATCGAAGATTCAGATCCTATTTAGTGACCTAACTTTACGTACAGTCTGGATCAATTCCATTCGATCCTGGGCCAGTGGGGCAAGGGTCAACCAAGCTTTCGTTGTGTCTATGTGTGGGTAGACGAGTATACCTACCTATCTTGACCGAATTCATAATCTTTCTACCCCCTTTAAAATTATTTTCTCAAGGCTCAAGAATCTATATCTCGATCCGTATGTCGGAACGAGGTGTAATTTAGGACCTATCCTTGACATGAAATGGGAAATACATTGGTCTGTCTTTCATCAACGATGTGTACTATGGCATTGGTACCTATGGTCACAAAAAGGAGCTAAAGATGATGGGTATTGTGGTTGATTTCAGGGACAGGTGTGAGTTTGTGGCAAGATGCCTAATTCTACCAAGGAGTTTCACCAAGGAGTTTTGTCACGGTCCAGTCTTACCCTATTTAATCATGTCTAGCTTAACAGGCAGGCTATCTTTCGACGTTCATATGCACAATATGTATGCCAACATGGCATGTGATTTGGGACCTAATTCCTAACTGTTGGTTGCCCATTTGGGAAATTCCTTGGGCCTAAAAAGAAGATCGCTATTGGCTATATATTCTTAACACTTCTCAAAGACGAAGTAACAAAATTTTGGTTGTAAGTGGCTCGGCTAACACGGAATGACAGTTGTGTAGTGGGTTTGAGTCGGATACATATACCTTCTGCCTCGCGAGGACAGAAAATTTGTCGTATCAGTTCTTAATCCTAGTCGATCCCGACCTTCTGCTTGATCAGAGTATAGTGTTCATTAGTAACTACCAGGATTGAGAATTCAATTCAAACCGCGAATACCTCGCTTATATATGTAGTTCCTCTACTCCATGTTCCCGATTGTAATAAGTCTTTGGGAAGGCAATTCTAAGGGATGTATTGATTGGACCTAACATTAAATCCAAGGGATATATAGTTTTTCTCTAATCGTTTTCAAACAAGCTCCCTAAGAGTTACTAAGGAAGCCTAAAGTATTAAAGGGATTCAACGGAAGAATGAGCTTCCACTCAATCCTAATCAAGCCGACTAACTAAGTCTATCAGTCTCTGACATTCCCTAGTGCAACCAGTAGTTAGTCTTAATTTAGGAGTAGCGATACTCGAATAGGTGTAATCCAAAGTCCAAGCTCATACGCTAGATGATTTCATACCATGTCTAATACAAGAAATTGTTTTATCGCTTAGGGTCAAAAGTTGTCTGATTGGAATTGGGTTGCCCTAACTTGAATTTAACTACGATCGAGCACTACACACATGCTCATACTAGCTAAGAAGGTCCTAGGATTCATACTATTCATTTACTAAATTTTCCATACTGCCAGATTTGTTTGCAAAATCTAGGAGTACCAACTCTAGGTCCAAAACTCTAAGGGCCTATTTGTCAAACAACCATTTACTCTAAAAGCTTAAGCTGTCAGAGTGTGGTGTATCAATGTATATTAAGGGACTTTATCACTTCAACACTATTTGGTTAGTGGTCTTAAGTTGTATTAAATGGGACGGTATTACTAATCCCTCCTAGGGACAATACCTAACACATATATTTATTGTTACTTTTACAATTCTATCCACCTTAAACTCACCTAATGCAGTTGGCCGAACGGGCCCTAAACGTCCCAACATTTGGAGGTTGTGAAAGTTATGGAACACAAAAATGTGGATTGTTGTGCCCATATGGGTGTGAAATGGTGAGGCCAAGAGGAGTAATGGTGGAGGGGTGGAAGGAGTTCACACTTATCAAGTACAACTCTGACTTGTCAAACGTTCTACACATTCCATCAACATGAAAACACAAAGATCCTAACGCAACAACAAACATCTACGAGACAACGGCATGGATGACTACACATCCGAGTTTGGCGACAGAGGAGGGGCAGTGAGAGAGAGAAAGGTGAAAATTGAGAAAAAAGGCCGTAATGACTTCGAAGAAGGCCATGGAAAAGTGAAGAAACAGAGAGAAAAGGCTGGAATTTCTAGTTCTCCTCAGATTTGAGCCTCAACAAGGTTGTAAAGGCCCAAATGACAGGGATTAAAGAAAGAAAATGAAGAGATGGAATGGGTTGGAGAGCTTACACGATGTTGAGCCACAAAATGGAGAGTGTAAGAGCTTAAATGAGAGAGAAGTGGAGAGGGTAGGCAGCAAAGGAGATGGGTTTCGATAGGGTGGTGGGCGTGGTGTTCGAAAATGGAGGAAGGAGCGTTGGAGGGGCGATTTTAAGCAGAAAATCAGAAGTTTTGTGAAGAAGGGAGAGCTTGGAGGGGTGTTTTATGAAGGAGGGGTGGGTTTGGAAGAGTTTTATGAGACGGACCCTATATCAGGGAGGTCCCACAACCTCCAAACAGCGTCGGCCCGGGCGGCCCGCCCGGCCAGACCCATTTACCAGCGAGGCCTCACCGACCTGGTGAGGGCCTCGCCACCCTCTGGACTAACCGGCGATGTGTCGCCATTTGGGCGAGGTCCTCGTGACCCCTAGGCCCCAAAAAGGTATGGGTCCCACCCTGGGTCCCCCTGTAAGTGCTCTGTTTGGTCCCCGACTCCATTTGAGGCATTTTCGGGTCCAATTTGTAAAATAAAATGATTTTATTAGATGTGTAATATATGATTTTGGGGTAGGAGACGCTATTCTATCCAACTAACCTATTTATTTTACGAGATTCCATAATTTGAATGGTCAAAAGTCCAATTTATGCATATATTTACTATTTATAGTAAATTTTTGTTTAAGCATTATTTTTCATCATTTATACATTAGGATTTATGTTTAGTATGAAAGGACTTAGAAAAAATTGAAGGAAATGGGTTAGACTTTAGGATTGAGTTCTAAGAAGTTGTTTTCAATATCTTGGTTGATAATTCATGAGAGTGGTGAGATTGATGAGGGATGTTGCTTGTAGAGTAAGAGCTGGATGGATGAAGTGGAGATGTGCTCTTGGAGTTTTATGTGATAGCCGCATACCAAATCAACTAATGGGGAGATCTTCTAGGATAGCTATAAGACCATTCATGCTTTATGGACCAGAATCTTAGGCTGTCAACCGACAACATCTTCATAGGATGTGTAGTTGAAATGGGGATGTTGAGATGGATAGGTGTCAAGATGAGGAATGACAGATATAAAAATGAATGCATTTGAGGAAACTTTGGGGTATCATTCATAGGTAATAAGATAAGGGAAAGTAGGCATTGATGCTTTGGCCATGTGAGATGGAGACCAAGAACAACACCGGTTAGGGGTGAGTTGGTTTTAAGTTGAAGGTTCTAAAAGGGTAAAGAGAAGGCACAAAAGGATGCGCTTAAAGGCAAAAAGAAATGATTTGATGATCTATGGTTTAACTGAGGATGGTCCTAGATAGAGTGGAATGGTGGAACATATGAACTTAAATGTTTTCTTTCCTTTGTGGTCCTGGATTTTATTATTGTTGTGATCCTTTGTGTGGCCTACTGAATTACTTAGTAGCCATAGAGATCCGGTCTGTGGTGGTGGTGAGATTTGGGTGTAGCTGGGTATATGAATCATAACAAAAAAAAAATTAGAAGAACTCACAATTGTGGACTAAATTACAATATTCAATCTCGCTTATCGGCGAAACTTGAGATTCTAATGTGGTTTCTAAGTTTTATTGCCCCTTTCCTAATTTAGAGTGCGTCAGAGTGCGTCGTGTTACCATAACCCAAGCCCAGTTTAATCTAAATCATGCTTTGATACCATCTTGTAATGCCTTGAAAATGGGGGGTCGAGCAAAACTTAGCTCCCGAGTTCCAACGCATCACTTATGCAACATAGATAATGATGATTATGATGAGAGCATTGAAACATGAATGGGATTATACCAAAATAGCATGTCATGCTCCAGAGATAGTTAAATTGCAAGCAGAAGACTGTGATAGATGTATAGAATATATAAACTTTGGTAAGTCTCTAGAGTGTGATAATGTTGCCAGGTTAATGAATTACAAGCACAATTTCAGAATATACCAAAGGTGTAGAGTCGTCTAGTCAACATCCCTATAACCCCGTCGATCAAGGCACCACTCACATGAAGCCGCTAGAAAATATCATATACGAGAAAGCATTCTCGTCATCAAAAAAGCCCTGCTTCGCCTCAGGAGTAGCGTCGCCATCTGCAATCAGACAAAGTCTGTTGGGTGTCCGGAACACCATCCCGTAACGTGGGAGTGAGTGTCAACTCAGTGGAACAATAAAGCATAGGTTAACATGTTATCAATTCAGTTAAACAGTAATGATAAAGCAGTACAATCAAACAATCCTAAATACTCTTATTAATGCAAATATGGAATGTAGTCATGATGCATGCCCTCACCAACATACTCCCTCATGCGACACCATCTTACGTCCGCGGCATGCATTCATCCCTCAGTGCTCCACATCTTCCAGGAACATGCAGTGCGATGATGAGCATGATTACCGAGTTGTTATTAGTCCTTTTCATACAACAGTATTGAGAAACTAAGGTACCTCCCTTATATCATTCTCAAATAATGATCCATTCTAGGGTCATCAATCCTAAATAATCTCATACAATAGTGTGGTTCTAGGTCGCTGCAAGGGCTGCCAGGGCTGTTACACGGAATCGTTGCACCACTCCCCCATCACCTTATCAATACAGGCCTAGTTTATACTCTGTTTACTACGGGAAAGCTCGTCACCTCTCTGCAGATTCAGAGTATGCTCGAGGTCACTACACTGGGTACGATCAGGGCTGTCAGGGCTGTTACACAGAATCGTTACACCACTCCCCTATCACCCATCAAAGCAGTGTAGGCCGACAGCTCGAATACAGTATCTCATACCACCGTCTTCGGCTCAGAGTCTGGGTTACTCACTGGTCACTACAGGGAGGCACATCGCCCCAGCGTAGGCCGACAGCTTGACTACGGTGTCCCATACCACCATGTCTGGCTCATGAGTCTTAGCGGATCGAGGTACTAAGGTTAACGGGGTTGCACTGGTAAGTTCGGTACCTTAGGTTCAAGTAGTAGCGTCCAAACATGGTGAACATACATTAGACAAATCGGGTTACTTGACGAGCTCGGCTAGCTGGAGTGCACGACAAGTTGAACGACATGAAGTGCATAAGCACTTCGCGTGGCCAACCACTATCGCCAACCGAAGTACGACTCGAGTTCGTTGAACACATCTCACGTGGCGAATGAATCTCAGCCACGAATTCAATCCCGTTACCGATTGCCTGGACTATACAATAGCCCCAATCACATTCAAGTACAGAGAGTCAAAGCAGTAATGGATCAAGATTTCACTCATACAGTCAAATATCCCATATTGCCTGCTTAGGGCTGCCAGGGCTGTTGCACGGAATCGTTACACCACTCCCCCATCACCCTTCACGGATTTTATGGAATATAATTTAAACATGTGAAGTAGTCAGAGCAGAATTAAATAAACAAGTAATTCAAACATATTAACAAGCATGTTATAAAACACAATGCAAACAAGATATCCAAATACATGAAGGAAATCATACACATAACTAAGGTAGTTGAGAATCCTATCTCAACACCTACTCAAGTCACTACTAGATTAAGTACATACCTATACCAGCATTTTCACAAACACTTAGACTACACATTCCAACATACCTATAATATACTAATTAAAACACGAGTCGTAGCGAATCCTTTAACAAAGGATTGCCACATGAACCACGATCATGCATTCACGACCAATAGTCCTGAAAAGCATAAATCATAGTTCCATATTCATTTGAACATTTCTACAAACACTTAGGCTACAACTAGTACATACACGACGTATGTTAATATAACAGGTGTTAGGCTAACCCGTTCACCCAGAAGTTGATACACATGTATCTAGCATACCTAGACAACAATTAATCATGGCAAGCACAAATCCGTATTTCATACGCATACGGTATTTTCTACAAATACGAGGAATACTGTATATTCAACATAGTTAACGTATATCTGAAAAACGAAACGGACAGCACTTTGTACATGTGCAATTGCATGCAGATCATGAATCTATCACTATTTGACATTGAAAGTTTTGAAAACCATAACCTATACGTCTAAAGTCCGTACCTTTTGTCGGTAAACTTGAACCGAAACCAGTTTGAACCCAACGCCTTTGTCTACGACACAACGACAACCTGAATCATGAAACAGGTCAGCTATTCCATCACCTACACTCTTGAAAACTCTAAACCAGCTTAGGGTTAGGTTTTCTTACCTACGAACGAAGCCGGAATTGCAGGAAAAGCGATTAGATCGTGATGATTAAGCACGTAGGATAGCAGGGTAGAGCATCAGGGAGAATCTCTCACTTCTCTCACACTTTCTCTCTCTTTTCTCTCTTCTCTCTCCTAGGTTTTCTCAAATTCGTATGGAATGAGAGAGTGAGGGTTTAAGGTCCTTATATAGGTCCAGAACTCACCAAATTAGACTCAGGGCCAAGGTATACTTAGGTTATATTCAAAGGGAGACTGTTCCGTCTCAACGGAGCACTTCTGGAAGCCCCCCTTGAGCCAAAGGTCGGACTTAAGCTCATAGACATTAGATCTAGGTCGAGTTACGTTTTTAGTCCGATCGGATTTACAGATCGCCCGTGGCGAGCCAGTTTCAGTTCAATGGTCACTGAGACTCGATCAGGGCCACAAGTACACTGCCATGTGTAAGGAATTTCCCCTGATCCGAGGGTGTATTTGGGTCAGATTCTGATGGTCTGATTGTTTATATCAAGCCCGCAAGCGACAAGTCTCAGATTACTTAAAATTGGACTTTATTTCTAATTAATTTCACGTTTCTCACACTCCTCGCTCCGGGCTCAAGCGAATAGCACTGGGACACTATCTAGATTTAATTTCTGAGATGGTTGTCAAGCCCAGCAAGGCGGTCCTAATTCTATAACTTTGTCTTATTTGGACTTTCGATGTGCGATCCAGATCTGATACAGAGTTTCATGATGCTCCCGAGAGTAGCCGGGTAATGAGATTGATCCTAGATTTTAGGGTAACCTAGCGTCAATGATTCTACAAGTTTTGGGTCTTGCAGATCGTATTTAAAGTGGATCAAGCGAATTTTGTAGCTAATCTAGTTTAACACTTAGTTACTTTTGAAGGATAAGGTAGTGAAGGTGAGATTTGTGAAGGAAAAGGGTTAACTAGCGATTTTTAGAATATGGGATTGGGTTCTGACAAGTTAATTAGGTATTAGGAGTGACCCATTGCCTAAGGACGTCTAATTCCTGGTTGACAAAAATTCGGGATGTTACAGTATCAATGTCATCGGATTTCAAACTCCGATTTTATCAAAACGAGGTTCGATTCCTTGGCATTTGAAAATGAGAGACTTGTCTTGAAATATTTTAGGTTTACAAGAATGATCGAGGGACCTTCGAGATCATCGAAATTTGAATGATGATGATATCGATACCCATGTTGATGCATCGATAAATCTAACGAAATTTCTCTTTAAGTTTGCTAGACAGTTTATGTCCTTGTTCGATGCAATCGATGCTGTATCGATATCATCGATATTTAAATATTGATTTAATCGAGTGACCCTCGATCAAAGATAAATTATCTGAAATATTTTTTTGGATATGTGCGAGTCCAAGATCGATATCATCGAAGGCCTTCCGATATCATCGAGATTTGAATTCCGATGATATTGAGGAGGACCTCGATATATCGACGATCTTATGATTTTTCTTAGTAAAAACAAGGACTCGTTTTCTCTGCTGTTGATTTAATCGAGTCAATGTCAATAGACTCGAGTTTCAAATATCGATGTCATCGATAGGGGTATCGATACATCGATAATTCAGTCCAGAAGAATATGTGGTTGTTGGACATCTTGGGTCCTCATTTCGATGGTATTGATTGATCATCGAGGACATCGACAGCGCAGGTCGATCATATCGAGATGTGTATCGATAAGATTGATAAAGTAAGAAAACTTAGAGATTTTCTGATTTTGAAAAAGTTTTCTTAACTTAAAAACCCTATGATGTTCTAACTTGTTTTAAGGGTTTAAATACCTGGTGTTTTGGGACATGGGATGTGAGGCTTAAATTTACCTATGGCGAGCTTGCACACATCCGGTTGAGGCAGACACTTTAAATTGATCTTCCTATGAGGCTCTATAGTCTAGCTGACTCAACATTTACGCTAATTGACAAACTAGGGCACTTTCAAACAAACCAAGGAAAATGAATCCTGAAAATTCAGGGCTAGAAAAATCATATTATGAAATTCCAAGGCCAGAAAGACAAATTCCTTAAAAACTGCAGAAATGGCCCTTCGATGTCATCAAGGACAGTTTCGATGCCATCGAAGGCAACTTCAATCCCAACGAACCCTCTTCGATCTTATCGAGAAAATCATGAATTTTTTGAGTTAGTTGCTGGACACATTCTTCGATGCCATCGAATGAGCTTTGATGCCATCAGCATGAGAAATATCAAAGGTATAGGATCTTTGAATTTTCTGATTAGAGGATGTCACTGTCTCTGGTTTAACTAAGGTCGAGCATGTGAATGATTATTTAGCCACTATTCATCCACTTAAATTATAAATGCTCAGTAATAGAGGAGCAAAGCAGAGTTACAACGCTTTCTCGAACAGTTTAACTTTATGAATAGATTCATTTCTAATTATGCAGGAAAAACTTACGTGTTTTCTCCATTGGTGTTATTGAAACAGTGAGATAAGTTTAAGTGGGAAGTAGAGCATTAGTTGGCTTTTGACAAAATCAAGGAGTACTTGATGAAGCCACCAGTGTTGATGTCAGAAATCAAATGTCGACCACTCAAGTTGTATGTTGCTGTTCACAAACCCAAGTGTAGGGTCGCAATGTAGTAATAATCTCAGTGAGACTGAGGTCGAATTCACAAGGACTAATCTTGTGTGTATTCTGAAAGTAACTAGAACTAAAAGAAGATGTGAATCTAAATCTGAATTAATTAAGAGAGTAATTGTGATTAAAGTGATTAAAACTAACATATTCAAAGGTGGTAACTAGGGTTTCCAAGGATCCACTTGTAAAGATCAGGGAGATCTATGCTTGATTCAAGGACACAACTGGAATCAAAGTCCCATCTTATCCAATTGGAAGATATCTCAGTTAAACCAAATCTGAACTTCCTTTGACCTAATTCTTAATGAATAGGAGGTGTGAGAACTAGAAGTGATTCCATCACAAAACCATGCCTAGGAGACAAGGCAAACAACAACATTTACCAATCCCACTACAAATCATAAGAGAATTGGAAAGATTAAGCAGGATTCCATCACACAACCATGCCCATGGGACGATGGTGAACAATAGGATTTCCTAATTTCACAATCTCAATATACGAAAAGAACATACTCAAAGCTATCGCAAATCTATTGTAATTTGAGTCACAAAAAACCATTAAAAACTGAAAGTATTTCTTAAATATCAAACTAGAATCAAAGATAGTTCAACATAAACATGAATCAAAGTAATAGAAAACATCCCATCACGTTATAAGCTTCGCCTCTTTGCCCTAGATAAGAGGTTTAACCACCATAAACATGATTGAATTAAAATCTCTTAAGAAAAACATAAAAACAATTAAGGAAAAAGAAGAAAAACTCTTGGCGATGACTTCTCCACGCTTTTGCTCCACTCCTCAAACCCTAGATGATGCCTAGGGATGCACTGGGGACTTCTATTTATAGTTGTGCATCACCTCCTTTTGCACCGAGTTGGAAAATTCTGGAAACTGCCTCAAATTTATGCAGTCCGCGCAACATCTGTGTAACCCTCGACTGGTCGAGGACAGCCTTCAACTAGTCGAAGGGTTACCTTCGACTGGTCGAGGATCTCCTTCGAATGGTTGAGGATGATTAGAATTTAAAGAATTTTGTCACTAGAGTTCGAGTCGAGGAATCTTCGACTAGTCAAGCAAGGGCCTTTGACTAGTCGAAGATGGGCTTAGACTAGTCGAAGGATGCAGATTTTTAGAGTTTTTTTTTCTTCACTTCTAGTCTTCAATGCTCTTCATTCCTCACTTGGTTTTCTTGAATCTTTGGCATGTGAATTCTTCATTTTTGGTCTTTTAAGATCCAACCTTTGCTTTGGTGATTCTTTAGCGTTAAATCCATGCTTTTAGCATCCTTTTCAATCCAAGCTCTTAAATTCACCTTGCAACATAAACATGATTAAAATAGAACATTAAGCGTTATCCTGTTCATAAAACCAAGTAATAAATGGGAGATAATATGTAATATTTGACCCTCAATAGTGAATTGGAGCGCTACCGGCACAAGACGATGATAATCGAAAGGAGCGTGCAGTTTACTACCTTAACCAAAGTTACTAGATAATGAAAGATGATATTCTGCAATAGAACAATTGTGTTTGTCATTGTACTTTAAAACTAGTAAATTACAACATTATTTACTGGTTGAGTCAAGTAATGTAACTATAGTCATTAGAGTTGTACACGAACAGAGCTAAACCGAGTTTGGCCGAAGTTTGGTTTGGTTTGTTTATGTGACACCCCCGTTCAAGCTTTACATGAGCCGAGCTTCGAGCCTATCCCTACTGTTTGAGCTTGGTTTGGTTTAGATTATACGAGCTTGAGATTGGTTTGGTTTGGTCCAAATATCTTAGCCGAGGTGAATCGAGCCAAGTTCACACAGGGGTCAACTAGGTTTTTTTTTTTTTTTTTTGTTAAATGAAGAGTATGCATAATATGAACTAGTTTTGGGCCTTCGACCTTTTGGGAATTTTTTGTAAAGACTCGGAAAGTCGGATTCGATAGTGACCCCTTAAGTACCAAGCTCGATACTAATCGATGTTGTGGCCCCACCATGATGTATATGTTTTATCCACTTCGTCCATCCACTTTACAACATAGTTTTAGTGCATTAATAAAAAAATGAGACAGATCCAAATCCCATGTGGACCACACCATGGGATATAGTGCTGATTAAATGCCTACCATTAAAAATTGCAGGTGGGCCATACCACAGAAATAATGATCATTGAACGACCACCTTTACAACTTCTTAGGGTCTATAGTAATGTTAATTCACCATCCAAACTACTGATAAGGTCACATAGACATGGATAAAGGTGCTTGACCATGAAATGAAATTGCGGTGAAGTCCGCTTTAGTTGAAGTAGGAATATGTCAATATGTCCTAGAGGGGGGTGAATAGGACTTTTAAAGGTTTTATGGTTTATTTAAAATCCTATTACACTAATCCTAACCAGCAAGCATATATTAGGATTACTCAAAAGTAACTCTACTGGCTTCCAAGCTCAGTAGAGGATCCAATCACAAACTATTTGAGAAGTGACTAATATGCAAACTAGTTTATGATGGATATGACTGTGTATGTGTGTGAGGTGTGATCTCAGATATTTAGATATGAAAATATTAAAGTAAATCACAGAAGCAGAAGAATGACAATCTCAAACACTATCATTTTTATAGTGGTTTGACGATTAGTCTACTCCACTCCCGGCAGACGCACTCAACCCTTAAGTGTGCCTGATTTCACTAAGGAGGTTTCACAGTGGTTCATCTCAAACCTAAGGTTTTAAATCAAGTTCACCTTCAACCTTTACAACCTACACTGAGGCTGACTGTTTATGCTCTCACGAGCAAGGGTCAACACAACGTACCCACTTTTAGGCACACTGGCCAAGGATCTTCCATAAGACCCTACCGGAGGTTTTACGCGGTTTACCCCAAACTCGAGGTTTCACACGGTTCACCTCAAACCTAAGGTTTTGACTGGTTCACCTTCAACCAGATGTTTATGGTCTCCACAGAGCAAGGGTCCACAAAACGCACCCTCCACGTACACTCCCGTCAGAGGCCTCCTACGAGGGCTTGAAGGGGTGAGAAACACCTAAGACCCAATCGTAAAAAGGAATGATCACAAGTGTCCTCTGGACTCTAGATACTTACGGATAAGTGGATGAGTCTCATTAAGCACGTTGACGAAGATCTCCTCCTTTGTTGATGAAGAGTCTTTGGTCTCCTTGATCCGCAACTCAAAAGATGTACCAATGCGTGGCGACGGGTTGGGTCAAGGTTATGATGAAATCCTACTCTCAAAAGATTTTCCTATAAGGAAGATAGAGCGATTTCAATCATCTATGCATTCAAGGCATCCTAGCTTCTTGATTTTTCATTAAGGTAGTAGCTGGAGGATCCTTGAATGCGGAAGTTTATTCCCCATTCCACTCTATTGAATATCAATGGTGAGGGTGGATTGGAGGATGAACTCCCTTGAGAGAAAGGGCTTTGGGTATAAGATATAAGGTTAAACACTCAAAAGCTCTCTTCTTTCTCTCACAGCAACAATAGACAAGTCCTCTTTATATAGGCAAAAGGTTCCAACGGATATAAAACGGTCACATTTATGACAGAGTTCAATATCATCGAGCAGGTTCGATATCATCGAGCGTATACTCTCGATAGCATCGATGGTCTGCTTGATGACTCAAACTCAATGTCATTCACTTTTGAAACTTTTTGCCAGCCTGTCGATGAATCGAAACTATTGTCGATGTCATCGGGTTTTGAACTCCAATTCCATCGATGAGAGGCTCGATCTATCGACACTTGAAAAATGAGAGAGACTTGTCATGAAATATTTCAGGTTTTCATGAGTGATTGAGGGACCCTCGAGATCATCGGAATTTGAATGTTGATGATATCAATAGCTGTGTTGATGCATCGATAAATCAAAAGGATATTTCATAAAGCTTGTTGGACAGATTATGTCCATGTTCGATGCAATCGATACGGCATCGATATCATCGATATTTGAATATCGATTCTATCGAGTGACCCCCGATCATAGATAAAACACCCTGGCTGGAGAACTTGGCACCAAATACCGATATCATCGAAGGCCTACCGATATCATCGAGGTTTGAATTTCGATGGAACCGAGGAGGCTTTGATATATCGAAGCTTATATGATATTCTTTAAGAAAAACAGGGGCGCCGGAATTCTGCCTGTTGATACTATCGAGTCACTTCCAATAGACTCGAAATTTAAATATCGATGATATCGATAGGTGTATCGATACATCGATAATTCCGTCTAGATATAAGGTTGCTGGACATATTTGGTCCTCTTTTCGATGGTATCAATGTAAAAAAACGTTTTTAAAATAAGAAAATTCTCTAAGTTTTCTTGCCCTATCAATGTAAGAAAACCCTATGATATTCTAACATTTTTTAAGGGTTTTAGTATACCTGGTGATTTGGGACAGGGGATGTGAGGCTCAGATTTACTTGTGGCGAGCTTGCACACATCCGGTTGAGGCAAACGCTTGAAATGATCTTCCTATCAGGCTCTGTAGTATAACTGACTCAACACTCACGCTAATTGACAAACTAGGGCACTTTCAATATCCCCTTTGTCAATTACGTGACAAAATCCCAAAACACCCTAGAGTATTGGATAAACACATCCTAAATTGTGTGTATATGCATCTTATATAATTTTACAATTTCTATTGAACCCATGTACACATCCCAGTATCTGCTTCCCCTAACTGTAAACTCCCCCTCGCTTGATGCAACTGCTCCCCCTAACACCTACAACATCATTCAAGCAGATATACAATTTTCCGTTCGGGGTGTTTGAACAGTTCTCCCCCTTTTTGTCAGTCATTGACAAAGATATAGCAGTTGATATTGACTGAAGCTTTGAAGTATTTGGGAGAACCACTATTCAGAAGAATATGCATATAACAGATAGATGTATAGTAGTCAAATAGTTTGCTTAATCAGACATTATTTGCAGTGAATATATATATATATATATATATATATATATATATATATATATATATGCATAACAGATCTGATATATGCAGTGATATAGAGGTTAGAATATTTATTACAAGCATCACATGTATTCCACATCAGACAAATGATAAACCAGGGGATCTTAAAACATAGGTATGGCAGTAAAGATAAGAATGATACTCAGCCATTACCAAAATATTCAAATATCAAAAGCACATACTACCACAGATAGCAGTAAAATTAACAGTTTATCCCAACATAACTAATCCAAAAAAAACTTTCAACCCAACCATGGGCATATACAATTACCATACCAAAAAAAAATGTCAGATTCTCTAGATTAGTTAGTTATCACATACTCCCATAAAGGCGTAGAACATTAAAAAAGATACTAATATTCATACGCAGAAATAAGAGTGGGGTGTATGTGATAGCACGCAATGATCAGCATTAAGGAGCGGAGTGGGATGGTGCCGTGTCGTCCCGGCAATAGTCATCAAGTCCACCAATTGTTGGACAGTTTGCTGCACACTTTTCACCATCCGTTCTAGGACAGTAAGCCTCTCGTTCCCTAAGTTGAGAGACATCACGCTGAATGGCGCCAGTCCTGTCTTGATGAAGCTTAAATCTCTTTGCATGCCTAGCTCCTGATGTGGATGGTGCTTGATGCGATGCAGATGGTTCATACCCAGTCCCCTCGGTCCCTTCCATGGGAGCATCTCCTGCACAACCATCTCCTCCAGCAGCAACTTCGTGAAGGTCTTCCTCTGGTTCCTCAAAATACTCATGAAACTTCAAGTCCATCCTTTGTATGTTGTTTTTAATGAAGGTTTGGAGAGGAAGAGCGGGATCACTGGTTGTTGGAAAGCCAATGGTGTTACAAACCATGTGTATGATCAAGGGATAGGGTAGATGAAGATCCCTGGTTGTATGGACAACATTTACCAACTAAGAGACAAGCAGTGTTGGAAGGCAAATCTTTATCCCCCTGGCGATTGAGTATACTAGCATGGTTATAAAACCGGTGAGATCGGACCGGTTGGTACTTCTGGGATATATATTTGTGGTGAAGATACCTTGCAAAATCTGAAATCTTGGTTCCATGTACCTAGATTTCAAGGCATTCCCTTGATACCACGGGATGTCCCGACCATTGCATAAAAACTTAATAACCATGGACCGAACTTCCATATTTTCGAGGTCCATTTCAGGGAGACCTTCTGATGCCATTTTTAATCCAAGGATATTTGCCATTGTAGCAGGAGTGATTAGCACATCATCACCATCCATATCAACCATGATTAAAGAAGGATCAGACACAGATGAGTGACAGGCGGCAAGGAAGTTGCGTGTTAGTTTGAGTTGGCATGGCCTCCCAAAATCAAGGACAGGTAACCAATCGATAGCAGCAAACAGGGATTCAAGATTGTACGGCTTAAGACAATCCCTGCCTACTTTTCTCTCGTGGATGAGCTTCCTACCCGCGACTTTTGGTGGACGTGATGTTGCTCTAACCGGAGGCGGTACTTGTGCCTCAGACTGGGACTCGCCATGCCTCGAGCGTTGCCTTGTGGGGGTCCCACGTTCAGGGTACCTTGCCCTTTCTCTTGAGGCGAGCACCTTTTGTCGGGTGGATCTTGAAGACTCGCCCGGACCCAACACTTTTCCCTTGTCTTTTCCCATGTGGATAGAAGGAGGGTTTGAAAACTTTGGGAAAGAGGACAAAATCCTTCTTTTAAAGAAATGGAAAATACTCGACCAAAAGTGAGATAGACTCTGAAATGGAAGGAATGGAAGGATAATACCCATTTTTGAGAAGCTTCTGGGACCCACCAATGGTCTTCCGGCTGAGGATTCAAGCAGAAGCAAAAACAGACAGCTTTTTCAGAAAAATAAGATTTTTTTGCTTGACTGTCTTTTATCGGGCGTCAGACTTCAATTTTATCGAACTTACGTTTGATTATATCGATGATCCTCATTCGATGTTATCGACAAGAGTTTTGATAGTAGTCTCGATCATGTGACTTACCACATTCTGAAGAGATGTCGATGATATCAACCCATAATCGATTAATTGGGAATGACATATCGATAGACATATCGAAGATGAATATTTTTCATTTTCAGCTTTCAGACAACCCTTCAAGTATACTTTTAGTATTTCTATGGATCAATAGTATACTCAGCAAAACAATGTATAATTTCTATACACATCAAAATTATAAACATTTGAATGTTTATATACAAAAGACGGAGGTGAAGAACCTTAGATATCTTATTTGAAGCTCAGCAAAATTGCATCATTTTAGCGAGTTTTCAGATCCTGATGCATGATCTGAACTAATTCTTCCTTACCTATTTAATGGCAGAGTTTTTAGTGTTTACTTCATCCACTTGATTAATTAACTCTTTCGTTTTGTTCATCATTTTGGATGGTGATGGAAGTGTGTTTCTTCTATCCATATCACTAAGTGGACTCATGAAATTCTGCATTTCTCCAGTTGGTTTGGATTTCTGACCAGAGTTATGTTGAGTCCCTTTAGGTGTATGCATTCGAACTTATAATGACCAACATCACCACAAAAATAACAGACTTAAGCAGTTCTTGTGTTACTTCCTGAAGCAGCAGATCTTTCAGTTATTGGTGCTGCATTTCAAGATTTTGATTTAAAATTTTCATATCCTAGACTGCTCTTGTCCTTTCCTGGTCTTCCCATCCCTAAGAGTTTTTCCAATTTTTCACCACTCTGGGAAAACTTGTAATTTATCTTGGCAATCTTTCGAGATTCTTCCAAGTCAAACAGGATTGTATGATTTTCATTTTGAAGGAGCACTGTTTTGTCTCTTAAGATCTTGACCTGTTTGTTCAATTTCTCAGACTCATTTTCAAGAAAGGTATTGATTCGTTCAAGTCTATCATTATCCTTATGATATTGCTGCAGATCATTTATTAATTGTGTGTTGATTTCCAATGTTTTATCTAAATCTTTTTGCAACAACTTACTTTTGTTTTCCACTATTTTGAGTCTTTTAAGGATATTTATGCTATGAATGTAGAGTTGATTATAAGCATCTTGTAGTTTATTCTTTTCTTCTTCTTCTTCTTCTTCTTCTCCAGTTTCCTCATTATCATATGGAAATGATTCAGTGGCTTGCTGTTCTTTCTCATTCTTAGATTCTGTGGGAATGATTGGAGTAGTGGAGACCATGAGAAATTTCAATGATTTCTGATCTCCATCGCTTTCTGAGTCACAAGTTTCTGAATTTGGCTCTTTAGTATCATCCCACGTGGCAGCTATTGCCTTGCCCTTAGTTTTTTTGTTTGGGCATTCGGTTGATAGGTGTCCATACTCTTGACAGGCATAAAATTATGGTTCCTTGGTCCTTTTATCAAATTTTCCTGTGGAAGTTTTGTTGTTCACCTTTCTTCCTCTGGAAGGCCGGCCACGATTCTTCAGAAAGAATTTCCTGAATCGTTGTGCCAACAAAGCCACTTCCTCATCTTCACCTTCCTTTTTTCTCTCATTGTCCTCATGTACTATTTTCTTGAAAGTTTTTAGGACAGCTGTTTTGGATTTTTGGGTTTGTTTGAAGTATAGTTCAAAAGTTTGTAGGGAACCTATCAGTTCTTCTACTTCCATTTCATCTATGTTCCTACATTCTTCAATTGTTGTTACTTTGGGATTAAACCGATCCGGCAATGATCTAAGTATTTTCCTACAGATTTTTGGAACCGGAACTTTTTCTCCTAATCCACACATGGAGTTATAGATGATATTCAACTTTGTGAAAAACTCCATAAAGGTTTCATACTCTTCCATTCTGAGACTTTCAAACTGTGAAATTAGGAGTTGAAGTTTAGATCTCTTCACAGTGCTTGTGTCTTCATGGGTTTTTCCAATAGATCTCATGCTTCCTTGGGTGTCCCACACATACTTATTTGATTGAAGATATCTTGGGACACGGCACAGTAGATGGCGTTCATAGCTTTTGCTTCAGCAGTTTGTTTTTCTTTATCGAACGCCGTCCACTTTTCTTTGGGTTTGGGTTTTGTGATGGTTGTGTCATTGTCAAGTACAATTTGTTCAGTTGGTGGCACGTATTTGCTTTCAACTATTTTCCAAACATCATGATCCAAAGATCTCATAAAGTAATGCATTCTAGCCTACCAGTATGCATAATTTGAGCGATCAAATACTGGAGGCCTAGTGACTGATGAGCCCTCTCCTTTGGCCATATTCCGAACTTCAGTCAAGATCACTCTCTAGGTGGTGAAGCCCTTAAAAAGAGACCCGCTCTGATACCAATTGAGATTGTTGTGAAGACCGCTTTAGTTGAAGTAGGAATATGTCAATATGTCCTAGACGGGGGTGAATAGGACTTTTAAAGATTTTATGGTTTATTTAAAATCCTATTACACTAATCCTAATCAGCAAGCATATATTAGGATTACTCAAAAGTAACTTTACTGGCTTCCAAGCCCAATAGAGGATCCAATCACAAACTATTTGAGAAGTGAATGATATGCAAACTAGTTTATGATGGATATGACTGTGTATGTGTGTGAGGTGTGATATCAGATATTTAGATATGAAAATATTAAAGTAAATCACACAAGCAGAAGAATGACAATCTAAAACACAGTCATTTTTGTAGTGGTTCGACGATTAGTTTACTCCACTCCCGGCAGATGCACTCAACCCTTAAGTGTGCCGGATTTCACTAAGGAGGTTTCACAGTGGTTCATCTCAAACCTAAGGTTTTCAATCAAGTTCACCTTCAACCTTTATAACCTACACTGAAGCTGACTATTTATGCTCTCATGAGCAAGGGTCAACACAACGTACCCACTTTTAGGCACACTGGCCAAGGATCTTCCATAAGACCCTACCGGAGGTTTTACGCGGTTTACCCCAAACCCGAGGTTTCACACGGTTCACCTCAAACTTAAGGTTTTGACTGGTTCACCTTCAACCAGATGTTTATGCTCTCCACAAAGCAAGGGTCCACACAACGTACCCATCATGTACACTCTCGCCGAAGGTGTAAGACCTGTACCCTAGACCGTACTGTTCCGTAGGTTCCCGCGATCTTTTCGGTCGAATTTCGGCAACCTTCGACCCTTAACCGGTAATTGCGTGTGACACTGCATCATACGCCGTCGACCTGAGTCGACTCAAACCGAGATTAGTACCTTAGCGACCGCACCATCGCCGCGGTTCCGATGCCGCGACTCGCACGCCGATCCGATACTCTGGCCAGGAGATGTGGGCCAGCGTTCGGTGCGAGGAAAACGCCGCGCATGTGAATTTTGAGAGAATCTCTACGAGATATCACATCAATCAATCCCATCAAGGGTCAAGTACACATCACCTTTCACCCATTTCCAAGCAACCCCAAAGTCAAAAAGTCTCTTACAAGCCCATACCTTTCTTACGCCAAAAACCACAAAAGTCAAAAAGTTCTTACACCCCCATCACTCACCACATCCATCACTCCATCACCCATCACTTTCTCTCCCTTTACAAGTCTCTCTCTCATTTCCAAAAGACACCCCCAAGCAAGAGAAATCCCCATACGTCCAAGCCCTCCCATGGAGAGAAAAATGCATGTGTGAGGCCAACCTTTCCATCCCAAGATCTCTCATCCTAGCCATCTATTTCTCATCTTCACCCATCAAAGAGGAGCACAAGGAGACCGGCGTTCCATCGGACCAAGAAGAAGCCGGTGGGTGATCCTAGATTTTGTTCTTTTCATTCATTTTGTTGATTTAAGGGTCCAAATATGTGGGACCCACCTTGATGTATGTTATATACAAGAGGGGTCCATAGTGGCGGGGCCCCTCCATCCTCACCGATCTCTCTCTTCCTTTTCCTTTGTGTGTGATGACTTGTGGCCCACTTGATGTATGTATCTCATCCACACCATCCAAATAGTGTGCTACCTTGGCCTTTTTGTTTTTGGTATGGGCCATCCAAATGGTGGGCACTCGGATGAAAGGGGAAACACAAATAACAGCTTGATCCAAAGTCAGGTGGCCACGTCCCTGTGGGGCCCACCATGATGCGTGTGCTATACCCACACTATCCAGCATCCAGGGACGCTGGACGTGTGTGAAGTGAAGGGTGGGCTGCCAGGGGTGGCTAACAGTGAGGTGAACTGACGGTGGGTTCATGGGACCAACTCCCGTCCTCCACCCCTCCAATGGGCCACACCATGACGTATGTGCTATATCCTAACCGTCCATCGTATTGGACGGCGGACCATGTCCGTGTGGGGCCCACTTCCACTCTCAAATCCATAGCCCACTGGCAGGCTGCGTGGATATACCTCGTTTCAACGGTGGCCCCCATGGATCACATGGTAGACAGAGTGAAAGATACCTCATTCCAACACCTGGGGTCTCGGTACGCCCTAGTGAGGGTGGCCGTACGTGGGACCTACCCAAGATTTGGGTGCGCCTGAAACTGGTCTGACCCTCCATTCAAGTGGGACACCCATGATGGGTGGGCTGGATTTGTGGACCCCATCTTGGTGGGCCCAATAAATGGTTATGAATGTTTTAAATGGAGGGTAGCCCTCTCAACTGTTGCATCTGGCATAGCCCACACAAGTCACGGACTGACTTGATTTTTGAGACCTAGGCCCACCCTGGAACGGTGCATCTGACTGATGGGTTAGATGTTTGGCAAACATCAACGGTGGGGCCCACACAGCTGGCCCTCCTGGGAGCTTCACGCCAGCACGAGCTAGTTGTACCTTTTCCCATATATATATATATATATATATGGTGGGCCCTACGTGGGATCCACCTCTCTTGTGTTAAGAGGAAAAAGACAGAAAAAAAAAGAAAAGAAAGAAAAGGTAAAGGGAATGGAGGAGAGAGCAGCCACGTGCTCTCTCTCTCTATCTCTCTCTAGCTCTCTCTCACCCTCTCTCTCTTTATACCTCTCTTTAGCTCTCTCTCTATCTCTCTCTAGCTCTCTCTCACCCTCTCTCTCTCTCTATACCTCTCTCTAGCTCTCTCTCTCTCTATCTCTCTCTTCACGTCCAGCGACCTGTGGGTCTCACCATGATGCACGTGTGATCCGACGGTGGGACCCACCCTAGATGTATGTGTTTTACCCCCGGCATAGGCCACAATGATGTATGTGCTCTATTGACACCGTCTGCTATTTGAACGGCGGGGCCCACTATGATGCATGTGTTGCATCCATACCGTCCACCATCTATGAGAACATTTTATGGCATGGGGAAATAGGCGAAACAGATCTAAAGTGCGAGTGGGCCCCACCATTTAAATAGTGAACCGTGACATCCACTGTTAGGTGTGGTATGGTCCACATGATCCTTTGGTTATGATTCATTTCTTTGTGGTAAAGATCTATAATGATCTCTAGTAATAGATGACTGATGGGTTGGATTCGATTCATTCGGTCGACCCAATTTGCTGTATATAAGGCCCACACGAGAGGCCCATCGGTGCGGCCTATTTGATTACATGTGGCCCATCCGTTACGATTCTACGACCAAAGGTGAGGACTTTAGGTGTATAGGTTAGGGTTTTCGACGCTTTCAATGTCAGATAATGATAGATTCATGATCTGCATGCAATTGCACATGTACAAAGTGCTTTCCGTTTCCTGTTTCGATTAACGTTGTAGAATATGGAATTTCACATACTCTAGGTATACGTAGAAATACCGTATACGTATTTTTTTTGGAGAAATGTTTGACATGTTTATTTAATGTATGATTATACTATATATGGATAAAATACTAGTTTGGCGAAAGGAATCGCTGTAATACATGTTCACTTGTAAATGCTACGTATGTTGAAATTGTGTATTCTAGAAATACTGTATACGTATAAATTTTGGAGATGTATTTATCATGATTATTTGCTGTAATAATATGTTATACATGGATAAGATACTCGCTTGGCTAAGGGATAGCCCTAATACATGTTTTGCTAACATGCACCATGTATGTTGTAATAGTGTATTCTAAGTGTTTGTGAAAATGACTGAATGAGTATGGAATTCTCATTCGTGCTCGCCATGACTAATTGTCATGGATTCATGATTTATGTATTGGCGATGCCCCTTGACGAAAGGATTTGCCCTAAGTCACGCCACGACCAATATACACTATATATGCTAAAATGTGTGGCCCAAGTGTTTGTGGAAATAGCCGATTGAATATGGAACTTAGGTTCCTGCTTGCCATGACTATCCGTCGTGGGTGTACGCGTGTTATGATTGGGGCAACTCCCTAGTGAAAGGATTTGGCCTAATGCCTATGTGATCGACATATGTCGTGTATGTTGATGTATGTTTGTTTAAGTGTTTCTTGAAATGTCTGAATGAGTAGTAGTTAGCAAATTGTAAAGTATAAGGGTGTTGAGATATGATTCTCAACCTCTTTTAACTATGTGTATGATCTCCTTTGATAGATGTGTGATTAGGAATTGAACATGTACAAACTCATGCTTGTGTTGTGATTCATAACATGCTCAACTGCTTTATGATTTTAACTATGTAATGCATATGTTTAAATTTATATTTACGTTGTATGATCCATCATGGGTGATGGGGGAGCGGAGCAACGAGTGCGTGCAACAGCCCTGGCAGCCCTAAACGGATAATACCAAACTTTGATTGTATGATTTGAATCCTGATCCATTACTGCTTTATCTATCTGCAATTGATTGTATTTGGGGCTATGATTATGGCCCAGGCAATCGGTAACGAGATTGAACTCGTGGCTGAGATTCATTTGCCACGTGGGATGTTTTCGACGAACTCGAGTCGTGCGTTGCCTGTCGGCAGTGGCTAGGCCACACGAAGTTGTTTATGCACTTCATGTCGTGCAGCTCAACGGGCGATCGTGCTAATCGAGCTCGTCAAGTAACCCGATCTGCCTTATGCATGTTCACCCTGTTTGGACGCTACTGCTTGAACCTAGGGTACCAAACTTACCAGTGAAACCCCCTTTTAACCATGGTACCTCGATCCGCTAAGACGCATGAGCCGAGCATGGTAGTATGGGACACCGTGGTCGAGCTGTCGGCCTATGCTGGGGCCATGTGCCTCCCCGTAGTGACCATTGCGCAACCAACTCGTGAGCCGAATATGGTGGTATGGGACACTGTATTCGAGTTGTCGATACTTACGGCGAGAGCCGAGTACGGTGAGATCTGTGCTCGTGCTGACGGGCGACGAGTCCTCCGTAGTATCATCGAGTGTACTCCAAGTATCTGTGATTGGCGACGAGTCTTTCACAGTAACTAGAGTATGAGTTGAGCCGAGTACGGTGAGACCTGTACTCGAGCTGACGGCTAGTGATTGAGCCGAGTACGGTGAGACCTGTACTCGAGCTGACGGTCAGCAATTGAGCCGCATACGGTGAGATCTGTATCCGGGCTGACGGGTGACGAGCCCTTTGCGATGCCTTCACTACGCTTCTCAAACCATAATGTCGTATGAGATTAACTAGGATTGACGACCCTAGAATGGATCATGTTGGGAATGATACAAGGGAGGTACCTTAGTTTCCCAATACTGCTGTTTGAAATGGACTAATAAAAACTTGGTAATCATGAGCATCATCGCACCGCATATGCTTTGTACATGTGGCGCACTGAGGGAGTAAGCATTCGCGAACGTAAGATGATGTCGCTTGAGGGTGGTTTGGCAAGGGCATACAGCATCATGTCATTTCATTCTCGCATTTAATAAGAGTAGTTAAACTTGTTTGATTTGTACTGCTTTATCATTACTGCTTGATTGAATTGATAACATGTTAACCTATGCTTTACTGTTCCACTGAGTTGATCACTCACTCCCACGTTACGGGACGGTGTTGTACACACCAACCAGATTTGTTGAGTTTCAGGTGGTGGCGATGCTTGTGAAGCAGAGCCGGACTACTTCTATGATGATAGGAGGAATTCTCCTATCTGTATCTCTCTGGCAGGTCAATGAAGACCTGATATTGTATTGACGGGGCTATGGTACATGGGATAGGAGGCATTATACTTCCTCACATTTGGTACATTTTAGAACTGCACTTGTATTTATTTAACCTGGTAATGTTATCACACTCTGGAGACTCATCATAAGTTATATATTTTATCTATCTATCACAGTCTTCCGCTTGCAAATTTAACTGTCTCTGGAGTATGATATGCTGTTTTGGCTTAATCTCACTCATGTTCAATGCACGAATACAGTCAACATTCAATCATCATTCATTTTGTTGCATAAGTGATGTTCTGGAACTCGGGAGTTGAGTTTATGCTCGACCCCCGATTTTCAGGGCGTTACACCTTACCTGCCCGAGAGGAGGGGGCAATGCTAGGCTGAGTTTGACCAGCTCGAGGAATGGGTCCGCTATCGACGAACCGAGACCGATATTGGCAGGCGAGTAGTGAGGTCTCTTCCACTTACCTTATTGCGCGCGATGGGACGGCAATCTGGTTTAGAGTGTACTAGACCCCGATGATATCCCAGATTTGAGCTGTATTGATATGTGGATGTAGATGAGGATTTGTATACTTAAGTTACATCTCACATTGCATGAACTTGGTATGGCCGACATCATTCATGCCTTACATCGCATAGCCTTGGTACAGCTAACGGTATTCATGGATTCACCAGCATATTCCGCATTACTCTGATACTGCATATCTGCATTACTACCTTGTGCACACACTTTCACCACCCTCTAAGCTTTCTATAAGCTTATGCACGACCATTGCGTGCAGGTGACGTTGGATCGCAGCAGCGCTGAGGCAGGAGTGCAGAGCTGATTGGAGCTTTTTGTTTATCATCATTGTATTTCCCTTTATGCTCATTGTACTTGTAAAGTTTTTTATCATAGTGGAAATGTGATGGAGTTTTTGGTTGTTGTTTGTGGGTTATGCCTTTGGTTATGCTTATTACGAATCAAACTGATGTTGGAAATCCTCCTTGTAACATCCTAGGATCGGAACCTGGTGAATGGGCGCTGGGAGCCGAGAATGGGGTTCTACGGAGGCTGTTGGCGCCGGATTCGGCGATCGAGAATTTTGTGAGCCCGGTTTCCAAGTTTGGGGCGTGACAGAAGTTAGTATCAGAGCATAACTCGGGAATAACCAAGAACAACATTATATGTCTGCTATGAGTTAGAATGATTGAGTCCTTAGTTCGGATAGCTTAGTGATCTGCTGTTACAGACCCTTAACATGCGTGCCTCTGAGAGTTTTCAAGTTGATAGGCACCTTCGCTCTTTCCTGTAGGACGAGATGCCCAGGAGAGTGACCCGATCGACTCCCGCACCACCGTCTGAGACTCCCGCACCACCACCTGAGACTCCCGCACTACCACCGACAATCCCCGCTCCACCACCAGAGATTCTTACGCCCAGCCTATGGATGTAGCTCCTCTACCAGATATTCCTACTACCCAACCTATGGATGCAGCTCCTCCACCAGATACCGGTGCGGATCCGACCTTATCCGTGAGTGTCTCCCAGCTACAGCAGATGTTACAGGCTGTGACGGCCGCACTTCAGGGGCATGACAGACACCCCGTCGTTTCTCCAGCCCAGGCAGAGAAGGATCGCGCAAGTGCCCTTCTTCGGGAGTTCCAACGACTCGATCCCCCGCGTTTTCAGGGCGACCCAGACCCGACGGTAACTGAAAGATGGCGCGTCACAGTGGAGAAGATATTCGATACGATGGGATGCACGACCGAGCGGCGAGTCCGATTAGCCATATTTCTTCTCCATGGTGAGGCTGAGCACTGGTGGACGTCAGTCTCCCGAGCAGCAGGCGCCGATTTTATATGGACCTGGGAGGATTTTATGGATCAGTTTGACCGACAGTATTTTCCTGATCACATTCGACGACAGCGAGCATTGGATTTCGAGGCCTTGGTGCAGGGTGATATGACAGTGGCCCAGTACGCGGCTCGTTTTGTAACACTGTCCAGATTTGCGCCGTACTTGGTGGATGATGAGCGGAGAGCCCGTCGCTTCGAGGACGGTTTGCGTTACTAACTTCGAGGCCGTGTTATTGGGCATGAGCTCCCGACTTTCAAGGGAGTGGTACGGAAGGCCCAGATTTTTTAGGCTGAGTGGGTCAGTTCTCAGTCTGAACGTGGTCAGAGGAGAGACCGGAAGAGGCAAGTTCCTTCCGATGACTCGCAGCAGCATCGACCGCAGCAGCAGAGGCGCACAGGTCGCCCAGCCTTCCGAGCGCCAGTAGCACCTCCAGCACCACTTTCGAGGTAGTTCGCCGGCACCTGTTTTGGGTGCGGTGCGATGGGGCACCGTATGTGGGAGTGTCCTCGCCCCCAACGACAACAGCCGAGAGGTCCACAACAGCCTCCACAGCAGCAGCAGCAAAGACCTCCACCACAACAGTAGCAGAGACCCCCACAGCAGCAGCGACAGCAGCCCCCACCACTGAGACCGCCTCAGCAGCAGCATCAGCATCAGCACCAGCCTCCGAGACCGTAGCAGCAGAGGCAGCAGTTTCGACCGCCACAATGACAGCAACAGCACCAGCATGCTCAGAGGGGACAGGCACCTTCCCAGCCGGCTCAGGCTAGATTTTACGCGGCCTAGCAGGATCCTCAGTCGTCTGGAGGAATCGTTGAGGGTATACTTCTAGTCTCTGCATGCATCGCTTGGGTTCTATTTGATTCCGGTGCTTCGCAGTCATTTATGTCTGAGGGATTTTGTCGTTCGACTGGATTGCCGACAGAGTCTGCTCGAGAGGGGTTGACCGTATCGACGCCCTTGGGGAAGACTACAGTATTAGGCCACTTCTGTTCGTCTTGCCCCATGCTAGTGGGAGAGATTTTCTTGCCCCCCGACTTGTATGTGCTGCCGATGTTAGATTTCGACGTTATCTTGGGCATGGATTGGCTTGCCGAGTACCACGCTATCTTGGACTGCTCCGCGAGGACCGTCACATTCTTTATACCAGGCTTGCCGCAGTTTCAGTTCGTTGCAGAGCCCCGAGGAGAGCCGCCGTCTTGCTTGATGTCCTGCGCCATTGAGGAGCCTATTGCCGCTTGTATTGATCAGATGCCGATTGTTTGTGATTTTCCCGATGTGTTTCAGGAGATTCCGGGAATACCGCCTCGCCGACTCACCGAGTTTCAGATTGATTTCGTGCCCGGTACCGCGCCTATTTCGAAGGCCCGTATCGTATGGCACCGTTGGAGTTGCGGGAACTGCAGAAGCAGTTAGACGAGTTGCGCGAGTTGGGTTTTATCCGTCCGAGCAGTTCGCCGTGGGGAGCACCGGTACTCTTCGTGAAGAAGGATGGATTGTTGAGGCTCTGTGTAAACTACCGCGAGCTCAACAAGTCACAGTCAAGAACAAGTACCCGCTCCCGAGGATCGATGATTTGTTTGATCAGCTGCAGGGTGCACAGTTCTTTTCAAAGATTGACCTGCGTTCCGGTTATCATCAGATTCGGGTTCGAGAGGAGGACATTCTGAAGATGACTTTCAGGACGAGTTATGGTCATTTTGAGTTTCAGGTCATGTCCTTCGGACTGACCAACGCACCCGCGGTCATCATGCAGCTGATGAACGAGGTCTTCCGCCCTTATCTCGATCAGTTTGTTGTAGTCTTGACCTGTGAGGAGCACGAGCAGCATCTGGAGGTTACGTTGCAGACCCTCTGCTCACACCAGCTGTATGCGAAGCTGGAGAAGTGCGAGTTTTGGTAGGAGGAGGTGAAGTTCCTCGATCATGTGGTGACAAGGGAGGGCGTTGCAGTCGACCCCTCGAAGGTTGAGGCAGTGCATCAGTGGGGCCAGCCCACGACTGCGTCCGAGATTCGCAGTTTCCTTGGTTTAGCGGGCTATTACCGACATTTCATTGAGGGCTTCCCTCGTATTACAGCCCTGCTGACCAGGTTGACTCGGAAGGGTGTGAAATTTATTTAGAGTGACGCTTGCGAGCGAGCATTTATAGAGTTGAAGGACCGTCTGACGTCCGCTCCTGTCCTCACGCTTCCCTCTGGGAGTGACGGATTTGTTGTATTCACCGATGCCTCGCATATTGGTTTGGGTGTTGTCCTAATGCAGCATGGGCGACCAGTGGCCTTCGCATCTCGGCAGCTAAAGGTCCATGAGCTAAACTACCCCACGCATGATTTAGAGCTGGCTGCAGTTGTCTTCGCACTGAAGGTGTGGAGGTACTATCTTTATGGGGTTAGATTCGAACTCTTCTCCGACCACAAGAGCTTGAAGTACCACTTCTCACAGTCTGAGTTGAACATGAGACAGAGGCGCTGGATGGAACTCCTGAAGGACTATGACTTCGATCTTCAATACCACCCGGGCAAGGCGAACATGGTGGCAGATGCCCTCATTCGTCAGCCACGAGGCCTGGTGGCGCATATGATGATTCAGGAGTGGTGAATGCTTGAGGATGTGGTAGAGTATGATTTTGAGTTCGGCCTGCAGTCTTCTATCGTGCAGTTATCGAGCCTGTCGATTCAACCTTCTCTTGTCGCAAAGGTGATCGAGGCTCAACAGGCTGATGAGTCGTTGTAGAGTTATATGGCTGAGGCAATATCTGAGAGTCAGGCAGATTGGCAGATTAGTTCAGACGGTGGACTTTGCTTCAGAGGCCGATTATGTGTCCCGGATATTCTAGTTACGCAGAGATCTTATGACCGAGGCGCATCGATCGCGATTTTCTATCCACCTTGGCTCGACGAAGATGTACCGTGATATGAGGCGACAGTATTTTTTGGGCGGGGATGAAGTGCCAGATCGCCAGTTTTGTGGCCGAGTGTGACACATGCCAGTGTGTCAAGGCCTATCATCAGAGACCCCCTAGTCTATTGCAGCCGTTAAGTGTCCCAATGTGGAAGTGGGAGCACGTGTCGACAGATTTCATTATGGGTTTACCGAGGACTCAGCGCGGTCATGACGCCATCTGGGTTGTTGTGGATCGCCTGACGAAGTCGGCGCATTTTCTTCCTATTCGTGTGACTTGGCCTTTGGATCGGCTTGCGAGGTTGTTCGTTGAGGAGATTGTGGACTGCATGGTGTTCTAGTCTCAATCGTTTCTGACTGAGACCCAAGGTTCACGTCTCAGTTTTGGGGGAGCTTCCAGAGAGCGATGGGGATTGATTTGTAGCTCAGCACCGCGTACCATCCGCAGACCGATGGCCAGACTGAGAGGGTCAACCAGATCCTTGAGGATATGCTTCGGGCCTGCACGATTGATTTCGAGGGTAGCTGGGATGAGCATCTGCGATTGGCTGAGTTCGCATACAATAACAGCTATCAGGCGACCATCGGCATGGCTCCTTTTGAGGCACTATATGACAAACCATGCAGATCACCGAGTTGTTGGACTGAGGTTGGAGAGCGTCGTCTCCTAGGTCCTAAGCTTGTGCAGGAAACGTTAGAGTCTATTGATATCATCAAGCAGAGGATGCGCACAGCTCAGAGCCGACAGAAGAGTTTTGCTGATCGTCGGCATCGTCCCTTGGAGTTTGATGTAGGGGACCATGTATATCTCAAGGTCTCGCCCATGAAGGGCATAGTTCGATTTGGAGTAAAGGGCAAGCTTGCCCGGAGATTCATAGGACCTTTTGAGATCACTGGGCGCGTTGGCGCTGTGGCCTATCGGCTTGCCTTGTCATCTCAGTTGTCCGATGTCCACAATGTTTTCCATGTCTCTATATTGAGGAAGCGTGGGTCAGACATCGTTCCTATTATTGATTGGTAGCCGTTAGAGGTTCGTGAGGACGCTTCCTATGTTGAGCAGCCAGTCCATATCCTGGATCGGAAGGAGCAGGTCCTCCGAACCAAGGTCATTCCGTTGGTGAAGGTTCAGTGGGATCACCATTCTGTTGAGGAGGCTTCTTGGGAGCGTGAGGCAGAAATTCGAGAGCACTATCCCCATCTCTTTGATGTCTGATTATGTGTTGTATTTTGTATGTTACCTCTGATTTTATAGTATGATGTTATGTTCCTTCTACCTCATGAGTTATGACTAGTTGCGATAATTGCGTAAATTTCGAGGACAAAATTTTTTATTAGGAGGGGAGAGCTGTAAGACCCGTATCCTAGACCGTACCGTTTTGTAGGTTCCCACGGTCTTCCCGGTCGAATTTCGACAACCTTCAACCCTTAACCGGCAATTGCATGTGACCCTGCTTCATACGCCGTCGACCCGAGTCGACTCAAACCAAGACTAGTACCTTAGCAACTGCACCGTTATCTCGGTTCCTATGCCGCGACTCGCGCGTCGATCCGATACTCTGGCCAGGAGATGTGGGCTAGTGTTCGGTGTGAGGAAAACGTCGCGCATGCGAATTTCGAGAGAATCTCTACGAGATGTCACATCAATCATCCATCAATCAATCCCATCAAGGGTCAAGTACACATCACCTTCACCCATTTCCAAGTAACCCCAAAGTCAAAAAGTCTCTTACAAGCCCATACCTTTCTTACACCAAAAACCATAAAAGTCAAAAAGTTCTTACACCCCCATCACTCACCACATCCATCACTCCATCACCCATCACTCTCTCTCCTTTTACAAGTCTCTCTCTCATTTCCAAAAGACACCCCCAAGCAAGAGAAACCCCTATACGTCCAAGCCCTCCCATGGAGAGAAAAATGCATGTGTGAGGCCCACCTTTCCATCCCAAGATCTCTCATCCTAGCCATCCATTTCTCATCTTCACCCATCAAAGAGGAGCACAAGGAGACCGGCGTTCCATCGGACCAAGAAGAAGACAGTGGGTGATCCTAGATTTTGTTCTTTTCATTCATTTTGTTGATTTAAGGGTCCATATATGTGGGACCCACCTTGATGTATGTTGTATGCAAGAGGGGCCCATAGTAGCGGGGCCCCTCCATCCTCACCGATCTCTCTCTATTCCTTTTCCTTTGTGTATGATGATTTGTTGCCCACTTGATGTATGTATCTCATCCACACCATCCAAATAGTGGTCCACCTTGGCCTTTTTATTTTTGGTATGGGCCATCCAAATGGTGGGCCACTTGGATGAAAGGGGAAACACAAAGAGTAGCTTGATCCAAAGTCAGGTGGTCACGTCCCTGTGGGGCCCACCATGATGCGTGTGCTATACCCACACTGTCCAGCGTCCAGGGAAGCTGGACGTGTGTGAAGTGAAGGGTGGGCTGCCAGGGGTGGCTAACAGTGAGGTGAACTGACGGTGGGTCGATGGGACCCACTCCTGTTGTAACATCCCGAAAAATCGGGGGTCGAGCATAACTCAACACCCGAGTTCCAGAACATCACTTATGCAACATAGATAATGATGATTAAATGTTGTCTGCATTAGTGTATTGAACATGAGTGAGATTAAGCCAAAACAGCATATCATACTCCAGAGACAATTAAATTGCAAGCGGAAGACTGTGATAGATATATAAAATATATAAAAACTATGGTGAGTCTCCAGAGTGTGATAACATTACCAGGTTAATAAATTTCAAGTACATTTCTAAAATATACCAAATGTGTAAGTGTAATGTCTTCTATCCCAAGTACCATAGCCCTATCAATACAATAACATGTCTTCATGAACCTGTCAGAGAGCTACAAGTAGGAGAACTCCTCCACATCATAGTAGACCGGCTCTGCTTCAAAAGCATCGCCATCACCTGAAACTCAACAAATCTGGTTGGTGTGTACAACACCGTCCCGTAACGTGGGAGTGAGTGATCAACTCAGTGGAACAATAAAGCATAGGTTAACATGTTATCAATTCAGTCAAGCAGTAATGATAAAGCAGTACAATCAAACAATCCTAACTACTCTTATTAAATGCAAGTATGAAATGACATGATGTATGCCCTTGCCAAACCACCCTCATGCGACACCATCTTACGTTCGCGAATGCGTTCATCCCTCAGTGCTCCACATCTACCAGGCACATGCAGAGCGATATTGAGCAAGATTACCAAGTAATTATTAGTCCGTTTCAAACACCAGTATTGGGAAACTAAGGTACCTCCCTTCTATCATTCCCAAACCTGATCCATTCTAGGGTCGTCACTCCTAGTTAATCTCAGACGATGGTGTAATTTCTACGTCACTGCAGAGGTTCCCAGGAATGTTACGCACAAAGGTTACACCACTCCCCCATCACCTCTTTAATGATTCATCACTATACAGAAACAAGCCTAGTTCATACTCTATACACTGCGGCAAAACTCGTCGCCTCACCGCAATTCAGAGTATGCTCGAGGTTACTACAAAGGGCTGTCAGGGTTGTTGCTCGCATTCGTTGCACCACTCCCCCATCACCTTATCAATGTAGGCCGACAGCACGAATATAGTGTCCCATACCACCATAATTGGCTCACGAGTCTGGTTGCTCACTGGTCACTACGTGGAGGCACATGGCCCCAGCGTAGGCCGATAGCTCGACCACGGTGTCCCATACCACCATGCCCGGCTCATGAGTCTTAGCGGATCGAGGTACCATGGTTAAAAGGGATTTCACTGGTAAGTTTGGTACCCTAGGTTCAAGCAGTAGCGTTCAAACATGGTGAACATGCATTAGACAGATCGGGTTACTTGAGGAGCTCGGCTAGCTCGAGCGCACAACATGTTGAACGATATGAAGCGCATTAGCACTTCGTGTGGCCAACCACTATCGCCAACGGAAGTACGACTCAGGTTCGTCGAACAGATCTCACGTGGCAAATGAAACTCAGCCACGCATTCATTTTCGTTACCAATTGTCTGGACTATAATCATAGCCCCAATCACATTCAATTGCAGATAGTTAAAGCAGTAATGAATCAAGATTCAAATCATACAACCAAAGTCTAATATTATCCGTTTAGGGCTGCCAGGGCTATTGCACGCACTCGTTGCTCCACTCCCCCATCACCCATGACGGATTATACAACGTAATCATGAATTTAAGGATATGCATTACATAGATAAAATTATAAAAGCAGTTGAGCATGTTATGAAGCACAACACAAGCATGAGTTTGTACATATTCAATTCCTAATCACACAACTATCCAAGGAAAACATACACATAGTTAAAAGAAGTTGAGAATCATATCTCAACACCCTTGTACATTACAATTTTGCTAACTACTACTCATTCAGACATTTCAAGAAACACTTTAAAAGACATACATCAATATACATGACATATGTTGATCACATAGGCATTAGGCTAAATCCTTTCACTAGGGAGTTGCCCCAATCATAACACGCGTACACCCACGATGGATAATCATGACAAGCAGGAATCCAAGTTCCATATTCATTCAGTTATTTCCACGAACACTTGGGCCACACATTTTAATATAAGTAGTGAATATTAGCCGTGGCGTGATTTAGGGCAAATCCTTTCGTCAAAGGGGGATCGCCAATACAACAATCATATATCCATGACAATTAGTCATGGCGAGCACGAATGAGAATTCTATACTCATTCAGTCATTTTCACAAACACTTAGCATACACTATTTCAACATACATGATGTATGTTAGCGAAACATGTATTAGGGCTAACCTTTCGCCAAGCAAGTATTTTATTCATATATAGTATATTCATACAGCAAATAATCATGGCAACCACATCTCTAAAATATATATGTATACGGTACTTTCTACAATACAATATTTCTACATACATAGTATATATTAGTAAAACATGTATTTGGGCTAATCCTTTCGCCAAATAAGTATTTTATCCATATATCGTATATTCATACAACAAATAATCATGTCAAACACATTTTCAAAATTTATACGTATACGGTATTTTCTACGAATACCTAGAATATGTAAAATTCCATAATCTATATCTTTAATCGAAACAGAAAACAGAAAGCACTTTGTACATGTGCAATTGCATGCAGATCATGAATCTATCATTATCTGACATTGAAAGCATTGAAAACCATAACCTATACGCCTAAAGCCTGCACCTTTTATCGTAGAATCGTAACAAATCAGCTAGGTTTGCTAAGCCTTCGTATATGGCAATTTGGCGACCTATAGAACGGAATAGGTTAGCTATTTCATAACCTACAACTATCAAATCCCCAAAACAGATTAGGGTTAGGGTTTCTTACCTAGAAACGGAGCTGGAATCGCCGGGAAAGCGATTAGAACTGAGCGGTGTAGCTTGTGTAGCGGCAGGATAAAGTGGCAGGGAGATTCCCCCACTTCTCCCACACTTTCTCTCTCTTTTCTCTCTCTCAATCTCAAATTCGTATGGCTGTGAGAGAGAGGATTTAAAGGACCTTATATAGCCTAAAATCTCACCAAAACAGACTTGGGAACAAGGTATACTTGGGTTTTGTCCAAAGGGCATTTGTTTCAGCTCAACGGAGGACTTCTGGCGGGCCTCCTTGAGCCAAAGGTCGGACTTAAGCTCACTAACATTGGATCTACATACCATTAAGTTTTCGTTCCAGTAGGGTTCCCAGATCATGCGTGGCAGACCAGTTTCAGTTCAACGGTCAGCGGATCTCAATCGGAGATTCCGAGTACATGTAAATGTGCATGAAATTTCTCCTGATCCGAGGGTGTAATTTGGTGTGATTCTGACGGTCTGCTTGCTTAAAACTGATTCGTAAGCAACACGTGCCAGATTACTATTCAAGATATTTATTTTGTAAAGAAAATAAGTATTTTCACACTCTCTCGCTCCGGACTCAAGCGAACAGCCGTGGAACACTGTCTGGATTTGATTTCCGAGATGGTTGTCAATCCCAGCAAGGCGGTCCTAATTCCTTAACTTCGTGTTAATCGGACTTCCGACATGCGGTCCAGATCTGATACGGAGTTTCAAGATGCTCCCGAGAGCAGCCGGGTAATGAGATTGATCCTAGATTTTAGGGTAACCTAACGTCAATGATTCTACAAGTTTTGGGTCTTACGGATCGTATTTAAAATGATTGGTGCTAATTTCACAGGTACTCTAGTTTAACACTAGCTAAATCTTGCCTAATTTCTAAAGGATTTAGTCCTGAGTGATTTCGGTCTGAGGTGGTACTTAGACCTTTGTAGCAATGTTTAGTTTAAGTATTGTTCTTCATCACTTAAACTTTAAGGTAGTGTCTAATGTGAAAGTACTTAGAAGGATTTAAGGAACGAGGTAATGAAAGGTGAGATTAGTGAAGAAAATGGTTTGAAAAGGGACTTAAGACCCTTGAGTTGAGTGTTTGTGAAATTAAACAGAGTTAGGATTGTCCCATCGCCTAAGGACGTCTAATTCCAGGTTGGGAAAAATCTGGGCTGTTACAATCTACCCCCCTTAAGACAAAATTTCGTCCCCGAAATTGCCTAAGGGTAATAAGAAAAGATTTTATTATTTCATTTGTCTAAAACTTAATGTTTTCAAATCTCTATGCACGGTAGGGTGTATATTAGCCTGGTTCATTTTAGTCTACTCCCCTTAAAACTTATTTCTTTATCCATTTATCATACCCTGATGGTTCGCTATGATTTATTTCTTTACCTATTTGGAGTCTTGATGACAATTCCCAACAATTTAGAGTAAGATAGTTGTTTTCATTGTTTGATCACATGGAGAGGCGGCTATAGTGGGCTTGATCCCGATACATCGATCATCTACCGGGCCAGGGTAGGAAGGTCATCGTATCCCCTCCGAATCCTGGTGGATCCTGGTCTTCTGGTCGGCCAAGCAGTGAGTCCATTGGAAGTCGTCCATGATTGAGAATTGGGTCAAGCCGTGAATGTTTCGCAGTTGTATATTTCAGTAACTCCGTAGTCCGATCACCCTAGAAACGTAGGGAATGTCCATCATTGAAAGGCTCAAATTGTCTATGTCTAAGATTACCCTTTAGGTCTTAGTCTAAGAGAAGCCTTGTTATTATCTATGTCTAAGGAAATGGTGAATCAAATCTTACTAGATGATCCTAAAATGGTTTCTCATAGTAGAACTTGCTAGGGCTTCTATAATGTTCGTATTCAACGAGCATAGCTTCGATCCTGGGCCAGTGGGGCAAGGGTCCACCACGCTTTCGCTGCGCTACCCAGATCAAAGAGATGCAATAGGTGACCTAACTAGATTGGGCTCATAATGTTCTACCCCCCTTAAAATTTTATTTTCACCCTCAAGGCTCAAGATTTATGTCCTGCTCCGTATATCGGAACAAGGTGTAATTTAGGACCTATCCTTGACATGAAATGGGATGCGGTCTCCCACTACATTGGTCTTCTTTTCATCGATGATGTGTATTATGGCATTGGTACCTATAGTTATCGAAAGGAGCTAAAAATGATGGGTAATGTGGTTAATTTCAGGGGCAGGTGTGAGTTTGAGGCCAGATGCCTAAGTCTACCAAAGGAGGACTATCATCACGGCCCCGACCTACCTTATGTACTCATGTCAAGCCTAACAGGCAGGCTATCTTTCTACGTTCATACGCACAAAATGAATGCCGACATGGCATGTAATTTGGGACCTAATTCCTAACTATTTGTTGCCCATTTGGGTAATTCCTTGGGCCTAAAAGACAAAGTCGCTATCAGCTATATACTCCTAATACTTTTCAAAGACAAAGTTATAAACTTTTGGTTGCAAGTGGTTCGACCAACACGAAAGAAAGTTGCGTAGTGGGTCTAAGCCGGATACATAGATCTTCTGCCTCATGAGGACAGAAAATGTATCGTATCAGTTATTAATCCTAGTTGATCCCGACCTTCTGCTTGATCAGAGCATAGAGGTCATTGGTCACTACCAGGATTGAGAATTCGATTCAGACCGCGAGTACCTCGCTTATATGTAGTTTCTCTACTCCGTGTTCCCGATTGTACTAAGTCCTTGAGAAGGCGATTCTAAGGGGTGTATAGATTTAACCTATCATTAAATCCAAGGGATATAGAAGTTTCCTCTAGGTATAATCCAAAGTCTATTCTTATACACTAGATGATTTTTACACCATTTTTTTTTAATAAAGGAAATTGTTTGTTTGTTTATTTGGAATTGAGTTACCCGAACATAAATGTAGCTACGCTCGAGCACTTCACATATGCTCAAACCAACTAAGGGGGTTCTAGAGTTCACGTTCTTAATTGGTTGGATTTCCTATACTGGCAGGTTTGTCGAAGCACTGCCCTAGGTCCAACTCTATGGGCCTATTCGTTAAACAACCATTTACTCTAAAAGCTTAAGCTATCAGAGTGTGGTGGGTTAATGTATATCAAGGGACTCTATCACTTCAACACTATTTGGCCAGTGGTCTTAAGTTGTATTAAATGGAACTGTATTGCTAATCCCTCCTCGGGATTTGGGAGTGGCATGGTTGGTAGGAGGGTGGGTGGGGATTAAAATTTAATGGTATAGGCTTGGGAAAATGAGCCTCGTGTGGGAAAGCGCGAGATGGGAGTTCCAAATCCCAGGATAATGAATTTCTAAGTGTTATTTGAAAGGAAATCTCAGAATTTACTTTTAATTGCGTACATTCCAAACATGGTATTGGAAAACATGGGATACACCCAATCTAGGGACCATACCTACACATACATTTATTATTACTTATACAATTCTACCCACCTAACTCACCTAATGCAGTTTGGCCGAACGGGCCCTAAAGGGAGAAAAGGGGCTGGAGTTTTGGTTCTCCATGGACTTGGGTCCTTAACAGACGTTGTAGGGGCCCAAAAGATAGGGGTTTAAGAAAGAGAATGGAGAGAACATGTGGGTGAGGAAGCTCACACGAGATTTGAGCTCCAAGTGGGCGTGTGGGGCTCCAAATGAGAGAAACGAAGAGGGAAAGAAGAAGAGGGCTGCAATGCACGATGGGAGTGGGTAGGTTGTGGTCGAAATCAGTAGGAAGGACGATCAGAAGGGTGATTTTGAAGAGAAACAGCTAGGTTGGAGGGAGAAAACGACTTGGAGGGGAGGTTTGTGAAGGAAGTAGGAGTTTGGGAGGGTTTCGATGGATGGGACATACATCAGGGGGGTCCCACAACCCCTAAACTTGGTCGGCCCGAGCCGCGGGCATGGTCCAACAAAGAAAGTGGCGAGGCCTCGCCGACCTAGCGAGGGCCTCGCCAAAAAAAATTTGTGGTTTCAAAAGGGGGGCCCCATGGACGTGTTCCTCCAGTCCCCTAGGCCCCAACAAACACTGGGTCCCACCCTGGGTACCCCTGGAAGTGCTCCGTTTGGCCCCCCGACTCCATTTCGCTCAATTTCGGATAGTTTCGAGATAATCGGACGTATCTTGCAATCCGGAATGAGTTATCTGACGTAAAATATATGAATTTGGGGTAGAACGAGCTAATGAAGCCAACCAACCCTGCTATGATGGGTTGTACAGCCCAGAATTGTGAGAAAACCCTCCGATTAACGGTCGTTCCCCCGTTTCAATTTCGTTTTGCTAAAAATAGCAGTTTTGGTTTAATTACTCTTCATCTGTCGGGCTTTAGGAGTTACGCCCATTGTGAAAAGGACTTAGAATAATTAAGAGAATGGTTCGGTGAAGCTAAATAGGACACTTATTATTTTTGGCCGAAAACCTTGCGCACTAGTAGACATCACGACCTTATAGTAAGTCGCAAATTCTAGGAGTTTTAGTTGTAGTTTGTTTCTAATTTCATTCTCATTACTTGGTATCCCTATTTAAAGGGGTGTGAACTCATTTTTTTTTTATCATTCATTAATCAATTGAGAATTTATTTCTACTTTCTGCTTTCTTTTCTCGTAAACTCGAGAAATCTCTGCGAGGAGTCCAGAGAAGCTCCGAGGGTTCTGAGTAGTTATCAACATCACTCTTATCCCGTATTCTACCGATTTTCAACGGTTGGGATGAGGTGGATTGTAATCTATAATCATCTATAGACGGTATAGGAATATTTTAAGGTCGACCCGTGCGACCATGGTTGAATACGGACTCGATTTCGGCGTTTGTCTTTAGTGAACTTCACCGATTGGCGAAATCGGGATACCTATGACTGTTTCTATGTTCCGTCGCTCCCTCCTAAGTCAGAGTGCGTCGTGTGACCATAACCCAAGTCCGGTTTAATCCAAATCATGCTCTGATACCAACTGTAACATCCCGAAAAATCGGGGGTCGAGCATAACTCAACACCCGAGTTCCAGAACATCACTTATGCAACATAGATAATGATGATTAAATGTTGTCTGCATTAGTGTATTGAACATGAGTGAGATTAAGCCAAAACAGCATATCATACTCCAGAGACAGTTAAATTGCAAGCGGAAGACTGTGATAGATATATAAAATATATAAAAACTGTGGTGAGTCTCCAGAGTGTGATAACATTACCAGGTTAATAAATTTCAAGTACATTTCTAAAATATACCAAATGTGTAAGTGTAATGTCTTCTATCCCAAGTACCATAGCCCTGTCAATACAATAACATGTCTTCATGAACCTGTCAGAGAGCTACAAGTAGGAGAACTCCTCGTCCACATCATAGTAGTCCGGCTCTGCTTCAAAAGCATCGCCATCACCTGAAACTCAACAAATCTGGTTGGTGTGTACAACACCGTCCCGTAACGTGGGAGTGAGTGATCAACTCACTGGAACAATAAAGCATAGGTTAACATGTTATCAATTCAGTCAAGCAGTAATGATAAAGCAGTACAATCAAACAATCCTAACTACTCTTATTAAATGCAAGTATGGAATGACATGATGTATGCCCTTGACAAACCACCCTCATGCGACACCATCTTACATTCGCGAATGCGTTCATCCCTCAGTGCTCTACATCTACCAGGCACATACAGTGCAATGATGAGCATGATTACCGAGTAATTATTAGTCTGTTTCAAACACCAGTATTGGGAAACTAAGGTACCTCCCTTGTATCATTCCCAAACATGATCCATTCTAGGGTCGTCACTCCTAGTTAATCTCAGACGATGGTGTGTTTTCTAGGTCACTGCAGAGGCTGCCAGCGCTGTTACGCACAAAGGTTACACCACTCCCCCATCACCTCTTTAACGATTCATCATTATACAGAAACAGGCCTAGTTCATACTTTATACACTGCGGCAAAACTCGTCGCCTCACCGCAATTCAGAGTATGCTCGAGGTCACTACAAAGGGCTGTCAGGGCTGTTGCTCGCATTCGTTGCACCACTCCCCCATCACCTTATCAATGTAGGCCGACAGTACAAATATATGTCCCATACCACCATAATCGGCTCACAAGTCTGGTTGCTCACTGGTCACTACGGGGAGGCATATGGCCCCAGCGTAAGCCGATAGCTCGACCACGGTGTCCCATACCACCATGCCCGGCTCATGAGTCTTAGCGGATCGAGGTACCATGGTTAAAAGGGATTTCACTGGTAAGTTTGGTACCCTAGGTTCAAGCAGTAGCGTCCAAATATGATGAACATACATTAGACAGATCGGGTTACTTGAGGAGCTCGGCTAGCTCGAGCGCACAACTTGTTGAATGATATGAAGCGCATAAGCACTTCGTGTGGCCAACCACTATCGCCAACCGAAGTACGACTCGAGTTCGTCGAACACATCTCACGTGGCAAATGAAACTCAGCCACGCATTCATTTTCGTTACCGATTGTCTGGACTATAATCATAGCCCCAATCACTATAATCATAGCCCCAATCAAATTCAATTGCAGATAGTTAAAGCAGTAATGAATCAAGATTCAAATCATACAACCAAAGTCTGATATTATCCGTTTAGGGTTGCCATGGTTGTTGCACGCACTCGTTGCTCCACCCCCCGATCACCCATGACGGATCATACAACGTAATCATGAATTTAAGCATATGCATTACATAGATAAAATTATAAAAGCAGTTGAGCATGTTATGAAGCACAACACAAGCATGAGTTTGTACATATTCAATTCCTAATCACACAACTATCCAAGGAAAACATACACATAGTTAAAAGAAGTTGAGAATCATATCTCAACACCCTTGTACATTACAATTTTGCTAACTACTACTCATTCAGACATTTCAAGAAACACTTTAAAAGACATACATCAATATACATGACATATGTTGATCACATAGGCATTAGGCCAAATCCTTTCACTAGGGAGTCGCCCCAATCATAACACGCGTACACCCACGACGGATAGTCATGGCAAGCAGGAATCCAAGTTCCATATTCATTCAGTTATTTCCACAAACACTTGGGCCACACATTTTAATATAAGTAGTGAATACTGGTCGTGGCGTGATTTAGGGCAAATTTTTTCGTCAAAGGGGGATCACCAATACAACAATCATATATCCATGACAATTAGTCATGGCGAGCACGAATGAGAATTCTATACTCATTCAGTCATTTTCACAAACACTTAGCATACACTATTTCAACATACATGATGTATGTTAGCAAAATATGTATTAGGGCTAACCTTTCGCCAAGCAAGTATTTTATCCATATATAGTATATTCATACAGCAAATAATCATGGCAACCACATCCCTAAAATATATATGTATACGGTACTTTCTACAATACAGTATTTCTACATACATAGTGTATATTAGTAAAACATGTATTTGGGCGAATCCTTTCGCCAAATAAGTATTTTATCCATATATTGTATATTCATACAACAAATAATCATGTCAAACACATTTCCAAAATTTATACATATACGGTATTTTCTACGAATACCTAGAATATGTGAAATTCCGTAATCTACATCTTTAATCGAAACAGAAAACAGAAAGCACTTTGTACATGTGCAATTGCATGCAGATCATGAATCTATTATTATCTGACATTGAAAGCGTTGAAAACCATAACCTATACACCTATCATTATCTGACATTGAAAGCGTTGAAAACCATAACCTATACGCCTAAAGTCCGCACCTTTTATTGTAGAATCGTAACAAATCAGCTAGGTTTGCTAAGCCTTCGTATATGGCAGTTTGGCGACCTATAGAACAGAGTAGGTTAGCTATTTCATAACCTACAACTATCAAATTTTCAAAACAGATTAGGGTTAGGGTTTCTTACCTAGAAACGGAGCTGGAATCGCCGGGAAAGCGATTAGAACGGAGCGGTGTAGCTTGTGTAGCGGCAGGATAAAGCGGCAGGGAGATTCCCCCACTTCTCCCACACTTTCTCTCTCTTTTCTCTCTCTTTTCTCTCTCTCAATCTCAAATTCGTATGGCTGTGAGAGAGAGGATTCAAAGGCCCTTATATAGCCTAAAATCTCACCAAAACAGACTTAGGAACAAGGTATACTTGGGTTTTGTCTAAAGGGCATCTGTTTCAGCTCAACGGAGGGCTTCTGGCGGGCCTCCTTGAGCCAAAGGTCGGACTTAAGCTCTCTAACACTGGATCTACGTACCATTAAGTTTTCATTCCAGTAGGGTTCCCAGATCACTCGTGGCGGACCAGTTTCAGTTCAACGGTCAGCGGATCTCGATCGGAGATTCCGAGTACATGTAAATGTGTATGAAATTTCTCCTGATCTGAGGGTGTAATTTGGTCTGATTCTGACGGTCTGGTTGCTTAAAACTGATCCGCAAGCAACACGTGCCAGATTACTATTCAAGATATTTATTTTGTAAAGAAAATAAGTGTTTTCACTCTCTCTCGCTCCAGACTCAAGCAAACAGCCGTGGGACACTGTCTGGATTTGATTTCCGAGATGGTTGTCAAGCCCAGCAAGGCGGTCCTAATTCCTTAACTTCGTGTTAATCGGACTTCCGACGTACGGTCCAGATCTGATACGGAGTTTCAAGATGCTCCTGAGAGCAGCCGGGTAATGAGATTGATCCTAGATTTTAGGGTAACCTAGTGTTAATGATTCTACAAGTTTTGGGTCTTGCAGATCGTATTTAAAGTGATTGGTGCTAATTTCACAGGTACTCTAGTTTAACACTAGTTAAATCTCGCCTAATTTCTAAAGGATTTAGTCCTGAGTGATTTCGGTCTGAGGTGGTACTTAGACCTTTGTAGCAATGTTTAGTTTAAGTATTGTTCTTCATCACCTAAACTTTAAGGTAGTGTCTAATGTGAAAGTACTTAGAAGGATTTAAGGAACGAGGTAATGAAAGGTGAGATTAGTGAAGAAAATGGTTTGAAAAGGGACTTAAGACCCTTAAGTTGAGTGTTTGTGAAGTTAAACAGGAGTTAGGATTGTCCCATCGCCTAAGGACGTCTAATTCCAGGTTGGAAAAAATCCGGGCTGTTACACCCGTCCTCCACCCCTCCAATGGGCCACACCATGACATATGTGCTATATCCTAACCGTCCACCGTATTGGACGGCGGACCATGTCCGTGTGGGGCCCACTTCCACGCCCAAATCCATAGCCCACTGGCAGGCTGCATGGATATACCTCGTTTCAACGGGTGCCCCCATGGCTCACATGGTAGACAGAGTGAAAGATACCTCGTTCCAACACCTGGGGTCTCGGTACGCCCCCTAGTGAGGGTGGCCGTACATGGGACCCACCCAAGATTTGGGTGCGGCTGAAACTGGTCTGACCCTCCATTCAAGTGGGACACCCATGATGGGTGGGCTGGATTTCTGGACCCCATCTCAGTGGGGCCAATAAATGGTTATGAATGTTTTAAATGGAGGGTAGCCCTCTCAACTGTTGCATCTGGGTGGCCCACACAAGTCACGAACTACTTGATTTTTGAGACCTAGGCCCACCGTGGAACGGTGCATCTAACTAATGGGTTGGATGTTTGGCAAACATCAATGGTGGGGCCCACACAGCTCACCCTCCTGGGAGCTTCATGCCAACACGAGCTGGTTGTACCTTTTCCTATATATATATTATATTATATATATATATATATAATATATATATATATGGTGGGCCCTACGTGGGACCCACCTCTGTTGCGTCAGGAGGAAAAAAAAAAAAGAAAAGGTAAAGGGAGTGGAGGAGAAAGCAGCCACGTGCTCTCTCTCTATCTCTCTCTAGCTCTCTCTCACCCTCTCTCTCTATACCTCTCTCTAGCTCTCTCTCCATCTCTCTCTCTAGCTCTCTCTCACCCTCTCTCTATACCTCTCTCTAGCTCTCTCTCTCTCTCTATCTCTCTCTTCACGTCCAGTGACCTATGGGTCCCACCATGATGCACGTGTGATCCGACGGTGGGACCCACCCTAGATGTATGTGTTTTACCCCCGGCATAAGCCACAATGATGTATGTGCTCTATCAACACTGTCTGTTATTTGAACGACAGGGCCCACCATGATGCATGTGTTGCATCCATACCATCCACCATCTATGAGAACATTTTATGGCATGGGAAAATGGGCAAAACAGATCTAAAGTGAGAGTGGGCCCCACCATTTAAATAGTGAACCATGACATCCACTGTTAGGTGTGGTATGGTCCACATGATCCTTTGGTTATGATTCATTTCTTTGTGGTAAAGATCTATAATGATCTCTAGTAATAGATGACTGATGGGTTGGATTCAATTCATTCGGTCGGCCCAATTTGTTGTATATAAGGCCCACATGAGAGGCCCATCGGTGCGGCCTGTTTGATTACATGTGGCCCATTTGTGCTCTAAATGGGCCCACTCAATTCTATTCAGCTCATTTGACTTGGTCAATTGATTCGGCCCATTCGAATCGGCCCATTGATTAAGATTCCACTAGGATGTATGTATTGATGTTTTCTTTCGGCAGTCATGTCGTGGGAGCAATGTTGGTTTGACGTCCACATTGATGGGCAATGAGGGTTATATGTCCCCATTGTGACCTTCCCTCAGGCCTTGTTAGGCCATTCCCTTCATGAGTTAACCCAAATAAGTGGGCCCCATTTGCCGTATGTGATTATCGGTGTCGATTACCGATGTCGATATCGGTGCCGATTGTCGAGGCCGACACCGATCATTGATACCGATTATGAGTAAGTGACTACATAACATCATACCACATGCCCATACGCATCATCTGCATGCTTGTGATGAGACGAGTGATTGATCATAGCACATGCCTTTGGGCAAATTGTTATAGGACTCCCCAGTAAAGGGAGATGCCTACATGAGCACGCGGTACGCGCATGATTGTTGTATGACTGGACTGCGTGATTCATGCATCTCGCATTGTGTGACACGTACACTGTACGCCCTAGCGACATCAGAGACATAGCCGCCACAGACATATCATGGTTGGCAAGATTGGATACCGAAAATCTTGTTCTACATGGGGTGTTATAGATATCCCTGGGTGAAAGTCCCTAAACCCTTATGGTACCAAGAGGTTGCTCTAACGTCTAGACCGAGTAGGTGCATGAGCGCCGAGGGCCGATTACTAGAAGGCAGCGCTTTCCACTGTGTCATGGTCGGTTGGAAGGGGGTGCGGCCTTACCCGCCCGAAAGGAAGGGGCAATGCTAGGCTGAGTTTGACCAGCTCGAGGAATGGGTCCGCTATCGACGAGCCGAGCCCGATATTGGCAGGCGGGTAGTGAGGTCTCTTCCACTTACCTTATTGCGCGCGATGGGACGACAATCTGGTTTAGAGTGTACTAGACCCCGGTGATATCCCAGATTTGAGCTGTATTGATATGTGGATGTAGATGAGGATTTATATGCTTGAGTTACATCTCACATTGCATGGCCTTGGTATGGCCGACATCATTCATGCCTTACATCGCATAGCCTTGGTACGGCTAACGGTATTCATGGATTCGCCAGCATGTTCTGCATTGCTCTGATACTGCATATCTGCATTACTACCTTGCGCACACACTTTCACCACCCTTTAAGCCTTCTATAAGCTTATGCACGACCGTTGCGTGAAGGTGACGTTGGATCGCAGTAGCGCTGAGGCAGGAGTGCAGAGCTGATTGGAGCTTTTTGTCTATCATCATTGTATTTCCCTTTATGCTCATTGTACTTGTAAAGTTTTTTATCATAGTGGAAATGTGATGGAGTTTTTGGTTGTTGTTTGTGGGTTATGCCTTTAGTTATGCTTATTACGAATCAAACTGATGTTGGAAATCCTCCTTGTAGCATCCCAGGATCGGAACCTGGCGAATGGGCGCTGGGAGCCGAGAATGGGGTTCTACGGAGACTGTCGGCGTCGGATTCGGCAATCGAGAATTTTGTGAGCTCGGTTTCCGAGCTTGGGGTGTGACAGAAGTCCTCCTACGAGGGCTTGAAGGGGTGAGAAACACCTAAGACCCAATCGTAAAAAGGAATGATCACAAGTGTCCTCTGGACTCTAGATACTTACGGATAAGTGGATGAGTCTCATTAAGCACATTGATGAAGATCTCGTCCTTTGTTGATGAAGAGTCTTCTGTCTCCTTGATCCGCAACTCAAAAGATGTACCAATGCATGGTGACGGGTTGGGTCAAGGTTATGATGAAATCCTACTCTCAAAAGATTTTCCTATAAGGAAGATAGAGCGATTTTAATCATCTATGCATTCAAGGCATCCCAGCTTCATGATTTTCCATTAAGGTAGTAGCTGGACGATCCTTGAATGCGGAAGTTCATTCCCTATTCCACTTTTTTGAATATCAATGGTGAACTCCCTTGAGAGAAAGGGCTTTGGGTATAAGATATAAGGTTAAACACTCAAAAGCTCTCTTCTTTCTCTCACAGCAACAATAGACAAGTCCTCTTTATATAGGCAAAAGGTTCCAATGGATATAAAACGGTCACATTTATGACAGAGTTTGATATCATCGAGCGTATACTCTCGATAGCATCAATGGTCCGCTCGATGACTCAAACTCAATGTCATTCGCTTTTGAAACCTTTTGCTAGCCGGTCGATGAATCGAAACAATTGTCGATGTCATCGGATTTCGAACTCCGATTCCATCGATAAGAGGTTCGATCTATCGACACTTGAAAAATAAGAGAGACTTGTCATGAAATATTTTAGCTTTTCATGAGTGATCGAGGGACCTTCGAGATCATCGGAATTTGAATGTTGATGATATCGATAGCTGTGTCGATGCATCGATAAATCAAAAGGATATTTCAGAAAGCTTGTTGGACAGATTATGTCCATGTTCGATGCAATCGATACAGCATCGATATCATCGATATTTGAATATCGATTCTATCGAGTGACCCCCAATCATAGATAAAACACCCTGAAATATTTTGCTGGAGAACTTGGCACCAAATACCGATTCATCGAAGGCCTACCGATATCATCGAGGTTTGAATTTCGATGGAATCGAGGAGGCTTCGATATATTGAAGCTTATATGATATTCTTTAAGAAAACAGGGGCGTCAGAATTCTACCTGTCGATACTATCGAGTTACTTCCGATAGACTCGAAATTTGAATATCGATGATATCGATAGGTATATCGATACATCGATAATTCCGTCCAGATATGTATAACGTTGCTGGACATATTTGGTCCTCTTTTTTATGGTATCGATGGAGCATTGAGGACTCGACAGCGCAGGTCGATCGTATCGAGATGTGTATTGATAAAATCGACAGGGCAAGAAAACTTAGAGAATTTTCCTATTTTGAAAACGTTTTCTTACCCTAAAAAACCCTATGATATTCTAACATTTTTTAAGGGTTTTAATATACCTGGTGATTTGGGACAAGGGATGTGAGGCTCAGATTTACCTGTGGCGAGCTTGCACACATCTGGTTGAGGCAGACGCTTGAAATGATCTTCTTATCAAGCTCTGTAGTATAACTGACTCAACACTCACGCTAATTGACAAACCAGGGCACTTTCATGAAATACTTTGTGTGGCCCATAAAAGTTTTAGATGATATGACACTACGATGATTTCAATGGCAATCATTCAATGATCAATGTTTCATAAGGTATGGCCCACCTAATATTTGGAGCTACTTCATTTTTTAGCCTATGCCATAAAATGAGTTGGAAAAATGGATGGACATCGTGGATATGTATCACATACATTGAGGTGGGCCCCACCACCAGAAAACATTATTGATCCGAAAGTTCTGTGCCCCATCAAGTTTGGATCTTGTGTGTGGTCTGTTGGAGGTTTGGATCTTCCTTATTTTTGGTCTCATACCTTAAAATGAGTTGGAAATTTTGATGGACGGTTGGAAAATTGAATATATCATGGTGGGGCCAATAGAGCTTTGACACCAGCTACGTGGCAGGTGTCGAGGTGACTAACTAATTCAAATCTCACTTTAGTGTACTAAGTAAACTTTGTGGGCCCACCGTCATGTATATGTATTATCCACACTGACCATCCATTTTTACATATCATTTTAGGACATGATCTAAAATTGAATCTTATCTAAAGCTTAAGTGGACCAAACCACAGGAAACAGTGTGCATTCATGAATATGTATTATGTATTATCCATGTCATCATGTATATGTATTATCCACACAGTCTAGCCATTTTTACAAATCATTTTAGGACATGATCCCAAAATTGAATCATATCCAAAGCTCAAGTGAATCACACCACAAGAAACAATGTGCATACAATGTATGATCCGAACCAAACTGAGCTAAATCAAGCCAAGCTTTAAGTTGAGCCGAGCCAGTACCGCCCTGGTTTGAGCTTGGTTTGTTTTTTTTAAAACAAGCTTGATACCAAGGCTTGGTTTGGTTGGAACTTTTATTCAAACCAATCAAAGTCGAGCTTTTTCAAACCAATCCGAGTTGAGCTTTCTAGCTAGCTTGGTTTGTGTCCAGCTTTAGTGAAATATACTTCCCCTCAATGTGAACTTCTCCCTGCTTTATACTTCCCCTATATTATAACATACCATTCCAATGCCATACTCCAACAACCATATAGTAACATTTTCCATTTTAATCAGATATATATCATCATTCACATTCATATTCTACTTTAAAATTAGCAAATTCTCTCCCCTTTTTTGTCACAAATTGACAAAGGAAAGAGCATGCATGTGAACATAATTAAACCATAACTAAATCAGTAGAATAATAACTAGAAAATGCATAGAAATATGTTAATGACGAGAGTTATCACAAAATATATCAAGGAGCATAAAGAGAGTATAGTTTGAGAGTTAACAACCAAGTACACACATATTTAGAGTTTATACAACCCAATATGAAAGAAAATCAAGCTAATCAGATCCAGAGGAAGATGGAGGAGGTATGGAAGGATCAATATGGTGAAGTCCTTTGGTAATGCGATGAAAATATTTCCACATATATTTCATGGAAGCTTTGTGACTTTCAGCCAGAGTATCCTGTGATACCTTCAACTCAACAACTTTTTCTTCCAATGACTTAAGCTGATCATCAACCTGGGACGGCTGATAGTCAGGATCAGCTGCATCATCCGATTCATGTTCCACAAAGATGTCATCCATGAACGTGTCTTCAAGTAAAGGCTCGTCTCCTTCTTCTACTCTTCATCCTCATCTCTCTGGATGGGTAGGAAATTTAGGTTCATCTTATGGATATTCGTATTATCAAATGGGAGGACTGCCTCTGGTGCCTCAGTAGGTGGAATGACAACATTGCAATGAATAGCAAGGCTTGTCATGAGATAAGGAAAAGGGATCGACCCATGGCCAGGAAGGATTCGAAATTGAATAATTAAGTAACATATCAATGAGGGAAGATAGATAGGTATGCCAGACACAACAGTGTAAAGAACACAAGAAATAAAGGGAGTAAGTTCAAACTTATTCCTAAACCGTGGATAAACATTAGATGTGAAAATGTAATGAAGGACTCTAAATTTGGGTAATATCTTGTTGGCACGGAGGGCATTTCCAGAACTCCATTCGGCATTAAACTAACATAATTTACAGATAATTTTCCGTCGCTCAGATTCAGTCATTCTTTCAGCAAGGGTAGTAATGGGTATACCTTCATCATTAACATTAATATCCATCAACCCTGAAATAAGGTGCCGACCAACAGGGAATGTCCCTTCTCTAAAATTAATAGAGAATGTCAGATTATTAATGGACAATTCTCCTATTGAAGCATACATCCCTTGCGCTATTGAGCAGTATTCTATTCCGCCTCAACTAAGAATGTTTTCCCAACCAATGGTAGTGAGAATAGGTGAGAACTGGAATGGGGCAATGTGATCTAGGTTCACAGTCCTTTCAATGATAATTTCTCTAGAGCGAAAATCCCTAACATGATCCGAATCTTCTTCAGGAGATCTTAGGGTTCTCACCCTAACTGGAGTCAACCTAGAGGAGGAGCCGCTAGGGCCCTTACGAGTAGCCTTCCTCTTAGTGCGATGCTCCATTTAGATATTGTAATAAAGAGTATTATAGATGATAGATGGGTTTGGCTTAAATCAGATTTTTGCACAAAACCCACTATAGAAAGGATGTGAAACTCAAAATAAATCACAAATGAAAGATTAACTAGCAAATAGAAACCCAAATCTAGAAGGAAATGTGAAATAAACCACTTACAATGAAGAAATGGAGATGGGTTCGATGAGTAGAGCCACAGCTAGTCGAAGAAGAAATGAAAAAATTAATTGAAAAAGCATTTTTCCCTCTTTTAATGAGCAAACCCGCGCACCTCGATCGGTCGAGTATGGTCCTCGACCTGTCGAAGGTCGACTGGTCGAAGACGTGCTCAACCCGTCGAGTAGCTGACAAAAATCTGAATTTTTGAAATTTTAAATTTTAAATGTTTTGCATTTTTTTTAATTATAAAGATACAAAATGCATAAACAACATGATTTAATTAATTAGAAGTACACATACCAATATCATGTTTTAACTTGGAATATCTATTCCTATCAATCGGTTTGGTCAGAATGTCTGCAAGTTGCTTTTCAATCTGAATATATTCTAATGAAATGCTCTTGTCCTCAACTAATTCTTGAATATAGTGATATCGAATGTCGATATGTTTTGTACGAGAATGTTCAATAAGGTTCTTTGAAATATTGATTGCGCTTGAGTTATCACAATATAGTACCATTATATCTTGCACAATCCCGTAATCAGCTAACATCTTTTTCATCTAGATCAGATGGGTGTTAGCATTACCAGCTGTAATATATTCAGCTTCAGCTGTTGAGAGTGATACAAAATTCTATTTCATGCTGAGCCAAGAAACTAAACAATTTTCTACATAGAAACATCCACCACCGGTAGATTTTCTATCATCGATGTTGCCTGCCCAATATGCATCGGTTTATCCGGCAAGTTGTATAGTTGTATCATGCAGATACCATAAACCGAAATTAGCAGTACTTGCGACATATATGATTATATGTTTAACAGTGATTAGATGAGATTCCTTAGGATCAGATTAATATCTAGCACAGATTTCAACGCTAAAAGCAATATCAAGTCTACTAGAAGTTAAGTTCGATATAAATGAGAGTCTATACTTTTACCTGTTTCATCCCTAGAAAGTTTGAGAGTTGTACTCATACGAGTATCAAACTCTTTGCCTTTTTCGAATATAAATTTTTTTACCAAATTTAAAGTATATTTGGTTTGAGAAATGAACATAGCATCTTCCTATTGTTTTACTTGTAATCTAAGAAAGTAATTCAATTCTCCAACCATACTCATTTCAAACTTGGATTTCATCAAATCTGCAAACTCAATGGACAAGTTAGTGCTTGTAGATCTGTAAATAATATCATCAACGTAGATCTGTACAATCAATATATGTTCATTATATTTTTTTGACAAATAATGTTTTATCAACGCTTCTCATGATAAAGTTGTGACTAAGTAAGAATTTAATCAACTTTTCATACCACACCCTGGGAGCTTGTTTTAAACCATAGAATGCCTTTTTGAGATGATATACATGATCTGAAAGTTTAGGGTCTTCAAAACCCGTAGGTTGTTCAACATATACTTCTTCATGTAAATCACGGTTTAAAAATGCATTTTAATATCCATTTGATATATTTTGAATTTCTTATAGTAAACAATTGAAATAAACAATCTAATGGATTTAAGGCGCGTAACTAGTGCGAAGGTTTCATCATAGTCAATTCCTTCTATCTGAGTGTAGCCTTGTACAACCAGTCGTGTCTTGTTTCTAATGATATTTTCCATTTCATCAAATTTGTTCTTAAAAATCCATTTGCTTCCAATTATATGTTTATTAGATGCTCTGGGAACCAAATACCAAACATCATTCTTGACGATTTGATTTAACTCTTCTTGCATAACCAATATCTAATTTTCATCGGCAAGTGCTTCTTTTACATTAGCCGGTTCAATTTGAGAAGTAAAGCAGATGTAACTACAAATGTTCTCTAATTATTTTCTTGTCTAAACACCAGTACGAGGGTTCCCCAATATCTTATCAAACGGATGGTCTTTGATTGATCTTAATTCAGTATCATCTGATTTAGATGAAGAGTCAAGTTTATCGATAATGTTGACTTCATCATCATCTTGACTTGGTGTGGGTGTGATTAGGTGATCGTCAATTACAACGTTAAGAGATTCCTAAATCACTCCTATTCTTTTGTTAAGAACACGATATGCTCGACTATTCAGAGCATAACCCAAGAATATTCCCTCATCACTCTTGGCTCCAAACTTTCCCAAATTTTCCTGGTCACGTAAAATGAAACATTTACTTCCAAAAATTTAAAAGTATTTGACTGTTGGCTTCTTATTGAACCATAACTCATAGGCTGTTTTATCTTTTGCTTTTATAACATACACACAATTTATAATATAGCACGCAATATTAACAGCTTCAGCCCATAAGTTTTTTGGAAAATTCATGCTATTTAGCATAACATTGGCCATTTCCTATAACACCCTGTTTTTTCTTTCAAAAATCTCATTATATTAAGGTGTTTTAGGAGCAGAGAACTCATATGATATATCATGGTCTGTATAATACTTCTCAAAATTGTTATTTTCAAACGCAGTACCATGATCACTTCTAATTTTGATCACATGTACTTCTTTTTTAGTCTGATTTCATTTTAGAATTCTTCTAACTTCATCGAGAGTCTCTGATTTCTCTCTCAAGAAAGCTACCCATGTATATTTGGTAAAATCATTAACGATAACCAGAAAATACTTCTTTCCACCTCTACTATTTGTTCTCGTTGGTCCAACGAAATCCATATGGAGCAGTTCAAGAGGTTTGGTTATGGCTAAGGAGTTTACTTTCTTATGACTACTCCTAATTTGCTTGCCAATCTAACATGCACCACAAATCTTTTCTATCTTTTTCAATTTGGGTAAGCCACGAATATGATCTCTTTTGCTCAATCTATATATATTTCTAAAGTAAACATGTCCAAGACATTTATGTCATAATTCTATTTTGTCTGTTTGGACCATGTAACATGAAAAATTAGAAGATCATGAGTTATTAATAATATAACAATTCTCAGAAGTCATACGACCATTTAATATCACACTTCCCTTCTCATTTGAAATCTCACATCCGTGATTTGTAAAATTTATACTGTGTTTGTTATCATAGATTTGAGAAACACTTAGGAGATTATGTTTAAGACCTTCAACATACAGAACATTCTTAAATGGAGGAAGATTAGAGAGTTGAACGGTACCTTGGCCTATGATTTTATAGTTGCATCCATCACCGAAAGTAATTGATCCATCGTTTACTTCCTTGAAGTTGGTGAATATTTCTTTGTCACCTATCATATGTCTTGAACATCCACTATCCAGGTACCATTTTGAATGGCTAGTGGCTTTGAAGGCTGTGTGGCCAACAAGACATGTAATCTTTCTAACCCATTTCATTATGGTTCTTGGTTTATGAGTTCCATTAGTTTTTCTCTGTTTCAGGGAGTTGAAATTTTTCCCTTTTCTATTAACTCTGATTCCATCTGAGTTGGATTTTAGAAGCTCTTTGAGTAAGTCCACTATTTTTTCAGCTAAAGGAGGTTTGTTATATCTTTGATTCCTATAGCTGATGACATTAGAATTAATCTTAAAAACTTGAAAAGATTTTAGATTTTTGAAATCATTTTGACCATAGTTTCTCAAATTCTTACCTTTTGAGTTTGAGGTTTCTCCTTTTACAAATATAGGACATGCATTTTTGTTTTTCAGAGAACTATCTTTGATATAGCCCAGACTTGATTTGTCACCACATTTTCTGGAAGAGGTTAATAGTTTTTCCAGCTTTGGGTCTCCTTAGGCACATCTCCAAGTATCCTTAGAACTCAAAAGAGAAGAAACTTCGAGTTTTAGATTCTCATTTTCAATTCTGAGTTTTTCTAACTCTGAGGTTTTGAAATTCAAGTCTAGTTTTGTTTTTGTAAAACAATCTGAAAGATGAGATTTTTTTAAAACATTATTTTCAAGTTCTTCTTTTAATTTAAGATATTCTTCTCTTTGAATTTTCAATTTGATAGCAATTTTGCAACTTTCCCTGTATAGGGCATTGTAGGCGTCTTAAAGATCATTTTCATTTTCATTTTCAGGGTCACTCCTGAGATTTTCATAATCAAATAAGTTACATCTATCTGAGGAGGTGACTCTAGCTATAGTCATTAGGGCTTTTATATCATTTGAATTTTCTTGCTTTGATTCATCAGACTCAGAAGAACTTTCAGAGCCGGATAATTCATCCCAAGTAGTTAACATGCCCTTTCTTTTTGACTTATCCCCTTTGGGACATTTATTCGCCAAGTGCCCATATTCATGACAATTGAAATATTGACTGTCCTTTATAGATTTCCAAGATTTAGATTTTCCTTTTCTTTTGTCAGATAGTTTTTGAAAATCTAATCTTTTCTTGTTTTTGAAAATTCTGTAAAATTTCTTAGCAAGTGAAGCTGTATCATCTTTTGTATCTTCAATATCAGAATTAATACAATTTTCTTTTGAAACAAATTTAAATGATTTAAGAGTTACGGACTTACCTTTTATGAGCTTTAAAATTAAACTCATACGTTTGGAGAGAACCAAGTAACTCCTCAACTTTTATTTGATCAGTATCTCTTAATTTCTGAATGGCAGTTACTTTAGAATTGAATCTCTTAGGAAGAAATCGTAGTATTTTTGCACAGACCTTGCTTTTTGGGATTCTATCTCCTAGACCTCACATTGAATTTACTATATCATTTAGTTTCGTATAGAAGTCCATGAAAGTTTCATTTTCTTCCATACGAATTTCCTCAAATTTTGTAGTGAGGATTTGAACTTTTGATTTCTTGACTATAGAAGTTCCTTCATGTGTCATTTCAAGAATATCCCAGGCTTCTTTGGCTGTATCACATGAAATAATTCTCTTGAATTCATCAGGTGAGAGCACAAGTTATGGCATTTAAGGCCTTAACATTTGCACTGTTTTCACTTTTTTGAGGTGTAGTCCATAAATAAAATAAAGTTTCTTTCATAGATTTAGTTCCATCACTGCCTAACACTATACACATAGCAGGTTTCCATTTGGTTACAGTGGCTTGCCACACGTTTTCATCTAAGGATTTTAGAAAAATCCTCATTCTGGCTTTCCAGCATGCATATTTAGAGCTATCAAAAGGTGGTGGCCTGGTAATAGACAAGCTATCGAAATTTGACATAATGAAAGCTTTAGATCTTTTAACTTAAGGAAATTAATCTAAAAAAATGAGCAACTTAGCTTTGATACCACTTGAAAAGGGAGAGCTTAACATTCCTAGAGGGGGATGAATAGGACTGTCAAATAAAAATTAACTTGCTGAAATAATAAAAAAATTAAAAAATATACTCTCACCAGTATTGAAAAATTGATTTAAACTTAGTTCGTAGAACAACCTACACCCAAAACAAAGTTTAGGCAAAACAACCTTATTTCACAAACAATCGTAAGGATCAAGATCTCAAATCAAGCAAGAAATAATAGAGCTATCTATTACAAGCATTCACCACATTTGCATAAATAAAATTATAAACATTAACCATAAATGCAAATAATAATCATTCACCACAAACACCAAGAGTTATAGTGGTTCTGTCACGCTTCAAACTCGGAAACCGGCCTCATAAAATTCCCGATCGTCGAATCCGGTGCCGACAACCTCCGTAGTACCCCATTCTCGACTCCCAGCGTGCATATACCAGATTCTAATCCTGGGATCCTACAAGGAGGATTTTCCAACGTACATTTATCTCGTAAGAAGCATAACTACAAGTTTACCCAAATCACAAAGGCAACATCATCATCACATATCCACTAATATAAATATTTGAATACAATATTAAAAGGGAAACACATATGTCGAAAATCAAAGCTCCAAAAGTCCGTTGCATGCTCCAAGATCAACGCTGCTGTGACCTAACATCACCTGCACGCATCTATCGTGTAGAAGTTTATAGAAAGCTTAGAGGGTGGTGTAACTGTCTGCACAAGATAAGTGTCAAGTATTCAATATAATGCCATAATCATACAATGTCGAAAGTATTGGCAAGATCATGAATCATATGATAACAGAGTAAGCGGAAATACTAACAAGTCCATGAGTCATACAATATCAGAGTACGCAATACAGATCAACTATGCAAATGAGGAGTCATAGAGAGCCAAATATCAGATGCCGATGATGCAATGCAATATGCAAATCCTGAAGAGTCACGAATATCTCAACCCCATCTAGGCCATACATCAAGCCTGCGTGTATCGCGCGATCATGTGGGAATAACTCCATCCCACAAGGAGTCCCAAAAACATCTCAGCCCAATGGCATCCCTTTAATCAATCATCCATCACAACATGCATACGAATGATGGGGGTCCACAGAAGGACAGCAGATCGAGTCCAAACATAAAGATAGGCTCACTGATTTAAAATGCGTCACGATAATTAAGGAAAGAATCCAACTTATAGCCACCACAATATCGGATGATGCTCCCAATGTGGGACAAAGTTCTGCCTTCACTGTGTGCACAGTAGCCTGCCAGCACAGTAGCCTGTCAATCATGGTAGCTCACTCAGGCCTTTATGCCCCGCCCACTCAGTGTCCGCCCACGTGCGCCCGCCCACATATAATCACAGTGATGGAGCGTCACAATATCCCCCATTGAGGGTAGATCCGAGTCTAAGTGCAATAAGTGGCCTTCTTTACCCTCTCTATCACGCAATAAACTAGACTTCCCTATGGGGCCCAATATATACACAAGGTGGGCTCCAAGGTATAGGTATCATGATGTTATGCTGTCATATACTCATAATCAGTATCAATAACCAGCCTCGATAATCGGCATCGAGCTATCGACAATCGGCCTCGATAATGTGGACATTTAACCAACATTGCCCCTAAGGAGTGGCCCACATAGAGCCTAATGTATAGTGGGTCCATGGCCTCACAAAGGGCCTAATATACAACACCATGGGCCCCACTCAAGGGTTTAATACACATCATGATGGGCCTCTCCCATGGGCCTTATATACATCACAATGGACATCATCACCTGGCCCTCAAATGCATCGCAATGGGCCTCATGACATAGGCCTAATATACATCACAATAGGCCTTCAACACGAGCTGAATACACATCACAATGGGCCTCAAATACGGACCGCATATACATCACAATGGGTCTCGTTAATTGGTCTCGATGATCAGCCTCAACAATCAGAATTGGCCTCGACAGTCAGAATCGACATCGATAATCAACCTCTATAATCGGAATCGGCCTCGATAATCAGAATCGGCCTCAACATTTATAATCGGCCTCGATAATCAGAATCGGCCTCGACATTCATAATCGGCCTCGATGATTGGCCTCAACAGTCGGTTTAGACAATCATAATCGGTAATCGGCCTCAACAATCATAATCGGCCTCAACAATCGGAATCGGCCTCGACAGTCAGAATCGGCCTAGACAATCTGAATCGGTAATCGGAATTGGCCTCAATAATCGGCCTTGACAATCGAAATCGGCCTCGATAATCAGCCTAACAGGGGCCCAAGAGAAGGTCATGATGTGGACATTTAACCATCATTGCCCATTAATGTGGACATTTAACCATCATTGCTCCCAAGGAGTGACCCACATAAGGGATTCAAACACAACATATTGGCCACACTTACATTACGTTGGGCCCCATATAGGCCTCCCATATATCGCGTTAGGCTTCATACAAGGGCCTCAAACGAATCACAATGGGCCACGCCCATGGGCCTCGAATATATCACAATGGGCCTCGCCCATGAGCCTCGAATGCATCACAATGGGCTTCGCCCATGAGCCTCGAATACATCACAATGGGCCTCGCCCATGGGCCTCATCACTGGGCCTCATATGTCAAGTGGGCCATATCACATGGGCCGCATTATTTGGGCCACACCAATGTGCTTCATGTATATTAAATAGGCCGCGCCGATGGGCCTCATGTATATCAAATCGGGCCCACCCTTATTATTTTTGAGATCCGACCTATTCATAAGTTAACATAGAGATAAATGAAGTGAAAATATCAGCTTAATTGGAAACTACTGTGGCCCTTAGAAGTTTGAACGGTGGATGTTGTTGTCCACTATTTAAATGGTGAGGTCCACTTGAACTTTAGATCTGACTCATCCTTGCACTCATGTCATAAAATGATATATCAAAGTGTTTGGACGGTATGGATACAACACATGCATCATGGTGGGCCCCATAGTCTAAACAGTGGACGGTGCAGATAAAGCACATACATCATTGGGGCCCACACCATAGGGATGAAACACATACATCTGGAGTGGGTTCCACTGTCAGAACAACTTGCATGTACACATACATCACGTGGGACCTGTAGAACTTGCTGACGTTAAAAGAGCAGCTATATAGCTGTTGTACATGCAGCTATGCTGCAGATGAAGGGCAGAGGTGGGTCCCACGTAGGGCTCACCACATCATTTACATCTATAATATTATATATATATATATATATATATATATATATATATATATATAGAATATATATATCACAGCAGCTAGTGGGTCCCCACGTGGGACCCACCATATATAGTATTATATAATAATATCATAGCAGGTGGGTCCCCATGGGGAACCACTATATAGTATTTTATATATATATATATAATATATATAATATTATATATATATATATATACATATAATATAATTGTCATGCCCCAAACTGGGAAACCGGGATCACAAATTTTCGATCGTCGAATCCGGTGCCAACAACCTCCGTAGCACCTCATTCTCAGCTCCCAGCGCCTATACGTCAGTTTCTGATCCTGGGATCCTACAAGGAGGATTTTCAATATGAATTTGTTTCATAAGAAGCATAACCATAAGTATACCCAAATCATAAGAACAACATCAACACTACATATCCACTAATATAATCATTTGAGTACAATGCTACAAGGGAAAAATACATGCGTATAATAAAATTTTCACAAGGCTTGGTTGTACGCTCCTGCTCCTGCTTTGTTATGTCACGCCCCAAACTCGAAAACCGAGCTCACAAAATTCCCGATCGCCGAATCCGGCGCCGACAGCCTCCGTAGAACCCCATTCTCGGCTCCCAACGCCCATACGCCAGGTTCCGATCCTGGGATGTTACAAGGAGCATTTCTAATGATCAGTTTAATTCGTGATGAGCATAACCACAAGCATAACCCACGAACAATAACCACAAGAACACCATCACAAAATCCACTATGATCAAAAACTTTGAGTACAAGATGTATAAAAGAAAATACAAGATAGTGCAAATAACAAAAACTCCATAAGCTCGGCTGTACACTCCAACTGCGGCGAGACTACGGCTGCGTCCTGGCGTCACCTGCACGTATCAATCGTGCATAAGCTTATGGAAAGCTTAGAGGGTGGTGTAAGTGTGTGCGCAATATGAGCGTACTCAGAATGTCAGGTCAGAGTAATGCGGAATCGTGCCAATGAGTACATGAATGCAGTCAGCCGTACCAAGGCTAAGCGGTACAGAATATAAATGATATCGGCCATATCAAGGCCATGCGATGCATAATGCAGCTCAAGCATGCCAATCCTCATGTCAATACAGTTATCAGTCTGGATAATCACCGGGGTCTAGTACACTCTACGCCACCTTGCCGTCCCTATCCAGACGCACAACTGGAAGAGCGAAAGAGACCTCACTATCCACCTGCCAATATCGGGCCCGGCTCGTCGATAGCGGACCGATTCCTCAAGCTAGTCAAACTCAACCTAGAAATTGCCCCCTCACTCAGGCGGGTAAGGTCACACCCCTTTCCAACCGACCACGACACAGTGGGAGACGCGGCCTCCTGGTATTCGGCCCTCATGCGCTCGTACATCCACTCGGTCTCGACGTTGGAGTCATCCTCTGGTACCATCGGGTTTAGGGATTTTCACCCAGGGACATCTATGGTGCCCGTATGCTAGAACCAAACATTTCCGGTATCCAATCCAGCCACCCACGATGTGTCTGTGGAGGCTATGGCCCTGGTGTCGCTAGGGCATACAATAACTACAATCACACAATGCAAGTGCATGAGTCACACTACCAGTCATGCAACAGTCCTGCGTAAACCATGCGCTCATGCAGGGCAACTCCGCCTATCAGGGAGCCCGTAACAGTTTGCCCGAAGGCATATGCTATGATCAAACATTCCTCATATCAAGCATACAAATGATGCATATGGGTATGAATCATGGAGCTATACTAAACATGTTATAAAGTGGTGAGCTATCAACAAGTATGGGCTTACTAATGGGTCCTAGGGAGAGTTATAATGCGGACATTTAACCAACACTATACTTGCAATGTGGACGTCAAACCAACATTGCTCCCAAGGTATGGCCCGCCATAAAATATCATTACACAGACCATGGAGGAATCACACATTGCAATGGACCCTAAGGACATTCCATTGGGCCTTAACCCATGGACCCCAAATACATCATAATAGGCCTCAACCCACGGGCCCTAATACATTACAATGGGCCTTAACCCATGGGCCTTTAAATACCTCACAATGGGCCTCGTAACATGGGCTTTATATACATCAAAGTGGGCCCCAACCACGGGCCACAAATACATCGAATGAGCCCCATCACATGGGCCTTATAAATATCAAGGTGGGCCTCAACAATGGGCCACAAATACATTAAGGTAGGCCTCAACAACGGCCACAAGTACACATTGAAGTGGGCCTCAACAACGGCCGTAAATACACATCCAAGTGGGCCTCGACAACAGCCACAAGTACTCATCCAGGTGGGCCTCAACAACGGCCATAAATACACATTAAGGTGGGCCTCAACAACGGCCAAAAATTGATAAGGTGGGCCTAAAACACTGGGCCTTATATAAACCAGGTGGGGTCCACCATATATATAATACAATATAATATATATATATATATATATTATATATATATATACACACACACACACATATACACACATACACTCTCACACACACGCTCACACACATGTGCACACTCACACACACATGCACACACGTACACACTCGCACACGCATGCACACACGTGCATATACACACATGCACACATACGTATGCACACACGCACACACACCGTCCAGGGAGGACGGTGTGGATAGAACATATACATCAAGGGGAGCTCACCGTCCACCGTCAGTGGACGGTGAGAATGAAACACGTACATCACTGTGGGTCCCACGTGGGGCCCACCATAGTGTTTATCTTCCATCCAATCCGTTCATACGACCACACGGGTCTAAAAGAAGGGAAAAACAAATTTCAGCTTGATCTGAAACTTCTGTGGGGCCAGGAAAGGTTTCAATGGTAGAGTTCAATCATTGTTGTTTCTTATGGTGTGGGCCACCTGAGCATTGGACAGGCTTGAAATTTGGAGGGGACCCACCTCAGGGGGTGGTCCACCTCATGGACGGTGTGGATACAAAATATACATCATGGTGGGGCCCACGGCTGGAACCCGTGGGTCCCTGCTCGTTCGCGCCAGGACGCCAGCGTCCTCTCTCTGCCTCTGACAGCATCAGCAGCGTTGCTACTGTTGAGATTTTTTATTTTTTTTTTGAAAATCCCCATTTTCCAAGGTTTTCATGCGTGGGGTCCACTTCAGTCGAATCCACCTCGGCCATCGGTTTCCATGGCCCATAACAACTCCATCAAGCCCAATATTGGGCTTGTTTCGGCGTGTAAAAAGAATCTGGAGGACTTTAAACGGTGGAGATCACTGATTGCTAAGGTATAGCCCACCGGAAGATTGGATCAGCCCCATTTTTCGGCTCAACGCCTAAAATGGTCTGTAGAATGGAATGGATGGTGTGGATTGACTACATACATCAAGGTGGGTCCTATACAAGTGGCCCACTTCCAATGCCTTGAGAAAGGCTAACATTTGTAATTGCTTTTCACGTCCAGAGAGTCCCTGGACTCTTTTCCCTTTTTTTTTTCTTTTTTTTTGTTTCGGCATGCAATGCCTTTAAGGTGGGCCACCACATGGTGAGGTGGTGTAGTTACAATACATATGGGGTGGTCCCCACTCATAGACAACTCGGATAAAATACTTACTTCATGGTGGGGTCCATCCGAGTGGGCCAATCAACCACATCATCACAAGAAAAGAAAAATGAAAAGAGAGAGGGAGAGAGAGAAAAAGAGTGGGACACACGTGTGATGGAGGGACCCCGACACTATGGGCCCTCCCTTGCATCCAATCATACATAAAAAAAAATAATAATAATCAAAGTGGGTCATCGGCTACATCTTAGGGTCCAAAGTGAGATCCACACCATGGATCGGTAGGCCCCACTTGGCCCATCATAAAAACATGAAAAACCTATCCTATAAAGCACCCACCGGTTGATCTCTTCGGTCCGTTGGAACGCCACCCTCCTTGTGCTCCTCTTTGATGGTGGAGATGAGAAGTGGATGGCTAGGATGATGGGTTTTGGAATGGGAAAGGTGGGCCTCACACATGCATTTTTTTCTCTCATGGAAAGCTTGTACGTGAGATTTTTTCCTTGCTTGAGAATGTGGAGAAATGAGAAGGAGAGAGAGGGTTGTAAGGGAGAGAGAGTGATGTGAGGTGAGTGATGTGAGGTGATGGATGTGGTACTTGACTAGGTATGGGTGTGTAAGAGAGAGGGTAAGAAAGAGTTGACTTTGGAGAGAGAAAGCATGGGTTGCTTATACTTGACATTGAAGTGATTGATTGATTGATGTGATTGATTGATTGATGGGATTGATTTGACATTGTGTAGAGATTCTTTTGGGATCGAGAAAGCGCGACGTTTCTTCGAAATAAATGCCGACTCATATCTTCTGGTCAGGGTATCGGATCGGTGCGTGAGTCGCGGCGTTGGAACCGCGGCGACGGTGCAGTCGCAATGATACGGGTCTCGGATTAAACCGACTCGAATCTAAAGGATACGACTTACGATCGATCGCAACGTCGATTATCAGTCACGGATTGTCGGACTTCGACGGAAATGATCGCAGGATTCATCGGAACAGTACGAACTAGGATACGGGTCTTACATGCTACGACTACGTTCTAGCGTCACCTGCACATATCTATCATGAATAAGCTTATAGAAAGCTTAGAGGGTGGTGTAAGTGTGTGAGCAGTATATGCGTGCTCAGAATGTAATATCGGAGTGAATAGAAATACTGGTAAGTCCACGAACCATACAATATCAGAGTAAGCAGAAATACTAACAAGTCCATAAAAATATCACCAACCTTATCCAGGATATGCGATGAAAAGACATAACAAGCCAATATCATATACTGAGAAAGTAATGTAGGTCAGTTATGCAATGCGGAGACATAATGAGTCAAATATCAGATACCGATGCTGCAATACCATATGCAATTCTGAAGAGCTACGAAGACCATCAGCCTCATCTAAGTCATATGAATGCAGAAACATAGCGACCCAAAATGCCATATGCTGAAGATGTAATGCATTATACAATATGTGATGCGAATGAAATGACAGAGCTGCAGTGTGAAGTCGGGATGATAGTACGTGATAGCGCAGGCGTGGGGCCTATCACAAAGGACTTTTATCCAAACCAGTCTCATACCTAAATTTGGATAGATAGACTCAATGTGGTAGGTAAGCTCCTGATCTCAGGTTAGTCGCGTACCCCAACCGAAATCCTGACCATTGCGAAAGTACACATAACAATTAGTTGCGCACCAACAGCCCGAGTGGATAGTGAATGAATGAATGAGTGAGTATAATGCTGAGTATATAACTCCTGTTCAATTAGTCCACAAATCAGTACTATACATCTATGGGGTCATCACCGGGGTCTAGTACACTCTACATGCAATCGTCACCCACTGACGTGCAACCATGCAACTGGAAGAGACCTCACCATCCGCCTGACCAGTAGTAAGCTAATATCTACTCGGCATGACGATGGCGGACCCAATCACGAGCTGGTCAAACTCAGCCTAGCTATGCCCTCTACTCTCGGGCGGGTAAGGCCACACCCCCTCTCAACCGACCACGACACAGTGGCAGACACGGCCTACTGGTATTCTAAACTCGGGCGCTCATGTATCCACTCGGTCTCGACGTTGGGACATCTCTTAGTTAAGGAGGTTTAGAGACTTTCACCCACGAACATCCAAAGTGCCCAGATACTCGAACCAAACATTTTCGGTGTCCCATCTAGTCATCCACGACATGCCTGTGAAAGCTACAACCCTGATGTCATTGGGGCATACAATAATCACAACACAATGCATCCAATCATGCATTAATCCTGAGCATACCGTGTGCTCATGTGAGGCAATCTCCTCCTATCAGCGAGTCTCATAGACTATCTGTATTATGGCATATGCAATAGTCAATCACATCTCATAATAAACATGCAAATGATGCGTATGGGCATATATCATGATGCTATGCTGTCACATACTCATAATCAGTATCAATAACCAGCATCCACAATCAGCCTCGACAATGTCGACATTTAACTAACATTGCCCCCAAAGAATAACTCTCATAGAGCCTAACATACAGTGGACCCATGGCCTCACACAAGGGCCAAATATACAATACCATGGGCCTCACTCAAGAGCTTAATACACATCACGATGGGCCTTTCACATGGGCCTAACATACATCACAATGGGCTCATCGCCTGGCTCTCAAAGGCACCACAATGGGCCTCATCACATAGGCCTCACATACATTACATAGGCCTCAAATGCATCAAGACGATGCCGAATGCTCATCAGAATGGGCCTCAAATACGAGCCGCATATACATCACAATGGGCCTCAGCAATCGGCCTCGATATCCGGCCTCGACAATTGGAGTCGGCCTTGATAATCAGAATCGGCCTCAATAATCGGAATCGAAAATCGGAATCGGTAATCGGAATTGGCCTCGACCCCGATAATCGAAATCGGCAATCGGAATCGGCCTCGACCCCGATAATCGGATTCGGTAATCGGCAATCAGAATCGGCCTCGACCCAGATAATTGAAATCGGTAATCGACAATCAGAATTGGCCTCGACCCTGATAATCAGAATCGGTAATCAGCAATCGGAATTGGCATCGACCCCGATAATCAAAATCGGTAATCGGCAATCGAAATCGGCCTCGACCTCGATAATCAGAATCTGTAATCGGCAATCGGAATAGCCCTCGACCCCGATAATCGAAATCAGTAATCAACAATCGGAATCAGCCTCGATAATTCGACCTAACAAAGGTCCTAAGGGAAGGTCACAATGTGGACATTCAACCAACATCACTCCCAAGCAGTGGCCCACATAGAGTCAAACATAAAGTGGGCCCATGGCCTCATACAAAGGCCTAATATACATCGCAATGGGCCATGACCGGCCCCAAATACATCACAATGGTCTACGACCCATGGGCCTCAATATACATCAAGTGGGTCATGCGACATGGGTCTAATACTAATACACAACATTATGGGCCTCTACCCACGGGCTCCAAATACATCACAATGGGCCTCTACCCATGGGCTCCAAATACATCACAATGGGCCTAAACCAACGGGCTCCAAATACATCACAATAGGCCTAAATCCATGGACCCCGAATACGTAATATTAAGCCTCCCAAATACAACAACTAGGCCACACCATTCATCCATCTATATAGATCATTTTAGAGCATTATTCAAACAATGAATCAGATCCAAAGATCATCTGACCATACCAAAATTGGCAGTGGTGATAATAATTTCCATAGTTAAAATTTTCAGCGGGCCCACCATAGGATTTATTTCCCATCCAGTCTATTCATAAGGTCACAAATACCTAATCTTAGAGGAAAAACAAATATCATATTGATCCATAACTTCTGTAATCCCAAAAAGGGGGTTCCAATGGTAGACGTTCAAACTCACTATTTGTTGTAGTGTGGTCCACCTGATAAATGGAACTATCTTATTTTTAGTCTCAAGCTTGCCAAATGGATGGACGGATCAGATGTAACACATACATCAGTGTAGGGTCCATAAACATGTCCCAGCACGTAAAAGGGATGGACGGTTTGGAATATAATTGCAGCAAGGTGGGCTCCCACGTGGATGTGGCCCCACCGCAATATACATATATATTAAATATACATCTGGTGGGTGGGACCCACCATAACATTTATTAATATAAAATATTATATTACAATAATATATCATAATATATATCTATATACGTGTGTGTGGAAGAGTGGGATCGTCAGTGCTGTCAGCCTGGTGGTAGGCCCCACATGTATGGACGGTTGGATGAAAAATATCCATCATGGTGGGGCCCACGTAGCATGTCATTGGATGGACGGTTTGGATGTAACATATACATCAAGGTGGCCTCATACCCACCGTCCAAATGGACGGATAGATTTACAACACATACACCAAGGTGGTTCCACCAAACTTGCTGACGTAGCTACAGCAGTCATGGACCCCCAAACCTTACTGACGTTACTTCTACATGGGGCTGGCCCACCGTCCATCAGACAGACAATCTGGTTAGTGAACAGATGGATGGTGTGGGATCTTTACTTTAGGTGGGTCCATGTAAATGGGCCACCACAGATGAACGGCGTTGATGAAACACTTACCTCAAGGTGCTCCAGCAGCACCGTCCTTTGCTGGATGGTGTGGGAGCAACCGATTCGACAGATAAGTGGGCCCTACCGATGGAGGGCATAGATAAAACACATGCACCATGGATAGGCCCCACCGTCCCACGTGCTGGACGGTGGTGAGCTCCACCAGAGATTTGAATCGACTTCACTCCTAGATGGACGGCGTGGATTCACGCGTACATCCAGGTAGCCACGTACGGCCTGGGTAGGATACAAGGGTCAGGTGGGTCCACACGTGTGGTACCCACTGGTTATATACATGTATATATGTATATAATATTATATAATATTATTTTTATTATTATTATAATATATATATTATATATATATATATATATATATATATATATATATATATATATATAATGTATATATATTAAAACGTCCAGGCTCTGGACGTAGGGTAGCATCAAGGTAAGGGGGGACCACGTACTGGACGTAGCACGGCCACAAGGTGGGCCCCACGGCTGATGGCCAGCATGGGTAAAACACATACATCACGCGGCCACATGGCCCGGTCGACGGTGTGGATTTCGCATGGACAATCATGGTGGGTCCCACGCCACATATCATCACCATCATCAACAAAAGATAAGTAGAGAGAGACCTATGGGCCCTCCCTATATAATACATACATCAAGATAGGTCCCACATATGTGGGCCCTCAAATCATAAATCAATAAATAAAAGCACCCACCTCAAGATCTCTTCTTCCTTCTTCTACCAATGCATGATAGAGTTCCAAAGGGACAATTTCAACAGTTAAGATGGGCTTAGGATGGTGGGATCGGGTGGTAAAAAGGTGGTAAGGAGTGGGCCACACTTGACTCTCTCATAGGAGGCTTGGACATTGGCTCTCCTTTGGTGCTTGGGATGGAGTGAGAAATGAAAGAGAGGATGGGTTGTTGTAAGGGAGATGGGATGGAGGGTATGGTTTCTTTTAACTTTTGGTAAGAAGGGAATGGTTAGGTATCGGTGTTGTTGACTTGGTGAAGAGAGGTATGGGTGAGTGATGGCTTGTGATGGGATGTACTTGGCTTATGATCAATGTGATTGATGGGACATGTCATAGAGATTCTCTTGAAATTCGCAACGCGTGGCATTTTCCTCGAATTGAACGCAGGCCCACATCTCCTGGCTTGGGTATCGCTTAGGCGCCCGAGACGTGGTGTTGGAACCGCGACGACGGCGCGATCGTTATGGTACAAGTTTCGAGTTGGGTTGATTCTGATATACAGGACTCAGCATAAGATCACGCGCAAATGTCGGGTACAGGTCGAGGGTTGCCGGAATTCGACCGGGAGGACCGCGGAAGCCTATGGAATGGTATGGTCTAGGATACGGGCCTGAAAATAATAATATATTTATTATATCAACATCCAGGCCATCCATGGCCTGGATAGTTACATACATTAAGGGGGGGTATCCCCACACTTGGGGTGGGTCCCACCATCCAAGGACGGTGGATACACCACATGCATTATGGTGTGGCCCATCTAAATGGATGGATGACGTGGATGGGTCCCACGGACCTCACTGTCAGTTCACACTTCACTGTTAGCCACACCCCTCCATCAGTTCACACCTCTCTATTAGCCACACTCCACTAAGAATCGATACCAAGACCTCAGGTGTTGAAACGAGGTATCTCCAATCAGTTTACCAGTTGAGCTATGGATCTGGGTGTATAAATATATCAAGGCCCCACCCACACGTGTGGGGTGGGCCACGTCCTATATGGACAGTTGGGATGACATATAAACATCATGGTGTGTCCCACATGGATGGGGTCTGCCGGTAGATGGCATGGATGTAAACATCATGGTGGGCCACACACCTCATCATCATCATTACCATATAAAGAAGGAAAAAGAGAGAGAAAGAGAAAAAAGAGAGATCGGATGGTGATGGAGGGACCCCGCCACTATGGGCCCTCCATGGTTACAATACATACATAAAAAATGGGTCCCATAACAAGTGGGCCTCCTAATAAAAAATCAACGATGGATCACCTACCTTTGATCTCCTCTTCCTTCCGCCAACACGATCTAGAGCTCCAAGGAAACGATTCCGACGGTTGAGATGGACTTTGGATGGTGGAGATGGGAAGTAGGAAGGTGGGCCACACATGGCTTCTCATATGGAGGCTTGGACATTGGAATCTCATGGTTTGCTTGAAAATGAAGAAAATGAGAGAGAGAGAGAGAGAGAGAGAGAGAGAGTGGATGGGATGTAAAGAGTGAGAGAAAGAGGGATGGGTGAGTGAGTGATGGGTGTACATGTGTAAGGGAGAGAGTTAACTTTGGAGTACTTATGTAAGAGAAAAGATGGTTGCTTGTACTTGACATGTGAAGTGATGGATGTGTACTGGAATGAGGTGATTGATGGGACATTCTCTTCCGATTGCAATTGCGCGGCATTTTTCTCGAACTGAATGCAGGCCCACATCTCTTGGCTCGGGTATCACCTCGAAGCGCGAGACACAGCGTCAGAACTGCGGCAACGGCGCGGTCGCAATGATATAAGTCTCGGGCCGAGATTACTTAGATTGACAAGATGCAACTCAGAGTCGCTCGCAAATGCCGATAACAGATCGCAGGTCACCGAAATTCGACTGGGAGGATCGTGGAGGCCTATGGAATGGTATGGACTAGGATACGGGTCTTAAGGTTTGGTGTGTACAACAACTGTTCTCAAACAGCCACACCTACTCCACTCCTAATAATCATAATCCACGTGATATTGGCTTTCACTATAAACAAAGTTTTCACAGGGTCACCTTGAAACCTGATACTGTTGTGATTTTCAAGGGCTATCACAAACAAAAAAAACCCCACACTGAGTTTTTTGGCTATCTCAGAAAAACCAACAATTGAGATTTTTTGGCTATCTCAAATAAACCAAAATACAAAAGATAGAAATATACTTGTCTTCACCTTGAAAATGTATCTCTTAATGTAGCCTGTAGAACCACTTCTCTTGTATTGGAGTGTTCAATGTCCAGTCACATGTACAAGGATTCTAGGTTCTAGATTGATTTTAAGTCGATTCAAACCAAAGGCTACTTGTTTGAGTTCCTCAAGATCTCAAAGAAGAGCATCTACTCACTTTAAAGAATAAGATTCATAAAAAAGAGATCAAGGAATTAAAACAAAAAGCTATTAAAGAAATATTAAGAATAGCATGCAATAGCTTAGGGATAATGGAGACTTCTGTCTGTCTTGATAAAGGCTTTTATAGGCTAAAAAGTTGTTGCTTCGACTTATCTAAGATCTCCTTCGACTCATCTAAAGTTTAACAAATTTTAAATTTTGAACGCGATCGGATAAAACGGTTCTTTGACTAGTCGAAGGCCCTACTCGACTGGTCGAGGGCCCTGTTCGACTGGTCGAGCATGGGCTTCGACTGGTCGATGGTGTTAGATTTTAGTTGCTGGACTTCGAGTCGAGCAACCCTCGATTGGTTGAAGGCCCCTCTTCGACTGGTCGAGCAGTCTGCTCGACTAGTTGAGGAAGCAATAGAAAAATCTATTTTTTAGAATTTAAACTTGGACTGATCGAAGATTTTCTTAGACTGGTCGAGCCACAGCTTAGACTAGTCGAACCTAAGACTAAACTAGTCAAACTTAAGCCTAACAAAAGTATAAAAACTCATATAAGTTTGTCATTTGAAAGCACCTACGTCTAAGGTCTTTCTAGGGTCTATGATACCTAAAAAGAGTGAACATTGAAGTTCGAAACTTGTTCTTCTGCTTGATTCTTCAATAGAATGCATAGTTGAAGATGGGGCTTGATCTTCTACTAGAAGTGTAGTAGAACTTGAACTTAGTAAAGCTTGAACTTTTCATCTTGATCTACTTCTTGACTTGAACTATAGTAAGGTCTTGAATCATAGTAGATGTTGAACTTGCTTGACTTGAAGTGAGGACTTGAATTTTTCATCTTGATCCACATTAAACGGACCACTTCATAAGCTGTTTTGTCTAAACAAAATTTAACAAACAAAAGTGTGCTTTATACAATATAGCACTTACAGAATCTGTCCTACACCTAAATGAATATCTTGTGTAAGAAGTAAATGCAATCGGAGAAGGTTTGATGACATCAAAATTCAAATTTCGATGGCATCGAAGACCCTTCGATGGCATCGACAATGTCAGATTTCTGCCCGTTTTTTTACTGTCAGGATTTCAGCTTTATAAATACACATGGTTTGCCTCTTGTAAAATGAGTTAGAATTTAAGAGAGTTTGAGAGAGTTGTTGCAAGAGTTAATACCCACATCCTCATTCCCTCTTTCCCATTAAAGTTCATCATTCAATCCTTTGCACAAGCATTTACTCATATCTTCATTATGTGGATTAAATCATAAACTCTAGCATTCATTGAGTTTTTAGTAGTACCCTTCATAAGAAAATCATTGTGGTGAAACTCTTGAATGCTTAGCTCATGGGAATCTTCTCTATGTATTTAAATCATATCATTTAATAGAGAAAAACAACCAAACCCTAAACCTCACAACCTCGGAGCATTGATCGAAGCATCAGAAGCGATTGGGGTTCAAGGAAGCTAAAGACTCTTCATCGACAAGAAGACTACCTTCAAATTGTGTAGGAAAGGGACTCACTCACTTACTTGCAAGTATATAAAGTCTATTGAGTCTGAAGCCCTTTCCTTATGTAGGATTGGGATTCAGAGTTTGAGTGACAAACTCGCCAAGACCTTTTGTAGGCCTCTGACAGGAGACTACGTTGTCTTTGTGTAGAATGTGTTGCCTTGCATAGGAATTTGCCTTGTAGGCATAGGTTGCCTTGTGTAGGCTTCTACTTGTATCCTTGTGTAGGACTTATCGCCTTGTGTAGGCATCTAAAGTTGCCTTCTGTAGGCTCCTTAGTTAACCTTGTGTAGGTTGTGAAGGTCCATGGTTAACTTGATTTAAAACCATTGGATAGTGAAATTCGGTACACTCTAGGAGAGAGTGCATCAGCCAGGAGTAGGCAAGTAGCCGAACCACTATATATGATTGTGTTTGGGATTTCTCTTGTGCATTGATCTAATTATGGTTATGTCTATCAAATGATTGATTATTATGATGCATGATTAAGTAAATACCTAAGCATTGATAGGAATCACATCCCACACACTCTCATATACACTATCTTCATAGGCTAGTTGCTTTACATGTAAATCTTGTGTAGCCTATGTGTTTGGACCCTCTATTGGTTTGGAAGCCATAAAGTTACATTGCCTTACTTATATTGATTGAAGGTAGGCATTGTTTGTTGTTATAAGAAAATAATTTTTGAAAAGTCCTATTCACCCCCTTCTAGGACACTTGGACTAATTCCATACTTCTACTATAGCGGTTCTAACGCAATTTCAAATAGTAGGGTGGACATTAAATACCGCCTAAGGTCGCACCCTACCTCTCTATCAACATGCCCCTAGAAAAAAAAAAAAGAATAAATGTGTATAGAAAATGAAAAAGAAAAAGAAACCAATAAGCAACCTAAAAATTCTGAAAACTAATAAATAAATAAATAAAGGCAAAAAAAAAAAAAAAAAAACACTAAAATGTCCCTAGGGTAAAAATCCACCAACCTCCTCTACCCTTGAAAAGATATCGACCTCGAGCAGTGATTGAACTCAAGGATTGATAACCCCAATTGCAAGGCTGCGATGCAATAATAACTCAGCGAGACTAAGGTCGATCCACATGGACTTTGGTGAGAACACACTTAGAATAATCGGGTTTTCTGGGTTTTTAATCAAACAAAGTAGAAGGGTTTAAAACTACTAGGGATCCAGGCATCTCTAATTAATGAAATTTAAACTTAATTCATCTTCTCGAGCTGATAACTCAACTAGAACTGGCTTCCAATCTATTCTAATTGGAAGATAATGCAATAATATCAATCATAAACATCCAATATAGATAAGAATCATGATAGGCTTGATCTCTCATGAAGATCTAGATAATCACATCATAGGGAATTGAAAGCATCCAATGTACCCGGAAGTAATAATAGATTAATCAACTTTACAGATGGATTCCTTCCCCAATCCAAGAATTCAATCACATCCAATCACAATTCAACATAAGTAACCTAATACTTTCATTGAAAATGAATTAAAGATTAACTATCCATCAGAAGGTTCATCTCTTATCCTTAGCTAAGAGATTAACCAAACATGACTAACATCTTAAACAAAAAAAAAAAAAAAAAAAAAAAAAAAAAAAGAAAAAACATACTAGAACCGAAGGATTAAGGAGGAATGATGATTCCGAAGAAGCTCCGTTACCCCTTGTTCTCCTCCCAAGCCCTAATTTGTACCTATAAGAGCTTAGAATACCCCTTTAAATAGACTAAATTCACATCAACTTTGAACCAACTTCAAAAGTTCACACTTTATTATGCTTTGATCGCACTAAACATCACTTCTGTCGCTATTATATGAATTGACTGGATTTAATACGTGTCCTAGGTCGGAACATGATCAGATGGGAATAACACTTCCTACGCCCTTCTGAGCATGTAATTTTGTCTAGAAAATATGGTGAACGATGCCAATCGTGAATGTAACTCATCTCATAAATTAGACATGTGCACTCGTCACCCCACCCAAAATTTAAAATCTTTATTACTAGGAATGTGATTTTTTTCACTTAAGTACAAATTTTTAGTGTATATGTATTAAGAGTCATACATTGCCTAATATTTCATGTTATAATGGGAAGACTATATTTTATACATGTCACGTATGAATAAAAGATTCAAACAAGTCAACCATCAACCCATGTAGGATGGATCAAAAGCCATAAGATACATGCAATGATACAAAAAGAATAATGTGAGTTGTCTATAGATACACAGTGATAAGCCCATAGTTCGATAGACTTGGCCATTGATCTATTCAAGTTCAATATAGCATACCCCTATGTTCCTTATGTGCAGTCATTATCATAAAGGTCAGCCACACCCATGACTGGTCCACCTTATAACTTAATTGTTAGGTCACTATAAATACAAAGTAGGGACCCACTAATGAACTACTTATGCTATAAACATGTGTGAAGTGATGCCTTAGTGTGTAACCGTGCATTCTACTGCATTTTTTAAGATTAACATCAATATAGTTATTCATTTTATGCACCTAAATCACACAAAAATCAGCCCCTCAACATGCACCCGAACAAAATGACGTTATATTTCGTTCTACCACCAACAATATAGTAGGCCCATCTTTTCATGATCCAGACCATGCACTCTTGTGTCACCGACCATCAATGGCCATCAAATATCTTTTTAAAATCTCTCATCTGAATTTCTTACACATAAAGTGGACAGTAAACCATCCACTTGCAGTTGTTGAGGGCCAAATATTGCATATTATCCCTCATTTATATCTTGGTTTTATGAACATGATAGTGCTTAATGTTCTATTTTACTCATGTTTGTGTTGTAAGGTGAATTTAAGAGCTTGTATTGAAAAGGGTGCTAAAAGTATGGATTTGATGCTCAAGAATCGCCAAGGCAAAGAATGGATCTTAGATGACCAAGGTTTAAGATTTCAAGACCCAAAGATCCAAGGAAACCAAGTGATGAAGGAAGAGAATCAAAGATTTGAAGTGAAGAAAAGGAATACTGAAATTGTCCTGAAAAAACATGTTCTGAAACTCTAGGTCATTTTGCAATATTGCGCAGAGTGAAGTCTATTTTGGAAAACTGCGCAGAGTGAAGTCTATTTTAGCAAACTGCCTAAATTTGAGGCGGTTTCTAGAGTTTTCTAACTAGGTGCGAAAGTTGGAGTTCCACAACTATAAATAGGACTCCCTAGGATGCTCCAAGGCATCTTTTAGGGTTTAAGGAGTGGAGCAAAATGGTGGAGAAGTCACCGCCAAGAGTTTTTCTTCTTCTTCGTTAGTTGTTTTCATGTTTTTCTTAAGAAACTTTGGTCTAATCATGTCTATGGTTGGCTAAACCTCTTAGCTAGGGCTGAGGGGTGAAGCTTGTAGCGTGATGGGATATTTCTTTTTCTTTGATTCATGTTTATGTTGAACTTACTTTGATTCTAGTTTGATATTTAAGTAATACTTTCAGTTTTTTAATCATTTATTGTGACTTAAATTAAAGTATATCTGCAATAGCTTTGAGTATCTTCTTTTTCTGTTTTGAGATTATAGGATTGGTAAATCCTGTTATTTGACAGTGTCTCATGGGCATGGTTTGGTGATGGAATCCCTGCCAATTATCATAAATCTCCTCTTTTAAGAATTAGGTCGAAGGAAGTTCAGATTTGATCTTATTTGCTATATCTTCCAATTGGATAGGATAGGACCCCAATTCTAATTGTGTTACTTGAATCAAGTAATGAATCACCCTAATTGCTACAAGTGGATCCTTAGAAACCCTAGTTCCCACCTTTAAATTCATTAGTTGTAATTACTCTATTAACAATTACTCTCTCAAATACTTCAGAATTAGTTTCACATCTTCTTCTAGTTCTACTTCTAGTTAATTTCAGAAATGTACAAGATCAGTCCCTGTGGATTCAACCTCGGTCTTACCAAGATTATTACTACATCGCGACCCTACACTTGGGGTTGTGAACAAGTTTTTGGCGCCGTTGCCGGGGATTAATAGTTGCGTTTATCTGAGATTAACTAGTTTTGGAATTACGTTAAGATTAGGATTTGTTTACTTTTTATTTTTAAGTTAGGATTTTTCTGAATTATTTTTAGAAACTAATTTGCCTTCTAACTCTAAGTTTAGAAACCTTCCTAATTTGTTTTTAGAAACTTTCCTTTTTCATTTTTAGAAACTAGGTTGTTGTTTTTAGAAAATTTCCTAATTTTTTTTAAAAACTTTCATTTTTCGTTTTTAGAAACTAGGTTGCTTTTTTAGAAACTTTCCTAATTTGCTTTTATAAACTTTCCTGATTTGTTTTTAGAAACTTTCCTTTTTTATTTTTAGAAACTAGGTTGTTTTTTTAGAAACTTTCCTAATTTGTTTTTAGAAACTAACTCAACTTTCTATTTCTATTTTTTTAAAATAATTTACTTTCCTTTTTCTTTACAGGATCCTAACATAAAACCTTCTAATTTGGTAACTTCTTTCTAATTCTCTCTCTTTCTATTTCTAGATTTCTTATTGTTGTAGGAATTTCTTCTATTTTATTTTAGGATTAGGGTTTCACCATGTATATGCAAGAGTGGGAACGTTAGTACGCTGAGATAGCTAAAAGATATTGGGAAGGGATGTACAATGATTATGAGAGGAAACAGTCTGTCTCAAAATTTTTCTAAAAATATCATCGAGAACCAACCGGAATACAATGCTTCACCAATTAAGAAGTCCTTACGCGATCATATGCGGGAGAATAATTATACCCCACGGATTAAGAAAACAGTACGTGATTATTGGGGTCATCGTGATTATGGGAGTGGGAACTATTATTACTCATCAGACAAGAAGAAAGCAATGCATGATTATATTATGGGTGATAATATGTGAAAAAGCCGAACTAAATGTCCTAGAGGGGGGTCAATAGGACTATGCCAAATAAAAAATAATAAGCGGAATAAAGACAACAAATAGCCAAATAAAATGCAAATAACCAAAGGAAAAAAAAAAACAAGCTCAAAAATCAAGTATTGAGAGGTTGATACAAACTTGGTTCTAAGGACAACTTGACAGTAAAAACCAACGATTTATGGTAGGACAACTTTACTAGAATGTGGGTGAGTATTAAAAAATCAAACTGAAGAGGAAATGAAAGAAATAGAAACTAATCTATTACAACATTCACCACACAATGCTGAAATTTAAAGATTACAACATTCACATCCACAAATATATCCCACAATCCTAAATCATAAAAGATAAAGAAATAAACCACACATCCACCAAACACAAAGAATTATAGTGATTCGCTTGTGTGTACACCAACTGTTAAACAACAGCCACATAACTACTCCACTCCCAATATCCACTCCCTCAGGATATTAGCATTCACTAATCAAAATAGGTTTTTCAAGGTTCACCTAAAACCTTCACAATTGTGTCTTTCAAGTGGGCTTACACAATTCAAAAACTCCACATTCTGAGTTTTCTTGATCACCTCAAACAAACCAAAAATGAGATTTTCTGGAACAATCTCACAAACCAAAAAGGAATTGAATTACAGAAAAGAAAATAATTATTTGTATGACAATTCTGGAATACCCGACTCAACCTATAAGTACGACTGATTGGTTAGTAGATGAGACTCACCTTTCAAAATAAAATCCAGTAATGCATGCATGTACAATTCAAATACTCGAGAGAATCCCTAATAGTATCTAGGAGGTACACCCCTCGTAATGAGACCATAAATAATCAAAACTGATACCATGATGACCACCTCGACGAGATGAATCCAACGATAATTTCCGCTCATGGGCACGTGACCCCGAATGCATGCTATGGCGTGAAGAACCGACATTTTTTATGTGCAAATATCTATGAAATTATATATGAATAACACCATCATGCGGTAATGATGAGCTCATATTTGAAACTATTCCATTAAGATTAGTTTAAACTAAATATAGACTTAAGTGTAAGTTAACCTAATCCATGCCTCATAAAACTCAATTTAATGAGGTAGGTAACTTTATTAGCTAAAAGTCAAGGCTCTTCCTTAAATTAAGGAGAGCCATGACACCTAGCATACTTTAATTAAATAAATACTTACTATAATGTTACATGGAACCTACTAAAGGAAGATAAAACTAGCTTAATTAGTCATTAATAAAGTGAGGGCCCTAAAAGTCAAAAGTTTTCCATGATTCAAGGAGATCATGCCACCTCACCAAGTTCTAGAATTTCATTAACCCCATCTAGAAGATCATTAAGACCCTCTAATCAAGCCTAACAAGATATATGTGGTTAACAATTGAATTAATAAAGCATATGTGAAGAAAGTCAACAACACAATCCCTTAAATTAAGGAGATGTGTCCACATGGCTAGGATATTTCTAGAAAAAAAGGTATGGAGGCCATTTATGATGAGCTAAAAAGTCCCTAATTAGGGGATTACCATGGGACAATCTTTCATGAATCAATGAGGGCCATACACCTCATAGATTATAAGATTAAGCAAAATGATTAAGCTCGTGTCTATATAAAGTAGGCATGGTTAGGCACTTTGTGCCCAAACTTCCTACATCCTTTAGCTATTTTCCAGCCCTCTGTAATTCTTTAAACCACTCTCCAAATAACTCCAATTAACCCATTAAGTCTAAGTTAAAACATCCCTTATAATCAAGGCTATCCAACCATTTAAGGAAGATCATCCCTCTATCAAGGTGAGTAATCTCCCATTTATTTCTTTTGCTATCCTCATTTTATGCTAAGTTTATTCTCTTATTGATATATGTGTGGGACCCATTGATGAAGGCCCCACTTTGATGTTCACACGTCATCCTAACAGCCCAATGGTTTGGATGGTCTGATAGATATCACAATCAGCCTCAATTCAATGGCTGGGTGGGACCCACTGATCATGGCCCCACCATGATATTTATTAGCCATCCATCATACATAGGAGGTCACAAGGAACTGGATGTAGGGAGCACACAAATACCATATTGATCTGACACTTGTGGCCCACTTGGATGTTGGTGAAGAATCCATGATATGAAATTGATGGGCCCACTGAGATGGCTAGTCTCTCACACTCACACATGCACATCCATGCACACACGTGCACACATTCTTTTTTTTTTTTTTAATGAGAGAAAGGTTAGACGGTGTTGAGGTCAGCGTCCCTGCTGCTTTTGAAAGGCAGGGCTTGTGGGACCACAACACGCCCCACCATGATGTATGTATCTAATCCACACCATTCATCAGATTTTTCAAATCATTTTAACCCTTGGTCTGAAAAATGATTCTATCTAGATCTAGGGTGGGCCACACCATAGAAAATAGTGGCAATAGTGACAGCTACTATTAAAACCTGTTAGGGCCCGCTGTAATGTTTCTATACACCCAAACATATTGAATATTGGACTCATTGGACTTGCCATGAGTCAGAGAACCCAATAGACGAAGTGGATCGTCCTTATGTGGGCCTCACCTATGAAAAAAGGAAAAAAAAAAAAAAAAAAACACTGGATGCTCTTGCTGTCAACGTCCATCCAATTTTCCAAATCATTTTAGGCCTTGGACCAAAAAATGAATCTGATTCACATCTCTGGTGGACCACACCATAGAAAATCGTGGTAATAATGATGCCTATTATTCAAACATTTTAGGGCCTACCGTGATGTTTCTATACACCTAAACCTACTAAATATTGGGCTCATTGGGCCCGCCGTGACTTGGAGAACTTGATAGACAGAGTGGATCGTCCTCATGTGGGCCCCACTTATGGAAAAACAACAAGAATATAAATAAAATAATATATCTCTAGTAGGCCTAGATTTGGGCCTCTCAATAACTATATGTTCTCCTCATCAAAGCACAAATCAAAACCCATATAAGTCCACCATGAGTACTTCGGTATGTATTAGACTTAGGGCCACACTACATTACTGGAATTTGAGGCCTAACATCATGGATATCTTGATTAGTCATACTTGGCACCTAAACCACCCAGTACCATGCACCGACCAAATCATGCAGTATGCAATTAAATTGTTAGTAGAGCATTCATACATAAGAAGGGAGGTTGGTTCATAGAAATGAGTAATAACTAAAATCATGATCAAGTATCCTAGTTTAGGAATTACAAGGACTATAATTTGATTAGCCATAATCAAGCAAGAAGGGTAAAGTACTTCCTAGTCGAAAGTACCAAGCTACGAGGCGACAAGTTGACAGCACCATATAGGAATTGGCTACCTAGGTATGCGATTCTTTAGTAATCTTGCACACTTCATAGTGGCATACCTTGAGTTCTAGTTATCCTTGAGTTGCTTATCATGTAACATCACCATACATTCCATGGCATGACATATGATAAGAATTAGTATCCTAATTCTTTACAACACCATGGATTGACCGTATTATGTAATCTATCATCGAATTGTGATAAGGATGATGATATTAAATCATGGGACACTAGAAATATAAAAATGGTAGGGGATGATGTGCCCCTTAGGTTGAGAGACCCTAAACCCCAATGGTACCTAGGAATGCCTCACCGTTGGGCCATGTGGATACATGGGTCATAGATTTGACTTCCATTGATGAGGCCAGGTTGAGAAGGGGTACGTCTGACTCGCCTTAGGGATGAGGTGGCAAACAGGGACTGGTTTGACCCGCTGGTGAGGAGAAGCGCAAACGAGGTCCATTATTAATGTACACAATGGAGGTTGTAACCCCATTGGTGGGTAGCAGGTCGATTGCTGGTGTCTAGTGCATGGGCATCGACCCCAGTGGATCCTTATTACCAATAGTATATCAATCATAATTGAGATGATGATGTTCAGGAGTAGTACAGTTAAGTCCGTGGTGGGAGGACTATTGGCAAATATTTCTACGGCTAGCATACAGTTATTTTATGCATCTCACACATAATCACCCTCCATCATTCATTAAGAAACCACTTTGCATAAGTTATCTCTTTTGACAGCTCTTTCATTATATCTTTCACATTAGTTTATCTTGCATGCTTATCGTGAGGACTTTACACTTGTTAAGTTATAAAACTTATTTGTCTTTTAACCACCCAGGTAAAGAATCTGAAGAAGAAAAGCAAGTAGCGACCACGAGTTAGGCGTCACGTCGGGGATTGATTTAACTTTTGAAATTTTGAATTGTATATGATGTATATATGCATCACGCAAACAGATGATGTACTTTTAGAATTTTGTAGTGCCCAGTTTACTTGTGTATAGATATTACCTATCTTGTCTCTGATGTTCCTCTTTTGTGAATAATGAATGGTGAGATCTATCCCTTACATTACCTTGTCCACTACCAAAAAATCGAGCAAAGGCTATGGAATGTGAAGGCTTTTAGCTACGGATTTAATCCATAGCAATTTTGCTACGGATCTAAACCATAGCCAAAAGCCTAATTGATCCGTAGCTAAAGCCTTCCTCCTCATCATACCGTATTAGCTATTGATGGTGCTTAAGGGGCTCTATGGGGCTCACTGAAATATATGTGTTTGATCTAAGCCGTCTATAAATTCGGATATATAATTTCAGTGGATTAGGCCAAAAATTATGTAGATTAAAGGTATAAGTGGACCACACAATAAGAAATCATAAAAATTAAATTTCTTTTGTTAATTTATTGTGTGGTTTTCTTACAACTTTGATCTGACTCATTTTTTGCAACAGCCCTTAAAATAATATTTTAAAATTATTGGACGGAGTGGATAAATAACATACATCATGGTGGGCCCCACGGTCCTAATGGGCCGTCCGTCACGCGCCCCACCCCCAAATAAAAAATCCAATCCCCCCAATTTCTCCCGCCCGCACCTCCCAAAACCCTATTTCCATTTCCGCCTCTCTCCATCTCCCAGGCTCTCTCTCTCTCTCTCTCTCTCTCTCTCTCTCTCTCTCTCTCTCTCTCTCTCTCTCTCTCGCACTCAACCTCTCCCTCGTCATCTCTCAATCTCCCGCTCTCCCTCACCCTCTCCCCGTCTTCGACCGCATTCCCCTCTCTCTGTTTCCCACCCTCTCTCTCTCTCTCTCTCACTCTCTCTCTCTCTAGCGTTTTGAAAACCCACTTTCGCTGAGATCAGTCGAGGGTTTTCGCTGGAAGGTCTCAACTGGTTTGAAGGTTAGTCTCTCTCTCTCTCTCTCTCTCTCTCTCTCTCTCTCTCTCTCTCTCTCTCTGTTTCCGAAATCAGTTGAGGGTTTTCGGTGACTCGGTTACCATGTTATTGATGTTGCTCACCAAGTGTGGCTGGTGGCAAGGAAAGTATGTACATGAAACAAATACACTTTTTTTCTTAGTTTTTATGTTACATAGAAGGTGTTTGATAAAATATCTGTAATGTAAAACCATTGCTTTTATTTTACTTATAGTGAGATTTTGAAGTTATAGTCCAGGTGTTTGTAAAAATGCCTCAATGGCAAACTCGACTTGATCTTGGCTCAAACTCAGCCCGAGTTGCTGACCAAACCAAGCTGAGACGAGCTCGAGCTGAGGTCAGCTAGTGGCTGAGCCGCCAGCTTGACTCGGTTCAACTCGATGTGCACCCTTACTGATACATGGTATATTGATTTTGATAAAATGATTTTTTTTCAAACATGAACATTAGATTTTTAAACAACATTGTAAGAAAAATCAAAAAGAAAAACATGCAAACAACATTTTCAAATAAATTATTTGTAGAAACTGATTTCCAGCCACAGAATTTTTTTTTTTTATTTTTTTATTCCCATATAATTATTTGTACACTACCATCTATTTAGTTTATAATTTTTTATCAACTAGAGGAGTGAAACAGACTGAATTTACAACTAGAAAATCCAACGGTCCAACTGACCTGATGGAAATCTGAAATCTTGCATGTGTGCCGCAATGGCACGTGTGATCACATTTGGACTGACAACACTCCACATCCTAGAGATCTCATCAAACTTTAACTTTTCATATCTTAGGCCACCTTGCCGATGAAAGATGCCCCAACATATCTCCCATCAGTTGATTCTAGTGGGCCCGCTTAACTCTGACCAATCGGTTGTAAGATCATCTAATAGGCAGATAACTTAATCATGGCCCATCTAATAATGAGGTCTACAAGATGAATAGCTTAGATCACTGAAATGTAGTATGGAGTCACACCATTGCTACAAAGAACAAAACCGTACCATTTCTTCTGCAAGGTTTGCTAGCTCTACCAGGATGCACTCACTCCACACGTACGTTTAGCACGTGTGTGAATGTGACAAGCCCATGTGGAACGTCTGGGCAGAACATAAGGTGGTGCCAACGGTGAAGATGAACATACACAAAAATCAGTGTGGTACACTCATCAAGTGGGGTAACCTTGTAAAAGAATGGACGGTTTAGAAGAACTCAGACGTAGTTTGACTAGTGATGCTACCATCAGCCAAGTGGCTAGTGGTCGGTGCTATGTGGACCCCACCATGATGTATGTGTTTTATAGGGCCAGCTCGAACTCATTTTTGAGTTGGCAAGAATAAAATAAATTAGAAAATGTTGTGAGATTTATATTCAACACATTCAGTAGTCATGAATCCTAATTTGTTTTGTGTATATCTTTTCTCATCTGGAGTATATCTTTGCATTATTTTATTTCTCTGAATCCTAATTTTTGAACTGGGTTATTTTTATTTTAAAGACCTCTCAGAGACAGGCAACGAAGAGACAAAACTTAGTTGTTCTGAGGGAGATGATTCATCATGGATCTCTTGGTTCTATGGCTTGAGAGGAAATGAGCTCCTTTGTGAAGTTGATGAGGATTATATACGAGACGAATTCAATTTATGTGGACTGCAAGGACAAGTTCCCTATTATGATTATGCCTTGGATATGATCTTAGATGATGACTCTTTGAGTGGATGATTTTAGTCACTAAATCTTAGTACTAAAGTGTGTACAATTGCCATTGATGGCTGCAGGTATCAGGATATTGCCTCTAGGCTCATAGATCTCTCCATTATCACTTGCATGCAACTTGCAGATAAGCTCTGGAATTAGAACTAATAGACTATATTGCATTTTGCAACTTCAGGTATCGAATCTGTTTATAATTTCTATCTATCATTTTGTTTTGTATATATATATCTATATATATATAGATAATATATATATATATATATAGATATAGATATATATATATATATATATATATATATATATATATATATAGATATATATATATATATATATATATATATATATCTTTCATACAAAACTTCACTCTTTGACTTCTTAGTAGCTACTAGCAACCATTCAAAAAAAAAAAAAAACCTTTGAATCTGACTTCATAGTACACTAAAAGCGGTTGCACTGATCTGAATTTATTTTGCTTGTTCAGTTGTATGTGCCAAGATAAAGTTCAAAATGTGAATATACAACTCATTTCTAAGGTTTCAATGGTTGATCTTTTTATAAACATTTGTTGCACGGGCATGTCAAATTGTGCTTTGAAAATACGGATGATTCAAGTTTGAGTCATTGAGTTTTGCTTGATTGATTTATGCATCAAGGCTAATAAGACGTCAGTTCTCAGTCACTATCTGCGTCTAGTGCTGTAGACTCAAGAGGTAACAGTGAAGCTGGAAAAGAAGCTAGAGGATTTGCATTTCTCAGACAAACACGTCATCATTCCAAACCATCTTCATGTCCCTGAAGCTGAGAGAAGTGGATTGAGTTTCGGAAGCTTTGATGCCAGTTTTGGGCTTAATGCAATCTTCACAAATGGCCCAAATACTGACAAGAGCTCTACACCTTTGTCTGAGTCATCTTAGGTGATCGAAGAGTAAGCTAAGGAGCCTTCTTCAAGGTCTGAAACTTTTTCCCGCCTGTTATCACTTTTCCTATCATGTGTAGAGTAGTTTTGAGCTCTTTTGGCTCATCGTATTACAAGGGATGTTTGTTCATCTTACATGGACTAAAATTCACAAAATACATGGATAGTGTCAGCTGTAATGAATAGTGTCAGGTTTTTCTTCAATTTTCTTTTGAGCGTGGATGGTTGGAATACATGTAGAATCTTTAAATCTACACATGCATGCCTTAGTTCAATTTTTTGCATCTCATTTTCATTTTTTGTTAACTTTCTATTTTCAAGTAATTTTTGGAATGAATGGTGTCAATTCATAAAATTCAGCAAAATTAGTTTTTTTTTTTTCTTCTTCTTCTTTTGAGTGTGGATGGTTGGAATACATGTAGAATCATTAAATGTACAAATGCATGCCTTAGATCAGATTTTTGCATCTCATTTTCTATTATTTTTATATCTTATTTTCAGCTAATTTTTCAAATGAATGGTGTTAGTTCATAAAATTCAGCCAAAAAAAAAAAAAAGAAGAATTTTCTTTTCTTTTCTTTTCTTTTCTTTTGAGTGTGGATGGTTGGAGTACATATAGAATCATTAGATCTACACATGCATGCCTTAGCTTAGATATTCACATCTCATGTTCTATTTATTTATAATTGTTTATTTTTAGATAATCTCTCTAATGAAATGTGTCACTTCATAAAATTAGCAATTTTTTTTTTGTTTTCTTTTGAATGTGGATGGTTGGAATATATGTAAAATCTGTAGTTTTACAAATGCATGCCTTAAATAAGTTTCTGACCTAAAAACATAGATGACTTGACCTTTTGTTGTGCAGATGTAAAAAGAGATAAAAGAGCTAATTCAACAGTGAGATCTTGTTTAATCTCATCTCAAGAGCTCATCTCTTTTTCTCAACATTTTTCAGGTAACTTAGTGCCTTTTTCTAGAACTATATCATTAATTTCTTGGTGAAATTGGTTGTTGGTATACGAGAGGCACCATTATCATAATTTCTATAATACAATCACTTTCTTATACAAGCTCTTTTGCTTGATAGAACATCCGTTCCCAAAAGTTACCTAAAAACAGAACCAGTGTTCCCATGGTGCTTACCCCAATCAGCTTTTTGTGTTGTGTTGTTTTCTTGTTCAATATTTTTTACAAGATCATCTCATTAATGAAATTCTTCTGGTTGTTGGCTATTTGGACAGGCCGTGATTATGTATTTGCTCGAAATTAATGGAGCAGACCCGGATGTGCGTCGGAGCTATCCGGATGAGCGGGGGTCCCTGGAAATGGACCTTTTCCAGAAAACCATGGATTTAAAACCATTAAATCCTTCTCAGAAATCTAAGTTTATTAAATTGAATTGAATTATTACAATTCAATTTTGTTGAATATCCAAATGCAAGGTTTTCATGAATTAGGTAAATAAATTCATTCTAACCCATTTTGTTGAATATCCAAACGTAAATATTATTTATTTATTATTATTATTATTTTGTGATATGCAATAGCTTTTCAGAATTCATATGTAGGTGCATACTTGTGCTCATTCACATGGACTTTGACTATCTTTCTTAAATTTCTTTGGTTTTTCTAATTTTTGTATCTAATTTTGAATTTCTAGGCCCTAAAACAAGATTCGAGGTGTCGTCAACAATGCTAACAGAATCCTCCAGGTCAGATTGTTGATTGGACCTGATTTTATTTAAATGATCTTGATAATCCATTTTATTTAAATGAGCAGACCTGGATGTGCGTCGGAGCTATCCGGATGTTGAGTGGGGGTCCCTGGAATGTGGGAACCGTTGTTATGACCATGATGAAGCTGTCTATTTCCTATGGACAGCATTGGAGGGGCCTGACCATTTGGACAGGCCATGTTTATGTATTTGGTCAAAATTAATGGAGCAGACCCGGATGTGCGTTGGAGCTATTCGGATGAGCGGGGGTCCCTGGAAGGTGGGAACCACTGTTATGACCATGATGAAGTTGTCCATTTCCCATGAACAGCATTGGAAGGGCCTGGCCATTTGGACAGGCCGTATTTATGTATTTGCTTTAAATTAATGGAGCAGACCCGGATGTGCGTCGGAGCTATCCGGATGAGCGGGAGTCCCTAGAAGGTGGGAACTGCTGTTATGACCATGATAAAGCTGTCCATTTCCTTGGACAGCATTGGAGGGGCCTGACCATTTGGACAGGCCGTGTTTATTTTTATATTTGCAGGTACCACAGCCTTAACCTAAACCTATTCTTAATTCCCTAAAGCTATAACCTAAAACCTATAACCTAAGCTCGATCTCGAACCCGAACCTGAACCCGATTTCCTAAACCTAAACCTTAACTTATTCTTAATTCCCTAAACCTTAACCTACACCTAATTCTAATCTCAACTCCCTAACCTAAACCTAAACCTAAACTTGAAAACACAAACCTAAACCTGATCCCGAGCCCGAACCCGATTTCCTAAACCTAAACTTATAACCTTCACCTAAACCTAAACCTCTAACCGAATGTTATAACCTATAACCTAAACCTAAAACCTAAACCTAAACCTACACTTATAACCTATAACCTAAACCTAAACCTAAAACCCAAATGTAAACCCAATCTCGAATCCGAACCCGATTTCCTAAACCTAAACCTTAACTTATTCTCAATTCCCTAAACCTTAACCTACACCTAATCCTAATCTCAACTCCCTAACCTAAACCTAAACCTAAACTTGAAAATACAAACCTAAACCCGATCCCGAGCCCGAACCCGATTTCCTAAACCTAAACTTATAACTTTCACCTAAACCTAAACCTCTAACCAAATGTTATAACCTATAACCTAAACCTAAAACCTAAACCTAAACCTACACTTATAACCTATAACCTAAACCTAAACCTAAAACCCAAACGTAAACCCGATCTCGAACCCGAACCTGATTTCTTAAACCTAAACCTTAACGTATTCTCAAATCCCTAAACCTAAACCTACACCTAATCCTAATCTCAACTCCCTGACCTAAACCTAAACCTAAACTTGAAAACCCAAACCTAAACCCGAGCCCGAACCCGAACCCAATTTCCTAAACCTAAACTTATAACCTTCACCTAAACCTATTCTCAAATCTCAAAACCTAAACCTTAACCTATAACCTAGACCTTAACCTATAACCTAAACTCAATTCCCTAAACCTTAACCTATAACCTAACTCAAACTTAAACCTATAACCTACACTTATAACCTAAACCTAAACATATAACTTAAACCTATAACCTTAACCTAAGCATAAAACCTTAACCTAAACCTATTCTTATAACCTAAACCTATTCTCAAATCCCAAAACCTATAACCTAAACCTCTAACCGAATGCTATAAACTATAACCTAAACCTAAACCTAAAACCCATTCTCAAATCCAAAAACCTATAACCTAAACCCGAACCCATTCTCAAATCCCAAAACCTATAACCTAAACCTAAACCTTAACCTAAACCAAAACCAAAACCTATAACCTAAACCAAAACCAAAACCTATAACCTAAACCTGAACCCATTCTCAAATCCCAAAACCTATAACCTAAACCCGAACCCATTCTCAAATCCAAAAACCTATAACCTAAACCGAAACAGATAAACTAAACCGAGAACCTAGAACAAATCAATACCTATAACTAAAACCTATAACCTAAACCCGAACCCAGGCTCAAAGCCCAAAACCGATAACCTAAACCTAAACAAAAACCTAGAACCTAAACGCAAATCCCTAAACCTTAACCGATAACCGAACCTAAACCTATACTTATAACCTAAAACTATTCCCAAATCCCAAAACCTATAACCTAAATCTAACCTTTCCCTAAACCTATAACCTAAACTCAATTCCCTATAGCTAAACCTACACCTAATCCTAATCTCAACTCCCTAACCTAAACCTAAACCTAAACTTGAAAACCAAAACTTAAACTCAATCCCGAACATGAACCCGATTTCCTAAACCTAAACCATAACCCATTCTCAAATCCAAAAACCTATAACCAAAACTTAAACCCAATCCTGAACATGAACCCAATTTCCTAAACCTAAACCATAACCCACTCTCATATCCAAAACCTATAACCTAAACCCGAACCCATTATCAAATCCAAGAACCTATAATTAACCTAAACGTACAACCTATAACCTAAATCAAAACCTATAACCTAAACTAAAACCAAAACCTATAACCTAAACCCAAACCCATTCCCAAATCCCAAAACCTATAACCTAAACCTAAACCTTTACCTAATCCTATAACCTAAAATCAAATCCCTAAACCTTAACCTATAACCTATAACCTAACCTAAACCTATACTTAAAACCTAAAACTATTCCCAAATCCCAAAACCTATAACCTAAACCTAACCTTTCCCTAAACCTATAACCTAAACTCAATTCCCTAAAGCTAAACCTACACCTAATCCTAATCTCAACTCCCTAATCTAAACCTAAACCTAAACTTGAAAACCCAAACTTAAACCCAATCCCGAACCTGAACCCGATTTCCCAAACCTAAACCATAACCCATTCTCAATTCCTTAAAGCTATAACCTATAACCTAAACCTAAACCTAAACATATAACCTTTGCCTAACCTTTAACCTAAACCTAAATGTATTCTCAAATCCTTAAACCCGAACCTACACCTAATCCTAATCTCAACTTGAAAACCCAAACCTAAACCCGATCCCGAACCCCAACCCGATTTCCTAAACCTAAACCTAATTAACCTATAATCAAGTTCCCAAAAGCTATAACCTATAACCAAAACCAAAACCTATAACCTAAACCAAAACCTAAACCTAAACCTATAACCTTAACCTAAACCAAAACCTATAACCTATAACCTAAACTTAATTATAACCTATAGCCTAACCTTAACCTAAACCTATAACCTAAACCTAAACCAAAACCTATAATCATATGGTGAGACCATTTCTTTTATGTCAATTTCATTCCTCTTCGAGTTTTTTTTTTAATTCATTAAGAAAAAAATGGTTATACATGATGCACTTCTTTCACTTTTTCTTTCTTTTCCCCAATGGGCATTCTAATTTATGAATGACATGACCGTTATGGAATATACGAAGCTGTTGAAATTTCATGGTGAAGTTGAGCACATTTCTCTAATGAAGCCAAAGATTTGTATTTTCAGCATTATTGTAATTGTAATTGATTGAATGAATTGGATTGTAATTGATTATAATTGTAATTATTGAATGAAGAATTGTAATTGTAATTGATTGAATGAAGGATTATAATTGATTGTAATTGAATGAATGAATGAATGATTGTACAGGTGGTAATTGAATGAACAAATGATTATATGTAATTTTTTAATGTACAAAATAGCTACGGATATTGACCGTAGCCATTAATCTGACAGGTGTAGCCTTTATTAAACTTGGCATATTGCTGCGGACTTTTAGCTACATATAATATCCGTAGCTATTTGAAGTTTTCGCTACTGATATAATTGTTACGGATTAAATCCGTAGCCATAGGTTTCAGACCTATTGTTATGGCACCTACAACTACGGTCGTACTACGGACTAAAACTGTAGCCATAGATCTATGGCTACGGATTTTATCCGTAGCCTTTTCCCATTTTTCTGGTAGTTATTGCTACGGATTATATCCGTAGCTGTTGATACCTATAGCTACGGATTAGATCCGTAGCCATAGGTTGCAGACCTATTGTTACGGCACTTACGACTACAATCGTGCTACGGACTAAAACTGTAGCCATAGGTGTATGGCTACGGATTTTATCCGTAGCCTTTGCCCATTTTTCTGGTAGTGGTCGGACGCCGAGCTTGAGACAGTTGTGGGCATTGGGTACCAATCATGGAGTTTGGCTTGTCGTGGCCAGATCAGGTAGATATAGCGGTCGTACAAGACTTCCGGGTCTGGGGTGTGACACCTACACAAGGACCTACCACGTACTCACCCATATCAATGCCCTACGCAAGGACTTACCATGTAATCCTCATGTTGGTGGCCTACATAAGGACTTACCTAGTGTAAACTCCTGTCGGAGGCTCCTACAAGTGACTTTAGTTAGTTTTTTATTGATAAACCAATAACCTCAGTCATAGTCCAAGGACCTATATTTTCTCCTGCCGGAGGCTCCTATAGAGACTAACACGTACACACCCGTGTCTAGTAAATTCGGCCCTACATAAAAGCCTATGTCCTATATAATAACTTATCAAATTTGGGTTACAAACTCTTACCCTCAATCCTACACGAGGAAAGAGAGTATGGACTCACTAATTGACACTTATCGAATTGAGTCCCTTTGACGCATCATCTCAAGTTGTTTAATCAATTCTCTCTCGTACTTTAATCAGCTCCCATCTTGCTCCCCCGATCATTGATGTCGATGCTTTAACTCTAAGATCAAACACCTTACATACAATGCTCCATTGAGGTGACCAAGGTGATGAGAGGATGGTAAAATCTCTTAAAACTAATAGAATAGTTGAAATCCGAGGAGATTCACATAGAAGGATCTTCTAGAAGATTTAGACAAATGATATACCAATAAGGTTGGGTTTCATCTCTAGAAATTAGTGGAGTTCAAGTTCATCTTTAAGGTAGAGGTTGGAATCCTCATTAGAGTGTTAATCTCAAGCAAGATGCCTTAGAACTCATGACATTAGAGGTATAGGATGTGGAATATCAATGTGGAATCACTTAGCCTTCTATTGCACCAAAAACTCCTCATTTTGCCCAAGAACTAAATTCCCTTTTATAAGAAATTGATTTGCAACATCTATAAAACGACTGGTTAATGGCTCTATGTTGAATGTGAAATATTGCATATTTCTCCCTATTTATACCTTGGTTTTATAAACATGATAGTGCTTAATTGATTTAATTATGCATGTTTCATGTGCGAACTGATTTCAAGAGCTTAAGGTGAAATTGATGCCAAAAGGAAGATTTATGCTCAAAAGATTACTAAATGAATATTTGGAGATTTGAAAGTCATTAATAAAGAATTCACATGCCAAATATCCAAGAAAATCAAGGAATGAAGAGAATCAAAGATTTGAAGTGAAGAAAAGGCATCCTGAAATTGTCCTGAAAACAAATATATTCCTGAAATTGTCCTGAAAAAACATATTTTGAAACTCCGAGTCTATTTTGAGAAACTGCGCAAAGTGCTTAAATTTGAGGCAGTTTAAACTTCGAGCCTATTTTGGAAAACTACGCAGAGTGCATAAATTTGAGGCAATTTCTAGATTTTTCGAACTCAGTGCGAAAGTTGGAGTTCCACAACTATAAATAGGACTCCCTAGGATCTTGTAGGGTTTGGAAAGGTCTCAAGGAGCATACACAAGGATGGAGCAGCCGCCAAAGCATTTTTCTTCTTCCCTAGTTTATTTTTCATGCTTTGTTTAAGAGATTTGGTTTCAATCATGTCTATGGTTGGCTAAACCTCTTAGATAGGGCTAAGAGGTGTTGCTTGTAGCATGTTTGGATGTTTATTTTTCTTTGATTCTTGTTCTTATTGAACTTCATTGATTTCTAGTTTGATATCAAGGGAATATTTTTCAATTTTCTATGATTTATTATGACTCAAATTACAATAGATGTTGTGATAGTTCCGGATATCTTCTTTTCCTGTTTTGAGATAGTGAGATTGGTAAATCCCATTGTTCACCATCGTCTCCTGGGCATGGTAGGGTGATGGAATCCCTTTCAATCATCACAATTCTCCTCCATTGAGAATTAGGTCAATGAAAAGTTCAGATTTGATTTAAATTATTTTATCTTCCAATTGGATAGGATAGGACTCCAATTCCAATTGTATTCCTTAAATCAAGTAAGGTAGCATCTTGATTGCTACAAGTGGATCCTCGGCACCCTAGTTCTCACCTTTAAATTCATAAGTTTTAATCAACATTATTCACCATTACTCTCAATTATTCAGATTTCAATTTAGATCTTTTTCTATTTCCAGTTCTAGTTATTTTCAGAATACGTACAAGTTTAGTCCATGTGGATTCGACCTCAGTCTTACCGAGTTATTACTACATCACGACCCTACACTTGGAGTTGTGAACAAGTTTTTGGTGCCGTTGCCGGGGACTATGGCTACGTTTTTATGAGATTAATTAGTTTTGGAATTAGGTTAAGAATAGGGTTAATTTCTGATTTATTTTTAAGTTATGATTTTTTTCTGAAATTATTTTTAGAAACTAACATTATTTTCTGTTTTGTAGGATCCTAACATAGCTATTCCAATCCGGTAACTTCTTTCCAATTCTCTCTTTCTTTTCTAGATTTCTTATTTGTTGTAGGTTTTATTTTTCTTTTTCTTAAGTTTAGTTTGTTTAGTTACTTAAGGACTGCGAGTGTTTCATGCCCAAGTGGGTTCGTGACAACACTCGACGTCTCTTAAGTGAAGGAGGATTAGTCAAAGGGTTGTCTATCCATCACAAGATTAGACACAACTTGAGACCCTCTGAGTCAATATAAGTGATAGCCGCAAATCAACCTTAACCTCCAGTTGAGGAAGTTCAAGATGAAAATGAGGTGCAGAATGCTCCCCCACCTCGTACTTTATGAAATTATTTACAACCAACGGGGGTGAGTACACCTTCCTGCATGATATTTCCATTGAATGCAGGAACTGTGGATATTAAACTAGGGGTAATTCAACTCCTCCCTACGTTTCATGGACTAGAATTTGAAAGTCCATACTTGTATATGAAAGAATTCGATGAAATCATATCTACATTACAATTCCCAAACATGTCTGAGGACACAGTTAGACTAAAATTGTTTCCTTTCTCTTTGAAAGAAAAGGCTAAGTCATGGTTACATTCCTTAAGACCAAGGTCCATTGGCACGTGGGTTGAGATGACAAGGGAGTTCCTTAAAAATTTCTTCCCCTATCATAAAACAAATACCTTAAGGAAAGCAATCATGAATTAGGGATGGTTAGTCAGGTCAAAATTAGGCTGAAACCTTCAGTAAATGGATGGTTAGTCAAGCTGAGAGCATGAATAGGATGATGGCCATTATTGTTGAATGAATGCCTAGCATATATCAACAAACTATGCCTCAGCTTGTGATACCACAACAAACTATGCCACAACCTGTTGTCCCTCAGCAGACTATGACCCAGCCTATTGCTAAAGCAATCTCTTTTGGGAATTTGGCACTAGCGCAGTAAATACCCGTAGCACCCAGTTTATGATGGAATAAGCCTCCTACTCAAGTACAGGAAGCGCGGACAATTCCTCCCCCCATTGAAATCAGACAATTTGAGCAGGAGAACATGAATTTGATTCCTGAAGTCAGGAATCAAGTACTTATGAGCTAGCCATTTCTCATAAACCAATCGTACAATGGGGAACAATACCCGGTAGGTCCTAACCCACCTCCAATGGCCAAACCTCGTCAGGTCGACCATGACCAAATTCTCCAAGTGTTCTAAGAAGTAACAGGTCAAGTTATTGGCCAAACTACTACTCTTGTCTATCACAAACCGTATCCTGATTTATCGACCAAATCCTTTGCCGAGGAATTATCGACCTAATTTTACACTATTTACAGGAGATACTGGCCAATCGACAATAGAACATATCAGTCGATTTACCATGCAGTGTGGCGAACTTGCTAACAATGACTATCACAAGTTACAATTGTTTGATCTTTGTTAACTATAGTGGCTTTCACTTGGTATTCAAATTTGCGTCCAAATTCTTTTTAAACATGGTAAGAAATGGAAGAAAAATTCCATGCTCATTTCTTCTACAGGGACGGGAAAATTTTTATACCCAATCTGGCGCATTTTCGATAGTTACCTGGAGAATCGATTGAAAATTATATCGTCCAATTTAAAATAGCAAAAAGCTGATGCAAAGTAGTCACGATTGAGGCCGAATTTGCATAACTAACCCGGGTTGGTCTGGAATTCAAGCTTCGTAAAAAATTTATCGGAACAGAGTTCATTGACATCTATGATTTAACTAGAAAAGTATCGATATGAAGCCTTGCTTCAAAAAGGGACTAGATAAAAGAACTAATCTGTCGGGACATATTACTATGACCCCAATTATGATGTAACAGTGGCCGAGGTAGTAGTCAAATAGTCATTTGTTTGTTCTGCATTAGTCAAGACAGAGGCGATTGCGTCAACCACACACAAGTCTCAAAAGACCTATACCTTTTATATCACCCAGGCTAATGAAATCTTTAACATAATGTTGGCTGGGAATTTTATTTATGTTTTTCTTAATCATAAGATACCAACGGTCGAAGATTTGAAAAAGACTGATTATTGTAAGTGGCATGGAAGTTAGTCTCATTCTACTAATAAATGTGTTGTTTTCAAGAACGCCATTCAAGATAACATCGACTGAGGATTGCTAAAATTTCCTAAAAATGAAAAGAGGCAATGTTAATTGATACAGACCCATTTCTAGCCAATATGGAGATTAGCATGGCAACGGTCGATCCTCATAAACTGATTCAACCATGACGAAATGTTGATTTTGGGTCCAAGAATGACAAAGGAAAAGGGGGTCAACTCAAAGGAAAACCTTAAATGACCTGGCGAACGACTATGAACATAGAAGTATAGCTAAGAATATCGTCGTCAAATTTATGTGATTAATGTGCAAGGCCAATTCGGCCGATCAAGTAGTTCCCTCAGCCAAATACCCAAACAAATGATCAAATCAAACCATGGCTTAAGGAAAAGATGAAGACAGAAGACTCTTGTCTACAACGAGGGGAACTTCGGTATCCTTCTTACCGTCCTCGACCAGCCCCAAAGTTAGGGCAAAGGATGGTTAGACCTCCCCCTACACGAGAAGGAGTTTGGAAAAGTGTCTGTAACACCCTGAACTTTTCAATACCCGAGTATTGAAAATCCCTGAGTGTTACCATGAATTTAATCTATTATGTACACATGTACAGTACCAATCTAGCTAACCTAATCCTACATTCATCCTCTAACATGAATCTGACTGATTAAGAATGATCTTCATCCATAAATCAAGTCATTTGACTGTTGATCATATGGTTTGATAAATGTACCTTCCCTTGACTAAATCGGTGAATAACTCTTTATCCACAATGATTTAGATGTAAGTCCTTTTGTAAAAATTGTTTGGAAATGTGATATAACCATGTAGAACCATTAGATTTCACAAAACTCTTAGATCAGCAATAATTACGAAAACGCCACTAACCTAGATCCCTGAATTCTAGATCACATGGTTCCTACTATCTGTTTAATGTGAAATTTTATACCGTGCGTATGTAATATAAATTAACCATACATGTCAAATTTTAGTCCTTAGATCATTGTAAAAGTGACCCAATTGACAGATTAGCCCCTTAACCGTTGGAAACTTTTTGGGATTCCTAGTACATTAGAGAGGAATCAAAGTTGATCAAAATAAATCATGAGCTATAGTAGAAGCTCAACTACCGAAAAACAAAATAGAGTTATAATGCTTTCTTAGCCAGGTCAATTTCATGCATAGATTCCTTTCTAATTGTGCAGGAAAAACTAACATGTTTCCTCCATCATTGAAGGTGAAGATGAATTCAAATGGGAAGTTGAACATCAGATGGCTTTTGAAAAGATCAAGGATTACCCGATGAAGCCACTGGTGTTAATGTCATCAATCAAGGATCAACCATTCATGATGTATGTCGCGACGACTAGAGAGTCGATCATTGCCTTGCTAGCATAAGATGATAATGAATGGAAGGAACGAGTTGTCTATTATCTCAGTCAAATCTTGTTAGATATCGAAAGACGGTATTTTCTATAGAAAAGTTATGTTTATCATTGTACTTTGCGGCTATAAAATTACGACAATATTTGTTGGTTGAATTAGTCAATGTCATTTCCATTGCTGATTTAATCAAATTATGTTGAATCAACCAATTCTTAATGGCTAAATTGGAAAATGGGTTTTAGTTTTATCTGAATTTGATCTCAAGTATATATCACAGAGGGTAGTGAAAGGGTAGGCCATTGCAAATTTCTTAGCTAATCATCCTTCTGACATTGAAAATCAACTTCCTTCGGAAGTGACCGATTGATACATAGTACAGTTGTCACCATGGAAATTAATATTTGACGATTCCATAATCGATAAATCCTCAAGAGAAGGAATCATATTGATCGCCCCAGATAGAAAGAGACTGGAATATGCATTCCACTTAGAAATTGAATGCACTAACAATCAAACTAAATATGAAGCTTTAATAATTGGTGTTGAAATATTATTGGAGTTAGGTGTCAAAAATATATCATTAACAGGTGATTCAAAATTGGTGATAAACCAAATAGCAATAGCGTTTAAGTGTACTAGTAATGTGCTATTGTCATAGTATGCCTTAGCCACCCCCACTAGGGAATCGATACCAAGACCTCAATGTTGAAACGAGGTATCTTTCACATAGATCAAGCCCCTTACTGATTACATATGTATCATGAAAAAGAAAATTGAAAAGGGCTCAGCCGAATAGGAATTCAAGCATATCTTGCCTTCAATTCCTTAAATTCGTTAAGGGCGATCTCCTTCATTACTTCAGCATCTTTCCTCTGCTTCTTCCAAGATTTTCGCTCAGCCAAGGCACGATCAAGAAAACCTATGATAGTATCAATACAATGACTAAGGGAAATCACCTTATCCTCCGCATTCTTCTCATGAACACTACTTTCTTTTGACCGTTCTTGATACATGTCAATTTGGGAGTCAATGAATTCTATGAGTTATACAAAATGAGAGAGAATCCGCCCATAATAGAATCGCTCAGCCTCTTTGATTACCAAGTCTAGTTCTTTGCGACGAACTTGAAAAGTTCACAACACCATTTTGTTAAAGTGATGTTAACAATTCCAGTGGATTTCCTTTATGACACAGAGCATCAGTGGATTTCTGAATCTCGAACAATGTGGTGAAAAAGGTGTTCTTAATATGCTACAATCGGGAGAGAATATCAAACAATGCCTTAGAGATTCATCGGTAGAGTCACCGATTTAATGTTTATGAAGAAAAGGGTAAATTTCGAATAAAATGGAGGAATGAACAAACCCATCAAGTAAAATTATGTGGAATAGGATACCATGATTATGTGTGTGGAAGCATATAGAAGCTATGAAATGATGGCTATGTCCTAAAGGGGGTGATTAGGACCAAATAAAAATTATGTCAATAACACACAATTGCCAAACTTAAACTAATGTGGAATTAGACTAAGTACGACAATGTAACTCTAAGGCTTCCAAGCAAATAGAGGGTCTAATCACATAAACTACAATAGATATGCTAATGAGGCAACTAGTCTATAAACATAATAGTATACATATGTGTGTGGAATGTGCTACCTATTTAATCCTAACATTCATCTAATCATGCATACGTATAATTCAACAATTCATCACATATACATAATTAAACAAGTGCTCAAAGACAATCCCAAACACAAGCATGTATACTATTATGTTTTAAATCAAGTACACCTCTAACCTTTATAATCCTACACAAGGACCAGCTCCCTTGGAGACTTACATGGTTTTCTATAGTCTCCTCGTAAACCTCAGTCCTAGTCCATGGACCTATGTTTACTCCTACCAGAGTCTCATATAGAAACTAATATGTACACACTCGTGTCTGGTGGCCTACATAAAGACTTAATTTAGGTCATACATAAGAACATAATCGAGTTTGGCAATCAAACTCTTACCTCAATCCTACACAAGGAAAGAGAGTATAGACTCATACATGACACTTATTGAATTGAGCCCCTTTGACCGTCTTAGGTTGCTTGATCGATGATATCCTGTGGTTCAATCAGCTCCCCTTTTGCTCCCTCGATCGTAATACCGATGTGTTGTCAATGTTTCAACTCTAAGATCAAACACCTTATATGTGATGCTCCTTTACGGTGACCAAAGTGATGGGAGTTGGGTAAAATCTCCTATAACTAATGGTAAGTTGAATTCTTGTAGAATTCTACTTGATGGATACTCTAGAGGTTGATAGGCACTATGATTTGCTAATAGAATCAGTGTTTAAATTCTAGAGAAGGCTTAAGATCATGATCTTCTTGTAGATAAGCATGGAATGCTCATTAGAGTGAATAATCACTAAGAAAAAAGTATGAATCTCAATAGCATAGAGCCTAAGAGGTTTGGTAGAGCTTGTAATGCACTAAGGTCTCTAAAATGCCAAAATCTATAATTTCTCCAAAGATCTTAATGCAATATATATATAACAAAAATGCACCAACCTAATGGCTAGGCTTGATCGATTGAGCCTAACCTTCGATTGATCAAGCTAGGCCAAAAATAGTCAAGAGAACTCGTTGGACTGTTTTGATCATGTTCGATCGATCGAGCTTTTTCTTCAAGCACTCAAACTTCATTCATATTTAGGTAAGAGCTTGCTAGACATTTTTTCCCATGTTCGTTCGATTAACTTGATCAATCGAGCTTTGCTCGAGCACACCACCAAGACTACTGGTTTGGACAATCTATATTTCCAACAACTCAGGAACTTCTATAGCCTATCCTATCGTGGTCCAATTAGGCTCCTTAGGCTAAGGGATGATCATACAAGGTTTTCGTATTATGGCAAGGATCATCTAGAGGTTTATAGTGGTTTTAGGTCAAGGTCAGGGTCACCAAGGCACCTTATTTACATGTTCTTTGCCCCTTGATGCTTCATGTCCTCGTGTCTTCGGTCTTCAGCTTCCAAGGGCTCAACTAACTACATGACACACAAATCACTGCACTAACATCAAAATATATGGTAAAATTCTCTTCTAAATAGGCAGTTGCTTGAACAAGAGCAGAGAAGACTATAAAAGAAGACATGGTTGACTAGGAAAATGGAAGAAGTGCAGATCTCAGAGCATGAATACAACGGGAAAAGTGCTACAATTTATAAGCATTAAAGATGCATATGGTGTTTGCAAATCAAGGCATCATGATGATTAGAATGCCTATTAAGGGCATGCAAAACATTTCCTTAAAAGGGGAAACGAGTGGTCACAATGGTAGTTATTATCGAGGGGCAGGCGTGTCACGCCCCAGATTCGGTGACCAGAACTCACAAGAATCCCAATAGCCGATTCCGGTGCCGACAGCCTCCGTAGTACCCCATTCTCGGCTCCTGGCACCCATTCACCAAGTTCTGATCCTGGGATCCCACAAGGAGGATTTCTATAACACAATCCGATCCATAAAGAGCATACCCAAGATCATAACATAGTAACCACAGATAATAACTACAGGAACAGCATTACAAAATCCACTAAAATTTAAACTTTTACAAGATACAAGGCGCAAAGGGAAATACAAAGAACTATATAGGGGCAATCTCCAAAAGGTCCTCAGCACGCTCCTTGCTCCTCCTCAGCTACGGCTGCTACCTAGAATCTCCTGCACGGATCATTCGTGCTTAAGCTTATAGAAAGCTTAGAGGGTGGTGTAAGTGTGTACAGTATCAGTGTTAGGAAAACAATATCAGAGAATGCAGAATGCAGCATGAACCATGAATATCATCAATGCCACAAGCCATACCGAGGCTATGCTATACCAAGCATGAATGCAATAAGCCATACCAAGGCTATGATATGCAACATATAAGTATTGGGCGCCATACCAAGGCGATGTACAAGAGGCCTACGTAGCCAATGTCATATGTAAAGTGCAAATGCGATCATGCCAGTCCACGTATCATATAGTTCCTTTCTAAGGAATCCACCGGTGTCAAATACACTGTCAGTCGATTGCCGCTCTCCTAGCCACACAATCTAACGAGCGTAAGAGACCTCACTACCTGCCAGTGGACATCCAATCACCAGCAAGGCTCGGCGGTAGCAGACCCATTCACGAGATGGTCAAACTCATCTTAACTATTGCCCCCTCACTCAAGCGGGTAAGGCTACACCCCATCTCAACCGACCACGCTATAGTGGGAGTCATGGCCTAATGGTATAAGGCACTCGGGCGCTCATGTTTTCCACTCGGGCGCTCATATTTTCCACTCGGTCTCGCCATTGAGGCGTCTCCTGGTACCATGAAGGTTTAGGGGCTTTCACCCAAGGACATCCTAAGTGCCCTAAATGCTCAAGTAACATTTTCGGTGTCCAAACACGGTCATCCACGATATAACTGTGGAGGCTATGGCCCTGATGAAACAAGAGCAAATATCCACATGCTATGCAATGCCAGATGCATGAATCACACAATCAACCATGCATCAATCCCAAGCATCCAACGTGCTCAAGAGGGGAAACTCCATCCCTCAGGGAAATACCAAAATATCCTGCCCAATGGCACAACCATGACCAATCACATCTCAACCAAACATACATATATGCGTATGAGAGTGGGTAATGAAGATGAACAAAGATGCCAATGCGGTGAAGATGTACTCTCCTCCTAACCAAGTAGGGTCTAGGTACTTAGACAATTTCCCAAAATGAATACAACCTCTAGTGGGGGCCCAATAGCCTGGGGTAGCCCACAAGTCTAAGATAGACAATGACATGGGCCTAAATGATGAGAATGGGCCTAACAAGAATCTATGGTGGACCTTTCACCACTCATAGATGCAAGTGGGCCTACCATAGGGACACAAATGTGGACATTCAACCACCATTTATCCCAAGAAGGTAGCCTAATAACATTCTGAAAGTGCACCTGCTAGTGCCCTAGTTTGTCAAGTTACGTGAATGGTAGGTCAGACTGTCTACAGAGCTCGATAGGAAGATCAATTCAAGCGTCTGCCTCATCCGGATGTGTAGAAGCTCGCCATAGGTAAATCATAGCCTCACATCCCATATCCCAAAACACTACGGGATTAAAACCCTTAAAACAAGATAGACATCTTAGGGTTTTTAGGTGAGAAAACTTTTTTCAAAATAGGAAAATCTCTAAGTTTTTCTCGCCTTGTCGATTTTATCGAAGCACCCTCGATATGATCGACTTGCACTGTTGATGTCCTCGATACCTTAACGATATTATCGATAAGAGGACCAAAAATGTCCACCAGCTAAAAATTCATCTAGACGAATTTATCGATGTATCGATACACCATCGATATCATTGATAAAAGCACTAAATATGTCCAGCAACCTCACAACATATCTGGACGAATTATCGATGTATCGATACACCTATCGATATCATCGATATTCAAATCTCGAGTCCATCGAGAGTGGCTCGATAAGATCGACAAGCAGATTTTCGGTGCCCCAGTTTTTTAATGAAAATCTCAAATTCCTTCGATGTATCAATGATCGTCCGATATGATCTGAATTCAAATATCGATAAGATCGGAGGTCCATCGATGATATCGATAGTGGGCGCGCATTTCTTACAGTGGATATTTCAAGTTGTTTTTAACTATGATCGGGGGCCCTTCGATAGAATCGATATTCAAATATCGATGATATCGGCACCAGGTCGATTGCATCGAACAAGGACACAAATTGTCCAGCAAGCTTAAAGATAAATCCGCTGGATTTATCGATGCATCGACTCTAATCTCGATATCATCGACATTCAAATTTCGATGATCTCGACGGTTCCCCTATAACTCTTGAAAACCTGAAATATTTTAAAGTCAAGTCTCTCTCATTTTTTCATGTGTCGATAGATCAAACCTGTCATCGATGTAATCAGAGTTCGAAATCCGATGACATCGACAATAGTTTCAATTCATCGACCAATTGGCAAAGAGTTTCAAAAGCGTATGACATTGAGTCCCAGTCATCGAGCAGATCATCGATGTTATCGAGAGTATATGCTCAATGATATCGAACTCTGTCATAAATGTGACCGTTTTATATCTGTTGGAACTTTTTGCCTATATATAGAGGACTTGTCTTTTGTTGCTGTTAGAGAAAGTAGAGAGAGCTTTTGAGTGTTTCAACTTATATCCTATACCTAAAACCCTTTCTCTCGAGGGAGTTCATCCTCTAATCCACCCACACCATTGATATTCAATAGAGTGGATTGGGGAATGAGCTTCCGCATTGAAGGATCCTCCAGCTACCACCTTAATGGCAAATCATTAAGCCGGGATTCCTTGAATGCATAAGAGTGAAACATTGTAACACCCTAGATTTTTGCCACTTGGAATTAGATGCCCTTAGGCAATGGGTCGATCCTCACACCTTATTAATTTCTCAAAAACTCAATCTCAAAGTCTCAAATCCCCTTTCAACCCATTTCCTTCAAAATCTCCCATTTCACCTTTCACCACCTTGTTCTTTAAACGTTTCTACGTACTTTCATATTAGGCATGAATCCTAAAGTTTAGGTGATGAAGAACAATACTTTAGAAATTCGTACAAAAACCTGAATACCACCTCAGGCAAAGATCACTCAGGATCAAATCCTTTAGGAATTAGACAAAATTAACTAAGTACTAAACTAGATTAGCTACGAAATCCGCACTAATCACTTTAAATACGATCTGCAAGACCCAAAACTTGTAAGATCTGTGACGCTAGGATACCCTAAAATCTAGGATCAATCTCATTACCCGGTTGCTCTCGGGAGCACATTGAAACTCTGTATCGGATCTGGACCACACGTCAAAAGTCCGATGACCACGAGACTAAGCGCTTAGGACCGCTTTGCTGGGCTTGACAACCATCTCGGAAATCAAATCCAGATAATGTCCCGGGGCTATTCGCTTGAGCCCAGAGCGAAGAGTGTGAGAAATGTGAAAATATTTAGAAATAAAATATAAATTTAAGTAATCTGAGACGTGTCTCTTGCGGGTCAGTTATAAGAATTCAGACCATCAGAATCTAACCCAAATACACCCTCGGATCAGGGAAAATTTCATACACATGGCAGTGTACTTGTGGCCCGGATCGAGTTCCGGTGACCGTTGGACTGAAACTGGTCCACCACGTGTGATCTAGGAACCTGACTGGAATGAAAACTTAACTCGACCTAGATCCATAGTCAGGGAGCTTAAGTCCGACCTTTGGCTCAAGGGGGGCTCCAGAAGTGCTCCGTTGAGACGGAACAGTCCGTATTTAGACATAACCTAAGTATACCTTGGCCCTGGGTCTAATTTGGTGAGTTTTTAGCCTATATAAGGACCTTAAACCCTCTCTCATTCCCCCCATACGAATTTAAGAAAACCTAGGAGAGAGAAGAGAGAAAAGAGAGAGAAAGTGTGAGGGATTGGTAAAGTTTCTTCTTGGGATTCAAACCCACTTATCTATGTGCCTAACTACGACTACCGTGTCGCTTTTCCGACGATTCTGACTCCGTTATTGGGTAAGAAAACCTAACCCTAATCTGTTCTAGGGTTTTAATTTTTAAGTAACAGAATAGCTAACTTAACTCGTGCTATAGGTTGTCATATCAACGTTGGCGAAGGCTTAGAGTTTCTAGTGAATCCATTACGTTTCTATGGCGTAAGGTGCGGACTTTAAACGTATAGGTTACGATTTTCAAGGCTTTCAATGTCAGATAATGATATTTACCGACATGGATGCTATTGCACATGTACAAAGTATTGTCCGTTTCGTTTTTCAGATATACGTTAACTATGTTGAATATACTGTATTCCTCGTATTTGTAGAAAATACTGTAACGTATGAAATACAGATTTGTGCTTGTCATGATTAATTGCTGTCTATGTATGCTAGATGCATGTGTATCAACTTCTGGGTGAACGGATTAGCCCTAATGCATGTTTCATCAACATACGTTGCGTATGTTATATTGTGTAGCCTAAGTATTTGTTGAAATGCCTGAATGAATATGGATTTATGATTGGTGCCTGCCATGTGTATTGAATGCAAGAACATGATTGAAGTGTACTAGACAACCCCTTAACGAAAGGATTTGCCCTAACTCACGCCACGGTCAATATACCTTATATCTGTTAAAGCGTGTAGCCTAAGCGTTTGTAGAAACGAATGAATGAATATGGAACTTGGATTCATGCTTGCCATGACTCTCCGTCGTGGGTGCATGCGTGTTATAAATGGAGCAACTCCCTAGTGAAAGGATTTGGCCTAATACCTATGTGATCAACATACGTCATGTAAGTTGATGTATGTAGTCTAAAGTGTTTGTTGAAATGTCTGAATGAGTAAATAGTAGCAAATTGTAATATATAAGGGTGTTGAGATATTTTTCTCAACTCCTTTAACTATGTGTATGTTTTCCTTCATGTACCGTATATTATAGTGTCTGTTTATCTATGTGATGCATATGTATCAATCCATATTTATGTTGAATTCCATAAAATGTAAAAAAATAAAGCCGTGAAGGGTGATGGGGGAGTGGTATAACGATTCCGTTCAACAGCCCTGGCAGCCCTAAAGTGGATAATATCGTACCTATGATTGTATGATTTGAAATCTTGATTCATTACTGCTTTAACTGTCTTTTAGGATATTTTGTTGTAATTGAATGTCATTGGGGCTATTGTATAGTCCAGGCAATCGGTAACAGGCTTTGAGTTCGTGGCTGAGACTTATTCGCCACGTAAGATGTGTTTGACGAACCCGAGTCGTACTTCAGTTGGCGACAGTGGTTAGGCCACGCGAAGGGCTTATGCACTTCATGTCGTTCAACTTGTCGTGCGCTCGTGCTAGTCGAGCTCATCAAGTAACCCGATCTGTCTAATGTATGTTCACCATGTTTGGACGCGACTGCTTGAACCTAAGGTACCAAACTTACCAGTGGAATCCCGTTAACCTTGGTACCTCGATCTGCTAAGACTCATGAGCCGGACATGGTGGCATGGGACACCGTGGTCGAGCTGTCGGCCTACGCTGGGGCGATGTGCCTCCCCGTAGTGACCAGTGAGCAACCCAGACTCGTGAGCTGAATACAGTGGTATGGGACACTGTATTCGAGCTGTCGGCCTACACTGTTTTGATGGGTGATAGGGGAGTGGTGTAACGAGTGCGTGTAATAGCCCTGGCTGCCCTAACCGTGCCCGGTGTAGTGACCTCGAGTATACTCTAAATCTGCAGTGAGGCGACGATCTTTCCCATAGTAAAAGAGTATAAACTAGGCCTGTATTGATAAGGTGATGGGGGGGCGGTGCAACGAGTGTGTGTAACAGCCCTGACAGCCCTATACAGCGACCTAGAACCGCATCATCGTATGATATTATCTAGGACTAACGACCCTAGAATGGATCATTGTTTGGGAATGATATAAGGGAGGTACCTTAGTTTCCCAATACTGTTGTATGAAAAGGACTAATAACAACTCGGTAATCACGCTCATAACATAGCACTGCATATGCCTAGAAGATTTGGAGCACTGAGGGATGAACGCATGCTGCAGACGTAAGATGGTGTCGCACGAGGGTGGTTTGGCGAGGGCATGCATCATGACTACATTTCATCCTTGCATTAATAAGAGTAATTATGATTGTTTGATTGTACTGCTTTATCATTACGGCTTGACTGAATTGATAACATGTTAACCTTTGCTTTATTGTTCCACTGAGTTGATCACTCACTCCCACGTTACGGGACGGTGTTGTACACACCAACCAGACCCTGTTTGAGTTTCAGATGATGGCGATGCTTGCGAAGCGGAGCCGGACTTTTATGATGATGAGGGGGATTTCTCCTTTATGCAGTTTCCAGGTGGGTTCATGTGAGTCATGTCCTGATCGACGGGGCTTTCTGGGATGTTGACTAGATGACATTACACCTTTGGTATAATTTGAAAATTTACATGTAATTATCTAACCTGGTAACATTATCACACTCTGGAGACTCACCACAATTTATATATTTTATATATCTATCACAGTCTTCCACTTGCAATTTAACTGTCTCTGGAGTATGATATGTTGTTTTGGTATACTCTCATTCATGTTTCAATGCTCTCATCATAATCATCATTATTTGTGTTCCATAAGTGATGCGTTGGAATTCGAGAGCTGAGCTTTGCTCGACCCCCAATTTTCAGGGCGTTACAAGATGGTATCAGAGCATGATTTGGATTAAACTGGACCTAGGTTATGGTCACACAACGTACGCTGACGCATTTCGACATAGGAGGGTACGAGAAAAATATAGAAACAGGCATAGGTAACCCGACTTCGCTAATTGGCGAAGTTCACTGAAATCGGTCGTTTTGTTTGAGTCTGTACTCGACCGTGATCACACGAGTCAACCCCAAAATACTTCTAGACCGTCAAACGACAGGTCTAGACCACAAATTACCCCATCCCGGCCATTAGAAAATGGTAAATACAAATATATATCAGGAACTTTCCCAAATGACCCGAAACGACTCAAAACGGAGTCGTGGGCCTACCCACGCAAATCCAGAGGGACCCAGGGTGGGGCCCAGACCTTTTTGGAGCCTAGGGGGCACGAGGACCTTGTCCAAGTGACGACGCATCACCACTTTGTCCAAAGGTCGGCGAGGCCTCGCCGGTCAGCGGGCTCGGCCGGGCGGGCCGCTCGGGCCGATGGTGTTTGGAGGCTAGGGTAACCCCCTGGTGTGTGGGTAGTAGACTAAAACCCTCCCAAACTATTACCTCCTTCACAAACTACCCCTCCAAGCTCTCCTTTTCTCCAAACGTTTCTGTTTTCTCTCTCAAACCTTCCCTCCATTCACCTATTTCGTCATTTTCTGTCAAAACACACATACCTCCATTGTTTACAACAATACCTACCCCCCTACCCTCTTCATTCTCTCTCATTTGAGCTCTTACACCCCCCCCCCCCCCCCCATTTGTGGCTCAAACTCGTGTAAACCCACTAGCCATCTCATCTCTTCATTTTCCTTCTTCAACTCCTGTCATTTGAGCCTTTACACACCCCTTAGAGGCTCAAATCCATGGAGACCTAAAGACCCCAGCCCTTTCCTCCCTTTTCTTCACTTTTCCATGGCTCTATTCGAGCTTAATATGGCCATTTTCTCGATTTCTGCCTAGTTATCCATGACCGTTGTCTCGTGGTTTGTTTGTTGCTGCGTTAGGATCTTTGTGTTTTCATGTTGATAGGCCTAGTGGTGTAGTCGTTGGTAGTATGCTCTAGTATTTGATGCCTTTATTGTATTAGCTCACATGCATCTTCTGTCATGGTCCACGTAAGGCTACATCCCATGTATTGTGATAATTTTGGGTTAAATGAAATGCATGAAGCTCCTTTTGTTATCAAAGGTGTAGACTGCTTGACAAGTTAGAGTTGTACTTGACAATTATGAACTCCTTCCACCCCTCCACTATTACTCCTCTAAACCCATCTCTTACTCCTCTTAGGCTCACCATTTCACACCCATATGAGCACAAAACCCACATATTTGTGTTCCATAACCATCACAACCTCCAAATGTTAGGACGTTTAGAGCCCGTTCGGCCAACTGCATTAGGTGAGCTTACGGTGGATGGAATTGTCAAAGTAACAATAAAGGTAGGTGTAAGGTATTGTCCCTAGATTGGGTGTATCCCATGGTTTCCAACATCATGTTTGGAATGTATGCAATTAAAAGTAAATCCCAAAACTTTCTTTCAAATTACACCAAGAAATTCGTCATCATGAGATTTGGAAATCCCATCTCATACTTTCCAATACAAGGCTCATTTTCCAAAGCCTATAAAATTAATTTTAATCCCAACCCACCCTCTTACCAAGCATGCCTCTCCCAATCCCGAGTCCCATTTAATACAACTTAATACCATTGGCCAAACAGGACCTTAGTGTTTTGGACCTAGAGTTGGTACTCCTAGATTTTGTAAACAAATCTGACAGTGTAGGAAATTCAATAGATTAATAATGTGAACCATAGGACCTTCTTAGCTAGTATGGGCATGTGTGTAGTATTCGAGAGTAGTTAAATTCAAGTTCAGGCAACTCAATTCCTATCAGACAACTTTGACCATAAGCAATAAAACAATTTCCTGTTGGTACGAAATCATTTAGCGTAGGAGTATAGACTTTGGATTACAACTATTAGTTGGTTATACTAAGGAATGTAAAGCACTGATTATGCTAAGACAAGTCAAAGATAGACTTAATTAGTTGTCTTAATTAGGTTGGAGTGAGATCTCATTCCTTCGTTAAATCCCCCTAATACTTATGGCTTATTTAACAACTCTTAGAAAAGTTGTTTTAAATTAGAAACTAATCACACTTAAATAAAAGTTATATATCCCTCTGATTGAACGTTAGATCAAAACAACACACCCCTAGATTATCTTCTCAAGGGCATATAACAATCGGGAACACGGAGTAGAGAAACTATATATATAAGCGAGGTATTCGCGGTTTGAATTGAATTCTCAATCCTGGTAGTTACCAATGAACTCTATGCTCTGATCAAGCAGAAGGTCGGGATCAACTAGGATTAAGAACTGATACGACAAATTTTCTGTCCTCGCGAAGCAGAAGGTCCATGTATCCAACTCAGACCCACTACACAACTTTCCTTCTGTGTTGGCCCGACCACTTGCAACTAAAAGTTTATTATTTCATCTTTGAGAAGTGTTAAGAACATATAGCCGATAGAGACTTTGTCTTTTAGGGCCTAAGAAATGTCTCGAATGGGCAACAGACAGTTAAGAATTAGGTCCCGAATCACATGCCATGTTGACATACATATTGTGCATATGAACTTAGAAAGATAGCCTACCTGTTAAGCTAGACAGCACACATCATCGATGAGAGGAAGACCAATGTATTGAGAGATCGTGTCCCATTTCATGCCAAGGATAGGTCCTAGATTACACCTCGTTCCGATATATGGATCAGGACACAGATTATTGAAGCCTTGAGACTAGAAATAATTTTTAAGGGGGGTAGAATATTATGAGCCTAATCTAGTTAGGTCAGCTAATACATCCGTTTGACCAAAGTGACACAACAGAAGCATGGTGGACCCCTCTCCCACTGGCCCAGGATCGAAGCAAATTGATCTAGGTTATACGTAAGGTTAGGTCATTAAATAGGATCTGAATCTTATCTGAATCTTCCTTAAAATGTGAAAGCAATTAGGGTTTAAGTGTTAAACCAATTCATATTACAGAATAGGCCTAACAATGGGTACGAACTGAACTACAATAGCCAAGGTCAGTGTATCTACAACTGTGCTCATTAAATACGAACCCAATAGAAGCCTTATCCAATTTCAGGGCGAAGAAGTTTTAAGGAGGATAGACTGAATTGAGCCAGACTAGCATAGATAGTGTACACCCTGCCACGCGTATAAACTTGAAATCGATAACAATTTAGGCAATTACACTAATAAAACCTTTTCTTACCCTTAGCCAATTTCGGGGACGAAATTATTTTTTTTAAGGGGGGTAGATTGTAACGCCCTGAATTTTTGCCACTTGGAATTAGACGTCCTTAGGCAATGGGTCGATCCTAACACCTTATTAATTTCTCAAAAACTCAATCCCAAAGTCTCAAATCCTCTTTCAACCCATTTCCTTCAAAATCTCCCATTTCACCTTTCACCACCTTGTTCTTTAAACGTTTCTACGTACTTTCATATTAGGCATGAATCCTAAAGTTTAGGTGATGAAGAACAATACTTTAGAAATCTGTACCAAAACCTGAGTACCACCTCAGGCAGAGATCACTCAGGATCAAATCCTTTAGGAATTAGATAAAATTAACTAAGTGCTAAACTAGATTAGCTACGAAATCCACACTAATCACTTTAAATACGATCTACAAGACCCAAAACTTGTAGAATCTATGACGCTAGGATACTCTAAAATCTAGGATCAATCTCATTACCCAGTTGCTCTCGGGAGCATATTGAAACTCCGTATCAGATCTGGACCGCACGTCGAAAGTCCGATGACCACGAGACTAAGCGCTTAGGACCGCTTTCCTGGACTTGACAACCATCTCGAAAATCAAATCCAGATAGTGTCCCGGGGCTATTCGCTTGAGCCCGGAGTGAAGAGTGTGAGAAATGTGAAAATATTTAGAAATAAAATATAAATTTAAGTAATGTGAGACGTGTCGCTTGCCGGTTAGTTATAAGGATTCAGACCGTCAGAATCTGACCCAAATACACCCTCGGATTAGGGGAAATTTCATACACATGGCAGTGTACTTGTGGCCCTGATTGAGTTCCGGTGACCGTTGAACTGAAACTGGTCCACCACGTGTGATCTGGGAACCCGACTAGAATGAAAACTTAACTCGACCTAGATCCATAGTGTAACGACTCGAAAAATTCTGTACAATGGTCTGAGTACCACCTCGACCAGAAATCACTTAGGATTAAATCCTTTAGAAATTTGACAAAGTTAACTAAGTGCTAAACTAGATTAGCCATAAAATCCGTTGGAATCGCTTTAAATATGATCTGCAAGACCCAAAACTTGTAGAATCATTGTCGCTAGGTTACCCTAAAGTCTAGGATCAAACTCATTACCTAACTGCTCTTGGGAGCACATTGAAACTCCATATCAGGTCTGGACTGCACATCGGGAGTCCGAATAATACGAAGTTAAGGAATTAGGACCGCCTCGCTGGGCTTGACAACCATCTCGGAAATCAAACCCAGACAGTGTCTCACGGGTATTCGCTTGAGTCCGGAGCGAGAGAGTGTGAAAACACTTGTTTTCTTTACAAAATAAATATCTTGAATAGTGATCTGGCACGTGTCGCTTGCGGACATTTTGTAAGTAACCAGACCGTCAGAATCGGACCCAAATACACCCTCGGATCAGGAAAAATTTCATAAACATATCCATGTACTTGGAATTTCGGATCGAGACCCACTGACCGTTGAACTGAAACTGGTCCGCCACACATGATCTGGGAATCCGACTGAAATGAAAACTTAACTTTACCTGGATCCAAGGTTGGTGAGCTTAAGTCCGACCTTTGGCTCAAGGAGGCCCGCCAAAAGTCCTCCGTTGAGCTGGAAAAGTGCCGCTTTGGTTATAACCTAAGTATACCTTGTCCACAAGTCTATTTTAGAGAGTTTTTAGGCTATATAAGGACCTTAGAACCCTCTCTCTCACAGCAATACGAATTTGAGAAAAACCCTAAGTGAGAAGAGAGAAAAAGAGAGAGAAAGCTAGAGAGTTGTGGGAGATCCTTCCTACTACTATCCCCTGCCGCTACACAAGCTGCACCACCCCTTTCTTATCATTTTTCCGGTGATACCGACTTCATTTTGAGGTAAGAAACCCTAACCCTAATCTATTTTGGGGTGTGAAGGTTGTAGGTTATGAAATAGCTAACCTATTTCATTCTTTAGGCTACCAAACTGCCGAATACGGAGGCTTAGCAAACCTAGCTGATTCGTTGCGATTCTACGGTATAAGGTGAGGACTTTAGGTGTATAGGTTACGGTTTTCAACGCTTTCAATGTCAGATAATGATAGATTCATGATCTGTATGAAATTACACATGTACAAAGTGCCTTCTGTTTTCTGTTTCGATTAAAGATGTAGAATATGGAATTTTACATATTCTAGGTATTCGTAGAAATACCGTATACGTATAAATTTTAGAAATCTGTTTGCCATGATTATTTGTTGTATGAATATATGGTATATGGATAAAATACTTATTTGGCGAAAAGATTCGCCCTAATACATGTTTGCTAATATACACTATGTATGTAGAAATAGTGTATTGTAGAAAGTACCGTATATGTATATATTTTGGAGATGTGTTTGCCATGACTATTTGCTGTATGAACATGTTATATATGCGTAAAATACTTGCTTGGCAAAAGGATTTGCCCTAATACATGTTTTACTAACATACACTATGTATGTTGAAATAGTTTATTCTAAGTGTTTGTGGAAATGCTTGTGAGAGTAAGTGCTTGGATAATGGTGCCTTAGATAGGTGTTGAGATGGGATTCTCAACTACCTTAGAGACCTGTATGATTTCCTCCATGTGGTTGTTTACTTTAACCGCTTACTTATGAAACATATGTGTTTGTATTCTTGTTCATATAGTGTTTTACAACATGGTTTATAACATGCTTTATAACATGCTTTATGATATGCTTGATAACATGCTTGATTTACTTTGTCTATTATGCTTTACTCTACATGTTCTAAATAAGGATTGATTGAGTTTGGGACTATGTCTATAGTCCAGACAATCGGTACCAGACTTGAGATCGTGGTTGAGGATTCATGTCACTACGTAGGATGTGTTTGACGAACCCGAGTCGTACTTCAGTTGGCGATAGTGGTTAGGCCACATGAAGTGCTTATGCACTTCATGTCATTCAGTTAATTGTGCGCTCGAGCTAGTCAGGCTCGTCAAGTAACCTGATGTGTCTAATGTATGTTCACCATGTTTGGTCGCTACTGCTTGAACCTAGGGTACCAAACTTACCAGTGTAATCCCTTTAACCATGGTACCTCGATCCTCTAAGACTCATGAGCCGGACATGGTGGTATGGGATACCGTGGTCGAACCGTCGGCCTACGCTGGGGCCACGTGCCTCCCCATAGTGACCATTGAGCAACCAAACTCGTGAGCCGAATACGGTGGTATGGGACACTGTATTCGAGCTGTCGACACCTACGGTGAAAGCCGAGTACGGTGAGAATTGTATTCGCGCTGACGGGCGACGAGTCCTTCGTAGTGTCTCTGAGTATACTTTAAAGTCTGTGAATGGCGACGAGCCCTTCGCAGCAACTAGAGCATGGGTTGAGCCGAGTACGGTGAGACCTGTATTCGAGCTGACAGCCAGCGATTGAGCCGAGTACGGTGAGACCTGTATTCGAGCTGACAGCCAGCAATTGAGCCGCATACGGTGAGATCTATATCCGTGCTGACGGGTGACGAGCCTTTTGCGATGCCTTCGTGATGCCTCTCGAACCATAATATCGTATGTGAATATCTAGGTTTGACAACCCTAGAATGGATCATGTTTTCGGAATGATACAAGGGAGGTATCTTAGTTTTCCAATACTGCTGTTTGAAATGGACTAATAACAACTCGGTAATCATGCTCATCATGCATTGTATGTGCCTGGAAGATGTGGAGCACTGAGGAATGCAAGCATGCCGCGAACGTAAGATGGTGTCGCACGAGGGAGTGTGTGGTGAGGGCATACATCATAACTGCATTCATACTTGCATTAATAAGAGTAGTTAGGAATGTTTGATTATACTGTTTTATCATTACTGCTTGGCTGAGTTGATAACATATTACCCTATACTTTATTGTTCCACTGAGTTAGTTACTTACTCCCACGTTACGGGACGGTGTTGTACACACCAACTAGACTCTGTATCAGGTGTAGATGAGATGACGACTCAGGAGGCTGAGCCGGACTATGACGAGGACCAGGACGAGTTCTCATTTATGTAATATTCTGGTGGCTTGGACTAGACTGTCAGGATCGACGGGACTTGCAGGGATTACTCCTTAGTTGTACTTTTGACATTTTGATTATAAAACAGATATATGTATATGGTGACTCAGATGGATTCATACTCTGGAGATTGAGATAGTTTTGTTTCTTTTACATACATATATATATATACAATTTCAGTCTTCCGCTTGCCTATATGCAACTGATCTGGAGTATGAATTACTGTTTTGGTATAATCTCACTCATGTTTATTACTCTAACATAGACAACATTTAATCATTATTATCTATGTTGCATAAGTGATGTTCTAGAACTTGAGAGTTGAGTTGCTACTCGACCCTCGAATTTCAGGGTGTTACACATAGTCAGGGAGCTTAAGTCCGACCTTTGGCCTAAGGGGGGCTCCAGAAGTGCTCCGTTGAGACGGAACAGTCCGTATTTGGACATAACCTAAGTATACCTTGGCCCTGGGTCTAATTTGGTGAGTTTTTAGCTTATATAAGGACCTTAAACCCTCTCTCATTCCTCCCATACGAATTTGAGAAAACCTAGGAGAGAGAAGAGAGAAAATAGAGAGAAAGTGTGAGGGATTGCTGGAGTTTCTTCCTGGGATTCAAACCCACTTATTTACGTGTCTAACTACGACTACCGTGTCGCTCTTCTGGCGATCCTGACTCCGTTATTGGGTAAGAAAACCTAACTCTAATCTGTTCTAAGGTTTCAATTGTTGTAAGTAGCGGAATAGCTAACTTAACTCGTGTTATAGGTTGTCATATTAACGTTGGCGAAGGCTTAGAGTTTCTAGTGAATCCATTACGTTTCTAGGGCATAAGGTGCGGACTTTAAACGTATAGATTATGGTTTTCATGGCTTTCAATGTCAGATAATGATATATTACTGACGTGGATGTTATTGCACATGTACAAAGTGTTGTCCGTTTCATTTTTCAGATATACGTTAACTATGTTGAATAGACTGTATTCCTCATATTTATAGAAAATACCGTATACGTATGAAATACGGATTTGTGCTTGCCATGATTAATTGTTGTCTATGTATGTTAGATGCATGTGTATCAACTTCTGGGTGAACGGATTAGTCCTAATGCATGTTTTATCAACATACGTTGCGTATGTCATATTGTGTAGCCTAAGTGTTTGTTGAAATGCCTGAATAAATATGGATTCATGATTTGTGCCTGCCATGTATATTGAATGCAAGAACATGATTGAAGTGTACTAGACAACCCCTTAACGAAAGGATTTGCCCTAACTCACGCCACGGCCAATATATGTTATATCTATTAAAGCGTGTAGCCCAAGCGTTTGTGGAAACGAATAAATGAATATGGAACTTGGATTCATGCTTACCATGACTATCCGTCGTGGGTGCACGCGTGTTATAAATGGAGCAACTCCCTAGTGAAAGGATTTGGCCTAATACCTATGTGATCAACATACGTCATCTAAGTTGATGTATGTAGTCTAAAGTGTTTGTTGAAATGTCTAAATGAGTAAATAGTAGCAAATTGTAATGTATAAGGGTGTTGAGATATGTTTCTCAACCCCTTTAACTATGTGTATGTTTTCCTCCGTGTACCGTATATTATAGTGTCTGTTTATCTATGTGATGCATATGTATCAATCCATGTTTCTGTTGTATTCCATAAAATCTAAAAAAAATAAAGCCGTGAAGGGTGATGGGGGAGTAGTGTAACGATTCCGTGCAACAGCCCTGGCAGCCCTAAAGCGGATAATATCGGACCTTTGATTGTATGATTTGAAATCTTGATTCATTACTGCTTTAACTATCTTTTAGGATATTTTGTTGTAATTGAATGTGATTAGGGCTACTGTATAGTCCAGGCAATCGGTAACAGGCTTTGAGTTCTTGGCTGAGACTTATTCACCACATAAGACGTGTTTGATGAACCCAAGCCGTACTTCGGTTGGCAACAGTGGTTAGGCCACGCGAAGGGCTTATGCACTTCATGTCGTTCAACTTGTCATGCGCTCGTGCTAGTCGAGCTCGTCAAGTAACCCGATTTGTCTAATGTATGTTCACCATGTTTGGACGCGACTGCTTGAACTTAAGGTACCAAACTTACCAGTGGAATCCCGTTAACCTTGGTACCTCGATCCGCTAAGACTCATGAGCCGAACATGGTGGTATGGGACACCGTGGTCGAGCTGTCGGCCTACGCTGGGGCGATGTGCCTTCCCGTAGTGACCAGTGAGCAACCCAGACTCGTGAGCCGAATCCAGTGGTATGGGACACTGTATTCAAGCTGTCGGCAGACACTGTTTTCATGGGTGATGTGGGAATGGTGTAACAAGTGTGTGTAACAGCCCTGGCAGCCCTAACCGTGCCCGGTGTAGTGACCTCGAGTATACTCTAAATCTGCGGTGAGGCGACGAGCCTTCCCATAGTAAAAGAGTAAAAACTAGGCCTGTATTGATAAGGTGATAGGGGAGCGGTGCAACGAGTGCATGTAATAGCCCTGGCAGCTCTTTACAGTGACCTAGAACCGCATCATCGTCTGAGATTATCTAGGACTGACGACCCTAGAATGGATCATTGTTTGGGAATGATATAAGGGAGGTACCTTAGTTTCCCAATACTGCTGTATGAAAAGGACTAATAACAACTCGGTAATCACGCTCATAACATAGCACTGCATGTGCCTGGAAGATGTGGGGCACTGAGGGATGAACGCATGCCGCGGACGTAAGATGGTGTCGCACGAGGGTGGTTTAGCGAGGGCATGCATTATGACTACATTTCATCCTTGTATTAATAAGAGTAATTAGGATTGTTTGATTGTACTGCTTTATCATTACTGCTTGACTGAATTGATAACATGTTAACCTTTGCTTTATTGTTCCACTGAGTTGATCACTCACTCCCACGTTACGGGACGATGTTGTACACACCAACCAGACCCTGTTTGAGTTTCAGATGATGGTGATGCTTGCGAAGCGGAGCCGGACTTTTATGTTGATGAGGAGGATTTCTCCTTTATGCAGTTTCCAGACGGGTTCATGTGAGCCGTGTCCTGATCGACGGGGCTTTCTGGGATGTTGACTAGATGACATTACACCTTTGGTATAATTTGAAAATTTACATGTAATTATCTAACCTGGTAACATTATCACACTCTGGAGACTCACCACAATTTATATATTTTATATATCTATCACAGTCTTCCACTTGCAATTTAACTGTATCTGGAGTATGATATGTTGTTTTGGTATAGTCCCATTCATGTTTCAATGCTCTCATCATAATCATCATTATTTGTGTTGCATAAGTGATGCGTTGGAACTCAGGAGCTGAGCTTTGCTCGACCCCCGATTTTCAGGGCGTTACATACTCTATCTTCCTTATAAAAAAATCTTTAGAGAGTAGGATTCCATCATAACCTTGACCCAACCCGAAACCCAGTACTGGTATATCTTTTTTTATTGCGGATCAAGGGAGCCGAAGACTCTTCAGCTACAAGGAGATCTTCGTCATTGTGCTAAACGGGACTCATCAACTTATTTGTAAGTATCCAGAGTCGAAGAGGACACTTGTGATCATTCCTTTCTAGGATTGGGTCTTAAGTGGTTCTCACCCTTTGAAGTCCTCAAGGAGGCCTCCGGCGAGAGTGTACATGGTGAGTGCGTTCTGTGGACCCTTGCTCTGTGGAGAGCATAAACATCTGGTTAGGAGTGAAACAGTAAAACTCCCGGGTGCGTTGTGTGGACCCTTGCTCTATGGAGAGCATAAATATCTGGTTATGAGTGAACTAGTAAAACTCCAGGGTTAGAGGTGAACCGAGTAGAAACCTCCCTGTAAAGGTTGAAGGTGAACCTGATTTAAAACCTTAGGTTTGAGGTGAACCCTGGGAAACTTCCTTAGTGAAATCCGGTACAGTCAAGGGTTGAGTGAGGCAGCCAGGAGTGGAGTAGACAAGTAGTCGAACCACTATAAAAATAACTGTGTCTGTGATTGATTCTTATGGTTGATCATTTGTGTGATTATGATAACTGAATTCATATCTGCTCACACTTCACACACAGTCACATCCATCATAGACTATAACTGCTTCATGCTTATGATTTGAATAGTTCTGTGATTGGATCCTCTACTAGGCTTAGAAGCCAGTTGAGTTACATTTGAGTAATCCTGAAAATTGCAAACTTGTTAGGATTAGAGTGATAGGACTTTTAATAACTCGTAAATCTTTAAAAAGCCCTATTCACCCCCCTCTAGGACATATTGACATATTCCAACTTCTACTAGTGCGGTCTTCACCGCCATTTCACATTCTACCAAGAATCAAGGCCCGTGGCCCGAGTACAATCATACAAAGGGAATGGGCAGCTATATACATACCACATACATCACATGTTGGGCCTCAAATAAATGGCCCAAGGCCTACATACTTAACAAGGGTCTAAAGGGCAATACATGGCCCAATCTATACCCAATATCACGGGCCCAAAGGGAAGGTTATGGCCCAAGAATAAGGTCACCAAGTCCATAGCTTATGGTGGGCCTAGTGGGCAGCCCATTATCCTAATCTCATGAGCAAGAATCACATTCAAGTTAAGCAAATTGGGCCTTACAACCTTAGCCCAAGAATCTAGTTGATTTGGTGGGCAACCAAGGGCCCAACCACATCTATATTTCTAACCAAATAGCCCAACACAATGATGGACATAGCCCATAAATCCACTGGGCCTATCTAAGACATTCCAGCCCATTTGGGCCTACAAGATGTCCTAAAAATCTAGCCTACCAAGGCCCTCAAAATCAATTTATATATGGGCCTCACACGACACTAATTAAACCCAAAAATTAGAGGCTAACATGCATAGTGTGTACACAAAATAACCCTCAGCCTGGTGGGCCTCTCAATCCCCAAGACAAACAACCATATGTAGCAATTTTCTGGGTACTTGCTGAAATTTCAGCCCACTCACTTCCTAGACCTGCTGGGGTCCAGAAATTGGTAAAAATGAAGGGATTATTAATTCCATGGTGGCTAAAAATATACATAGGGGGGCCCACCAGATGGAGAATGTACACACAACACATAAATCAAGTGGACCTACTGCTGGACTGCAAGTCCAGCAGTAGCCCAAGCAATGGGCGTCCCAACATGGTGGACGGTCCAATGGCCTGGAAGGCCAGCCATATCAAAGCTCAAGGTGGGCCCCACCATGGACATCCCACCAGGATGGGCCACGTCCAAGTGGACCACACCAAATAGGTGAACGGATGGATGAAACATTATATCATGGTGGGCTCAAGTGGGGTGGGACGGCCAGCGCATGCTGGACGTCAACCACACCTGGGATGTCTAGCAAGGCTACTGGCCAGCCTTGTGCCCCTCATAAATATGAATGGTCTGGATGCCCCACGATCACACAATGTGGGTCCCAGCAAGGTGGGCCACAAGGGAGAGGAATTTGGGAGCCAAAACACATGCTCAAACATTCATACAAAAATGGACAACAAGGTATATCTGAAAAATCTGTTGCTGTAAAAATGTTGTTGTCCCCAACTTTAACACCTAATGGGGTGGGCCTAGGCCTGCCAAACCAAGGGAGAAATGGGTGGATCTCATTCACCCATATATGGACAGCAAGTGGGGTCCACTGGAGTGGCCCACTTTCCCCAAAACCAAGCCAATACATGCCCATTTCCAACATGCAGGACTGCTGGACAGTCCAGAAAATTTTGGACGTCCAGCCCTCTTTGGCCCACTCCACGGGTTTCAAATTAAGGATAGATGGTGTGGGCTCCAACCTATATCAAGGTGGGGTCCACACCTCAAAAAATCCCAAAATAAATCAGGGAGAAAAGCCTTGCAAACAGGCCTAAAACCATGCCCAAAACCATACATCAAATGGGCCTGAAATTTGGACAGCAACATATGTTGTCCATTTTCAGCCCATAGAAAAATAATCAGAGGGATAAATGTCCATATTATACAAGTGGGGTCCACCTAGATGGACCACAAAAATTCCAGACCCACTCCCTGCCAAAAATCTCCAAGAAATCAAGCCTTAGGGGCCATCCAACCCATACCATCAACATGCATATGGACGTCCAGCCTAGTGGGCCTGGGCGTCCCAAAAATCTGATGGGCCTAGGATGTTTTTGGTCACATCAGTGGGCCACCATCATCAGAAGCAAAAGAGGGAAGAATATAGAGTGAGAGAGAGAGAGAGAGGGATCAACGGCCATAGGGAAGGATCCCGACACTATGAATCCTCCACCAATGCAATCTACACCTTTCATCTTACATACATGCATGCATAAGATCTCTATAAATCAAGAAATTTCTGAGGTGGGGATGTCATCCCCACCATACATTTATGGTCTAGTGGACCCAACAAATCCTAGATCAAAATGAGTCCATCATGATGGGTCCATGGAGAATGGCCCACCATGGCAACATGCATGCATCAAGTGGGCTTCTAGCCACATAGCATGGAGCTATGTAGGACCTCCACCATTGATTGGTGGGTCCTACATACTCCCAAACATGAGAAAAGAAATATGCAAGAAGAAAGGAAGGAAGAAGCTCCAAATGTATCACCCACCTTCAAGATCACCCATCCTCATCAAGCCATAGACTCCATAGCTCCAAAGATGGGATTCTAATGGCGGTGATGGGGTTTAGATGGTGGGATTGGGAGAGACAAGAGGGAGATGTTGCTAGATTTTGGAGGGAGGGGTGGATGTTCCACCTAGCAGGGAAGGAGAAAGAGAGAAATGAGAGAGAATAGAGGAGAGAGGATGGAAGTAGTAGTAGCAATGATGAGTTAGGAGGGAAATGAAGGGTTTGGGGGGAATGACTTGCTTGGGGAAGAGAAATACATGGGGAAGTAAAAAACAAATCTCATGATTATTTTAGAAAAGAGAAACTCATAACTAATCATAGAGCATATCATTATATAAAAACCATATACTAGACAATAGGCTAAGCTAGGCAATCATGGTAGTTTGCATAGGAAAAGGTGCACTAGGGTGGGGCCCACATGGGGAAATATGCAAGGGTCTAGGTGGGTCCCACATGCATGATTAATAGCCCATATAATGCGTGGCCCATAACTTAAGATGTACATATCAGAATTATGCATGAGATGCGGCATCCGAACCACGTCGCCGATGCAGTCGCAATGGCATAGGTTTCGAGTCGATCCGGGTCGGGTTTACATGACGGGACTTAAGGATGACCCCAAATGGAATCCACAGGTCGCGGGTCGTCAGGATTTGACCGATAGGACCGTGGGACCTAAAGGAACGAAATGGATACTCAGGTAAGGTCTTACATCTCTCCTTACAAACAAAAAAATTTTGTCCTCAGAATTGCCAAATCCAGGACAAAATGGAATGCACAAACATCATCATATATATATATATATATATATATATATATATATATATATATATATATATATATATATATAATATATATCAATCAGCAATCACAAGAGAAGGCAATACATAGAGCAATTAAAGCAATCAATCAACAAATAGATGGGGATAGCACTCTCGAATTTTCGCTTCGCGCTCCCAAGACGCCTCTACCTCCGAATGATGACCCCACTGTACCTTCACCAGGGGAATGACCTTGGTCCTGAGAACCTGCTCCTTCCGATCAAGGATGCGAACGGGCTGATTAATGTAAAAAGCATCCTCCCGGACCTCAAGGGGCTGCCGATCAATCACTTGAATAATGTCCAACCCACACTTCTTCAACATCGATACATGGAACACGTTGTGGATACCGGACAATTCAAAAGGTAAGGCAAGCCTGTAGACCACGGCGCCCACGCGCCCGGTAATCTCAAAAGGTCCAATAAATCTCGAGGCAAGCTTGCCCTTCGCTCCAAACTGAACCACACCCTTCATGGGCAAGACCTTGAGATATACCATGTCCCCAACTACAAACTCAAGGGGTCGATGCCGACGATCAGCAAAACTCTTCTGCCAGATCTAATCTGTCTCCATCCTCTGCCTGATAATATCAACAATCTCTGATGTCTGCTGCACAAGCTCGGGACCTAAGAGATGACGTCTACAACCTCAATCCAACTAGGAGATCTGCACAGTCTGCCATATAGTGCCTCAAAAGGAGTCATGCTAATGGTCGCCTGATAATTGTTGTTGTACATGAACTCGGTCAGGCACAAATGCTCATCCCAACTACCCACGAAGTCAATCACGCAAGCTCTGAGCATATTCTCTAGGATCTGGTTAACCCTTTCAGTCTGCCCATCCGTCTGCAAATGATAAGCGGTGTTGAGCTGCAAAGTAGACCCCAACATCTACTGAAAGCTCCTCCAAAACTAATACGTGAATCTGGGGTCTCGGTCAGAAACGATCGAAACCGGAATGCCGTGCGGTCTCACTATCTCCTCAATGAATACCTTCGCAAGCTGATCTAATGTCCAGGTCGCACACATCGGAATAAAATGTGCCGACTTCATCAGACGATCGACGATAACCCAGATGTCGTCATGACCGTGCTGAGTCCTCGGCAAGCCTATGATGAAATCAGTCGACAAGTGATCCCACTTCCACAGTAGAACGCTCAACGACTACAAAGGTGAAAAGGCCGAGCTAAAGTCCTAGAGAGGAGGTGAATAGGATTATGCCAAATTAAAAACTTAAATGCAGAATTAAACAAATATAAATAAAGGTAGCACTTAAACAATCTCACAATGTAGAAATGAATTACAACCTCAAATGTATAAGTATTGAGAGGTTGATACAGATGTTGTTCTAAGGACAACCTTACACCAAAAACCAATGGTTTATGGTAGGAACCTGATTCCTAGAAAGGTCTGTGTATCAATATCTCAAACCGATACAAAAGAATAAATAAATAAATAGCAAAGAATTAAACTAAGCTATTACAACATTCTCACACTTGCATAAAAAGATTACAACATTCTTCCACAAATGCATAAAAGGAAATTACAACATCCACACAATGTCACAATCAATCAATCACCACAAGATCAGAAATTATAGTGGTTCGCTTTAGTGTACACCAACTGTTTAGAAAAACAGCCACACAACTACTCCACTCCTAATATCCTCACACAGTGGATATTAGCGTTCACTATGCAATAGGTTTTTCAAGGTTCACCTAAAACCTTCATAATTGTGTCTTTTAAGTGGGCTTACGCAATTCAAAAAACCCCACACTCTGAGTTTTCTGGATCACCTCAGACAAACCAAAAGAAAGAGATTTACCAAACTGTAAAATACTTATCTGGATATTCTCCTTTAATGAAGCCCGGTAGAACCGATTCGAAGTAAATATTCAACGTAGATGTTCAATGTCCACACTCACTTATGAAAAGGTTTTAAGTTTTAAATGATTTTTAGATTAAATCACCTTGGGCTTGCTTGATTTGATTTTGATTTAAAGAAAGGGGAACAAAAATCCCTTCTTTAAAATATGATTGGAATATAGAATCACAAAATCAAATACAAAAAGCTAATTAAAGAGAATATTAAATGAGCACTAAACAGCTTAATAATATCACTAACTTATCTCTCAAAGCGGTGTCTTGATTTTTCTTGAATTTGATGAAAAACTCTGAAAATCGTGTTCTATTTATAAGTGCAGAAATTGTTCACTCAACTGGTCCAGCGGATAGCTCGACTGGTCGAAGGACCAACAAACTTTCAAAAATTCAGGAGGGATAAGATAAAACTGTTCCACGACTGGTCAAGTGGCATCCACGACCGGTCGAGTGGCCTGCACGACCGATCAAACCCTGCTCTTGACTGGTTGTGTGGGACCCAATTTAGTTGCTAGACTTTGAGTCGAGGCTATTCAACTGGTCGAGAACTATTCACTTGACAGGTCGAGCAATCTTCATGACTGGTTGAAGATCCAACGAAAAATCCCAAAAATAATTAACAAATCTTGGATTGGTCAAGGAATTTCTTAGACTGGAGCCAGTACTAAGACTAGTCGAACATAGGCTAAGGCTAGTCGAGAAATAGCCTATACACTTACAAAGTGACCCAATTAAAGTATGTAATCAATATGACCTAACCTATGGTCAATCTAGGGTCATTCATACCTTATAAGCGATATATGAACATTGAATCTTCTTTTGCTTCGGTTGATAGTTGTTCTTGACATACACGAAGCATGACATCTTGAAGTGTGTTGAAGCTTGAACTTGTAACTCTTTGAAGCTTGAATTTGAAACGCTTTGAAGCTTGAACTTGAGATACTTAACTTGTATTTCATCTTGAGCTTTAAGTACCAAAGTAAAGAACTTTGTCTTGACATGGATGAAGCTTTGAAACCTTTAACTATTGAAGCTTGAAAGATTGAACTAACACTTGGTGTTGAACTTGTATATCTCTTGATCTTGCATTTGAAGTTCTTGAGGTAAAGACCTTTGTTCTTGTACATGAGATGCATGATCTTGAATATGTAGATGAGCTACACAAAACACATTCCAAGAGGTTTTGGCACTATAAAATTTGACAATCATAGGAGCTAGAAAACATAGCACTTACAATCTCCCCCTTTGTCAAATTTGTGACAAAACACACTTCATAATAACATAAGCATAACACGCACAATAAAGAATCATGCACCAATTTTAGCCTGGTCAAAGAATCATGCACCAGTTATAAACAGGTTAAAAAAATATGCATCAATACAACAATATTCTCCCAACAATACTCCCCCTTACAAAAAAAAATATTGGTGGCTACCTATCCACAATCCACATATCACAAGCATGATAAAATTCTCCCCCTTTTTATCACAATATGACAAAGGAAGGAACCAATAAAAAGATAATGAAAGCAGATAAACAAGGAAGTAAAAGAAGAGGAATGAGGAAGAAGAAGGTAAATGAATAAGATAATTAAGATAACTAAATCCAAAAGCAAGCATGTTCAAGCATGTCCAATCCCATAAAACAAAAGAAATTCAAGTAGTTTAAAAGTTATTACATATGTAAAATTCAACTACTAATCCAAACCCGAAGAAGGAGCAGGTATGAAAGGATCAATTTAATGAAGTCCCTTATTAATGCACCTAAGATATCTGCGCATATATTTAAATTGCATTTCATGGGACACATGCATACCTTCAACCTTCTCCTGAAGAGAGTGCAAACGCGCATCAAAGTCAGATGGCTGATAATCAGGATTAGCAGCAGAATCGGATTCGATTTCAGCAAAAAGTCATCCATATTCACATCATCTGGAGGCAAATCACCTTCTTCTTCATGTGCATTCGCAGCTCCATCAACACCTACATCAACCTGGCCTGGGGCCAACTTCAAATTCATCTTGTTAATGTTAGAGTTGTTGAATGGTAGTTGGGTAATGAGAGCCTCTCAAACAGGCATAGCCACTAAGCTATGGGTGGCTAACACAGTCATAAGATAAGCAAAAGGTATGTCACTATGACCTGGATGGAGACGAAACTGAATAATACTATGACAACTCAGAGAAGGAAGACATACGGAGACTCCAGAAATGACAGAATGGAGAATACGAACTATGAATGTAGTAAGTTCAGTTTTGTTACCAGATCGATGATAAACATTTGAAATGAAAATCCTATGAAGGATTCTGTATCTGGGTAACAGAAACTTGGAGGCAAGTGCATTACCAGTACTCCATTCCACATCTATCTTACATAAATCCCTAGTAAGCATTCGCTTCTCAGTTTCAGAGGATTTTTCCTCTAGAGAACTAATGGGAATACCTTCGTCATTAACTAGAAGGTTCATTAAACCAGAAATAAGATGACGGTCCACATCAATTGGACCATATCTAGTCATAATAGTAAATGTCAGATTTTCAGTAGAAAAATCAGTAATGCATGCATACATAGCCTGTGCAATGGAGCGGTATGTCGGCCCACCCCAATGTAGTATGTTATCCCATCCTACAGACTGAAGGAGAGGAACAACATCAAATGGAGCCAAATGATCAACGTTGACAGTTCGTTCTACTATCACATTACGCAATCGAATATCCTTCACATAACTAGGATCTTCCTCGAGCGACTGAAGGTGGCGCACTGTGATAGGAGCCGAACGAGATGAAGATGGACCACGAGATCCTTTCTTCTTAGTTCTACCTTCCATTTACAATAAAGAAAGCAAGGAATAAAGAGATTACAAAAGAAGCAAAGTGGGTTTCTAGTAGATCAGATTTTTGAGTAGACAACCCCAAAAACCAACATAAAACAAGAAATAAACCACACAAATGATGAAAAGGAAGTGCAAATGACTTGAATGTACAAGAAAAATGAAAACAATACACTAACCATGAAGGAATCGAAGATGGGTTCGACCGGTCGAGGTAAGGCTCGTTGGAGAAGAAGACCCAAATGAAGAAAAAGTAATTTTTCTCCAAATAAAAAGCCAAACCCGTGATTCACGACTGGTCGAGTACATGCTCGACCGGTCATGCCACGACTGATCGAGTATGTACTCGACTGATCGTGCACCTCACAAAAATTGTAACTTTTCATAAATTTTAAAATCTGAAAATTTTCAAAATAAAAATATATACATTATAATACAAAAGGACATGAATTATCAATTCACATTACACATACCAATATCAAATTTTATTTTTGTAAACCTGCTTTTGTCGAGCGTTTTGTGAATATGTTAGCTAATTGATTCTCGATCAGAATATAATCCAAAGAAATTATCTTGTCTTCCACTAATTCATGAATATAGTGATATCTAATGTCAATATGCTTGGTTTGTGAATGCTGGATTGGATTTTTAGAGATATTAATTGCGCTTGAATTATCACAATATAAGACCATAGAAATTCCTTAATCACTTAGCATTATTTTCATCCATACAAGCTGAGTGTATGCATTACCTGCAGCAATGTATTCAGCCTCAGCTGTTGAAAGTGATACAGAACTTTGTTTCTTACTTAGCCAAGAAACTAAACAGTTCCCTACATAAAAACAACCACCACTAGTTGATTTTCGATCATCAATGTTACCAGCCCAATAAGCATCCATGTAACCAGCTAATTGCACACTAGTATCATGTGGATACCTGAGACCAAGATTTGCTGAACTAGCGACATATCGCATAATCTGCTTAACAACAATTAGATGTGACTCTTTAGGGTCAGATTGATATCTAGCACAAATACCTACGCTAAAAACAATATCAGATCGGCTCGTAGTTAATAAAGCAAACTACCTATCATACTGTGATATAACTTAGGATCCACACTCTTACCTGTAGAGCCCTTTGAGAGTTTTAAAGTAGTACTCATTAGAGTATCAAAAATTTTTCCACTCTCAAATCCGAACTTTTTAACTAAGTTCAGAGCATATTTAGTTTGAGAGATAAAGAAACCATCAGGTAGTTGTTTGACTTGCAATCCTAGGAAATAGTTTAGTTCACCGACCATGCTCATTTCGAATTTAGACTTCATAAGATCTGCAAACTCAACAATCATGTTAGCACAGGTAGATCCATAGATAATATCATCAATATAGATTTGCACTATTAGCATGTGATCATTATGTTTCTTTACAAATAATGTTTTATCAACACTTCCCATTATAAAGTTATGACTTAGTAGAAACTCAGTCAACTTTTCATATCATGCCCTAGGAGCTTATTTCAAACCGTAGAGTGTCTTTTTTAGGCGGTAGACATGATTAGCATACTTAGGATCTTCAAAACCCATTGGTTGTTCAACATACACTTCTTCATACAAATCGTCGTTCAAGAATGCACTCTTTACATCCATTTGGTATATTTTGAACTTTCTAAAACAAGTAATGGATATAAATAGTCTGATTGATTCAAGACGAGCTACTGAGGCAAAGATCTCATCATAATCGATGCCTTCTATTTAAGTGTACCCTTATACAACCAGCCTAGCCTTGTTTCTTATAATATTTTCAAGTTCATTAGACTTATTTTTGAAAATCCATTTTGTTCCGATAATGTATTTATCTTTTGGTCTTGGAACTAAGTACCACACATCATTTCTTATAAACTGATTGAGCTCTTTTTGCATCGCAACAATCCAGTTTTCGTCAGTAAGAGCTTCTTTTACGTTAGCTGGTTCTATCTGATATGTAAAGCACACGTAGTTACACATATCTTCAAGTTGTCTACAAGTGCACACACCAGTGAGAGGGTTTCCAAGGATTTGATTAGAAGGATGGTCTTTAACTGTCCTCAGTTCAGTATTATCTTGACTTAATGAAGAGTCTGGTTTATCAATTAAAAGAACTTCATCATTTTCAGAACTTGGGACAGGTGTATTAAAGTGATCATCTATAACCACGTTAATGGACTCTTGAATTACACCAGTCCTCTTGTTAAGAACTTGATACGCTCGACTATTTAGAGCATACCCTAAAAATATCCCTTCATCACTTTTGGTGTCAAACTTACCGAAATTTTCTCGGTCACGTAAGATGTAGAACTTTCTGCCAAAAACTCAAAAGTATTTGACAGTAGGCTTCTTATCAAACCACATTTCATAAGCCACTTTACCATTTGATTTTCTAGTATAAACACAGTTAATTATATAGCAAGTTGTATTACTGCTTTTGCCTAAAGATTTTTAAAAAGCTTCATACTATTTAGCAATTCATTTGCCATTTCTTGAAGCACTCTATTTTTTCTTTCCACTATACCATTTTGTTGTGGTGTTTTGGGCGTAGAGTATTCATGTGATATTTCCTGATCACTGCAAAATTTCTCAAAACTGCTATTTTCAAATTCCAAACCATGATCACTGTGGATCTTAGAAACTTGTGATTCTTTTTCTGTTTGGATACCTTTAAGTACCTTTTTTACTTCATCGAGAGTTTCTGATTTGTCTCTTAAGAAGACTACCCAAGTGTACCTAGTAAAGTCATCAACAATTACCAGAATGTACTTCTTGCCACCTCGACTCTTCGTTCTAGTTGGTCCAATGAGATCCATGTGAAGAAGTTCGAGTGGTTTAGATGTGGCATTGGAGTTCACCTTTTTGTGAGTACTCCTGATTTGTTTGCTAATCTGGCATTCACTACATATTTAGTCTACTTTCTATATTTTGGGTAAACCTCTTACCAACTCTCTTTTGCTCAATCTATACAAGTTGTGGTAGTGTACATGTCTGAGGTGCTTATACCATAATTCGGTGTCATCGGTATAGACCACGTAGCACAATAGATTAGATGACTTAAATCACAAACAATATAGTAGTTTTCAGAAGTTCTGCGACCAGTTAATATTACAGAACCATTTTTATTTAGAATTTCACAACCAGACCATGATTTACACTAGAATTTTACACATTTTTATCGCATATTGAGAGATGCTTAATAAATTATATTTTAACCCTTCTACATATAAAACATTCTCAAATAGAGGGAGGTTAAAGAGTTGAACTGTACCTTGGCCAATAATTCTGCAGTTGCTACCATCACCGAATGTGACTGAACCATTAGTCATGTCTTTAAGATTAGTGAACAGACCTTTGTCACCAGTCATGTGTCTGAAGCATCCACTGTCTAGGTACCATTTTGAATGGCTCGAAGCTTTGAAAGCAGTGTGGGCAACCAAGCAACTAACCTTAGGGACCCATTTCATTACAGTCTTGGGATTAGGAGCATAGTTGGTCTTCTTATGTTTGTAGTTGTTATAAGACCGACCCATTGAGTTAGATTTTAAGAGCTCCTTAAGTAAATCAACAATTTTATCAGCTAATGGATTACGATTCTAATTTTTATAGTTAAGGTGGTTGCTTTTAGGTTTTAAGGTTTGAAAAGTCTTATCATTTTGAGAATAATTTTGATTTAGACTTTTCCCTTTTGAGTTAGAAGACTCTCCTTTCACAAATGTGAGTGGAGTATTCTTATGTTTGGGAGGAATACTTTTGTTGTAGCTCAATCCAGATCGATCGCCACATTTTCTGGATCCAGATATGAGTTTTTCCAACTTAGGATCACCTTCGGCATACCTCCATGTGTCTTTTAAACTCAAAAGTGAAGAGACTTCTAGTTTTAACTTTTCATTTTTAGATTTTAGGTTTTCAACAAGGGAGGTTTTGAAATCTAAATCGCATTTAGTTTTTTCAAAACAATATAAAATGTGTGAATTTTCTAAGACTATATTATCAAAATTTTCTTTAAGTTTAGAAAACTTTTCTTTTTGAAGTTTTAGTTTTCCAACAATTTTGCAACTTTCCTTGTACAGGGCATTATAAGCATCTTGAAGACCTTCTTCATTTTCACGATCACTATTCAGATTTTCTTCACTGGTTGAATCATCGTTATCTGAAAAAGTGAATTTGGCTAGAGTCATTAGGGCTTTAACATCATTAGCCGACTCGGTTTCAGAATCTTTTGACTCAGAAGAAGCTTCAGAGCTGGAAAATTCATCCCATGTAGCCAACATACCTTTCTTTTCGGTTTGTCCTTTTTTAGAAAATTTGTTTGCTAGATGCCCATATTCATAGCAGTTGTAACATTGGCTGTCTTTTAAAGATTTCTAAATTTTAGATCGAGATCTTTTCTTTTCAAGAGGTTTTTGAAAATCTACCCTCTTTTTACTTTTGAAATTTTTGTAAAATTTTATACTTAAAAGGGCCATATCATCTTCAGAATTTTCTAAATCAGAATTGTTATTTTCTTGAGAAATAATTTTAGAAGATTTAAGGGTGATGGATTTACCTTTAGGAGCTTTAAAGTTTAACTCATAGGTCTGTAAGGAACCAACTAATTCTTCCACCCTCATATTATCTGTATCACGAAGTTCCTGGATCGTAGTCACCTTTGAATTGAACCGTTCAGGGAGTGAGCATAGTATCTTTGCATAGACTTTACTTTCTGGGATTCTATCACCAAGACCCCACATAGAGTTGACAATGTCATTCAATCTCATATAGAAGAACATGAAAGTTTCACTTTCTTCCATACGTATTTTCTCAAATTTGGTTGTGAGGATTTGGACTTTAGATTTCTTGACAATTGTTATTCCCTCGTGTGTCATTTCTAAAATATCCAAGGCTTGCTTTGCAGTATCACAAGATATAATTCTTTTAAATTCATCCAGTGATAGTGCGCATGTAATTGTATTTAAAGCCTTTGCATCGGTACTACTCTCACTTTTCTGAAGAGCGGATCAAGAAAAATAAGGTGAGGCTTTTATCATCTTAAATCCATCAGTGCTAGTTACTTCAGTGGTAGGAGGGGTCCAATTGGTCATTGTGGCATGCCACACGCTCTCATCTATAGATTTCAAGAAAATCCTCATTATGGCTTTCTAATAGGCATAATTGGAGCCATCAAATGGTGGAGGCCTAGTGACTGAAAGGCTATCAAAATTTGACATCTTAAAAAGCTCAAATCGATTAGCTCTGAAAATTAATCCAAAAAAATAATTAAAGCGAGCTATTAGGCTCTGATACCACTTGAAAAGGCGGATCTAAACACCTAGAGGGGGGTGAATAGGACTATGCTAAATTAAAAACTTAAATGTGGAATTAAACAAATATAAATATAGATAGCACTTAAACAATCTCACAATGCAAAAATGAATTACAACCTCAAATGTACAAGTATTGAGAGGTTGATATAGGTGTTGTTCTAAGGACAACCTTACACCAAAAACCAATGGTTTATGGTAGGACAACCTGATTCCTAGAAAGGCCTGTGTATCAAAATCTCAAACGATACAGAGGAATATAAAATAATAATAGCAAAAAATTAAACTAAGCTATTACAACATTCCCACACTTGCATAAAAAGATTACAACATTCTTCACAAATGCATAAAAGGAAATTACAACATCCACACAATGTCACAATCAATTAATCACCACAAGACCAGAAATTATAGTGGTTCGCTTTTGTGTACACCAACTGTTTAGAAAAACAGCCACACTACTCCACTCCTAATATCCTCACACAATGGATATTAGCGTTCACTATGCAATAGGTTTTTCAAGGTTCAGCTAAAACCTTCACAATTGTGCCTTTCAAGTGGACTTACACAATTCAAAAAACACCACACTCTGAGTTTTCTGGATCACCTCAAACAAACCAAAAGAAAGAGATTTACAAAACCGTAAAATACTTATCTGGATATTCTCCTTTGATGAAGCCCGGTAGAACCGATTCGAAGTAGATATTCAACGTAGATGTTCAATGTCCAAACTCACTTATGAAGAGGTTCTAAGTTCTAAATGATTTTTAGATTAAATCACCTTGGGCTTGCTTGATTTGATTTTGATTCCAAGAAAGGGGAAACAAAAATCCCTTCTTCAAAATATGATTAGAATATACAATCACAAAATTAATTACAAAAGGCTAATTAAAGAGAATATTAAATGAGCACTAAATAGCTTAAGAATATCACTTACTTATCTCTCGGAGTGGTGTCTTGATTTTGCATGAATTCGATGAAAAACTTTGAAAATCATGCTCTATTTATAAGTGCAGAAACTGTTCACTCGACTGGTCCAGGGGATAGCTCGACTGGTCGAAGGACCAGCAAACTTTTGAAAATTTGGGCGCGATAAGATAAAATTGTTCCGCGACTGTTCGAGTGGCATCCACGGCCGGTCGAATGGCATGCACGACCAGTCGAACCCTACTCTCTAGGACTGGTCGAAAATCCAACAAAAAATCTCTAGGACTCGTGTGGGACCCAATTTAGTTGTTGGACTTTGAGTCGAGGCTGCTCGACTGGTCGATCACTATTCACTAGACTGGTCGAGCAGTCTCTAGGACTGGTCGAAGATCTAACAAAAAATCTCAAAAATAAGTAACAAATCTTGGACTGGTCAAGGAATTTCTTGGACTGGTCGAGCCAGTACTAAGACTAGTCGAACATAGGCTAAGACTAGTCGAGAAATAGCTTATACACTTATAAAGTGACCCAATTAAAGTATGTAATCAATATGACCTAACCTATGGTCAATCTAAGGTCATTCATACCTTATAAGCGATATATGAACATTGAATCTTCTTTTGCTTCGGTTGATAGTTGTTCTTGACGTACATGAGGCATGACATCTTGAAGTGTGTTGAAGCTTGAACTTGTAACTCTTTGTAGGTTGAATTTGAAACGCTTTGAAGCTTGAACTTGAGATACTTAACTTGTTTTCATCTTGAGCTTTAAGTACCAAAGTAAAGAACTTTTTCTTCACATGGATGAAGGTTTGAAACCTTTAACTATTGAAGCTTGAAAGATTGAACTAACACTTGGTGTTAAACTTGAACTTGAACATGTATATCTCTTGATCTTGCATTTGAAGTTCTTGAGGTAAAGACCTTTGTTCTTGTACATGAGATGCATAATCTTGAATACGTAGATGAGCTACGCAAGACACAGATTCCAAGAGGTTTTGGCTCTATAAAATTTGACAATCATAGGAGATAGAAAACATAGCACTTACAAAAGGACCAGGGGGTCTCTGGTGGTCGGCTTTAACACGTTAGCAAGTGTCACACTCAGCCACAAAACTAGCAATCTGGTGCTTCATCACCGACCAGAAATATTGCATCCTCATATCTTTGTACATCTTCGTAGAGCCCAGGTGGATCGTAAGTCTCGATCAGTGTGCCTCGATCATCAGATCTTTGCGCAACACTGGCACGTCCGGAACACACAATCGGCCTCTGTAGTGAAGTCCACCATCGTAACCAATCTGTCAGTCTGATTGCTCCATGGATGCTCCCTCTGCTCGGTGTCCTTGTAACGACTCATCTGTCTGCTGAGCCTCGATCACCCTTGCCATAAGAGAGGGTTGAATCGACAGGCTTGAAAGCTGAACAATAGAAGACTGCAGGTTAAACTCAAAGTCGAACTCCGATACATCCTCGAGCATCTTCCATTCATGAACCATCATCTGTGTCATCAGGCCTCGTGGCTGACAGCTGAGCGCGTTCGCGACCACGTTTGCCTTCCCCGGGTGGTACTGAAGGTCGAAATCATAATCTTTTAGGAGCTCCATCCATCGCCTCTGTCACATATTTAGCTCCGACTACGAAAATAAATACTTCAGGCTCTTATGGTCCAAAAAGAGCTCGAACCTGACCCCATAGAGATAATGCCTCCTCACCTTCAGTGCGAAGACAACTGTTGCCAACTCCAGATCATGCGTGGGGTAGTTCAGCTCATGGACCTTGAGCTGGCACGAGGCATACGCTACCGGCTTCTTGTGCTGCATCAGAACAACACTCAAACCAACTCTGGAGGCATCAGTGAAAACAACAAAACCATCACTCCCATCAAGAAGAGTGAGGACATGAGCAGACGTGAGGCGGTCCTTCAATTCCATAAATGCCTCCTCATAGGCGTCACTCCAAACTAACTCGGCACCTTTCCGTGTCAACCGGGTCAGCAGTGCTACAATACGGGAGAAACCCTTGATGAATTGCCAATATTATCCCGCTAGACTAAGGAAGCTACGGATCTCGGATGCGTTCATGGGCTAGCCCCCACTGACGCACTGCATCAATCTTCGAGGGGTCCACAGCAACACCCTCCCTCGTCACCACGTGACCGAGGAACTTCACCTCCTCCTGCCAGAACTCACACTTCTCCAACTTCGCATACAGCTGGTGGGCACGGAGGGTCTCAAGCACAATTTGCAAATGCATCTCATGGTCCTCCGGGTCCTCGAATATTCTAGAATATCATCAATGAACACCACAACAAACCGGTCGAGGTAGGGCTGGAAGACCTCGTTCATCAGCTGCATGAACACGACGGGCGCATTAGTCAGTCCAAAAGACATGACTAGAAACTCGAAGTGACCGTAGCGCGTCCGGAAAGCTATCTTCAGAATGTCCTCCTCTCGAACCTGAATCTGATGATAACCAGAGCGCAAGTCAATCTTGGAAAAGAACTGAGCACCCTGCAGCTGGTCGAATAAATCATCAATCCTCGGGAGTGGGTATCTGTTCCTAATAGTAACCTTGTTGAGCTCGCGGTATTTCACATAGAGCCTCAACGAGCCATCCTTCTTCATCACGAATAATACCGGGGCTCCCCACAGCGAACTATTAGGACGAATAAAACCCAACTCTCGCAGCTCATCCAACTGCTCCTGTAGTTCCCGCAACTCCATCAATGCCATACGGTATAGGGCCTTTAAAATAGGCGCAACACCAGGCACCAAATCTATCTGAAACTCTATTTGTCGATGCGGCGGCAAACCCGAAATCTCCTGAAACACATCCGAGAACTCACAAACTACTGGCAACTGCTCAAAACACCCTGCCACTGACTCCTCAATAACACAAGCCAACAAGCTCGACAGCAGCTCTCCTCTGGGCTCGGCAACGAACTGGAATATCGGCGAGTTGGGAATATGAAATGTGACTGTCCTTGCGGCACAGTCCAAGATAGCATGGTACTCGGCAAGCCAATCCATACCTAGGATGACATCGTACTCGGCCATCGGCAACACAAACAAATCAGCGGGCAGGAACATCTCTCCAACCAAGACCGGACAAGATAAACAACGATGGCTCAGAACTGCAGACTTCCCCAAGGGAGTTGAAATGGATAGGGCCTCATGAGCGAACTCCGACGGAATACCGGTTGATCGGCAGAACTCCTCAGCCACAAATGAATGAGTTGCACCAGAATCAAATAGCACACAGGCAATACAAGTAGAGATAGGAAGAATACCCTCGACTACTCCAGAAGATGACCGTGGGTCCTACTGGGCGGCGTAGAATCTGCCATGAGCTGGCAAGGGAAGCAAGCCTGAAGAGTGCAGATCCTGACCCCTCACCTGTTGTGCGGCATATACTCGGCCCTGTGTCTGCGGGGGAGGTACCTATCCCCTCTGTTGCGGTCTCTGTTGCTGCTACGGCCACTGCAGCGGCATACCCTGCTGCCTCTGCTGCTATGGAGGAGGCCTAGGAGGCTGATGTTAGGGTCGCTGCTGCTGCTGCGGATGGTACGGGGGCTCCTCCGGTGCCCTCGGCTGCTGCTGGGGATGAGGACACTCGCACCTACGGTGCCTTGTCTGCCCACAACCATAGCAAACGCCAGTAAATGGCCCAGAAGAAGGAGTTGCTGGCCACGAAGAGGATGAAGCTGGCTGCACGGCTGATGACCTGAATCCAAAACGGCCCCGATGTCGTCGGTGCTGGTGCTAACGGGAGCTATCGGAGGGTGCCTTCCTCTTCCGGTCTCCACTAGAGCTCTGTTCCCTGGACCTCTGTGTCATGGCCTAGTCCTCTTGATAAACCAAGGCCCTATGCACGACCTCATCAAATGTCATCAACAAATGTCCCACGATGAGATTGCGAAGGGCGAGACGTAAGCCGCTCACAAAATGGTGAGCCTTCCACTTCTCGTCGTCGACAAGGTAGGAGGCAAAACGAGACAGTGCAACAAATCAGGCCTCATATTGAGACATCGTCATCTCACCCTGCACCAGGGTCTCGAACTCTAAGGCCCTCTGCTAACGGATATGCTCTGGGAAGAACTTCTTGTCAAAACAGACCACGAACTCCACCCATGTCCACACAAAATCTGGCCCAATCATCCGAGAAACTGACAACCACCAATGCCTCGCCTCGCCCTGAAGAAGGAAGACGGCCAAAGGAACTCTCTGCTCACTAGTGCACTGCATGGTGTCGAATATCTTCTCCACCTCGGTGCGCCATAACTCTGCTGCAAACGGGTCTGGCCCACCCCAGAATCGTGGGGGATCATGCTACCTAAAGTCTCCAAGCAGTGAGCTCGCTCGCAACTGCTGAGACTGCTCGGGGGTCTCGGGAACTGGCTGACGGGTCTACCCCTGAAGAATAGCAGTGACAGCCTTCATCATCTGCTAGAAGTGCTCAGCCCCTACAGGAATCATCGGATAAGCAGGGGCGGCACTGGCTTCTGGAGGAGGCACAGGTGCGGCGGGAGCCTTAGGAACAGGTACGTCAGGCTCAGGCAGGGCTACGGGTGCCACTGGAGGCAGAATCAGGACCTCAGGAACAGGGTCCTTAACGGGTGAGCAGGATGTCCTCAGGTCGATCGGGTAGCTCAAGTACACGGGTGCCTCTACCCCTTCTGCCTCGACCACGGGTGCCTCGTATAGGCGACATCGTCTACACAAGAACAAAGGTGATGGGCGCATTGAGATCAGAACCTCGAAGGCTCAAACGGAAACACGGGAAACGCACTCGGGACATGACTTATCCTAAGCTCGCAGCAGATATATGATATCGTCCTAAGTTATTCCATAGGTTACTTGTTATGCTCTGATACAAACAACTGTCACACCCCAGATTCGGTGACCGAAACTCACAAGAATCCCAGTAGCCATTTCCGGCCCCGACAGCCTCCATAGTACCCCATTCTCGGCTCCTGGCACCCATTCACCAGGTTCCGATTCTGAGATCCCACAAGGAGGATTTCTATAACATAATCCGATCCATAAAGAGCATACCCAAGATCATAACATAGTAACTACAGATAATAACTACGGGAACAGCATTACAAAATCCACTAAGAATTTAAACTTTTACAAGATACAAGGCGCAAAGGGAAATACAAAGAACTATATAGGGGCAATCTCTGAAAGGTCCTCAGAACGCTCCTCGCTCCTCCTCAGCTATGACTGCTGCCTAGAATCTCCTGCACGCATCAATTATGCATAAGCTTATAAAAAGCTTAGTGGGCGGTGTAAGTGTGTGTAGTATCAGTGCTAGGAAAGCAATATCAGAGAATGCGGAATGCGGCATGAACCATGAATATCATCAATGCCACCAGACATACCGAGGCTATGATATACCAAGCATGAATGCAATAAGCAATACCAAGGCTATGTTATGCAACATATGAGTACTGGGCGCCATACCAAGGTGATGCACAAGAGGCCTACGTAGCCAATGTCATATGCAAAGTGGAAATGCGATCATGCAAGTCCTCATATCCAGTGCACGTATCATATAGTTCCTTTCTAAGGAATCCACCGAGGTCAAATACACTGCCGCTCTCCTAGCCATACAGTCTAACGAGCGTAAGAGACCTCACTACCTGTATGTGGACAGCCAATAACCAGCAAGGCTCGACAGTAGTGAACCCATTCACGAGCTGGTCAAACTCATCCTAGCTATTACCCCCTCACTCAGGCGGGTAAGGCCACACCCCATCTCAACCGACCACGCTACAGTGGGAGTCATGGCCTAATGATATAAGGCACTCGAGCGCTCATGTTTTTCACTCGGTCTCGGCGTTGAGGCATCTCCTGGTATCGTGAAGGTTTAGGGGTTTTCACCTAAGGACATCCTAAGTGCCCTAAATGCTCAAGTAACATTTTCGGTGTCTAAACATGGCCATCCACGATATAACTATGGAGTCTATGGCCCTGATGAAACAAGAGCGAATATCCACGTGTTATGCAATGCCAAATGCATGAATCACACAATCAACCATGCATCAATCCCAAGCATCCAACATGCTCAAGAGGGGAAACTCCATCCCTCAGGGAAATAACAAAATATCCTGCCTAATGGCACAACCATGACCAATCACATCTCAACCAAGCATACATATGATGTGTATGGAAGTGGGTCATGAAGATGAACAAAGATGTCATTGTAGTGAAGATGTACTCTCCTCCTAACCAAGTAGGATCTAGGTACTTAGACAATTTCTCAAAAGGAATACAACCTTTAATGGGGGCTCAATAGCCTGCGGTAGCCCACAAGTCTAAGATAGACAATGACATGGGCCTAAATGATGAGAATGGGCCTAATAACAATCCATGGTGGACCTTTAACCACTCATAGATATAAGTGGACCTACCATGGGGCCACAAATGTGGACATTCAACCACTATTTGTCCCAAGAAGGTAGCCCGATAACATTCTACCAAGAATCAAGGCCCATGGCCCGAGTACAATCATACAAAGGAAATGGGCAGCTATATACATACCACATACATTGTCACGCCCCAAACTCGGAAACCAGGCTCACAAAATTTCCAATCACTGAATTCGGCGCTGACAGCCTCCATAGTATCCCATTCTCGGCTCCCGGCACCCAAACACCAGGTTCCGATCCTGCGATCCTACAAGGTGGATTTCAAATATGATTTGATTCGTAATGAGCATAACCATAAGCATAACCCATGAACAATAACCACAAGAACACCATCACAAAATCCACTATGATCAAAAACTTTGAGTACAATGCATATGAAAGGGAAGTACAAGATAATGAAAATAACAGAAACTCCAGAAGCTCGACTGCATGCTCCTGCTGCGACTAAGCTACGGCTACATCGCGTCACCTGCATGCATTAATCATATATAAGCTTATAGAAAGCTTAGAGGGTGGTGTAAGTGTGTACGTAATATGAGCATGCTCAAAATGCAATGTCAGAGTAATGCGGAATCGTGCTGATGAGAACATGAATGCAATCAGTCGTACCAAGGCTATGCGGTGCAAGACATGAATACTATCGGCTATATCAAGGGCATGCGATGTGAAATGTAACTCATGCATGTCAATCATCATCCACATATCAATGCAGCTCCTCACTAGAGCATCAAATATCAGTACAGTTCTCATTCTGGATAATCACCGGGGTTTAGTACACTCCAAATTGCACTGCCCCTTTCCCAAGCATCCAGTCCAAGTGAGCGTAAGAAACCTCACTATCCGTCTAGCCAATAGTCTGTCAATATATATCCGGCACATCGATAGCGGACTCATTCACAAGCTGGTCAAACTCAGGTTAGTAATACCCCCTACCCTTGGGCGAGTAAGGCCACACCCATTTCCAATCGACCACGACACAGTGGGGACACAGCCTCCTGGTATTCGGGCCTTGTGCGCTCATATATCCACTCGATCTTGACATTGGAGTCATCCTCTGGTACCATCAGGTTTTAGGTATTTTCACCCAGGGACATCTATGGTGCCCCGATGCTTAGTAACAATATTTTTGGTGTCCGATCCTGCCATCCACAATGTGTCTATGGAGGTCATAGCCCTGATGTCACTAGGGTGTATAGAAATCATGTCATACAAATGTGAAGTGCATGAATCACACTACCAGTCATGCAACAATCTTGCGCGTACCACGCGCTCATGAAGGGTAACTCTGCCTATCACGGAGCCCATAAACAATCTGCCCGAAGGCATATGCTATGATCAGTCACTCCTCATCTCAAGTATACATATGATGCGTATGAGCATGAATCATGGAACTATACTAAACATGTTATGTGGTGATGGGTTCTGTTCATAACGAAGATGGGCCTAGACGGCCTACACACTACAAGTATGGGCCTATCAATGGGCCCTAGGGAGAGTTACAATGCGGACATTTAACCATCATTGCTCTTACAATGTGGACGTCAAACCATCATTGCTCCTAAGGCATGGCCGCCAAAAACATCATTACATACATCATGGTGGGATCTCACATTGCAATGGGCCTCATCACATCACATTCGACCCACACAAAGGCCTCACATACGTCTCATTGGGCCTCAAATACATTAAGTGGGCCGCATCATGTGGGCCACTCCAATGGGCCAACATGAATCAAATGGGCCACATCATATGGGCCGCACCAATGGGCCGATTCAAATGGGCCGAATCAAATGGGCCGAATCACATGGGCAGATTCAATGGGCCGATTCAATGGGCCGAATCACATGGGCTGAATCGAATGGGCCGAATCAAATGGGCCGAACAAATGGGCAGAATCAAATGAACCGAATCAAATGGGCCGATTCAAATGGGCCGATCAAATGGGCCAAATCAAATGGGCCGATTTAAAAGGGGCGAGTTAAATGGGCCGAGATCATCCACACCATTCACCTAGAGATTATTTAAGAGTATTATTCAAAAAAAAATTAATCATATCCAAGGATCATCAGGACCATACTACACATAACAGTAAAGGTAATGATTTTCCACTGTTAAAACCTCGATAGGCCCATCATAGTATTTATTTGCCATCCAGTCTGTTCATAAGGTCACAAAGACATGGATTAGAGGAAAAACAAATATCATATTGGTCCAAAACTTCTGGGAACCAAAGGGTTTCAATGGCAGACGTTCAATCCCACTATTTCTCCAATGTGGTCCACATGATACTAGATTTGTCTTATTTTTTATCTCAAGCCTTAAAATTATCTGTCAAAATGGTTGGACGTTGTAGTTACAACACATGCATGATGGTGGGGTCCATCTGATAACTGGATCTGTCTTATTTTTTGTCTCAAGCCCAAGGACGAGCTCACCAATGCGTGGACAGTTTGGATGCAACACATGCATGAACGGTGGGGATCCACGACCGTGTCCATTGGATGGATGGTCTGGATATCATATCTGTTGCACCATCCAACAACAAGACGGTGCAGATAGGACCATTCATCATGGTTCAGTCCACGTAGTGGCCCACCAATGCAATATCATTATATAATATATGTCATATAATATAATATTATATTTTATACATCTGTACAATGGCAGAATACTGCCTATCCTCACCGTCTAGATCCATCTGGACGGTGCAAATACCATATTAAAGGTGGGTCCCACGTGGGAGTTGCCCATCAATGAAATATAAAATATTAAATTATAATATAATATATATCATATACATATAAATATATATATATATATATATATACACACACACACGCGCGCGTGTGTGTGTAAGAGTGGGAGTGTCAACGTCTCAGGACACACCCCACATGAATGGACGGTCTAGATGCCTGACCTGCATCAAGATCAGGGCCCACATGGCACCGTCTAAATGGACGGTGCAGATACAAAGTATTCATCAAGGTAGGGCCCCACACGTGATTGTTGGCCCATATCATCATGTCCACATCCAGACCGCTAGACGGTCTGGATCAAATGGATGGACGAAATAGATATACAATACATGCACCAGGGTGGGTCCCACATGGTGGGCCACCCACTCCAATCCTCTCTCTCTCTCTTTATATTATATAATATAAAATATTATATATAAAAATAATATTATATATATGAGTCCAGTGGACTGGAAAGTGTGGACTACCACACGTGCAACAGGCCCCACCGTCCACATCCCACGGACGGTGGATATTACATCATAGTGGCCCCACGTCCAGTGGGCCACGCGTTTGGATCAAGCTGATATTTGTATTTTTCCTTCCTTCCGTCCAATGCATCCATCAGGTGGGTCCCACGAAGGTGGATGGCATGGATAAAATATATACTTCATGGTGGCCACACACACACTAGGTGGGCCACACACCTCTACACCATCATCACCATACATAAGAGAGAGAGAGAGAGAAACGTGAAGGGGAGGGACCCCGCCACTATTGGGCCCTCCCTTATACCATGCATACATCAAATAGGTCCCACAATAAGTGGCACCTTAAATTTTAAAATCAATGGTAAATCACCAACCTATCGGCCTTCTTCTTGAGCTCCTTGCCTTCAACTTTGATGGAGGTTGATGGAGATTGGAAGGATGAGATGGGAGATGAGAGAGTAGGAAGGTGGGCCACATATGTTGTTTTGGGAGAGCTTAGGGAGGCTCGTATGGAATTTTTTGTTGCTTGAGATATTATTTTTTTTTTGAGAAATGAGGGAGAGAGAGAGAGAGAGAGAGAGAGAGAGAGAGAGAGAGAGAGAAGTGATGGGATGATAAGAGATGGAGTAATGGGTGATAGGTGGAGTGATGGATGAAGTGATGTAAGGGTTGACTTTGAGGTAGCTTGTGCAAGAGAGAGGTAGGGGTAGGGTATGGGTTGGTTGTACTTGACTTGAGGTATGATGTGTAATTGATTGATGGGATTGATTGATTAATTGATGGGATGGGTCGTAGAGATTCTCTCGAAGTTCGCACGTGCGACGTTTTCCTTGAAATGAACGCGGGCCCATAACTTCTAGCATGGGTATCTGATCGGTGCACGAGTCACGGCGTTGGAACCGCGGTGACAGCGCGGTCGCCAGGGTATAAGTTTCGAGTCGAGTTGACTCTGATATGCGGAACTCGAATTAGGATCGAATGCAAACGTCGGATACGGGTCGAGGGTTGTCGAAATTCAACCGGGAGGACCGCGGAAGCCTACGGAATGGTACGGACTAGGATACGGGTCTTACATACATCACATGTTGGGCCTCAAATAAATGGCCCAAGTCCTACATACACAACAAGGGTCCAAAGGGCAATACATGGCCCAATCCATACCCAATATCATGGGCCCAAAGGGAAGGTTATGGCCCAAGAATAAGGTCACCAAGTCCATACATTATGGTGGGCCTAGTGAGTAGCCCATTATCCTAATCTCATGGGCAAGCATCACATTCAAGTTAAGAAAATTGGGCCTTACAACCTTAGCCCAAGAATCTAGTTGATTTGGTGGGCAACCAAGGGCCAACCACACCTATATTACCAGCCTAACCAGCCCAACATAATGACGGGCATAGCCCATAAATCCACTGGGCCTAACTAGGACATTCCAGCCCATATGGGCCTACAAGATGTCCAAAAAAATTTGGCCTACCAAGGCCCTTAAAATCAATTTATATGTGGGCCTCACAAGGCACTAATTAAGCCCAAAAATTAGAGGTTAACATGCATAGTGTGTACACAAAACAACCCTTAGCCTGGTGGGCCTCTCAATCCCCAAGACAAACAACCAAGTGTAGCAATTTTCTGGGTACTTGATGGAATTTTAGCCCACCCACTTCCTGGGCCTGCTGGGGTCCAGAACTTGGTAAAAATGAAGGGATTATTAATCCCATGGTGGCCAGCAATATACACAAGGGGCCCGACCAGATGGAGAGCGTACACACAACACATAAATCAAGTGGGCCTATTGCTGGACGGTAAGTCCAGCAGTAACCCAAGTAATGGGCGTCCCAACATGGTGGACGGTCCAATGGCCTGGACGACCAGCCATATCAAAGCTCAAGGTAGGCCCCACCATGGACGTCCCACTAGGGGTGGGCCACATCCAAGTGGGCCATACCGAATAGGTGAACGGATGAATGAAACATTACATCATGGTGGGCTCAAGTGGGGTGGGACGCCCAGCCCATGCAGGACGTCAACCACACCTGGGACGTCCAGCAAGGCTGTTGACCAGCCTTGCCCCTCTCAAAAATATGGATGGTCTAGATGCCCCACGATCACATAAGGTGGGTCCCAGCAAATTCGGCCACAAGGGAGAGGAATTTGGGAGCCAAAACACATGCCCAAACATTCATACAACAATGGACAGCAAGGAATATCTGAAAAATCTACTGTTGTAAAAATGTTGTTGTCCCCAACTTTGACACCTAATGGGGTGGGCCCAAGGCCTGCCAAACCAAGGGAGAAATTGGTGAATCTCATTCACCCATATATGGACAGCAAGTGGGGTCCACGAGAGTGGCCCACTTTCCCCAAAACCAAGCCAATACATGCCCATTTCCAACATGCGGGACTGCTGGACAGTCCCGAAAATTCTGGACGTCCAGCCCTCTTTGGCCCACTCCATGGGTTTCAAATTAAGGATAGATGGTTTGGGCTCCATCCTATATCAAGGTGGGGTCCACACCTCAGAAAATCTCAAAAGAAATCAAGGAGAAAAGCCTTGCAAACATGCCTAAAACCATGCCCAAAACCGTACATCAAATGGGCCTGAAATTTGGACAGCAACATATGCTGTCCATTTCCAGCCCATAGAAAAATAATCAGAGGGATAAATGTCCATATTATATAAGTGGGGTCCACCTAGATGGACCACAAAAATTCCAGACTCACTCCCTTCCAAAAATCTCCAAGAAATCAAGCCTTAGGGGCCATCCAACCCATACCATCAACATGCATATGGACGTCCAGCCTAGTGGGCCTGGGCATCCCAAAAATCTGATAGGGTCTGGGATGTTTTTGGTCACATCAGTGGGCCACCATCATCAGATGCAAAAGAGGGAAGAAGAGAGAGGAGAGAGAGAGAGGGAGAGAGAGAGAGATCAACGGCCATAGGGGAGGATCCCGACACTATGAATCCTCCACCAATGCAATCTACACCTTTCATCTTACATGCATGCATGCATAAGATCTCTACAAATCAAGAAATTTCTTAGGTGGGGATGCCATCCCCACCATACATTTATGGTCTAGTTGACCCAACAAATCCTAGATCAAAATGAGTCCATCATGATGGGTCCATGGAGAATGGCCCACCATGGCAACATGCATGCATCAATTGGGCTTCCAAAGTGTGATAATGTTACCATGTTAAATAATTACAAGTACAATTCTAAAATATACCAAATGTGTAAGGTCCTCTAGTCAATATCCCAGAAATTACCGTCGATCAGGACACGGCTCATAGGAAGCCGCCTGAAACTGCATAAAGGAGAAATCCTCCTCATCCTCATAAAAGTCCGGCTCCACTTCGCAGCGTCGCCATCATCTGAAACTCAAACAAGTCTGGTTGGTGTGTACAACACCGTCCCGTAACGTGGGAGTGAGTGTTCAACTCAGTGGAACAATAAAGCATAGGTTAACATGTTATCAACTCAGTCAAGCAGTATTGATAAAGCAGTAAAATCAAACACTCCTAACTACTCTTATTAATGCAAGTATGAATGCAGTCATGATGCATGCCCTCACTACATACTCCCTCGTGCGACACCATCTTATGTTCGCGGCATGCTTGCATTCCACAGTGCTCCACATCTTCCAGGCACATGCAATGCGATGATGAGCATGATTACGGAGTTGTTATTAGTCCATTTCAAACAGCAGGATTGGGAAACTAAGGTACCTCCCTTATATCATTCCCAAACATGATCTATTTTAGGGTCGTCAATCCTATTTAATCTCATACGATGGTGTGTTTCTAGGTCGCTGCAAAGGCTGCCAGGGCTGTTACACGCATTCGTTACACCACTCCCCCATCACCCTTTTAACGGTTCATCACTAAATTGATACAGGCCTAGTTCATACTCTATTCACTGCGGCAAAATCGTCGCCTCACCGCAAATTCAGAGTATGCTCAAGGTCACTACAAAGGGCTCATCACCAATCAGTGTAGGCCGACAGCTCAAATATAGTGTCCCATACCACCATAATCGGCTCACGAGTTTGCTCACTGGTCACTACGGGGAGGCACATAGTCCCAGCGTAGGCTGACAGCTCGACCACGGTGTCCTATACCACCATGCCCGGCTCATGAGTCTTAGCGGATCGAGGTACCATGGTTAACGGGATTTCACTGGTAAGTTTGGTACCCTAGGTTCAAGCAGAGGCGTCGAAACATGGTGAACATTCATGAGACAGATCAGGTTGCTTGACAAGCTCGGCTAGCTCGAGCGTACAACAAGTTGAACGATATGAAGCGCATACGCACTTCGTGTGGCCAACCACTATCGTCAACCGAAGTACAACTCGGGTTCGTCGAACACATCTCACATGGCAAATGAATCTCAGCCACGAATTCAATCCCATTACCGATTACCTGGACTATAATCATAGCCCCAAACACAATCAATCCTTATTCTAAACATATAGAGTAAAGCAGAATATACAAAGTAATTCAAGCATGTTATAAAGCATGTTATAAAGCACAATATAAACAGGAAATACAAAGACATATATTTCATAAGTAAGCGGTTAAACTAAACAACCAACATGGAGGAAATCATATACATCTCTAAGGTAGTTGAGAATCCTATCTCAACACCCTATTAAACTTAGTTCGTCACACAATTTCTCACACAGGCATTTTAGGAAACACCTAAACTACACCACTCCAACATACATGACAAATGTTGATTTCAACATAGAATAGGACAAATCCTTATAGCAAGGAGTTGTCGCATTGTAACGCCCCGAAAATCGGGGGTCGAGCATAAACTCAACTCCCGAGTTCCAGAACATCACTTATGCAACAAAATGAATGATGATTGGATGTTGACAGTATTCGTGCGTTGAACATGAGTGAGATTAAGCCAAAACAGCATATCATACTCCAGAGACAGTTAAATTTGCAAGCGGAAGACTGTGATAGATAGATAAAATAGATAACCTATGATGTGTCTCCAGAGTGTGATAACATTACCAGGTTAAATAAATATAAGTGCAGTTCTAGAATATACCAAATGTGAGGAAGTGTAATGCCTCCTATCCCATGTACCATAGCCCCGTCAATACAATATCAGGTCTTCATTGACCTGCCAGAGAGATATAGATAGGAGAACTCCTCCTATCATCACAGAAGTAGTCCGGCTCTGCTTCACAAGCATCGCCATCACCTGAAATTCAACAAATCTGGTGGGTGTTCGGAACACCGTCCCGTAACGTGGGAGTGAGTGATCAACTCAGTGGAACAGTAAAGCATAGGTTAACATGTTATCAATTCAATCAAGCAGTAATGATAAAGCATTACAAATCAAACAATTCTAACTACTCTTATTAAATGCAAGAATGAATGACATGATGCTGTATGCCCTTGCCAAACCACCCTCAAGCGACATCATCTTACGTTCGCGAATGCTTACTCCCTCAGTGCGCCACATCTACAAAGCACATGCGGTGCGATGATGCTCATGATTACCAAGTTTTTATTAGTCCATTTCAAACAGCAGTATTGGGAAACTAAGGTACCTCCCTTGTGTCATTCCCGAACATGATCCATTCTAGGGTCGTCAATCCTAGTTATTCTCATACGATGTTATGGTTTGAGAAGCGTAGTGAAGGCATCGCAAAGGGCTCATCACCCGTCAGCGCGGATACAGATCTCACCGTATGCGGCTCAATTGCTGGCCGTCAGCTCGAGTACAGGTCTCACCGTACTCGGCTCAATCACTAGCCGTCAGCTCAAGTACAGGTCTCACCGTACTCGGCTCAACTCACACTCTAGTTGCTGTGAAAGACTCGTGGCCAATCACAGACCCTTGGAGTGTACTCGATGATACCACGGAGGACTCGTCGCCCGTCAGCACAAGCACAGATCTCACCGTACTCGGCTCTCGCCGAAGTATCGACAGCTCGAATACAGTGTCCCATACCACCATATTCGGCTCACGAGTTAATTGCGCAATGGTCACTACGGGGAGGCACATGGCCCCAGCGTAGGCCGACAGCTCGACCACGGTGTCCCATACCACCATGCCCGGCTCATGCGACTTAGCGGATCTAGGTACCATGGTTAAACGGGGATCGCCACTGGTAAGTTTGGTACCCTAGGTTCAAGCAGTAGCGACCAAACAGGGTGAACACACATAAGGCAGATCGGGTTACTTGACGAGCTCGACTAGCACGATCGCCCGTTGATGCACGACATGAAGTGCATAAACAACTTCGTGTGGCCTAGCCACTGCCGACAGGCAACGCACGACTCGAGTTCGTCGAACACATCCCACGTGGCAAATGAATCTCAGCCACGAGTTCAATCTCGTTACCGATTGCCTGGACTATAATCATAGCCCCAAACACAATCAATTACAGAAATATAAAGCAGTAATAGATCAGGATTCAAATCATACAATCAGTCGGGTATTATCCGTTTAGGGCTGCCAGGGCTGTTGCACGCACTCGTTGCTCCGCTCCCCCATCACCCATGACGGATCATACAACATAAATATAAATTAAACATATGCATCACATAGTTAAAATCATAAAGCAGTTGAGCATGTTATGAATCACAACACAAGCATGAGTTTGTACATGTTCAATTCCTAATCACACAACTATCAAAGGAGATCATACACATAGTTTATAGAGGTTGAGAATCATGTCTCCACACCCTTATACATTACAATTTGCTAACTACTACTCACTCAGACATTTCAAGTTATACTTGAACTTACATACATCACATACATGACATATGTTGATCACATAGGCATTAGGCCAAATCCTTTCACTAGGGAGTTGCCCCCATCATAATACGCGTACACCCACGACGGATAGTCATGGCAAGCAGGAATCCAAGTTCCATATTCATTCAGCCATTTCCACAAACACTTGGGCCACACATTTTAGCGTATATAGTGTATATTGGCCGTGGCGTGATTTAGGGCAAATCCTTTTGTCAAAGGGGTATCGCCAATACAACCATCATGAATCCATGACAATTAGTCATGGCAAGCACGAATGAGAATTCATACTCATTCAGTCATTTTCACAAACACTTAGAATACACTATTACAACATACATGGTGTATGTTAGTAAAACATGTATTAGGGTTATCCTTTAGCCAAGCTAGTATTTTATCCATGTATATATATTACTACTACAGCAAATAATCATGATACATACATCTCCAAAATTTATACGTATACAGTATTTCTAGAATACACAATTTCAACATACGTAGCATTTACAAGTGAACATGTATTACGGCGATTCCTTTCGCCAAACAAGTATTTTATCCATATATAGTATAATCATACATTAAATAAACATGTCAAACACTTCTCCAAAAAAAAATACGTATACGGTATTTCTACGTATATCTAGAGTATGTGAAATTCCATATTCTACAATGTTAATCGAAACAGGAAACGGAAAGCACTTTGTACATGTGCAATTGCATGCAGATCATGAATCTATCATTATCTGACATTGAAAGCGTTGAAAAACGTAACCTATACACCTAAAGTCCGCACCTTTTGTCATAGAATCGTAACGGAGTTGATAGGTTCGCTAAGCTTCCGTATACGGGAGTTTGGCAACCTAGAGAACGAAATAGGTTAGCTATTTCACAACCTACAACCACCCAAGCCCCAAATAAGATTAGGGTTAGGGTTTCTTACCTAGAAACGGGGCTGGAATCGCCGGGAAAGCGATGAGAACGAGATGGTGCAGCCCGTGTGGTGGCAGGGAACGACGGCAGGGAGATCCTCCCACTTCTCCCTCACTTCCTCTCTCTTTTCCCTCCTCAAATCCAAATTCGTATGGCTGGAATGGGAGAGGGTTTAAGGTCCTTATATAGCCTAAAACTTCACCGAAATAGACTCCTGTTCAAGGGTTACTGCTAATATAGGATATTCGCCACTTTTCCAGCTCAAAAGAGATGTTCTGGTGGCCCTCCTTGAGCCAAACGTCAGACTTAAGCTCACCACACATGGATCTATGTGGGATTACGTTTTCGACTCGATCGGATTCCCAGATCGCACGTGGCGGACCACTTTCAGTTCAACGGTCAGTGGGCCACGATCCAAAATTCCAAGTACATGTAAATGTTCCTGAAATTTTTCTTAATCCGAGGGTGTAATTTGGTCTGATTCTGACGGTCTGGTTGCTTAATACTGATGCGCAAGTAAAAGGTGCCAGATCACTATTCCAGATATTTATTTTGGAATGGGAATAGTGTTTTTCACACACCCCTCGCTCCGGATCGAAATAAATGGCCGTGGGACATCGGAATCGCCTGATTTTTGAGATGATTGTCAAGCCCAGTGGGGCGGTCCTGGTTCCTTAGCTTCGTGTTAATCGGACTCCCGATGTGCGATCTAGACCTCATACGAAGTTTCGTTTCAGTCCCGAGAGCAGACGGGTAATGAGTTTGGCTCTAGACTTTAGGGTAACCTAGAGTCACATGTTTTACAAGTTTTGGGTCTTGCAGATCGTATTTAAAGCGATCCCAACGGATTTCATGGCTAATCGAGTTTGCACTTAGTTAACTTTGTTAAATTTCTAAAGGATTTAATCCTAATTGTTTTCTGGTTGAGATGGTACTTAGGCCTTTATAGTTTGTATATAAAGTGATCCAAGTTTTACTACTTAGGTAGTTTAAGTTAGTGTCTAGGGCGAAAGTGCTTTGAAAAATTGAAGGCACAAGGTAGTGAAGGGTGGGATTTGTGAAGGAAATGGGTTCAGAAGCGATTTTAGACTGTGGGGTTCAGTTCTGACGAAATAATAAGGTGTTAAGAGCAACCCATCGCCTAAGGACATCTAATCCTAAATTGGCAAAAATCCGGGATGTTACAATCTACCCCCCTTAAAACAAAATTTCGCCCCCGAAATTGGCTAAGGGTAATAAGGGAAAATTTCTATTATTTCATTTGCCTAAGACTTATTGATTTCAAGTTTCTACCCGTGGTAGGGTAAATACCAGCAGGTTCATTTTAGTCTACCCCCCTTAAAACTTAATTCTTTATCCATTTCTCTTACCCTGATGGTTTGCTACCATTTATTTATTTACCTATTAGGAGTCTTGACGACAAATCCCAATTATCTCGAGTAAGACAGCTGTTTTCATTGTTTGACCAACACGGAGAGACGTTTATGGTGGGCTTAATCCTGATACATCGATCATCTACCGGGCCAGGGTAGAAAGCTCAGCGTATCCCTTCCGAATCCTGGTGGATCCTGGTCTTCTGCTCGGCCAAGCAGTGAGTCCATTGGTAGTCACCCAGGATTGAGAATGGGTCAAGCCGCGAATGTTTCGCGTTCAAGCCGCGAATGTTTCGCAGTTGTATATTTCAGTCACTCCGTAGTCCGATCAATCTCTAAGAGTAGGGAATGTCCATCATTGAAAGGCTCAAATTGTTTATTCTAAGGCTGCCCTTTAAGTCTTAGTCTAAGAGAGTCCTCGATATTATCTATGTCCAAGGAAAGGGTGAATTATATCGTACTAGATCATCCTAAAACGGTTCCTTATAGTAGAACTTGCTAGGGCTTCTATAATGTTCGCACTCAACGAGCACCGTTTCGATCCTGGGCCAGTGGGGTAGGGTCCACCGCGTTTCCACTGCGTCACCCAGATCAAAGAGGCGTATTAGGTGACCTAACTAGATTGGGCTCATAATGTTCTACCCCCCTTAAATTTCATTTTCGCCCTTAAGGCTCAAGATTTATGTCTTGCTCTCCGTATGTCGGAACAAGGTGTAATTTAAGTCTTATCCTTGACATGAAATGAAATGCGGTCTCCCCCTACATCAGTCTTGGTACCTAGGATTATAGAAAGGGGCTATCACGGATGGGTGTGAGTTTGAGGCAAGATGCCTAATTCTACCAAGGGTTTGTCGCGGTCCAGACTTATCCTATTTAATTATGTCTAGCTTAATAGGCAGGCTATCTTTTTACGTTCAGAAACACAATATGTATGCCAACATGGCATGCGATTTGGGACCTAATCCCTAACTGTCTGTTGCCCATTTGGGCAATTCCTTAGGCCTAAAAGACAAAGTCTCTATCAGCAATATACTCCTAACACTTTTCAAAGACAAAATCATAAACTCTTAATTGTAAATGGTCGGGCCAACACGGAAAGAAAATTGTGTAGTGGGTCTGAGTCGGTTAAGCCGAATAACTGAGTCTATTATTCAATTGGCTTAGCATAATTAATTAGTCTTTTACTTTCCTTGGCCTAACCAGTAGCCTAGTCTTAATTGAGGAGTAGCGGGAATCCATAGGTGAGTCCAAAGTCGATGCTTATGCGTTAGATGATTTCACTTCATTTTTAATACAAGGAAGGGTTTCATCACTTAGGATCAAAGTTGTCTAATTGGAATTGAGTTGCCTAAAGTTGAATTTAACTACGCCCGAGCAAGTCACACCTACTCAAACCAACCGCAAAGGGGTTCTAGAGTTCACGTTCTTAATTGGTTGGATTTCCTATATTGTTAAGTCTGTCGAAGCACTGCTCTAGGTCCAAACTCTATGGGTCTATTTGTCGAACAACCCTTTACTATAAAAGCTTAAACTGTCAGAGTGTGGTGGGTTAATGTGTATTAAGGGACTTTATCATTTCAACCCTATTTGGCCAGTGGTCTTAAGTTGTATTAAAATGGGACTGTATTGCTAATCCCACTTCGGGATTGGGAATGGCATATTTGGCAGGAGGGTGGGCGGGGATTAAAATTACTTTATAAGCTGTGGAAAATGAGCATTGTTTTGGGAAGGGTGAGATGGGATTTCCAAATCCCAGGAATCGGAACTCCTAAGTGTAAGAGGAGCAACCTAGGGTATACTCTTTATTGCATACATTCCAAACCTAGTATCGGAAACCATGGGATACACTCAACCTAGGGACCATACCTTACCCATATATTTATTATTACTTTTACAATTCTATCCACCGTAAACTTACCTAATGTAATTTGGCCGAACGGACCCTAAACGTTCTCAAATAACTAAAACATTCTACCAACTACTACACCTATCAACAGGAAAACATAACCACCCTAAGGTAGTGGCCCATGCAAACTACAAACAATAGTGTGGATAATTAATCATCCGTGAAGGTGGCCGAACTAAGCTCGGATAGAGCCATGGAAAAATAAATGAAAAGTGATGGAGAAAGAGAAAAGGGCTGGAGGTTTGGTTCTCCACAGATGTGAGCCTCAACAGATGATTGTAAAGGCCCCAACGGACAGGGATTGTAGGAGGAAAATGAGTAGATGGGATGGGTTGAGAGCTTGCACGATTTTAGAGCTTCAAACGAGGCATGTAAGCGCTCAAATGAGAGAGAATGGAGAGGGGGTAGGGGGTAAGTTATGTTGTAAACATTGTGGAAGGATGGATGGTGGTCGAAAAAGGTGGAATGTAGGATTGAGAGGGAGATTGGAGAGAAAAACAACAAGTTGGAGGGCTTGGAAGGGTGATGTGAGAGAGAGGGGAGCTCCAGCCCTATTTATGCTAATCAAACCACAAAACCGCGTGCCAGCTTGTGTAGGGGGTTGGGCCGACCAACCCCATGGCCGGAATCCCACCAGAAAGCCGACCGGGCGGCGGCGCGCCGCCCGACCCGCGGCGCCGCCGCGGCCGGACTTGGCCGGACCGCCGCGCCGCCGCAGTGGGGATCTGCTCTCCATGGTCCCAAGGTGCCAAATGCACCCTGGTTCGACCCTGGGTCTTAGTAGATTTAAGTGGAGAGGCCCCCGACACCGATTCGCTCCATTTCGGGTAGTTCGGGACAAATTGGACATATCTTGCAATCCGGAATGAGTTATATGACGTAAAATATATGAATTTGGGGTAGAACGAACTAATGAAGCCAACCAACCCAGCTACGCAGGGTTGTGCAGCCCGGAATTGTGAGAAAACCCTCCGATTGACGGTCATTTCCCCGTTTCAATTTTGTTTTGCTAAAAATGGTCGTTTTAGTTTAATTACTCTTCATCGTTGGGCTTTAGGAGTTGTGCGCCTCGTGTAAAGAGCTTAGAATAATTAGGAGAACGGTTTAGTGAAATCAAATAGGACACTTACTATTTTTGGCTGAAAGTCTTGCGCACTTAGTAGACATCACGACCCTATAGTAAGTCGCGAAATCTAGAAGTTTTAGTTGTAGTTTGTTCCTGATTTCTTTCCCATTACCTGGTATCCTTGTTTAAAGGTTATGAACTTGTTTTTTTTTTTTTTAGTCATTCATTAATCAGTTTCGAATTTATTAGAATTTATTTCTATTTTCTGCTTTCTCCTCTTGTAGATTCGAGAAGTCTCTGGGAGGAGTCCAGAGAAGCTCCAAGGATTCGAAGTAGTTATCCTCATCACGTTTATCACACATTTTCCTGATTCTCCATGATTGGGATGAGGTGGATTGTGATCTAGACCCTTCACTAGACAACCTAGAGAACATTTTAAGGTCGACCCGTGCGACCATGGTTGAATACAGACTCGATTTCGGCGTTCGTTTTCAGTGAATTAGCCGTTGGACTGAACAGGGATGCCTAAGACTGTTTCTACATTCCGTCGCTCCCTCCTAAGTCAGAGTGCGTCAGAGTGCGTAGTGTGACCATAACCCAGGTCCGGTTTAATCAAAATCATGCCTTGATACCATCTTGTAACGCCCCGAAAATCGGGGGTCGAGCATAAACTCAACTCCCGAGTTCCAGAACATCACTTATGCAACAAAATGAATGATGATTGGATGTTGACAGTATTCGTGCGTTGAACATGAGTGAGATTAAGCCAAAACAGCATATCATACTCCAGAGACAGTTAAATTTGCAAGCGGAAGACTGTGATAGATAGATAAAATAGATAACCTATGATGTGTCTCCAGAGTGTGATAACATTACCAGGTTAAATAAATAAAGTGCAGTTCTAGAATATACCAATGTGAGGAAGTGTAATGCCTCCTATCCCATGTACCATAGCCCCGTCAATACAATATCAGGTCTTCATTGACCTGCCAGAGAGATATAGATAGGAGAACTCCTCCTATCATCACAGAAGTAGTCCGGCTCTGCTTCACAAGCATCGCCATCACCTGAAATTCAACAAATCTGGTGGTGTTCGGAACACCGTCCCGTAACGTGGGAGTGAGTGATCAACTCAGTGGAACAGTAAAGCATAGGTTAACATGTTATCAATTCAATCAAGCAGTAATGATAAAGCATTACAAATCAAACAATTCTAACTACTCTTATTAAATGCAAGAATGAAATGACATGATGCTGTATGCCCTTGCCAAACCACCCTCAAGCGACATCATCTTACGTTCGCGAATGCTTACTCCCTCAGTGCGCCACATCTACAAAGCACATGCGGTGCGATGATGCTCATGATTACCAAGTTTTTATTAGTCCATTTCAAACAGCAGTATTGGGAAACTAAGGTACCTCCCTTGTGTCATTCCCGAACATGATCCATTCTAGGGTCGTCAATCCTAGTTATTCTCATACGATGTTATGGTTTGAGAAGCGTAGTGAAGGCATCGCAAAGGGCTCATCACCCGTCAGCGCGGATACAGATCTCACCGTATGCGGCTCAATTGCTGGCCGTCAGCTCGAGTACAGGTCTCACCGTACTCGGCTCAATCACTAGCCGTCAGCTCAAGTACAGGTCTCACCGTACTCGGCTCAACTCACACTCTAGTTGCTGTGTGAAAGACTCGTGGCCAATCACAGACCCTTGGAGTGTACTCGATGATACCACGGAGGACTCGTCGCCCGTCAGTGCAAGCACAGATCTCACCGTACTCGGCTCTCGCCGAAGTATCGACAGCTCGAATACAGTGTCCCATACCACCATATTCGGCTCACGAGTTAATTGCGCAATGGTCACTACGGGGAGGCACATGGCCCCAGCGTAGGCCGACAGCTCGACCACGGTGTCCCATACCACCATGCCCGGCTCATGCGACTTAGCGGATCTAGGTACCATGGTTAAACGGGGATCGCCACTGGTAAGTTTGGTACCCTAGGTTCAAGCAGTAGCGACCAAACAGGGTGAACACACATAAGGCAGATCGGGTTACTTGACGAGCTCGACTAGCACGATCGCCCGTTGAGATGCACGACATGAAGTGCATAAACAACTTCGTGTGGCCTAGCCACTGCCGACAGGCAACGCACGACTCGAGTTCGTCGAACACATCCCACGTGGCAAATGAATCTCAGCCACGAGTTCAATCTCGTTACCGATTGCCTGGACTATAATCATAGCCCCAAACACAATCAATTACAGAAATATAAAGCAGTAATAGATCAGGATTCAAATCATACAATCAGTCGGGTATTATCCGTTTAGGGCTGCCAGGGCTGTTGCACGCACTCGTTGCTCCGCTCCCCCATCACCCATGACGGATCATACAACATAAATATAAATTAAACATATGCATCACATAGTTAAAATCATAAAGCAGTTGAGCATGTTATGAATCACAACACAAGCATGAGTTTGTACATGTTCAATTCCTAATCACACAACTATCAAAGGAGATCATACACATAGTTTATAGAGGTTGAGAATCATGTCTCCACACCCTTATACATTACAATTTGCTAACTACTACTCACTCAGACATTTCAAGTTATACTTGAACTTACATACATCACATACATGACATATGTTGATCACATAGGCATTAGGCCAAATCCTTTCACTAGGGAGTTGCCCCCAATCATAATACGCGTACACCCACGACGGATAGTCATGGCAAGCAGGAATCCAAGTTCCATATTCATTCAGCCATTTCCACAAACACTTGGGCCACACATTTTAGCGTATATAGTGTATATTGGCCGTGGCGTGATTTAGGGCAAATCCTTTTGTCAAAGGGGTATCGCCAATACAACCATCATGAATCCATGACAATTAGTCATGGCAAGCACGAATGAGAATTCAATACTCATTCAGTCATTTTCACAAACACTTAGAATACACTATTACAACATACATGGTGTATGTTAGTAAAACATGTATTAGGGTTATCCTTTAGCCAAGCTAGTATTTTATCCATGTATAATATATTACTACAGCAAATAATCATGATACATACATCTCCAAAATTTATACGTATACAGTATTTCTAGAATACACAATTTCAACATACGTAGCATTTACAAGTGAACATGTATTACGGCGATTCCTTTCGCCAAACAAGTATTTTATCCATATATAGTATAATCATACATTAAATAAACATGTCAAACACTTCTCAAAAAAAAAATACGTATACGGTATTTCTACGTATATCTAGAGTATGTGAAATTCCATATTCTACAATGTTAATCGAAACAGGAAACGGAAAGCACTTTGTACATGTGCAATTGCATGCAGATCATGAATCTATCATTATCTGACATTGAAAGCGTTGAAAAACGTAACCTATACACCTAAAGTCCGCACCTTTTGTCATAGAATCGTAACGGAGTTGATAGGTTCGCTAAGCTTCCGTATACGGGAGTTTGGCAACCTAGAGAACGAAATAGGTTAGCTATTTCACAACCTACAACCACCCAAGCCCCAAATCAGATTAGGGTTAGGGTTTCTTACCTAGAAACGGGGCTGGAATCGCCGGGAAAGCGATGAGAACGAGATGGTGCAGCCCGTGTGGTGGCAGGGAACGACGGCAGGGAGATCCTCCCACTTCTCCCTCACTTCCTCTCTCTTTTCCCTCCCTCAAATCCAAATTCGTATGGCTGGAATGGGAGAGGGTTTAAGGTCCTTATATAGCCTAAAACTTCACCGAAATAGACTCCTGTTCAAGGGTTACTGCTAATATAGGATATTCGCCACTTTTCCAGCTCAAAAGAGATGTTCTGGTGGCCCTCCTTGAGCCAAACGTCAGACTTAAGCTCACCACACATGGATCTATGTGGGATTACGTTTTCGACTCGATCGGATTCCCAGATCGCACGTGGCGGACCACTTTCAGTTCAACGGTCAGTGGGCCACGATCCAAAATTCCAAGTACATGTAAATGTTCCTGAAATTTTTCTTAATCCGAGGGTGTAATTTGGTCTGATTCTGACGGTCTGGTTGCTTAATACTGATGCGCAAGTAAAGGTGCCAGATCACTATTCCAGATATTTATTTTGGAATGGGAATAGTGTTTTTCACACACCCTCGCTCCGGATCGAAATAAATGGCCGTGGGACATCGGAATCGCCTGATTTTTGAGATGATTGTCAAGCCCAGTGGGGCGGTCCTGGTTCCTTAGCTTCGTGTTAATCGGACTCCCGATGTGCGATCTAGACCTCATACGAAGTTTCGTTTCAGTCCCGAGAGCAGACGGGTAATGAGTTTGGCTCTAGACTTTAGGGTAACCTAGAGTCACATGTTTTACAAGTTTTGGGTCTTGCAGATCGTATTTAAAGCGATCCCAACGGATTTCATGGCTAATCGAGTTTGCACTTAGTTAACTTTGTTAAATTTCTAAAGGATTTAATCCTAATTGTTTTCTGGTTGAGATGGTACTTAGGCCTTTATAGTTTGTATATAAAGTGATCCAAGTTTTACTACTTAGGTAGTTTAAGTTAGTGTCTAGGGCGAAAGTGCTTTGAAAAATTGAAGGCACAAGGTAGTGAAGGGTGGGATTTGTGAAGGAAATGGGTTCAGAAGCGATTTTAGACTGTGGGGTTCAGTTCTGACGAAATAATAAGGTGTTAAGAGCAACCCATCGCCTAAGGACATCTAATCCTAAATTGGCAAAAATCCGGGATGTTACACGCATACACATCAATCATGTTCTTACATTCAATACATTTGGCAGGCATAAATCATAAATCCATATTTATTTAGTCAATTCAACAAACACTTTAAACTACATACATCAACATACATGACGTATGTTGATCACATAGGTATAAGGCCAAATCCTTTCACTAGGGAGTTGCCCCAATTATAACACGCGTGCACCCATGACGGATAGTCATGGCAAGCAGGAATCCAAGTTCCATGTTCATTCAGTCATTTCTACAAACACTTGGGCTACACGTTTTAGCATATATAGTGTATATTGGTCGTGGCGTGATTTAGGGCAAATTCTTTCGTCAAAGGGGTGTCGCCTATACAACAATCATGTATCCATGACAATCAGTCATGGCGAGCATGAATGTAAATTCTATATTCATTCGGTCATTTTCACAAACACTTAGAATACACTATTTTAACATATATAGTGTATATTAGCAAAAACATGTGTTAGGGCGAACCCTTTCGCCAAATAAGTATTTTATCCATATATAATATATTTATACAGCAAATAATCATCGCAAACACATTTCCAAAATTTATACGTATACGGTACTTTCTACAAATACCTAGAATATGCAAAATTCCATATTCTTCGTCTTTAATCGAAACGGAAAACAAACAGCACTTTGTACATGTGCAATTGCATGCAGATCATGAATCTATCGTTATCTGACATTGAAAGCATTGAAAACCATAACTTATACACCTAAAGTCCGCACCTTTTGTCGTAGAATCGGAAAGAACTCGATCGATTTGCTAGGCTTTCATATTTGACAGTTTGGTAACCTATAAAATAAAATAGGTTAGCTATTTCATAACCTACAACTATCGAAACCCCAAAACAGGTTAGGGTTAGGGTTTCTTACCTAGAAACGATGCTAGAATCACCGGAAAAATGATTAGAAGGAAGTGGTTAAGCTCGTGTAGAGGCAGGGAAGCATGGCAGGGAGATTCTCCCACTACTCTCTCACTTTCTCTCTCTTTTCTCTCTCTTTTCCTAGGGTTTTTCTCAAATTCATATGGCTGAATGAGAGAGGGTTTTAAGGTCCTTATATAGCCTAAAAAATCACCAAATTAGACTTCAGGTCAAGGTATACTTAGGTTATATCCAAAGTGGACCTGTTTCAGCTCAACGAAGCACTTCTGACGGGCCCCCTTGAGTCAAAGGTCGAACTTAAGCTCACTAACACTGGATCTAAGTACCATTAAGTTTTTGTTCCAATAGAGTTCTCAGATCATACGTGGCGGACCAATTTCATTTCAACGGTCAGCGGATCTCGATCGGAGATTCCGAGTACATGAATATGTTTGGGGAAATATCCCTGATCCGAGGGTGTAATTTGGTCTGATTCTGACGGTCTGGTTGCTTAATACTGATCCGCAAGCGACATGTGCCAGATTTATTTATTTTAAATTTAATTTAGAATTATTTTCACATTTTTCACACTCCCCGCTCCGAGCTCAAGCGAATAGTGCTGGGACACTATCTGGATTTGATTTCCGAGATGGTTGTCAAGCCCAGCAAGGCGGTCCTAATTCCTTAACTTCGTGTTAATCGGACTTCCGACGTACGGTTCAGATCTGATACGGAGTTTCGAGATGCTGTACTCTAGTTTAACACTGGCTATTTCTCGACTAATTTCTAAAGGATTTAGTCCTGAGTAATTCTGTCTGAGGTGGTACCTGGGCCTTTGTAGTTTATATATAAAGTAATCCAAGTTATAATACTTAGCTAGTTTAAGATAGTGTCTAAGGTGAAAGTACTTAGAAAATTTGAAAGAACAAGGTGGTGAAGGGTGGGATTTGTGAAGGAAATGGGTCCAAAGCGGTTTTAGACTTTGGGATTGAGTTCTGACAAGTTAATAAGGTGTTAGGATCGACTCATTACCTAAGGATGTCTAATTCCGGGTTGGCAAAAATCCGTGATGTTACATAGCATGGAAAGGAGAAATGGAGATAATAGAGGAGAGAGGAGGGAAGTAGTAGTAGCAATGATGAGTTAGGAGGAGAATGATGCGTTTTGGGGGAAGAAATACATGGGAAAGTAAAAAAAGAAATCTCATGATTATTTTAGAAAAGAAAACTCATAATTGTTAGGCTAGGCTAGGCAATCATGGTAGCTTGCATAGGAAAAGGTGCACTAGGGTTGGACCCACATGGGGAAACGTGCAACGGTCTAGGTGGGTCTCACATGCATGATCAATGGCTCATATAATGCGCGGCCCATAACTTAAGATGTACATATTGGAATTATGCATGAGACGCGGCATTGGAACCGCATCGCCGATGCGGTCCCAATGGCATATGTTTCGAGTCGATCCGGGTGGGGTTTACATGACCGGACTTAAGGATGACTGCAAACGGAATCCACAGGTCACGGGTCACCGGGATTCAACCGATATGACCACGGGACCTAAAGGAACAAAATGGATACTCAGGTAGGGTCTTACAAGGTGACTCTTCATTATGTTACAACATCAGGGCAGTTATTACTTCTACACGAACTTGCAAAAATACTAAGTACAAGAAGTGGTCGAGACATTGAAGAAAGGGTGGCACTCTAGCCAATTTCATTAATCATCAAATGCATAACACGTTAAGAAAACAATTCAAAATTCAAAGGAAGAAAAGGCATTCAGTCTTTCTACCATCTTTTCCTTCTTGGTTGACTAACGATCAATGACCGCTTGAGCCTTTAAGGCTATGCTTCGGACTTGACAGAGAGATAGGGTGTTGTCATAAACGAAGACGGTCAGCGAACTGTTTTGATTTTTTGATACCCTCAGGTACTTGTAAACTCTTTATGAAGATCTTCCAACACCTTGAATTGTTCCTTCATCATAGCAATTTTGATGCGGACACCTGGCAATTTAAAGTATATCAACGCAGGAGGCATACATTACCCATCTCAATGTGGTTAGATGACGGATACGGGTCGAGTCTCTAGAGGTTGAAGACCTTACACATGTGTTTGTGACATGTGTAAGTTGCTTCTATGAGACATTTGGACCGTTGGATCGTGAGGATGGTGTGATCCGACCGTTGGGTCATCACGGCCCACCTTCATTACGCCACCTTCACGACGCTATCATTGGGGCCCATCGGGCATCTTAAATTTACATTTAGTCTATGTACATTTGATTTATTTATGTTTTGAGACAGTTTGCGCACAATTTTGTGCGAATTTCTTTTTTTTTTTGAAACTTTTTTTAGTAGAGGTATTTTTGTAATTTCATGTAATTACAAATTTATAAGGGTTGCCTTAAACCTATAGCATGTTATGCTATGTTTATGAAAGAAAAAAAGAGAGTTTTTTGCTTCTGACGATTTGTATTCGACTTCCAGTGATTGGAAGAGGGCGTGAGGCCCAAGTAAACGATTTCTCATCATCTACTTCTTTCTCCTTCGCTCTTTTCTCAAGGTACTCTTTTCTTTAACCCTATTCTCTTCTTTTTCTCCTAGAATCTTTAGATCTAGGAGCCAAATCTTATTTCTTTTTTTATCTAAATCATTAGATCTCAAAATATTTTCATCCCCACATAAAACCCATCACCCAAATCTAAATTTGAAGAACTACCAATTCTTTTCTGAATTTTCCAGACTTTCCAATCTAGGAAATTCCTATTTTTTTGGATTAGAAAATCAACTTGGATCGTTAGACGGACCTATTGCAAGACGAAAGTTCTATCTTTCATCAGATCCAACTAAATTCATATTTTAAGATTCAATACTTCGTGTTTGTGATGGATGGCCCTAATCAATGCTATATTAACTTTATTTCTTTCTTGTGTTTATGATATATAAGGCAGGCTGATATTTTATTTATTTTTTAAGATTGCATGAATCTGCCCCTTTCAAATACCATGCTCATTTAAGGTTAGATTAGGCCGTCCTACATCAATTTTGGTATCAGAGATTAGGTTTCTTGCATTGGGTCGTCTTAGATTGAGTTATCAAGAGTCTAGATTTTTATTTTTTATTTTTTTTCTAGGGTTTCATGCATCGCATATAAAGTCTAGATCTGAAATTTTCAGATTTGCATAACCAAAAAAAAAAAAAATCTAGATCTGAATTTTTCCACATTTGCATCATTCTAAAAGTTAGGATCGTCGGTGTCCATAGTCTTGTGTCAAAACAATCTCCTAGCGTCGTGTTTTAGGAAACCGAAGTTAAGTCTTATTGTGTATGCCCACTCAGACTGGTAGAGGATTTGGTCTACACCCGATTTTCAATATGGAACAGTTGACTGAGATGATAAACACGATCAACAAACGTTTGGCCGCCATTGAGGCGCAATCTAGTGACACGAATACCCATATGGATCAGATAGAAGCGTCCCTAAGAAAAATCTCTGACATTGGAGGGGATGAACAGTCTCACGTATGGGGAGTAGTTGAGGAATGGGTAAAAAATCGTGGTAGAGGTCGTGGAGCACTAGCCGAGGGGTAGGACGTGGAGGGGTGCGAAATCTGCAGCCCGCTGTCGAGTATCAAGACCGTTATGATGTCGATGAGAGGGTCTTAAAGAGTGTTAAAATAGATGTTCCTAGTTTTGATGGGCGTCTTGACCAAAATCATTCCTTAATTGGTTAGCGGACATGGACCATTATTTCGAATGGTATGAAATGTCTGAAAACCAACAGGTGCAGTTTGCGAAAATGAAACTTGTGGGTCAAGCTAAATTATTTTGGATAAATACAGAGCATAGGATTGAGAGATCAGGAGGTGTCCAAGTAGCGCATTGGGTAAAGATAAATGAGTTATTAAAGGAAAAATATCTTCCTCCCTCTTACTGTCAAAAGCGCCTAAATCAGTGGCAAGCATTATGCCAAGGATATATGTCGGTTGCAGATTACATCACAAAATTTGAGGAGTATATGATGCGGTGTGATATTAAGGAGGATCCCTTAGTGACGCTGGCACGTTTCAAGGTGGGTCTTCTGATGAGGGTCGAATATTGCATATTAGACCCCAATTACTACCTGGATTTACGAACATGACACTGCTTAATAGTTTATTTTAATCGTGTTTGTGATGCAAGGTGAATCTAGGATCGTGGACTGGAAAGGATGCTAAAAGCATGGATTTAACACTCAGGCATCACCAAGGCATTGGACGGGACTCCATGGGACCAAGATCGAGGACTTACACACCAGAGATCAGAGAAATTCCAGCCACTCATCATAAGCAGGCCTGAAAGACGTCCAGAATGCAAGATCACTGAGTCTCCACCATCTGTTCGGCTCGAAACTTCATGCATGGCCTAAAGACCATAAATTAACCGTTCATGTCAATTTTCATCCATTGGATCCCTCTAGAAGTAGCCAAATAGACAGATTAGACCATAAATCAGCAAATTGGGGCCCACCAGAGATCTGGATATACTTCAAAGTTGGCCTCAACCCCTTAATTGAGGTGATAAAACGGATGGACGAAGCAGATCACACATAGACATCATGGTGGGACCCACTTTACGAAGTGGAGTGCACTGAAATGGTGCACTCGTTGTGCACCATAGAAAACAAATCAGTCAGTGCTTGCTGACCCGAAGAGTTTCACGCTAAAACGGAAACTGTTGTTTCCGTTTCCGCAGCATCCGCACCGACTCAGACTCCGGCCCACCATCGCTCATCATGTGGTCCATCTGGACCGTCTGTTCATCCCAGGACGTCAAACCCGACCGTACACACGGTGGTTTTTCAAACCCATGCACGAGTATGAATGGAAACAGCGCCAGTGCATTTAATGGACGGGCCACACTTAACTCGATCCAAAACCAGTCATCTTTGAACAGTTTTTCGTTGTAATTCTAATGGACGGCGTGGATTTCCCAACCGACCTCAATCATGGGCCCCACCGAGCATCTCAACGCAATACGTGCGTAAGAAACACGTCCGGACGCTATCCGCTTTTCACGGCCATTCCGCAATCATGTCCATGATCGGATCAACGATCTGGACCGTCCATTATGTCCAAAGGGGGGGGGGCGTGACCCTCTCCTAGGTGTCCGTTTTGTCGCATACAAACATTGCACGTACATGAAGTCTTAAACGCAAGACGAATAGCAGAGTAGAAAAGCGTGTGGGCCACACTGAAACCGATCCAAAATCAACCATCTCTGACTGGTTTTTCGAGCCACATCCAATGGACGGAGTGGATTTGTACATCGACTTCGATCATGGGCCCTATGAAGAACCAGCGCACGTATCTTTCGCTGTTGCTACGTAAATACGTCCGCATGAAGCTATCTCTCACTGACCTTATCCACCGCCTCCTGGTGGCTATAAAAGGTGGAGAGGCAGCAACGTAGGGGGGATCTAGCAGGTGGTGAACGTGAAGCACAGAATAAGGGAGAGAGAGTAGAGTTGTTTATTTTTATTTTTCTTTTCATTTATTTTATTTTTGTTTAAGGGATTTAGCCTAATCATGTTGCTAGGCTAAACTTCTTAGCTAGGGCTGAGATGAAGCCCCTAATTTGAATGACTCTTGTTATGCGTTGATTTCATCTGAATTGATTGATTTATTTCTTTCTTTAGTATGCTTAAATGAAAACTCCATACTTCTCCATTCTATGAGCTTAATCAAAGTCTAGATGTGGATGTTGTTTGGAATCTTATTGTATGTGCTTGTATCTGACCATGAACAGGTTTTCGTATAGAGAAAGAGATAGGAATTTACATCTATTCATGCCTGACCATGGATGGAAAGATGTGATCCTTATGCTTTAAGGGATTATACATTCTGTATGCCCGACCAAGGACATAAAGTGTGCTTTATTTATTAAATTTATATCAATCTGAATTAGGGTGAATTAACAAGTAAAAGAAGAGTTAGGATAATTAGTGGTTGATTCAAAAGTCCTAGTGTTCTCCTTGAGTGAATTTTCCTCCTTGTTCTCAGCTATTTTTCATAGATTTTTGTTATTTTACTTAATAATTAGCTACACTATTGGTTGGATTAGTTAAGAAGAATCATAAATTTCGAATTGTAATAACCAGTCCTTGTGGGAACGATCTCGTAATACGTACCGCATCTACACTTGATTCGTATACTTGCGAGTTTAAAATCATTTAAATCAGGTTGGTTTAAATAAAACATCAAGTTTTTGGCGCCGTTGTCAGGGACTATTTTGGTCCAATTGGATTTAAGATTCTCTCTTATCATAATTCATAGCCCTAGAATTTTTCTGCATCATTTCATAAATTTTAGGAAACTTAATTTATTTTTGTCTTTATTTTCTACACGAATTGAGAAAAGAAACTGAAAAAGAAAAAATTATCTTCAAAGTAAAGGAGGAGCTCCCAAATTCTTCGGAAATCAATCATTGCCTTTTCCGGGTTCTTTCTTCCTATTCTTGTTTTCATAGTTTCATCTTGTTTTTAGGAATTCATTATTTTTAACTCTAGTTTTATTTCTCTTAGGTTGCATCTTAGTTTAGTTTAGCTTTCTTTCCTACATTACAATAACTTAGTTTATGCTAGGACATAGATCTCTTAACATAGAACTAGCACCTTTTGATCCTGAAATAGAAAGAACATTTCGTAGAAGATTTAGAAACATTCTATTTGAAATGGTAGATGAGAATGGCATTAAAGCTCTTAGAGATTATTCAACTCCTGTCCAATTTAATGCACCTTCATGCATAGTGTTGCCAGCCACCACGACAGCACACTTTGAACTTAAACCTGGAGTCATACAATTGTTGCCCTCCTTCTATGGTTTAGATAAGGAAGATCCATATCATCATGTGAAAGAATTCCTAGACATTTACTCTACCTTTAGGTTCCAAAACTTTTCAGATGATTCGATCCGTTTGTGCCTTTTTCCTTTTTTCTTTGAAGGATAAGGCAAAAGCATGGTTGAATTCTCTAGGAGTTGGGTCTATCACTACATGGGAACAACTGTCTAAGAAGTTCTTAAACAAGTTCTTCCCTGTTCACAAAACTAATGCTCTCCATAGAGAAATTACTAATTTCACACAAAAAGAGGGTGAGCACTTTCATGAATGTTGGGAAAGATGAAAGGACTTGCTTCTTAAGTATCCACACCATGGTTTTGAGAAGTGGCAACAGGTTCAATACTTCTATAACGGTTTGACACCCCAAAACCGTCGCATGGTTGATGCCACCAGTGGAGGGTCATTCATGACCAAAAGTGATATCGAAGCTTAGAATTTCTTTGAAACCTTGTGTGAAAACTTCCAGTAATGGGACAATTCAAATAGAGGTGAAAGAAGTCCCCAACCACAGAAGAAATGTGGTATATATAAGATAGGAGTCACGCCAGATCTTTATGCCAAAATTGATAACCTGACACAGAAAGTTTATGCTTTGATGTTAAATAATGGACCTCCAAAAATAACTCAAATCGAGTCATGTGTCATATGTTCCAGTCCCTCCCATCCTACGCAGTCTTGTCCATCTGGTACAGCATTTCCAGAATTTCTCTCTGAACAAGTGCATGCTATGAATACTTTCGGAGAACTAAAAATGATCTGTACTCAGACACCTACAACCCAGGGTAGGCTAGACATCCAAATTTTTCTTGGGCAAAAGGACCACACCAAGGAGGACCATCTGGAAATCCTCTAATGCAACCTTACCCCCAAGTGGGCAGTCAACAACTTCAACAGTTTCCGTAATATCAACAACTTCCTTCACAATCAAGGAAACCATCTCTTGAAGATACACTCAATCTTTTTATGTAAAGTTCTCTTCAATTTCAAAAAGACACCCAACAAACTTTACTAGCTAACCAGCAAAGCTTACATGCAAATGCGCAATCTATTGTCAAGCTGGAAGTACAGTTGGGTCAACTTGCTGCCACATTGAGTGAGAGAGAGAGAAGGGCAAGTTCCCTAACCAACCTGTGGCAAATCCAAAATGACAGTATGAGATTGGCTCTAACTCAAACCAAGAACAATATTATGAGCAAGCCAAATCAATCATTACCCTTAGGTCAGGCAAACAGATCAAGAACAAAGTAGAGATGCCTAGGGAAGAATCAAATTCCAAATCGGAAGACCAAAATGAAACGGAGAGACATACTAGTGCATCCAAAGTCCAAAAGCACTCTGACTCTCCAGGAACCACTCATGTGTCATCTTATGTGCCTAAAGCACCTTTTCCTCAACTTTTGGCACCAGTTAAGAAAGGAAACAACTTTAATGAAATATTGGACATGTTTAAGAAAGTGCAAATCAACATTCCGTTGGTTGATGCTATCAAGCAGGTCCCTGCTTACGCTAAGTTTCTTAAAGAATTATACATTCAGAAGCGTAAGCTAAATGTTCACAAGAAGGTCTTCCTTGCGGAGCAACTCAGCTCCATGATTCAACACAACACCCCTCCTAATTAATTTAGGGATCCAAGAGCTCCTACCATTTCTTGCGTCATAGGAGATTATAAGATTGAGAAGGCATTGCTTGATTTAGGGGCGAGCGTTAATTTGTTACCATATTCTGTATATGAGCAGCTAGGACTTGGTGAGCTGAAATCAACTAAAATAACACTACAACTAGCTAATAGATCTGTCAAGGTGCCCCGTGGTGTTATTGAGGATGTGGTAATCCAGGTTGATAAGTTTTATTTTTCAGTAGATTTCATCGTTCTAGATACTCAGCCCGTCCAGAATCCTACTAGTCAAATCCCGATTATTCTGGGACACCCATTCTTAGCCACATCCAATGCTATCATAAATTGCAGGAATGGAATTATGAAGTTGTCTTTTGGTAACATGAAGATTAAACTCAATGTTTTCAATGCTGGACAACAACTGGCAGATTCAGATGATATATTTGAAGTGGACATGATTGAGAGTCTAGTGCATGAATCTTTCCTTAAATCTTTCGAAGATGCACTTGAGACTTGTCTAGCACAGTTTGGCATAGATTTTGACATTGAAAGTTCCATCCAAGAAGTCAATGTATTGCTCGACTCTAATCCTATAATGGATACTACAAAATGGAAAGCTAAAGTGGAACTTCTTCCACCCTCTGAGTCTAAACTGGTTCCGTCTATTGAGAAATCATCTGAACTTGACCTTAAACAATTACCTGAAACTCTCAAGTATGCATTCTTAGGTCCTTCTGAGACCGTTCCTGTCATCATAGCTTCTAATCTTGATAAGGAACAAGAGGGTAAGTTGCTTAATGTTCTTAGAGAATATAAGGCAGCTATTGGGTGGACAATAGCGGACATAAACGGAATAAGCCCCATTGTGTGTATGCATCGTATTCATCTTGAAGAAGCTGCAAAAAAGTTACGTGAAATGCAAAGGAGGCTTAACCCTAACATGAAAGAAGTCGTTCAGGCAGAGGTGCTTAAATTGTTAGACGTTGGTATCATTTACCCCATTTCAGATAGCACATGGGTCAGCCCAGTTCAAGTTATTCCCAAAAAGTCTGAGATTGGTTAATCAAGATGTTGAGGAAATTTATTTGGAGGACCTAGGTTATTAAGATTGATTCATGGTCCATGGTTGCCTTCATTGCTTGTTTGGCTGAAGACGTTAAACTTAGCACTCCTGGGAGGCAACCCAGCCTTTCATTTCATGTATTTTTCTTAGTTAGTTAGTCCAATGTTTGTGGGTAACATTGCTGCAAACCCTCACGAGACTACAACTCATCCACTAGGGGCAACCTAGGGGTTTAAAGGCTTGTTGCATACGCTAAATGCAATCGAGAGCACCTGCGAAAGTGGTGTAGGTAGGATTTTATTTTTGTTATTTTTGTTTTACTTTTGTTGGTTTCTCTCTTGTGCTAACCCACTCTTACGCTGATATCTTTGGAAAGCCTCTTGATTCTTTCGTCTAGGTACTATCTTTCCATCACTCCTTTTTTACTTTCATTATCCCATGTGCATTGCCCGCTTATTTCTTTTACATTGAGGACAATGTCGATTTTAAGTTGGGGGTGTGAGATTAGGTTACCTAATCAGTGTTTTCCTGGTCTTGAGCAAAAATTGTGAAAATTTTTAACAATTAAAAAAAAGAAAGATTTTCTGAAATTTCTTGTGAATTCAAAATGATTGTGAAGGATAGTCGTGATTTTAGAATTACAAGATACAGAATGTTGGTAATTTATGACTCTTGGATTCAGCCATCTGTTAGATTTCATAGTTAAGTTTGAATTGTTAACCCATGATTAGAAGTTTTAAACATTGATTGAGTCATGATTTCACAGGACACATCGCGCTTACACATTAAGGTTTCAGTTCGATATGGAATTGTAACTTGGTGATCATTAAGCATGGAAGGAACCAACCTGGGGAATTTGTCCATCATGTTCAATAAGAAGAATGAAAGAAAAAGGAAATACCCAGCTACGAAAGGGTTGGGCGATCGAAATTCACCATAGGTTTTCTCCCTATAGGTGTAGATTCAAGTCCCCATGGTTGACATTTGGAAAGAGTTAGGCGGCTAATTTTCACCATAGGTTTACTCCCTATAGGTGAGGATTTAATTCCCCTCCTTGGTGTTACTGTTCATGGAAAAATCAAAGGCTGGTAGAATGAAAAGTTAATTTGTAAGGCAAGTGTTGGTTTAGGTTTTGGTTGTCATAAATTCCTTTGTTGGTTACCAATGATATCATGAAACTGACAATTGGATCTCTTAATAGTGAGAAGCCGAGATTACATTATACATTCATGGAACTCGATGTTTAGAATTGTTCTAATTAATGGATTCATATTTTGAACTTGCTTATGAAGTTTACCGTCGATCTTGATTCTAGGAGAAAATACTGCTCACCATTCATGAATCTTAGAATTCTAGTATCTGGATCGTTTTTCACAAGTCACTCGGGTTTACAGGAATCGTCTTGTATTTCTGAAATTATTTTTCGCATACTTTGCTCGGGACTAGCAAAATGTTAGTTGGGGGTTGTGATGAGGGTCGAATATTGCATATTAGACACCAATTACTTCCTGAATTTACGAACATGACACTGCTTAACGGTTCATTTTAATCGTGTTTGTGATGCAAGTTGAATCTAGGATCGTAGACTGGAAAGGACGCTAAAAGCATGGATTTAACACTCAGGCATCACCAAGGGATTGGACGGGACTCCATGGGACCAAGATCGAGGACTTACACACCGGAGATCAGAGAAATTTCAGCCACTCATCTTAAGCAGGCCTGAAAGATGTCCAGAATGCAAGATCACTGGGTCCCCACCATCCGTTCGGCTCGAAACTTCATGCATGGCCTAAGGACCATAAATTAACCGTTCATGTCAATTTTTATCCATTGGATCCCTCTAGAAGTGGCCAAACAGACAGATTAAACCATACATCAGCAAATTGGGGCCCACCTGAGATCTGGATATACTTCAAAGTTGGCCTCAACCCCTTGATTGAGGTGATAAACCAGATGGACGGAGCAGATCACACATAGACATCATGGTGGGACCCACTTTTTGAAGTGGAGTGCACTGAAATGGTGCACTCGCTGTGCACCATAGAAACTAAATCGGTCAGTGCTTGCTGACCCGACGAGTTTCATGTGAAAACGGAAACTGCTGTTTTTGTTTCCGCAGCATTCGCACCGACTCAGACTCTGGCCCACCATCGCTCATCATGTGGTCCATCTGGACCATCCGTTCATCCCAGGACGTTAAACCGACCATACACACGGTGGTTTTTTCAAACCCATGCACGAGTATGAATGGAAACAACGCCAGTGCATTTAATGGACGGGCCACACTTAACTCAATCAAAAACCAATCATCTTTGAACGGTTTTTCGTTGTAATTCTAATGGACGGCGTGGATTTCCCAACCGACCTCAATCATGGGCCCCACCGAGCATCTTAGCGCAATACGTGCGTAAGAAACACGTCCAGACGCTATCCACTTTTCACGGTCATTCCGCGATCATGTCCGTGATCGGATCAACGATCTAGACCGTCCATTATGTCCAAAAGGGGGGGCATGACCCTCTCCTAGGTGTCCGTTTTGTCCCATGCAAACATTGCACGTACATGAAGTCTCAAACACAAGACGGACAGCAGAGTAGAAAACCTTGTGGGCCACACCGAAACTGATCCAAAATCAACCATCTCTGACTGGTTTTTCGAGCCACATCCAATGGACAGAGTGGATTTGTACATCGACTTCGATCATGGGCCCCATGAAGAACCAGCGCATGTATCTTTCGTTGTTGCTACGTAAATACGTCCGCACGAAGCTATCTCTCACCGACCTTATCCACCGCCTCCTGGTGGCTATAAAAGGTGGAGAGGCAGCAACATAGGGGGGATCCAGCAGGTGGTGAACGTGAAGCACAGAATAAGGGAGAGAGAGTAGAGTTGTTTATTTTTGTTTTTCTTTTTAGTTTTCTTTTTGTTTATTTTATTTTTGTTTAAGGGCTTTAGCCTAATCATGTTGCTAGGCTAAACTTCTTAGCTAGGGCTGAGATGAAACCCCTAATTTGAATGACTCTTGTTATGCGTTGATTTCATCTGAATTGATTGATTTATTTCTTTCTCTAGTGTGCTTAAATAAAAACTCTACTCTTGTTATGCGGATGGGTGACTCCTTTATCTCTGCGGTCGTCGGTGCTGCTGGGAGCTACTGGAGGGGGCCTGCCTCTTCTGACCCCTCCTCTGATCTCGATCGCTCTGTCCGCTGGCTCATTCGGCCTCATCGATCTGAGCCCTCCGCACTACCGCCTGAAGGTCGGGAGCTCATGTCCAATAACACGGCCTCGAAGACCGTAACGTAAGCCGTTCTCGAAACGGCGGGCCTTTCGCCCCTCATCATCAACCATGTATGGCGCAAACCTCGATAGCACCACAAATTGGGCCGCGTACTGCGCCACAGTCATGTCCCCCTGCACCAGAGTCTCGAACTCCAGTACTCTCTAACGTCGAATGTGGTCGGGGAAGTACTACTCCTCGAATCGGTCAATAAAGTCCTCCCATATCCAGATGTAATCAGGTCCTGCGACACGGGTAACAGAGGTCCACCAATGCTCGCCTCACCCTGGAAGAGAAATATCGCTAACTGAACTCGATGCTGGGTCGTGCATGACATAGTATTGAAGATCTTCTCCACATCGGAGCGCCATCTCTCTGCTGCTGTCGGATCTGGCTCGCCCTGGAAACGCAGAGGATCAAGTCGTCTAAACTCACGTAGAAGAGCACTCGCACGCTCCTGCTCTGCCTGCTCTGGCGAAACAACTGGGCGCCTGCCCTGCCCCTGAAGCGCAGCAGTCACAGCCTACAATTTCTGCTGTAACTGAGAGGCACTAACAGGCACGGTCGGATCCTCACCGGCATCAGGTGGAGGAACGTCATCCTCAGGAAAGGGAGCAGGGATCTCTGGCGGTGGAACGGGAGGCACAGGTGGTAAAGCCGGAGCCTCAGGTGGTGGAGCAGGGGTCTCCGATGGTGGAGCGGGAGTCGATCGTCTCCTGCGCGGCATGTCCTATAGGAGGGATAAGGACGCTGATCAACCTCGAGAATCGTACGTTAGGGAAGTCAATCGGAAGGTTTCGCACTCGGAACCTAATCGCCTTAAACTCATACTAAACATTGTAAGTGTTATATTTTATATCCCTGTTTGTTGTCAAATTTGTGGTGCCAAAATCACTGTTATATATCTTGCATAAGTGAAGCTCTCTCAAATATCAATATTCATGTACAAGCTAAGTTCACAACAAGCTAAGCTCACAAGTACAAAGATCAAACTTGAATGCAAGAACTACTCGCAAGACATGACTCAAGCTGCAAGACTTCAAGAAGAGTACAAGGATGTTCATAAAGAACTCAAGACTCTTTCATAATTGAGCTACATCAAAACTTCAAGGCTCATACTTCAAGGTCACTAGTTCCTAATGTTTCAATGTCCTTGCTTCATGGTTGAGGTTTGATTGACCTTAGGTTGACCTTAGAAGTAGGTCACTTTGGATACATAAATCGAATGTTTATTTTACATAAGTTTGGTCAGTTCTTCGACTAGTCCTAGGCCTTCTTCGACTAGTCCTAGAGTTGCTTCGACCAGTCTAAGAAATTCCTCGATCAGTCGTAAGTTTATTACAAAATTCGGATAAATTCTGTTAGGCTTCAACTAGTCCAGGGATTTCTTCGACCAGTCGTAGGAACAGTGTCGACTGCTTCGTCGACCGGTCGTAGTTCTTCGACACAAAGTCCAGCGATAAATTCACAAGGTCTTCGACCAGTCGAAGGAGACCTTCGACCAGTCGAAGGTGACCTACGACCAGTCAAAGGAGGCCTTCGACCAGTTGTAGAACGGTCAAAGCTTATCGCGCCCGATTTTTTTTCAAATTTGTTATTTCTTCGACTAGTTGAAGGGTTCCTTAGACCAGTCGAAGATGCGATCTGCTCACCTATAAATAGAGCACGAATCTCAGAAGAAATGATCGAATTAATTAATCCATTCAAGCCAATCTTCGTCGAACTTCTGAGAGATATTTCTGTGCTCCATCTAAGCTAAGTGTGCTTATTTAATATTCTCTTTCCTTAGCTTTATTTAATTGATTTTGTTTCTGCTATTTCAATCTAATTTGAAAAGGGGAATTGTTATTCCCTTTCTTTGGAATCAAAATCAATTAAGGCAAGCCCTACTTGGTTTAATTTAAAATCTATTAGAATTAGAACCATAGTAATTGAGTACTGGACATTGAACTTAGACATTCAATCATCTACTCTGATTTGGTTCTACTGGGCTGCTACATCGAAGGAGATAATCAGGTATTTTACGTTTAATTGTAAATTCCTTTCTGTTTTGGTTTCTTTCAAGATTTGCCAGAAAAATCTTGTTGTATTGGTTATCTGAGGAGAGCCAGGAAAACTCAGAAGTGGGGTTTTTTTATTGTGTAAGCCCACAGACAAAGACACAATTGTAAAGGTTTTTGGTGAACCTGGGAAAACCTATTTTGTTAGTGAACGCTAATATCCCCTATGTGAGGATATTAGGAGTAGAGTAGCATTTTGTGTGGCTGTTGTTTAACAGTTGGTGAACACGCAGGCGAACCACTATAATCCCTAGTGTTGTGGTTGATTGATTTACATTTCTAATCTTTAATATTCTTTTGTGGGATGTATGTATGGTGGTGAATGTTGTAATCATTTAATTCAAGCTTTGTGAGAATTTTGTAATAGTTTAGAATTTATTTTCTGCTATTCATTTATTAGCTTGATATTCAATTTCTTTTTAAAGTTGTTCCAGCAAGGTTGCCCTGCCATTTTTATGGTGTATGGCTGTCCCTAGAACAATACATTTGTAATTACATTCAATTTGTATATATTTCTTTATTCCTCTTTGGTTTGAGATTTGATACAAAGATCTTTCTAGAAATAAGGTTGTCCTACCATAAACTTTGGTTTTTGGTGAAAGGTTGTCCTTAGAACAACATTTGTATCAACCTCTCAAGATCTAAATTTTGAGGTTGTTTCACTTACCTGCATTGTAATTTAATTCGGCTATCATATTTCTTTTAATTCCGCTGTTATAAGTCTTATTTGGCATTGTCCTATTCACCCCCCCTCTAGGACATATAGCTAGGCCTTTTCAAACATGTGATGTTGTTCTCGGTTATTCCCAAGTTATGCTCTGATACCAACTTCTGTCAAGCCCCAAACTCGGAAACCGGGCTCACAAAATTCCCGATCGCCGAATCCGGCGCCGACAGCCTCCATAGAACCCCATTCTCGGCTCCCAGCGCCCATACGCCAGGTTCCGATCCTGGGATGCTACAAGGAGAATTTCTAATGATCAATTTAATTCGTAATGAGCATAACCACAAGCATAACCCACGAACAATAACCATAAGAACACCATCACAAAATCCACTATGATCAAAAACTTTGAGTACAAGGTGTATAAGAGAAAATACAAGATAGTGCAAATATCAAAAACTCTAGAAGCTCAGCTGTACACTCCAACTGCGGCTAGACTACGGCTGCATCGTGGCGTCACCTGCACGCATCAATCGTGCCTAAGCTTATGAAAAGCTTAGAGGGTGGTGTAAGTGTGTGCGCAATATGAGCGTGCTCAGAATGTAGGGTCAGAGTAATGCGGAATCGTGCTGATGAGTACATGAATGCAGTCAGCTGTACTAAGGCTATGCGGTACAGAATAAAAATGATATCGGCCATATCAAAGCCATGAGATGCATAATGCAGCTCAAGCATGCCAATCCTCATGTCAATACAGTTATCATTCTGGATAATCACCGGGGTCTAGTACACTCTACGCCAGCTTGCCGTCCCTATCCGGACGCACAACTGGAAGAGCGAAAGAGACCTCACTATCCGCCTGCCAATATCGGGCCCGGCTCGTCGATAGCGGACCGATTCCTCAAGCTGGTCAAACTCAACCTAGAAATTGCCCCCTCACTCAGGCGGGTAAGGTCACACCCCTTTCCAACCGACCACGACACAGTGGGAGACGTAGCCTCCTAGTATTCGGCCCTCATGCGCTCGTACATCCACTCGGTCTCGACGTTGGAGTCATCCTCTGGTACCATCGGGTTTAGGGATTTTCACCCAGGGACATCTATGGCGCCTGTATGCTAGAACCAAACATTTCCGGTATCCAATCTAGCCACCCACGATGTGTCTGTGGAGGCTATGGCCCTGGTATCGCTAGGGCATACAGTAACTACAATCACACAATGCAAGTGCATGAGTCACACTACCAGTCATGCAACAGTCCTGCGTAAACCATGCGCTCATACAGGGCAACTCCGCCTATCAGGGAGCCCGTAACAGTTTGCCCGAAGGCATATGCTATGATCAATCACCCCTCATCTCAAGCATGCATGTGATGCGTATGGGTATGAATCATGGAGCTATACTAAACATGTTATAAAGTGGTGAACTATCAACAAGTATGGGCTTACTGATGGGTCCTAGGGAGAGTTATAATGCGGATATTTAACCAACACTATACTTGCAATGTGGACGTCAAACCAACATTGCTCCCAAGGCATGGCCCACCATAAAACATCATTACACAGACCATGGAGGAATCACACATTGCAATGAACCCTAAGGACATCCCATTGGGCCTTAAATACATCAAATGGGCCACATCGCATGGGCCTTACATTCATCAAGTGGGCCACATCAATGGGCCTTATGTACATTGCAATGGGCCATAACCCATGGGCCTTTGAAAACATCACAATGGGCCTTGTGTACATCAAGGTGGGCCTCAGTAACGGCCACAAATACACATCAAAGTGGGCCTCAATAACGGCCACAAATACACATCAAGGTGGGCCTCAATAACGGCAACAAATACATCGAATGAGCCCCATAACATGGCCTTACATAAGTGGTGATAATGACTTCCACCATTGAAATCCCAAGGCCCACGATAGTATTTATTTCCCATCCAATCTGATCATAAGGTCACAATGACCTGAATAAAAAGAAAACAAATTTCATGTTGATCCAGATGCTATATAATACCAAGAGGATTTCAATGTTAGACGTTCAATGCTCCACTATTTTTAACAGTGGCCACCTGATAAGTAGATTTGTCTCGTTTCGCCTTAAGCCATGAAAGGAGCTTATCAAAAGGATGGACGGATGGATTAACCGTGTACAACAGGTGGGGTCCACGTTCACCAAATGGATGAACAGTTGGATATCATATACATGCCATGGAGGGCCCACCGTCCAACCATATGGACGGAGGGATACAAAACATACATCACAGTGGGTCCAAACCACTGGTGACGTCATCAGCAGTGGGACCACACCCCTGCTAGCGCCAATACACCAGCCAAGCGCTGGTGTGCGGTACCCAGCAAAACGGCTGGATGGGTGAGTCCCACTTGTATGAGGGCTCAGACCAAGTTTTAGGCGCGTGAAAAACTCAGGTGGGGTCCACCGTCCACGACAGTGGACGGTGTGAAAAGGCCAAGCTATATGTCCTAGAGGGGGGGTGAATAGGACTGCCAAATTTAAAATACAATCAGCGGAAATAAAGTAAACCAATAGTCTTGCAATTATGAATCAATTCACAATGCTAAATTTAAATCACCTTGATAAATAAGTATTGAGAGATTGATACAAATTCAGTTCTAAGGACAACCTTACACCATAATAAACAAGGGCTTATGGTAGGACAACCTTATTTCTAGAACATCTTTTGGATCAAGGACTCAATTTTAATATAAGTAAATGAAATAGCAAGGAATTGAAATTAATGCAGAAGTATAGATCTAAATTATTACAACAATCCCCACACTTGCTTGAAATGTAAATAGTTACAACATTCACATCCACTTGTACATTCCACACAATCGAATGATAAAAGATATGAAAATTAAGCAAGCATTCAATCCATAAGACAAAGAGTTATAGTGGTTCGCCTGTGTGTACACCAACTGTTTTCCAACAGCCACACAGAAAGCTACTCCACTCCTAATATCCTCACACAGGGGATATTAGCGTTCACTATGAAATAGGTTTTCACAGGTTCACCAAAAACCTTTACAATTGTGTCTTTTTCACTTGGGCTTACACAATTCAAAAACCCCTCTTTTCTGAGTTTTCTGGCACTCCTCAGATAACCAATACAATGAGATTTTTTTTCTGGTTCAACCTCAAACAAAACCAATACAATGAGATTTTTTTCTGGTTCAACCTCAAACAAAACCAATACAATGAGATTTTTTTGGCTTAACCTCAAACAAAACCAATACAATGAGATTTTTCTGGCTTAACCTCAAACAAAACCAAAAGTAAATAAATTTTACAGAATTGTAAAATACCTGGATTTCTCCTTTTCGTAGCAGCCCGGTAGAACCAATCGGAGTAGATGATTGAATGTCAAAGTTCAATTTCCAATACTCACATTCATAAGGTTCTAAATTCTAATTGATTTTAGATTTTACTTGTTGGGCGTAGCTATATTTGATTTTGATTCCAAGAAGAAGGAATAAGATAATTCCTCTTTTCAAATAAGAGATTGGAATATAGAAACAAAATCAAATTAAATAAGCTAGCAAAAAGGAATATTAAATAAGCACAATGTAGCTTAAAATAAACACAGACTTATCTCAGAGTGATCACTTGAAAATTCTTGAATTGAATCGAGTTGAAGTGTGAAAACTCTGAATTTCGTGTTCAATTTATAGAAGCAAAAATCGCTCCTACGACTGGTCTTAGAAACCTACGACCGGTCGTAGCTCTAACAGATTTTTGAAAAATTAAGCGCGATCTTTGAAAGTCGTTCCACGACTGGTCGTGGGTCACCTACGACTGGTCGTGGATATCTACGACTGGTCGTAAGACCAGAGATTTCGTTGCTGGACTTTGAGTCGTAGCTCTACGACTGGTCGTGGACGAGTCGAAGCCACACCTACGACCGGTCGAAGGACCTCCAGGACTGGTCGTGGGCGTACCAAAAAATTCTGAAAATTCTTCAATAACTTAGGACTGGTCGTGGAATTTCTTGGACTAGTCGAACCAATGCTAGGACTGGTCGAACAAGAGCTAGGACTGGTCTTAGAATAGACCAAACTTATGTAAAATGAATATTTGATTTATGTATCCAAAGTGACCTACTTAAAGGGTCAACCTAAGGTCATTCAAACCTGAACCATGTCGTATGGACATTGAACTTCAACCATTCAACGAATGTAGATTTTTTGAACCATATAAGGCTTGAGATCTTGATCTTGTTGTAGCTTTAAACTTGAGATCTTCATCAACATAAAACTACTTCATGTGTTGCTTCTTAAGACTTGAACTTCAACATTGTAGCTTTTTGAGACTTCAACATTGTAGCTTCTTGAGACTTCAACATGTAGCTTCTTGAAACTTCAACTTGTAGCTTCTTGAAGTGTTTATGCAGTGTCTTGAATTCATATAAATCATCATACAAGCACAGGACACAGATAGATGTTTTGACACATCAAAATTTGACAACCAAAGGAGCATGAGACCATAGCACTTACACGGTGTACGTGAAACACATACATAGCAGAGGGCTCCACCGTCCGCTGGACGGTGGTAATATAACACATACATTAATGTGGGCTCCACGTGGGGCCCACCGATAATGCTTATAAGCCATCCAAACCGTTCATGAGGTCACACAGACCTGGATGAAGGGGAAAAACAAATTTCGTACAAATCCGAAACTTCTGTGGACCCGAAAAAGGATTTCAACGGTAGAGTTCAATCACCGCTGTTTCTTGTGGTGTGGGCCACCTGAGCGTTGGATTGGCCTGATTTTTGGAGGGTGCCCACGTCAGGCAGTGGTCCACCAAATGGACGGTGTGGATATAATAAATACATCTTTGTGGGGCCCACGGCTGAGGGTCGTGGGACGTTGGCGTCTGCCCGCCCGTCTCTGACACAGCAGCAGCAGCTGCTGTGTGATTTTTTTTTATTTTCCTTTGAAAACAGGTTTTTCCGTGGTTATTCTGGTGTAGGGCCCATATATGATGAATCAGACCCACCCAATGGATTCCATAACTCATACTCCATCCATCAAGCCCAATATTGGATATTTTTCAATGTACAGAAATATCAGGGAAGTTTTTAACGGTGAAAATTACTCTTTCCAAAGGTATGGTCCGCCTGAGAGTCAGATTGACCTCATTTTTCGGCTCAACGCCTAAAATGAGGTAGGAAAGGGGATGGACGGCTTGGATTGAATACAATCATCAGGGTGGGGCCTAAATAAGTGGTCATTCTTCAAAGCTTGAGAATCAAGCCAAAATTTGTGTTTTCCTTTCCACGTCCAGCGTCCCTGGACGCTGGACGGTTGGACTCAACACATGCATTTGAGGTGGGTCCGGTTTAGGTGGGCCACCACATGGAGGATGGTGTGGGTGAAATACATATAAGGTGGTCCCCACACATAGGTGGCTCGGATAAACTACTTACTTCATGGTGGGGTCCATTCAAGTGGGCCACACAATCCTATCGTCTCAAGAAAAAGGAAAAATGAAAAAGAGAGAGAGAGAGAGAAGGTGGGACACACGTGTGATGGAGGGACCCCGACACTATGGGCCCTCCCTTGCATCCAATCAAACATAAAAAAATTATCAAAGTGGGCCATCGGCCACATCTTAGGGTCCAAAGTGAGATCCACACCATTGATCGGTAGGCCCCACTTGGCCCATCATGAAAACATAGAAAACTACCCTATCAAAGCACCCACCGGTTGATCTCTTCGGTCCGTTGGAACGCCACCCTCCTTGTGCTCCTCTTTGATGGTGGAGATGGGAAATGGATGGCTAGGATGATGGGTTTGGAATGGGAAAGGTGAGCCACAAAAATCATTTTTCTCTCATGGAAACCATGGACGTGTGAGCTCTTGCTTGGCTTGGGAATGTGGAGAAATGAGAAGGAGAGAGAGGGTTGTAAGGGAGAGAGAGTGATGTGAGGTGAGTGATGTGAGGTGATGGATGTGGTACTTGACTAGGTATGGGTGTGTAAGAGAGACGGTAAGAAAGAGTTGACTTTGGAGAGAGAAAGCATGGGTTGCTTGTACTTGACATTGAAGTGATTGATTGATGGATGTGATTGATTGATTGATGGGATTGATTTGACATTGTGTAGAGATTCTCTTGGGATCGAGAAAGCGCGGCGTTTCTTTGAAATAAACGCCAACTCACATCTTCTAATCAGGGTATCGGATCGATGCGTGAGTCGCGGCGTTGGAACCGCAACGACGGTGCGGTCGTAATGATACAGGTCTCGGATTAAACCGATTCGAATCTAAAGGATACGACTTACAGTCGTGCGCAACGTCGATTATTAGTCGCGGATTGCCGGACTTCGACGGAAATGATCGCAGGATTCATCGGAACAGTACGAACTAGGATACGGGTCTTACAGACAGCCTTCAAGACGAAGGATGGGTTGTACGAGTGGTTGGTCATGCCCTTTGGCTTGACTAATGCACCCAATACTTTTATGTGTGTGATGACCTAGGTTTTGAGACCCTTTATAGGAAAGTTCTTAGTGGTTTATTTTGATGACATACTCATATATTGTACCACTAAAGAACTGCATCTCGACCACTTGAGGCAGGTCTGTAGTGTCCTGAGGACGGAGAGTTTATGTGCGAACCTTAAGAAATGTTCATTCCTATCTGATAGGGTTGTCTTCTTAGGGCTCATCGTATCGTCTGTAGGGATGCGAGCAGATCCAGAAAAAGTCAAGGCCATAGTTGACTGGCCTGAACCGCAGAACATACATGATGTGAGAAGCTTTCATGGCTTAGCTACATTTTATCGTCAGTTCATTCGAGGGTTTAACACTATTGTGGCTCCAATTACTGATGGCATTAAAAAGGGAGAGTTGGTCTAAGGCCGCAGCTAAGGCATTCAAAGATATTAAGGGCAAGATGATAGAGGCTCCCGTCATGCGGCTTTCAGATTTTTCTAAAGTCTTTGAAGTAGCGTGTGATGCTTCAAGCGTAGGTATAAGAGGAGTACTAAACCAAGAGGGTCATCCAGTTGCCTATTTCAGTGAGAAACTGAATGAGGCAAAACAAAAGTATTCCACCTATGACAAAGAATTTTATGCGATAGTGCAATCGCTACGTCATTGGCGTCATTATCTTCTACCGCAAGAATTTATCTTGTTTTCTGATCACGAGGCTTTGAGGTATTTGAATTCCCAAAAGAAGTTTAACCCAAGGCATGCCAAGTGGGCAACGTTTCTTCAAGAATATTTATTTGTCCAGAAACATAAAGTCGGGATCGAGAACAAACCAGCCGATGCCCTTAGTAGGAGAGTAACATTGCTCAACTCCTTGAGTGTAGAAGTTGTTGGGTTTAAGCAATTGAAAGACGAGTATCCCATGTGTCCAGATTTTGGGGAAACATATATGTCACTCTTAGGTGCCCAGCATAGTTCGGGTGAGTTCGTGTTGAAAGATGGTTTCCTTTTCGAAGAAGACCGACTTTGTATTCCCCGCACTTCCCTTCGGGATTTCCTTGTTTGGGAGCTTCATGCTGGAGGTATTACTGGCCATTTTGGTCGAGATAAGACCATCGCCCTAGTGAAGGATCGATTTTATTGGCTAAGTCTCAAGCGAGACGTATCCAAAATTTTAGGGCAATGTCGAACATGTCAACTGGCAAAACAGAAGAAGCAGAATACTGGATTGTACACGCCATTGCCAGTGCCACATGTACTATTGCAAGACATTAGTATGGATTTCGTGCTTAGACTTCCCAAGACATTTAAAAAGCACGATTTAATTTTTGTGGTCCTGGACCGTTTCTCAAAAATGGCTCACTTTCTCCCTTACTCTAAAACCTCAGATGCGTCCAACATAGCCAAGATTTTCTTTGAGGGGGTAGTTCGATTACATGGTTTGCCTAAGATCATAGTATCTGACAGGGATGTCCGGTTTACTAGTTATTTTTGTAAGACATTATGGCATATGATGGGTACGAGACTCCAGTTCTAGTCTGCCTACCATCCTCAAACTGATGGTCAAACTAAGGTTGTGAATCGAAGTCTCGGAAATCTACTACGATGTTTGGTGGGTGAAGACATTAAAACTTGGGACTTAGTCCTGCCAGTCGCCGAGTTTGCATATAACAGTTCAGTTAATAAGTATACGGGTATGAGTCCATTCGAGATTGTTAATGGTTACAAACCTAGACTACCCATAGATTTGTTACCTATGTCAGTCACCCAGAGGACCTCAGAGTAAGCCGATGCATTTTTCCCATCACATTCATGAGTTGCATGCATATATAATGTGGAGGATCTAATGCCTTATTCAAACCATCCCATATACCCTAATTTTGTCCCAAACCATTGGCCAATTTCTGAATTTTCTTCCCAACCTACACCACATATGCCTACTATACCTGAGATAAGAGAAGAAATTGAAGGAATTATGGATGAGCAAATTGTTTCCACTCGAGACGGTGGATTTCAGAGGTACTTAGTGAAGTGGAAGAACAGACCATCATCCAACTGTACATGGTTGACGGAAGCAGAGTTGTAACGACTAGATCCAGATTTGTTAGAAAAGCACAAGAGTTTTATCTCGTCGGAGTCAAGATCTTCTCAATCGAGGGGAGTTGATGCGGACACCAGGCCATTCAAAGTATATCAACGCAGGAGGCTTGCGTTACCCGTCTAAATGTGGTTAGATGACGGATATGGGTCGGGTCTCTAGAGGTTGAAGACCTTACACATGTGTTCGTGACATGTGTAAGTTGCTTATAGGAGACATTTGGACCATTGGATCGCGAGGATGGTGTGATCGGACCGTTGGATCGTCACGGCCCACCTTCATTATGCCACCTTCACGGCGCTATCATCGGGGCCCATCGGGCATCTTAAATTTGCATTTAGTTTATGAACATTTGATTTATTTAAGTTTTGAGACAGTTTGCGCACAATTTTGTGCGAATTTCTTTTTTTTTTAACTTTTTTTAGTAGGGGTATTTTGGTAATTTCATGTACTTACGAATTTATAAGGGTTGCCCTAAACCTATAGCATGTTATGTTATGTTTATGAAAGAAAAAAAGAGCTTTTTGCTTCTGACAATTTCGTCTTCGACTTCCAGTGATTGGAAAATGGTGTGAGGCCCAGGTAAATGATTTCCCATCCTCTACTTCTTTCTCCTTCTCTCTTTTCTCAAGGTTCTCTTTTCTTTAACCCCATTCTCTTGCTTTTCTCCTAGAGTCTTTAGATCTATGAGCCAAATCTTGTTTCTTTTTTATCTAAATCATTAGATCTCAAAAGATTTTCATCCCCACATAAAACCCATCACCCAAATCTAAATTTGAAGAACCATCAATTCTTTTCTAAATTTTTCAGATTTTCCAATCCAGGAAATTCCTATTTTTCTGGATTAGAAAATCTACTTGGATCGTTAGACGGACCTATTGCAAGACGAAAGTTCTATCTTTCATCGGATCCAACTAAATTCAGATTTTAAGATTCAATATTTCATGTTTGTGATGGATGGCCCTAATCAATGATATATTAACCTTATTTCTTTTTTATGTTTATGATGTATAAGGCAGGCTGATATTTTATTTATTTTTTAAGATTTCATGAATCTGCCCCTTTCAAATACCATACTCATTTAAGGTTGGATTAGGTCGTCCTACATCAAATTTGGATGGCTAAATTGGTCATCTCTGCATCTGTCTCCTTCAGTTCAGCATATGTAGTAGATAACTGCTCCCCAACAGTTGTGATTTCGTCCATTTTGAGCTTTACGACAGCATGATCGATCTGTGCTCTATCCACTGATGCATTAATGTCTGGGCATTCTTGTACCAGGCCCAAAAATTCATCAAGTGGAGGAATCTTGGCCGACAGAGTTTCATATGAACAGGTGATCATTTGATAATGACGAATGAGGAAAGCGAGTCTATCTAATGAACCAAAAGAAATAATCTTAGAGGCCAAAAATGAATGAGAGCACACATTTCTTCTTGAAATTGTTGAAGTTCAGTTGAAGGCGCATGAGATTAAGCCACTAAAATATCATTGGTAAGTACTTGGTTGAGTGAAGAGAGTACATCTTCAACAGTAAGCATTTATTCATGTACTGAAAGAGGAATAGTCAACGTCTCAACCGGCGTAGAAGTGTCGACTCCTTCATCAGTCACAAAAATCTCGATGGGAATTGCTCAATCGGGAGAAGTTGTGGCTGGCTGGGGAGTAATTTCTTCTTCTATAGTGTGTACTCGACGACTGCTTGACAAGATAGGAACTATTTTCTCGATTCGTTCCAAAAGGGGTGTAGAATGGTTGACCGATGCAAATGAAGGTACAACTTTATAAGAACCATGTGGTTTGGCCACAAGGGGCTCCTCTTCATCTTCCTCTTAGTCGATAGTTATGATCGACACCTTGGAATGGACAGAAGTTGGAGGAGACATTGTTGGCTACATGATCTTTGTTTCTTCTCGAGCTAGAAAGTCTTTCTGAGGGACATCACTCATGGTCTCAACAAAGTCCAAGTTATTGACATCCTCGGACGAAGTTTGAACCTCATCGACCGCATTGGCAGCATGAATTTCCTTGGGTTGCAAAAGTTGTTTTTCAACATTTGAGATCTCTCTGGTCACTGCAAAGATAGAGAAATATCAGAAAAGCAAAATACACAAGTAATGCAAGAAAAATGGAGGTCAAATATCCACCTAAGTTAGATTAAATAGCAATGGCTTAATATCGGTTGATCATGGATTGAATTTTAAAGGGATCGCCAATAGGTATTGCCAAAGGATGTGCGGAAGAATGAAAAGGCGAAGGATTGGGCCGATAAGGTGTTAAAAAGCAGTTGAAAGGAAGGTGGAATCATTTAATCTTTCCATTTCTTTTCACCATTTGTTAAAAGATTTATTGAAGTGGGCTTCTTAATGTCTCTTATATGCTTCCTCCATTTCCCATGAATAATCCGAGGGAGAAAGACTAGGCCAGAATTTGGTTTTATAATATGTTTCAGAAGCAGAAACAACTTCAGCCACAAGGAGAATACTTGTGCGCTTTCTTGACGTCGGACCGCTTTGTGCCGTAAGGATAGCTCTTATTGGCACGACTGGGATAGCATGAACTATAGGCACAGGAAAAGGAGGATCTAGAAGAGGTCCAAGATTTGTAATTTTCTTCGGCACGAGTGGAGTTATAGATGTTTTGGTCAGTACGCCTAACCAAGCAGATCCTGTACCATAACTTTTTGGTGCTTCACTTGAGGAGAAGCTGGACCGACTGTCTCGACTATTGTTAGGGGAGCAGTCAAAATGGTCAAATCCGTTCTTTGTGACCGTGTCTTTCTCTAACTTGGCGACATGTTCGATTTTGGCATTGATAACTTTTTCTTATCTTCAATCGCTTTCTGTTTCTTCTAGACCACAGGCTTATTAGGTTTCTCGACTGAAGGGAAAAGTCGAGCGATGATGAAATCGGCCAATCCAGTAAGTAATTTCGAGTAAAATTATTTCCGCCAGTGCAAAAAGTAAGCATTTGATTAGGACAGCTAGGGAAGAGATGAGCGTTAAATGCAACACAAGTGTTTTCAAAACCATCATGAAAAAACTAGTCAGTGTTGACCGAATTCACAATCAGACGCTGGTTCGGTGGTTAGTTGCAAGCTTTATGAATGAAAGGGCTTGGAATGCATTGAGCTAATCTGAATTGGTGAGCAAGAAGATTTAAATATAAAATAATAATAATAATAATAATAAATCTTGACCCCGGCTTTAACATTTATACTCGTCTCCATAGTGCCACCATAAGGGAGATCTCTATAGATGAGATAGCTTCCCCAAGCCTTGTCCCTGAATTCTGTCACCCCGACATCATTGGTATCATAGTCCTCCATGAACAAGGTAGGACTAAACTCTTTATTATTGAAATGATAAAAGGAACGGTGGGGTTTTTCTAAGCTAAGAAAGAAGAAAAAATTCATATATTTGGCAAAAGAGTGGGTGATTCTAGGAAAAAAGATATTCCTATGGCCGAAAGAAGTGAAAGAATTTAGAGGAATAGAAGTTACAAAGGGAGATCAAAAATACTCAAACAACCATATCTAGATTAGCTAGAGAGGTCCTCCGCTATGAAAGAATGCTTTGGTTGTTACTTCAAACATGATGCGATACAGTGATCGAGCACGAACGGAGCAAGGGCTAGTTGTCGACCTTGGGCAAGCGCCTCGGCAAGGTGAACATATTCTTTTGTGATCTGTATAGCACTCACGCAAAGCATATAATGGTAAATCCACATTAACAAAAATGTCATGTATTTTGTGTCATCAACGATGCTATGCGTTTTGCGATGAAGCGACATGAAGTTGGTATAAACGTTGCTGCTCTTGTCTAAAACGAAGCAGTAGTGTTGTTTGCACTAAGCAAAGTTGAGATAGACTGGTTCACTAAAAGGAAGAAGGTGGGCGAAGGCACAAATGTCCATTATTGTGGGACCCATGGGGCCACATCCAAAGTGAAAATAGTTGGTTGATTGGCTCCAGAAATCTGAGGTTACTGCAAGAAGAGAGGTGTCTGTTGTATACTCATGTAATGAAAGGCTAATACATTCCTAAATACTGATGTGTTTTCATGTGTCATCATGTTAGGATACATGAGCAAGCCATTTCGGCCATCTTTTAAAGCCCTTGGCCAGGATCTTAAAGCATGAAAGGTGTTTGCAGGGTTTGGTAAGGAGTTGGATTGGATAAGGAGTTGTTCACCCACACAGCAAGGGAAGTTTTGATCAAGTAATCATAACCGATTAAGGGGGATCTCATAATGAAATGTTGGACCGAGCGTGAGAAACGATAAATTTACATCAATGGGGGAAGAGAAAATAATGTCATCACAAATCTCAAACGACAAAGCCTCTAATTCTCTTATAACATCTTCCTAATGTAAAGTTACAGGACTGGATGAAGAAGAATTTGCCATGAAAATGGTAATCTCGACTGAAAATGAACTTAGGAAGAAGAAGCGTAAGAGTCATGAAAAGAACAAAATCAAATTTAAAATAATATATGTACCGGGCAGGAATGTGCGCAGTAATGAGAGGATCATCTTGACTCCTTGTACGATGCAATGGTGCTACGTGTCATACTAGTAACCGCGAGATAAAATGCAAAACCAACTTTCGATTTTCATCTCAGTCAAATAGAATCAATAGGGAGCTAACATGTATAAAGATGATTTATCACATTCATTACATCGGGTATTGGAGCAACGTGGGGGGGGGGGGGGAATTTCTGACCATTCGTGGATTTACCAATCAGGGAGTGACATGTATTGTTGCATAAAGAAGGAATAGCATGCGAAAAATCTTAAAGATATTTGGAGCGCTTTTTACGGAGGCGCTACTGGCGCTGAGCTGGATAGTGCACGTCATCTTATGACAAGGCGTGGCCGAGAAGCTTAAAAGACAGTGGTCGAGAAAAGAAGAACGATTAAAAGAATACAGAAATGCAAAAGGATTTGAAAGACTGATGTGACAATGATTCAACTACCTTAACCGTTGAAGAAAAGAACATAAACAGATATAGAGTATTTGCGTCGCAAAAAATCTTATAAATATAAGGGAGAATCAACGGAGCAAGACATCTAATACCAATCAAACAAACCAATCAAATTATCTTTCATTATCATAGCTTAGCAATTTCTTAAGAGTAGACTAAGAAGACATAATCGATTAGTTGTAATCTCAATCTACACTCATATGCTGGACTTTTATCTCAATAAGTAGTTCTTCATTCAAAAGGCTTCTTACAATTGTGTCTCGACCGACTGAGTATTTCTTTTTCGTTTGACGAGAGCCAGGTATCAGAAAAGTCCTTTCCTAAGGAAGGCAAAGTGGAACCCATTTCCATATGAAGAACCTCACCCTCTGAATATCACTTGATCACTTTATAAAACAATTCGCGAGTAACTAAATCTTGGTCAAATACGGTCGCAGTCATCGTATCTACCTATATTAGCACTTTGGATCAAGTTGTTCAGTTGGAATTGAGTCGGACAGTCGGTTCTGGCACACCCGCATGCACCACACGTGACAAAAACATCTAAATTGAAACAGTGCCTAACAGCCCTACTAACCCAAATACTTCCACTATACATGGCATCCATCCTTGTTCAGAATTACAAGCAAGCACAAGTGATATGCCATTTAAAAGATATTGGATGTCAATCCGTTAATGGTGAAATAATAATAATAATAATAAATCTAAAGGTTAAAGACGTTTGATAAACCTTCCAGAAGCATTTGAGAGGTTGACCAGCTTTTAAATATTTGATTGATGGTTCAATCGATAAGATTCATCCATAAACAACTCCCGAAAAAGCCAGTGGATACCATGTTGATGCATTGACGCTTTCTGCGCGTCTTAACGCGTGCACCCAACACACTCACATGTCAGCCATTAGCGTGCACCTAACAAACTCACATGTCAGCCACTAATGTAACCTCAAAAAGTATGCCAAAGCCTACGACACTAAGACCACGAAGTCCTTGGGTGACCTCATGTCTAATTAGTCAAAGTTAAAACACGATCAAGTCAATCCAAACCAAGTATAATGAACCTCTCAATTAAGAGACTTGATACGATTCAGTAACAGAAACGTCCAATCAAGCCCATCACAAGTACTCATAAAACAAGTGAATAATCACTCTGATGTGGAAAAGGAAGATGGCAACAACATGCCCAATGTTGAAGATCAATCCATCCCAAGTTATCACCGGCTCTGCCCACAAGATAACCATAAAACTAATTTATGCCTGAACCCAATGAAGTGGTTATGATATTTATGATACTCAGGAATCATGGAGACAACTCCCTTGGCACTGGTGGTGGTTGTCTACTTCATTCTTTCGCCATTGACCCACAAGATCATTTCTTGTGAAAGGCAAAGTACATGAGCCATCATTATTATTTCAAGCTGTTTGTTTAAACATCATAAATTAAGAGTCAAATACACTGCTCCTTTACAAGTAAATGACATTGTAATAATTACATTTTTACATTATAAACTATCATTCTTACAATAATGCTAGGTAAAACAAACAATGGTAACAAATTCATCATTGCAATCAAATGTAGGTGATGTCACTACAATTACAGTAAGTAATCATTATCCATTTCCAGCCATTTACCATTATAATTGGAAAAACCAAACACATCCTCAACATATTTAATCCATGAGTTTCATAAACGATTAATGACATAAAATAAATAAATAAAAAGCAAAAGACTACATTCTACCAAGTGATCATAGATAAACAAGATCCGTTAACACATGAACGCTAGACTTCCCAGGAACATATCTAACACGTAATCCACCTACGTGCTCAGCTCTGCGTGCAATATCCGAGCAGTGAATGAGGTTGCTCACACTGTGCAGATTCCCCAAAGCCCGACTGTCTGGCAGGTTTACTTATCAGGTGGGCTACATTGAATAATAATAATAATAAATAAATAAATAAATAAAAATTATGTTGCCCTATATTTCGGGCAAGAATTTATCTAGTGTCCTACCAGAGGGCCCACTCAGATCTTGCACGTGTTCCATCTTGGAAAATGTGTTGGAATGCAGATGGGCAGAGATCCATAAACTCATGTAGCCTCGGTAAAAACTCTAATCCCTAAAAACTCTAATCCCTCACATACATTGAAAATTTTACATTTTTCCCATATATTCTCATTTCCTCTGAATTCTAAGGAACTGAAAAGATGAAAAGAAAATAGAGCACGGTGACAAAAGATGATATTCGAATGTAAAAATGTGTGCGCAGGTCATGAACCAATAATGTGAAACATCACTGATCATAATAACACAATTATACTGCCAACAATTTCAAATGATTATAAAGGTCTTATTACAAATATTGCAATGCAAACGCCATAGAGAAAATTTTATGAATGTTAATGGGAGAGAAACCCGCTATCGATTTCATAAACAAGTATTTGCTAAAGCCTCAACTCAAGACACGCCAACAGCAGTCTTAGAGGCTCCCTCAGTTAACAGCAGCAAACAAGCAGGAGCAGGTGCAGAGTAGGAAAAATGGTACTCCAGGACCCAAGGTACCTACAATTTTCAGAAGTACGAAGATTTCGGCAACCAGTCTCCTTGTTACAGCAATGAGGGAATTTCCAATATGGGCTTTCTTAGAGAGGGGTTACAGCAGATTCATGGACTATTTCATATATTGATAGTATGTTATCTATACTTAGCAGTACGATGACACACCATTCCAAGTGATCTGACCTTCGGTGTTGCAGAACTTCTTGCAGAAAGTGGATGTTGTGCTGCAAAGGGAAGCCGAATGAGCCACAAGAATAGTTTGCGTGAGAAAAGTAAAACAGCCTCAGTCAGACTTGGAAGCCTGTCAATCTCTATTGAAACATTGAAATAAGCTGTTCAATCTCCACCTTCAATTTAGCAGAGACAGCAACAAACTTACCAGTCTTATAGAGGATTTGTGAGTCAATTAAATTGATCAGAAACAGACAAAACCATGATAAGAGTTTGGAGTTGGTGCACAAGGCGCAACTAAACCCAGTCCAGCAGCAAAGCCAGAAAGTTGATTTTAGCTCAATCAGTGAGTTTTGAACCAATTGCAAACTTTCTTCGTGAACATTGAACTCTACAAGACATTATTTCAAAGGGAAACGACAATAGCAAGGACTATACCTCCACAAATTTCAATTTGAAATTGAGGCTTCCAAAACGTTGCGCAAGCTCATACTCATCTCGAAGGTATTCCAATATCTGGGCATAGTTTGCATCGCGCCAAGCAATTTCAGATCTGAACGATGAGAGTAGACAAGCATGAGATGCATCCAATTATGAGCTAGCTTATAATTCTAATTTGGTAATTTTGGAAGTTAATATACGATCAATGTTCAAAAACTTGGATTCAATTCAGAAAACTGGTATTTTGATTTTGCAGTCCAAGTGAACTGTCAGCAGAAATTTGCTAGGTTGGTAATATAATAGGTCAATTTTGGACTTAGAGGCCAGGCCAATTGAAAGGACCTGGTTGAGCTGCAAGCAGATCAATGAGTTCTCAAGATTTTATATTACTTTGAGCATACACTTTTTGGAAAAAGAAATATGTTAAGGACTCTCACTCTACACCAATTTACTCTAAGAATTGTCCAAAAAAGAAAATTAATATAAATGGCCATCGTTTCATCAATGTGTGTGCGGCCATCATTCCACTGTAGATCAATTGTACCTCTAATTTATAATACAATGAAGACCTGAAATTTTGAGACTCACACTTTTTATAACCTCTGGTAGTTGATCAGAATTAACAGGAACGACATTTTTTTCTTTTTAATAACCTACAATTTTTAAGTACTCGTAAATTTTGAAGATACAAAAGGGATACAAGTTATTAGAATGACTCTATGAGCCATTTTTTTCTTTGAAATACATATTTAGAAGTATTTGCTATCATATTACAACACTGATTGTTCCATTCTAGATGATGTATAGACTCTACTTTTCAATAATTAATATAAAATTTTGGAAATACTAGAAGCATGTAAATTATTAGAATGCTGTTTTGAGCCATTTTTCTTAGAAAGTAATGTATTTAGACATCTTCATTAGCATATTTGCTTTATTATTTGTTTCATTAACCAAAAAGGGAAGGTCCTGAGATAGCTTATTCTTTGAATATTGTCATTTAAGTTTCCAAGGTGTTGGATTTATCTGGGCATGGTATCATAGTAAATGTCATTACCATTCCCATGTGTGGAAATCCAGGAGGTCCTATTTCTTTCTAATAAAATTCAAATGCCCATGGAAAACACAGTTAAAACATAACTGATAACCAATCCCAAGTGCTTATATAACAATATTAGGTATTGTGATCCTATTTGTAAAGGGGCACATGGACAGTCCAATCAACCAATCCTTGCTGCCACTTAGGTCCAGTCTAAGCTTCATGGGGCCAACATGAAAAGGTCACACTGATTCGATGATCCTATTCATACAAAAGTTGGCCTTCTTTTTAACAGCAATCTGTCTTCAAGCCATGGATGGCACAGTCCAGGTTGTCTGATCAAAGGAATTCATTACAACTATATGCAATTCATGATGAGCCCCACCAAAGAGAAGGTTCAAACAGTTGATTGAACACGGTTTTCCATAAACAACCATGACTATCCATTTTATATTTTGTTCTTCGGATGGTTAGAATTGTCTTATTGGTGTGACTTCTTTATTGTGGACCTAATAGACAGTCAATTACAACTGATTGAATTGTTTGTGAGTTATATGCAACTAGGAAGACTATAATTTGTAGTGCTCTGGAGCAAACAATCATGTTTCCACACATTATTTTAGAGATTCTCAAAATTAGTAATGTCTAATAATTGGTAACAAACATGTCCACCGTAAATATAAATAAGAGTTCCAACTGCCTTCTGTACAAAATTTTTGAAATAGAGTTGACTATAGTATTTTTCTATCTACGCCATTATTACCTTGCAAATACATATTTAGACTTTTTTTTATGTTTGCCTTATTATTTTGGAGCATTGATAGGACAATAGGAAGGACCTCAGCTAGGTGATTCTTTGAATATTATTTTCACCTAAGTTCCTGAGGTGAAAAGGTTTTTCTAGGTAAGCTATATAAGTATCAATAGCCTTTCTCAAGAGGGGGGAGTTCTAGATGTCAGTTTCTTTCTAAAACCATGCAGATGCATTGGAACTTTAATACTTTCTATATTGAACAAATACAATTAAGACAAAATATCAGAGAGATTCTCAAAATTTTATATGATGAGATTTATACAAATGGCATCTGCCACGGATACAAGTTATTAGAGCTTTGACTGAACTATACAATAATCTTCAATGCCATCTAGCAAGGAATAAATACACAGAAATATCATCAGTTTGGCTTTCTTCATCATATCGACTCGGTTTTGAATGCTGGTCATTTTTACAAATGAGTTCTGTGTTCTAAAGGATCATTACATTTCCTACGTGCACAACAATGTTTAATTCATTGATCGACTCAAAAGTAGGCTGATTATACTAGATCTAGCCAAGTTATGATTATTGACTCATTCACTCACCTGATATATGAACTGAGAGAGTTTTCATTCACAGTGAAAAATCGCCCTTGGATGAAAGATATCAACTACCTAGTCAAATCCACCCTTTCAACATTGACAACAACTCATTGTTTAAACCTCATCGGGATCATTATACTGAAATCTCAAATAATGATCAAGAAATTAATCAAGAAATCATTGACGAGTAAAACAAAGGCATCACCTCTCAAAAAGACCAAGTTTTAGAATCACATCAGCAAGATTTGAGTTCGCCTTCCCTACAAGTTGAAAGAGCTTCTTCCTCTGCATGGTAAAGGTGCCACTCTTCTCCATGCTGCGATTAATATCTGTGAATTCCTCAACTATACCATCAACCTATGGAAGGAGTGTGGTTATAAAATTGACTAAAATTAAATGATACTATGGTATTTGAAAATTACTTATACCTGCCGAATGAAATGATCAAGAGCAATACTTTGGCCAAGTACACTTCCAATAATGCGTATTCCATCAGTGTCCAAACTCTGAAGAACAATATAATCATGGCCTCCTTGCATCCATGTTACCAATTGTGGCTTCTCTACCACAGCATAGTCTGTGAATACAAGGGGAAAAAAATTGCACGTCAACGCTGTAGGTTCTATTAACTTACGATTTAGGTCGCTTGATGATGCAAATTCGGATAACATTGAAGATCTGATGCAGGACATGAAATGTAAATATGATATGCAAGATTTCAGGCTTAGATCATACCAATTCACAATTACACAAATTCCACATCCCACATGAAAATTCAAACGTTCAATTAAAGGGGAATTTATGCGGGTCCAGGCCTACACATGATAGGGCTGAATCAATAAAAATTATGAAGCAAACGATACTCAAAGATAAGAAATAATCCTTCACACATACATAGTAATCAGTCCCTAATCCAAGGGATTCACCAGTTTCAAATCAAAGAACCCTAGGGAAAGAAAATGGGCACATAAGTTAGGGAAAACGTAATCTAGGGCTAGGTTTTATGAAAAAAAAAAAGGCTATGAGAGGATAAAAGAGGATAAAAACCTGACCCAAAAAACGATCCCGCGTATGGACAGCGGGCCTAGGGCGCGGGCGTTGTTTGCAGAAAAACTCTCCTTGGCCCTGGTCGGCCAGGGGGAGGCTCCAAAACCCCGAAGTTTCGGGTCAATCCGAGCTACGGCTTGTGCATGGTGCTCCGCCGAAGTGTCAGCTCGCCTACGGGCCGAAATCTGGAAACCTGCTGTAATGAAGAACTCTGATACAACAGAAGGACGAATTCGAAGTATGGATGGTGGGAGAAGATGGAGAAAAAAATGATGGGGGATGGGGATGAATCGGGGTCGATGTGGCTTCGCACCACGGTAGTTAGCCCTTCGAAAAGGGAGGGCTTCGCACCCACTTTTGAATTCTTCCACAACTAACGAAGAGAGCAGAAAAATAAAGCAGGAATTTTTATTAAACTTCAATGAATCAAAAGAACTACAAGGGGTGCCTATTTATAGGGAGAACCCTATACCCAAAAACTCGCATCATGTACGACACCTATTACTTGGTGATGAAGTAAACTAAAATAAAAACCAAACACATAAATCTAAAGCGTTCACAATGTTCTAAATAATAACAATAAGCAAAACCTAAAAAATGAAATCAATCCGACGAGTGGGCCACGATCATGAGATCCCATGATGGATTTTTCTTGACTATCGGGCCCACTTTTCTGAACCAAAACTTGTCTTCTAGTTAGGGGGCCCTCCCTGGACGTCGTCATCGAGCCAGATCGATGATGGGATCCTCCTTTTGCGTGCGTACGTGCGTAGGGGTGGTGGTGTGCGGCCGTGCGTGTGCACGATGTCCTCATCAAGATCATCCTTAATTCAACTTGAAATCTATTTGACAAATTTGTACTTGAGACATAATTCATTAAGAAGATAAAACATTATAACTGTTGGTATTCATGATTGTTAAGACTTTTTAAAGTTAGTTTTACCTTTGGATGGACAGTGATGGAATAGTGTTACTAATCCTACCACATCTGATTGGCCAAGCTTCTTAAATAGCTTGTCGTTACTTAGAAATGCCATAAAATGATATGATTTAACTAAAGTAGATGTTGTATATTCCACTATGCCTGGTTGCAATGCGCCATGGTCCCCAACTCAGGTAAAGGAGGGTTTATGTCAAGTAAGTAGCTAGTTGTCAAACATTTGCCATGCAATAATTAGAAAGCCAACCTCAAATAGCTGGAAAAAGGCCTTGATAACGACAACATGTTGGGTGTTAGGAAGAATGGCTTAAGCAATGTCATATACTTCCATATTTTAGCAATTTAAAACCACTTCTAAATTTTTGATGACCAATACAATTCAACCCTCATGTTTCTATGATCCAATTCAATTTGCAGAAAATGGTACTGAATTAATATGATGTGCACGAGTACATTTAAAAACATGCTTGAAGATTTGCAATATTAGAAATTCCAAAATAATTTCATCCTCTAATAATTAATATTGTATGGCAGAACTGATGCAATTCCTTATTTGACATTGTTGAAAGGTTGAGTTTTGTAATTCCATGTAATATCATTAAAAAGGACTAGAGTGCTTAGGGTTTCAAATAACCCTAGCATCTCACATTTCCACATCTCCCTTTAGCAACCACTCTCTCCATCTCTTCAATGCCACTCTCTCCTTCTCTTCTTCTCCCTTCTCTCTCTACCCTTGCTACTCATCATCGGCCCCTAAGAATGGCACAATGTAGCCGTCAACATGGTATCGGAGGAGTTGTTGGCCAAGCCTTGTTTGAGCTTAATGGTTGATCCAGACTCGTTTGTGCAAGATAGTTAGTCCGGTTGTTCATATTGGTTGATTTGCATTAGTGCCTATTCGCCTGAAGTTATTCATTGTCTCATCACTTCTACTACTCACCCGTCTGCTCGCCTCTCATCACAGCTCATGCTACTCATCTCAACTGCTGCATTATCTTTTATTTATTGTTTCTTTTAATGCATGTTTTATGTAGCTCTCCAAACTCAAATTTCTTTTTTCAAAGCACCTTGAGTTTGAGTAGGGAGGTTTCGAGTATTTCTTTCTTAGTTTTGATTATGTGAGCCCTTGTACCAAGCTGGGCAACATTAGGATACTCTGGCTTGAGAGGAAGTGTAAGACCCGAGGCCCCGACATCTGGTTCGTACACTGGATAGTCGTTAACTGTAGGTCCATTGGGCCCAAGAATATTTTGACTTGATCAAAATGTTGTTCTGTTATCGAGCCGCAAGCCGCATTTCAACCCGATGTCCGAATTTTAATATACGGACTTAAAATTAAACAATTTGAGAAATGACAACTGTCCTTATTTTATTTGGAGGTGGGCCATCATCGAGTTTTCAAAATCCATTAGGTCCGAGAGCCTAACCGTTATGACCGTAGTCGAGTTACGGAATTAGTGACGAAAACGGCATGTCAATATGACACTCGGATTGTAAGTTATGAATAGATATGCACATATTTTTTGATAAAATAACTCAAATGACCTCAAATTTTTTTTAAATCCTTGGAATGTTTTATGTCAAATCACTTAAATAACATTTTTTTATTGCTACCATCAGCTTAAACTTCTCAAAAATATCACAAAACACCTCCCAACCCTTCTTTTAGACAAAAGCCAATTTTAAAGCCATTTTCAAGTCCATAAACATAAAAACCCTCTATCAAAAACATAAAAACCCTCTTTCAACAACCCATTTCCAGCACTCTCTTCTAGCTTAAGTTTGAAGTTGAGAAGAAGAATAAGAAAAGGAATCAGAAGCCGAGTTTGAAATCCAATCCTTTTATCGTTACAGGTGAGTGCATATATTAGGAGCACGCATATATGTGCGTTAGATTACTTGAAAGCCCTATAGAAGAATAGATTTATTTTTTTTTAGGGTTAGGTTATTGCTAGATTTTCTGATGTAGTTGGTTAGGTTTTTGCCGGATTTTCCTTGAAAGCCTATAGAAGACTAGATTTTCTGATTTAATTGGTTAGGTTATTGCTGAATTTTCTAATGTAGTTGGTTAGGTTATTGCTAGATTTTCCTTGAAAGCCCTTTAGAAGACTAGATTTTCTTATTTAATTAGTTAGGTTATTGCTGGATTTTCTAATTTAGTTGGTTAGGTTATTGCTGGATTTACCTTGAAAGCCCTATAGAAGAATCGATTTTCTGATTTAGTTGGTTAGGTTATTGCTGGTTTTTCTAATTTAGTTGGTTAAGTTATTGCTGGATTTTCTTAAGGTTATTGCTGGATTTTCTGATTTAGTTGGTTAGGTTATTAATGGAAAGTTTGGATGATAGAGATGATTTAGTTTTGTTTAAATTCACACTTATTTCCGTGGTTTCTCTCTTTGTCCCTTACAAAGTCCACCCACTACCTGTTTGACAAAACGTTTGAAAGAGTTATCCTTCCTCCTTTTGGTGTAGTTAACTCTTGAGAAAAAGCATGCTTGTGGCATAAAGTTTTATAGCGGAATGAATCCCGAATTAGATTTAGATTGGCTAAGTCATGTGCATATCATATGCATGGTTCATAGTTGTTGTATCATTGTATGATTGAGAGTGAATGATTCATATCATGGTATGGTGATCACAGTGGGTTGTGTTGCAACACACGATGTGTCTATGATGAGTATGTGAACCGTCTAGATACAGGATGCATTACATGAGACCCCTATGAGGAACTTAAATTCATGAAGAGACCATGTGAGGAAGGTCGTCCTATGCTTACCTTGAAAAACATGATATATTGTGCTTGTGTGTGGACATATGCACACGGTGATTGTAAATGCGATAAAACATACTTTGTTATGACTTGAGTTGGACACCACACCGGAAATGTGTAATTCAACAGGACATGATTAGAAGTCCCCGGGTGAAAATCCCTAAACTTCGATTGGTACCATTAGGAGCAACCAATGCTTAGATCGGGTGGAAGAACAAAGCACTGGAATGCCGAAATACCAAAGTAAGCGGCGACTCCCACCAACGCGTGTCGATTGGTTGAGAGGTTTGACCTGACCTGCTTATGGGCAAGCAAAGATAGGTTGTGTGTAACGAGCTCGTAAATTGTCCGCTATCGTTTTGTCAGGCGACTTACGACTTCTCGCTATTAGGCAGATAGTGAGGCTCAACACAAGTGGGTTAGACTAGTTCGGCCCAAGAATTATGTAGTCCCACCACTGTAGTGGACCATGGTGGAAAAGCCTGTGCAAGTGGGCAGCAATCATATGCGAATCCCACCTCTGTTTCAAACCTTGGTGATCCAATTGGAAAATGTGGAAATTTTGGAACATGGAAAGTGGCATCTGCATTGTATCTTTCTTTTATTGTTATCGGCCCAATAGGCCTGTGCATGATATGAGCATGACATGAAATATGCATTTTCACTGCACACACACACTCACTGGGCTTAGTAACTCAAGGTTTCCTTTCTATTTTTTTTACAGGCAAGAGTAGAGAGCTGAAGGAGTAGAGATTACAGACTCCAGTTGTCCTTTTTGTCTTATACATATCAGTGTATATATTTTTTTGTAGTACCCTGTATATGTACAGCAGGTATAGTAAATATGACATGGTTTATGTTTTGGTTTTGCCTTGATGTGCTCAGTTGTACACAGTAACACATGTTGAATATGATGAAATTTTGAGAAATGATACGTATGTGCTGTCTTTACTTTCAGAAATCCTTCTTGTGGAGCCCCACTTATGGGACTTAGTATGCGATAGTTGGAAGCCCAAAATCGGAGTTCTACGGAGGCTGTCAACCAAAATTTAGTGTATAGTAATCATGGATTACTGACACTAGATTTAGGGACGTGACAGGAAGTGTTGACAGGTTGAGTCTTGTAGTAAGGTTCATTGGGCCATAGTCCATGTAATATGGCCATAGGGCCCAAGCCCATATAATATCATTATAAAAGGACTAGAATGCTTGGGGTTTCAAATAATCCTAGCATCTTACGTTTCCATATCTCCCTTTAGCCCCCTCTCTCAAATCTTCTCTCTACCACTCTCTCCTTCGCACTTCTCTCTCTCTACCCTTGTTGCTCATCATCGGCCCCTAAGAACAGTACAATGTAGTCGTCAACATGGTATCAAAGTGGACCGTTCCCAAGGAGATCTAGTAGATCCGGTCAGTCCCAGATTGCTGTCGTTGACATTTTCTCTTCTTCAACTACATGAGAAGTTCCAGATCTGCTGTCAGTGATTCCGGCAGCCAGAAACCAACCAGTTTTCTCAAATATGTTGCCGCATTAGAGATCCAGCCATCATCTTTCTTCTTCGTTTCTAATCAATGGCATATCATCAGCGTGTTACACCGAATATGTTGTTGATGATCTGATCTAATGTTGTGAAACCCACAATTCTGGTTGCTGGATCTCAGATCTGGTCGTTGGGGTTGCTAATCATTGGTGTTGCTACCTCCATGGTCGTATCTCATATTTGCTTTGTGGCCATTTGACTACTATTGCTGTGGTGAACATTAAAGATCTATTGGCTTCAATTCATCTAGCTTGCAGTCTTTGTTGCAGAGTTTGCTGATCGCAATCAGAGCTCATGTTGAAGTTGTGGCCCACCTAGCGTTGCTACTGTGATTGTTTTTGGCTGCCCACATCTGGAGTAAAGATTGTTGGTGACCCACCATTTCCATCCGTTTTGTTTAATGCATCAGAGAACGTTGCTGCAACTGCACAAATCATTCCTGCTATTGCGGCCCACCTTCCGAAAGATCTCTGATACCATGTAATGGGTTTAGAACATAATTCTAAAACTCGGTGACTCAATTCGTATTGTGAAGCCCCGGGCCCGGATGGTTATCCAATTGCTTTTTTTCAAAAGTTTTGGGAGCTAGTAAAGGAGGTGATTGATTTTATGAATGAATTTTTTGAAAAGGTGTTTATAGCGATGGAATTAGGGGCTACTTTCATGGCATTGATTCCAAAAAATAAAAGAGGGGGTAGAAAGTTTAAAGGACTTCAGGCCATTAGTGTCTTAGGGAGCCCCTATAAGATATTGGCAAAAAATTTAGCTACAAGATTTCATACAGTTATAGGCAAAGTGATCTCCAAATCACAATGGCCATTTGTAGTGGGCGTCAAATTGTGGATAGTGCGTTCATAGCACATGAAGTAATTGATTCTTGTAACAAAAAGGGTTTAAAAGGGATGATTTGCAAGTTGGATATTGAAAAAGCATATGATCATATCGATTGGGATTTTCTAGATTATATGTTGGGTTGATTGGGGTGTTGTCAGAAATGGCAATCATGGATTCAGGTTTGTATGAAATCGGCAAAATTCTCGATCTTGGCAAATGGTTCCTCAAATGGTTTTTTTCAAGCATTAAGAGGGTTACGGCGAGGTGATCCTTTGTCACCATACTTGTTTGTGGTGATAAAGGAGCCTTTCAGCAGGATGATGGATAAGGGAGTGGTGGTCGATCTAGTGAAAGGTCTTCAAGTTGACAATTCTCAGTTTCAAATATCTCATTTACAATATGCAGATGATACTTTACTCAAGTGTGAGGTAGATGAATTAGAAATAGATAATTTGCATATGATAATTGTTTGTTTTGAGGTGGTGTCGGGATTAAAGGTTAACTCCGATAAAAGTGAACTTTTAAGTGTTGGTTTATCAAGGGAAGAGGTAGTCTCTTATACTTCAATTTTCAGGTGTAGGCAGTGTTTAAATTATCGGTGATAATATCGAATTATCGCCGATATTTTCGGTATCACTGGCTAGTCGATACCAAAAACCCATTTTTTCGTCTCCCTTCTAAATATCGCCAAAATGTCGGTGATTTTTTTTATTTTTCAATATTTTCGAAATCCAACAAGAAAAATTACAAACAAAAAAAAAAAAAAAAAAAAGGAAAATACTTGTACTTTTCATTTGGATCTGTTTAGGGAAATGGGGTTTTAGGACTTCTGGAAGATCGTCTTGCAGATTTCCTCGAAAGGTACGTCACAAACCCTAAAAACTTCAGATTTTCAATGATAATTCCTCCAACGACTGCCTCTCTAGAAAAAAGTAGAGTTACCAACCTCCGAAGTTACGAAAATTGGGGGGTTTTGGAGGAAAAATCAATAAGGGGAGAGTATTATTCGACGGGAAGTGGGGTTTTGTTTCCTTCAATTGTTTCGTAAGAACCTGCTTTTAGGGTTTTTTTTTTCAAAGGAAGGGCTGCAGTTTTAGTAAAGGGGAGCGGATTAGGCGTTACTCAGGCGCGGATTAGGTAGGACAATCCTATCAGGAGATCTGTGAGGCCCACCGTCATATATTTATTTTATCCAAGCCGTCCATCCATTTTGAAAGAACATTTTAGGGCATGAGCCCAAAAAGGAGGGATATCAAAGGCTCGAGTGGACCACACCACAGGACGTAGTGGTGACAAAGTCCGCCACCATTGAAACCTTCCTAAGGCCCATTGTGTTGTTTATTTGCCATCCAACTTGTTCATAAGATCATATAGACCAGGATGAAGGGAAAAAATAAATATCAGCTTGATCCAAAATTTATGCGGCCCCCCAGAGGTTTTCAACGGTAGGCATTCAATCTCCACTGTTTCTTGTGGTGTGGTCCAATTGAGCATTCAATTTGCCCAATTTTTTGGCTCATCACCTAAAATGAATTTTCAAAATGGATAGCAGCGTGGATGAAACAAATACATCACATTGGGCCCCATAGAGCCCCTGACAGGACCGTTCATTTCTAGATAAGTCGTGGTGGGTCTCGCCTGTGTTCCTTGGCTAACACCTCAGTGGATGTTGTTACCTTTACCGTGTGGGGTCCACATTGATATTTCTTTGTATATCCACACCGTTCATCAATTTTTAAAGGTCATTTTATAATGCAATCCAAAATATTAATCAGATCCAGATCTCAGGTGGACATGGACCACACCACTGGAAACAGTGATGAATGACCATTAAAAACATTTTGTGGGCCACAAAAGTTTTGCACGAAGCCTATCTCTGTATTTTCCCTCCATCTAGGTCTGGTTGACCTTATCAATGGGTTGGATGGCAAATAAACATTACGGTGGTCCCTAGGAAGTTCTTACTGGTGAGTGTTCAATCACCACGCTTTCCTATGGTCTGGTGACTTTGGTCCATTTAAGGTTTGGATTAGCCTAATGTTTGGAACCATGTAATAAAATGGGCTGAAAAAACTGATGGACAATGTGGATATATGACAAATCATCAAGGTGGATCCCATAGTGGGATTGCCTACTAACCCTACAATAACGGGCACAAATTGCATACTACCCCTGCAATAATGGGCGCGGCTTTGGGGGATCCCCAAATCCACCGGTAGCATCCTTATTGTGGGGCCACTATGATATATGTGCCTTATATCCATGTCGCCCATCCATTTTGAAAACTCATTTTAGGGCATGATCTAAAAAATGAAGTTGATCCAAATCTCAACTGGACCTTAATACAAGAAATAGTGGTAATCAACCATTAAAACTTCTCATGGCCCGCGACACTTTCGGATCAAGCTAGTATTTGGGTGGTCTCTTTATGCAGGTCTTTGTGACCTTATCAACAGGTTGGATGGCAAATAAACATTCCAATGGCCCCCATGGAGTTTCTGATGTTGGGGATGCAATCACTATTGTTTCTTGTAGTATGGTCCACCTAAGATTTAGATATGCTTCATTTGTGGGATTATGACCTAAAATGAGCTTTCAAAATGGAGGGACAGTGTGGATGTACGGGATATACAACATAGTGGGCCCATGGTTAGGGATCCACCGACCTCAGTGGATCCAGGGATCCCACCCAAACGGGTGCAGATTGGGTGCCAGGACCTAGCTAGAGACAGAAGGTCCTGTAAGGGGATTTGTGGGGCCCACCGTGATGTATATGTTTTATCCACGTTGTCCATCCATTTTGACATCATTTTCAGGCATTAGCCAAAAAAGGAGTTAGATTGAAGGCTTAAGTAGAGCACACTGCAGGAAAAAATGGGTATTGAATTCTTACTATTGAAAAACTTCGTAAGGCCCACTGGGATGTTTATTTGACATCTAACTTGTTCGTAAGGTCACATAGACCTCTACGAAGGGAAAACATAAATATCAACTCAATAAAAAACTTTTGTGGCCCCCAAAAAGCTTTCAACAGTAAGCTTTCAATCCCCACTGCTTCCTACAGTGTGGTCCACTTGAGCCTTTAATCTGCCTCCTTTTTGGGTACATGCCCTAAAATGATATGTCAAATTTGATGGACAGTGTCGATAAAACATATACATCACAATGGGCCCCACAAATCCCCTTACAGGACCGTCTATCTCTAGTAAGGCCACAGTGGACGCGATTGCCTATTGACGTTGCCAGTAGCAAGGTGGTTACTGGACAGCGCTCTGCACTTGGTGGGACCTACTTGAGTTTTGGAATGGCTTCAAATTTGGTGCGATCCCTCATCCAAGTGGGACACAGGGAATGAATGGGCTTGATGTGTGAACTACGTCTTAGTGGGCCCTATAAGCAATCAGGAATGTTTCAATGGGGGGTATTCACTCTCAACTTGTTTGTGGTGTGGCCTACCTAAGTCATGGATTGGTTACTATTTGAGTGATTTCTTATGGCGGTGCATGCTTTTTGGGCCCATTAAATGAAAACTTTTTATGTAATGCATTCTTTTTGTAATTTTTTTATTCCTAAACAAGTAAATATGTGTATTTCGACATGTCCCGAAGTTTCACTGAAAAATTTCACCATTTTCCCCATTTTTCCCTGCATTTCCGGTAATCGGCGATAACGATATTATATCTTTATCTCTAGCCAGTGAAACTTGTAGCGATACCAACAACTCGAACACTGGGTGTAGGGAAGGTTCATTTCCGAACACATATCTTGGACTACCATTATGTATAGGTAAGCCGCCCAAACATCCATGGGATAAAGTTATCGAAAGATTTCAAAGTAAGCTATCAATTTGGAGAAATAGTCACATGTCTTTGGGAACAAGATTAACGTTGATTATGGCGGCAATGTCCAATTTACCGGTATATTATGGTAGTGGATAAGTTTGAAAAGATTAGGAGGGATTTCTTATGGAGGAGGGCGGCAGAAAAACATTAGTTTAATCTTATGATGTGGGAAGAAGTATGCAAACCTTGGGATGCAGTGGGAACAAGGTCGAGGGTTTTGGGAGAGATGAATTTAGCGTTATTGGGTAAATGGGTGTGGAGATTTGGGATCAAAGAGGGTATAGCTTATGGAGGGAGGTAGTGAGTAGGAAATATGGGGTTCAAGAGAAATCTTGGTGGATAAAGTCATCATCATTGTATAGAGCATCATCCCTTTGGAAAGCAGTGACCTCTCTAAAGGACAAGGTTTGGGAAGGAGTGAGGCTTACTTTGGGAAATGGTAAGGGGATAAGGTTTTGGGATGATGTTTGGCTTGGGGATAAAATGTTGAGGGATAGTTTTCCCCTTCTAGCAAGATTATCATTCGAGGGAAACTTGCCTGTTGCGGAAGGAAGTTATTTGGGCCCCTCTTTGTAGGATGAATTTGTATGAAGAAGAGTTGGAGGAGTTTTGAGATTATTGGAAATTTTGAGTAAGGTTCGCCCGGTGATTTCTCAAAGGGACTCGATGAGATGTTTAGAAGAAAATTCTGGAAGGTTTTCAGTCAAATTTGTGTTGAAGGATTAATGGCAGTTTAAATGCTTCTGAGGTGAGTCACACAGTTTACCTATGGCGATATGGTGCTCCCCTGAAGGTAGTCGTTTTTGCTTGGTTAGTGGGAAGGAATAAAGTGCTTACGGTTGACAATTTGCGCAAGAGAAGAATGCCCCTTCCGAACTTGTGTCTATTATGTTATCAAGATGAGGAAACGGTGGCTCATCTCTTCCTTCATTGCGACTTGCAAAGAAGGTGTGGGATACTTTTCTCGATAAATTTGAAGCTCAATGGGTTATGTCGGCTTCTATTGTTGTTTTCATTTTGTCTTGGCATGAAGGGGGCAAAGGAAAGATAGGAAAGAAGATATGGCATCTGTCTTTTGGCTAGGATATGGTTTATATGGCGGGAAAGGAACAATCAGTGCTTCAGGAACCATTTAGATCTCTCTTTGGAATTCTGCAAGTCAGCGATAGATCTGATTTCGGAATGGATGATCGATTCCAAAATGATACCGACGGATCAATTTCTTAACAATTGGGCAGCTTTGCAGCTTTTGTTTTTTTTTCTTTTCTTTTCCTTTTTGGTTTTCTTGTATTCTTTAGGCTTTTGGCCTCTCTCAATTAAATTCATCATCATTCAAAAAAAAAAAAAAAAAACTTGCATTATGAAGATTGTTGCTTACCTTTGTAAAAGGTCTAGGGTTTGAATCTCAGTCTTCCCATATCTAGTCTCACAATCCAAGTTGAGTCGAGTATTAAAACTATGTTCTAAACCATTACAATACTCATGACTAAGGATATGTGTCGTAGCAACTGGAAATACTCATCTTGTAACCATACAAAGGTGAGCCATATCCATAACCATGCAAATAGAGCTCCCTTGCCCATCGCACAAATCTTTAAACCCAATGCTCTATTCAATAGCCTCCTCATCACGTGTCAAATGTTTCCTATAGTTGAATCGGCTCTCCAACCCATGGATGTGTAGCAATGGGACGATCACCATGGTCTAGGCCCTAGGTTATGTCGTCAAACTACCTCTCCATAGTGAACAGACAAAGAGGCCTCTGATCCGAACTCTCCCTATGAATATCATCATCATTGTGGCCACCCTATCAGCGTAGTCATCGCCTCTATCATGCTCCATTGCCATTGCTGATGGGCACAAAGTTCGATCGTCGCTCTATCAATCACCCAAGCTCATGTTGAGTGACACCCCATGCAACCCTAATGCCTCTCCTCCAAATACCAGGCCCGTGGGGCTCATGAACCTCTTGCTCCTCAACAACGCGTCAAGCGAGTGCCTCAAAACCTTACTTGTCCATGCAAGGACTCTTTCTTCTTCCTCCTCTTCCATGCATGGGATGTGCAGGGAGATAAGGATCTTCAGTAATGACGAACTGCGAGACGACGAAAGGCGAGACGACAAACAGCACTGAAAAATCTCCCTCAGAAGCAGGTGCGGTAACAGGAACTTCATATTCATGGAAAGTGGTAGGGAAAAAACAGGTAGACCCCAGACCCCAGAGGATAGGGGACCGCGATCCGGCTAGCTTCCCCACGTTATATGTAAAGGGTTTCCCGGACGGTTGGGCTCCCATCAACTTCGCGAGAGTATTCGGAAGGGCGATGTCAGTCATGGACGTCGTCTGTCCAAGAAACATAGAAGGTGGTGGCTTCAGAGACTTCGCCATGGTAAGGATGCAATCGAAAACAGAGCTACGAAAAGCAATTGACCTCCTCAACGGCGTAAGATTCAGTGGAATCAAAATGCTCGTTCAACGAGCGAGGTACAGCCCGGAAAGAAAACGCAAAAGCATAGCTATTGGAAAACAGAAGATTGGCAAAGGACTGCAGAGAGAATCAGGGAGTTTTCGTACCCAGCAGACGGAAGGCACAACCTACAAGGAAGCCCTTCTCAACAAAAGCTCTGGGGCCTCATCGTCGGGAGCAAACAGTAAAAAGTCGGGTCAACTAGCCATGGAAGCCGATCAAAAGGAGGACGACAATGTCATAGTAATCAATCAAGACTTCATCGACCGGTTTTCTTGAAGACTTAGTGGTGGCGATTACGAGGGACGGTGTGACGATCAACGAGGTATCAGGTTGGATTGAAGAAGTCTGTAGATTACCGGTTCAAAAGCTGTCTTTAAAACCAATCGGAATCAATGCCATATGGATTCAAAAACCCCAAGATATGGCCCTTGATATCCTAATCATGGCGGGGGTGTTGTTCAAAGATGGCCCCATCTCTGAAATTCTACACTGGAATGCGTTCTCAGAATTCGACTACGAAGAAGTATGGGTTTTGATTTGGATTGTTCCCTTAGAATTATGGAATGAAGAGTTTTTTCGAAGAGCGGTCTCCCCTTAAGGGAACCTCATTGAACTCGACCCGCAAACAGTAAATGGGGAAGAAATGGGAGTCATTAGGGCAAGAGTCAGCAGGAAAAAGGGGGAATTGATGCCGGCTAACATCCAGGTCAAGGTCGTAGGAAGGTTGCTCTTCTTGCCAGTCCAGCAGGAAGCTAGAGGACAACGTATTAATCGATGGGGTGAAATATGGAGGTCCAGACCTCCGACGCAGCGATCAACGTCTATCAGAAACGGGAGTGTTTTGGAAGGAGTATGCCTTCCTTGCTCCGTCAGAGCTCAGCCGCCGCACTATCACATTGGTCCGTGTTCCGCTGGAGTACCGAACCAGCCCCAGCCCACGTGTCGAGACGGAGTACACGGTTGGGACGTAGCTAGTTTCTCAAGCCACACGCATCGGGGGCATGTCCCATCACCTGCTGTTGTTGCCACACGTCCAGCGATGGTTACCCCTTTCTACCCAGCTCGTCAAATCCAAGTCCCATCTCTCCCAGACACTGCCACGTGTCCTGCGGAGAGAACGTTTTCGAGCGGCGATTGTCAGGGCCATGTCCCATCTTCGTCCGTCCCGGACACATGTCCAGAGGCGAGAGCGTCTTCGAGCGGCGAGTGTCAGGGCCGAGTCCCATCCTCGTCTGTCACGGACACGTGTCCCGTTGCGAGTGATCTGATCACCACTTGGATGGCCGAGAATCCCCCAATCCACCCTGACTTCTCCCCTTCTCTACTTTTTAATCCCATCTCTTCTCGCGATATCTCGCGAGTCGACAACCTCCCAAATTCTCCCTCCTTACCCCCTCAAACCTCGCGCAAAATCTCGCCAGTGAGGATTTATCGCCCTCCTCTCGCAAACCCTATTCCATCTATCCCAATCCCAGCCTTACCAACCCCATCCTCCTCGGCCATTACCCCCACAACTATCCACCCTCCCCACGATCTCAACAATGGTGCCGACACCCCCACCTCGTCCCACCCACATCTCCTTTTTGACCAAGGCATAGTCCCTTTCATTCTGGTTCCAGAAGTTTACGGCCCTAACCTTCTTTACATCGATTCTCAGTCCCAATCAGATAGGGAGCTGCCTTTTTCAGAGGACCCCTCCTCTCCTGCTGGTCTCTCTCCCATATTTGTTTGCTCCATAGACGCTTTTCCGGAGTCGGCGATGATATCTCTATTCTAGGATGAAAACAACTCCGAAGTTATTATAGCAGAACCTCTTCAGATTCAGGTGGGAAACTCTGCAGCGTTCAAGGTATCTCCATCAATGATCAACTCAAAGCTGGAAGCTCAAAAGGCCAAGATGATTGAGATTATCCAAAAGAAACGGTTGATTAGGGAAGTCGTGGGGCATGTCGGACGATCTATAGGGCTATCTTTTGGTGACCACTAGGAAGACTTCGTTGCTCTATTTCAATGCATCGAATCGCGTGGAAGACCTCTCTCTGGGAGAACCCCTCTAAGACATCCTCCCAACAAATTAGGTGGAACTGACGCGTCCAGGAACCTCCATCTTAGCTCCTCTCCGGCCAGAGAGACAAAAGCAAGCAGAACCTACAGTAGGGTGCGGGGAAAATCAGTCTCTTAATGATAGTCCTCTCATGGAACGTTAGGGGGCTAGGATCCAGGAAGAAGCAGATCCTTCTTCATGATACCATCGAAAGAAGCAAGGCAGACGTCATTTGTATTCAAGAAACAAAGACTCTGATCTTCTCAGACAAGTTGTTGGGCTCTATTTGGAAGCCAAAAGATGTGAGATGGGTGACTCTCAATGCCTCAGGTTCGGCTGGCGGTGTTCTAATTGCTTGGAAATCGTCCAAATGGTCTCTGATGGACAGTCGCATTGGAGAATTTTCGGTTTCCATTCTCCTTAAGCAGGTAAGTTCGGATTTTGCTTGTCTCATCTCTTCCGTTTATGGTCCTAATAGAGAAGAAAGAAGGGATGCTTTCTGGCAGGACTTGAATGCAGCTAGACAAATCTTCAAAGGGCCCTGGTGTATCGGGGGCGACTTCAATATTACTCGTCGGGTGGACGAAAGATCGCACAAAAGGCCCGCTTCAACCGCAATGAAGAAATTCTCCGCGTGGATCGAATATTAGGCTTTAGTGGACCTGCCACTTCTGGGGGCCAAATTCACATGGTCTAACGAGAGGAGCAGCTCTTCATTAGCCCGTTTGGATAGATTCCTGGTCTCGGCAGATTGGGTCGATTCTTTCCCCTCAGTCTCCCAATCCATTCTCCCTAGACCCACTTCCGATCACCATCCTCTCATCCTTTCATTGGACGAGGAGAATTGGGGTCCCAAACCCTTCAGGTTTGACATGGCGTGGCTGTTGATTGATGGATTTAAAGAGTAAATTCATCTCTGGTGGTCGGAGCTGAAAGTTACAGGGTATGCTGGTTTCGTCTTATGCCAGAAATTGAGACTTCTCAAACTCAAAATCAAGGATTGGATATCAGTCGCGCTCTACCAGAGGGATGAGGACACTAGGAGCATTCTTGCAGAAATTCAAGCCATTGATTCAGCTACTGAAGCAAACTAGTCAAACTCCGATCAAAGGTCAAAAAGATTCCAACTAGCTCACACATACTCCCAAAGAATCCTCGAAAAAGAACTGTTCTGGAGGCAGAAATCAAGATGTAAATGGTTTAAAGAAGAGGACAAGAACATTCGATATTTCCACGCCATTGCTTCGGCCCGAGCAAGAACTAACAGAATATCCTCTCTCATTATAGATGGGGTCCGCACGGAGGACAAACTGGAAATCGAGAAGGCTTCAGTCGCTTACTTCAGTAATCTCTATCGCAGTGAAGACTGGGTGAGGCCGAAACTTGATAATCTATTGTTCAATCAAGTCTCAATTGAGGAGGCCTATTCCCTCGAATCAGCATTCTCAATCGAGGAAGTCAGAGCAGCGCTCGCATCCCTGGAAGGAGACAAGGCCCCCGGCCCTGATGGCTTCCCCATCAGTTTCTTCCACTCGTTCTGGGAGATCCTAAAGGGAGACATCATGGCTTTCCTCTCAGAATTTCACGCCAGAGGGCTCTTATCTAAAGATTTAGGGGCCTCTTTCATAGCTTTAATTCCAAAGCGAGCAGGAGCCGACTCAGTGACTGATTTCAGGCCCATCAGTCTTCTCGGCAGCCCCTATAAGATCTTGGCAAAAGTTTTGGCTACTCATCTCAAAACAGTTATGGGTTCAATCATCTCTGACAATCAAAACGCCTTACATCCCGAGCAGACAAATCACCGACAACGCCCTCATTGCTCTTGAATGCCTTGATTCCTGTCACAAGGCTGGTACGAAGGGTCTTATCTGCAAGCTCGACATCGAAAAAGCATATGACCATGTAGACTGGGGTTTTCTCTAGTACATGATGGGCCGCATGGGTTTCGGGGACAAATGGATAGCCTGGATGAGTGAATGCGTCCGATCAGCGATCTTTTCTATTCTTTTAAACGGTTCTCCCAAAGGTTTTTTCAGGAAGTGAAAGGGATGGATTCACCAATACCGCATATCCAGTTTGCCGACGATACGCTTATCTTTTGTCAAGCTGCAGAAGATCAAGTGGGCAATTTGAAAACCATCATCCGCTGCTTCAAAGCGGTATCGGGCCTCAAAATAAATTTTGCAAAATCCAAGTTGTACGGTGTTAATCTTTCAGAAGAAGCGGTGCAACTCCTTGCTGATAACCTGGACTGCCCGACAGGTAATTTGCCAACTACTTTTGTGGGTCTTCCCCTTTGCGTTGGCTCCCCCCCTCCATCTGTGGGACCGTGTCATCGAGAGATTCGATCTCTATCTAGCTAGATGGAAAAGCCGTTATCTATCGCTTGGCGGTCGGCTTACGCTTATCAATTCAGCAATGTCAAACCTCCCCATCTACTTCATGTCTCTTAAATGTCCGACTGCCATTTTATTTGTCCTTGAAAAAATTAGAAGAGATTTTTTGTGGCATGGGAAAGAGGAGAGGAAATTTCATCTCGTTAATTGGAAGGAAGTGTGTAAACAACACCAGTTTAGAGGTGCAGGAATCAGAGACCTCCACATTATGAACAGAGCATTGCTTGGTAAATGGACGTGGAGATTGGGCTCAGACAGTGGCAGTCTGTGGACGAGAATAGTCAGAAGTAAGTATGGTTCATCTACGGGTGGGTGGTGGACAAACGATACTCCCAGGAAAACAATATCTGCTGTGTGGAAAGGCATCCTCGCCTCAAAGAAGCTGGTAGTGGAAGGGACAAGTATAGCAATTGGAAAAGGGAACAAATCTCGTTTCTGGGAAGATAAATGGGCAGGAGACTCTCTCCTCATGGAGGAGTTCCCCAATCTTTATCGGCTAGCTCCTAATCAGTCCATCTTAGTGGCTGACTGTAACACTTAAGTGGGGGAAGATCAAGTCTGGAATGTTGTTTGCAGGAGAAATATGAATGATTGGGAGGTGGAGTTCACGTCCCTGCATCGTCGGCTATACAGCTTTAAGCTAGATAAATCCCGCGACGACTCCTTAGTTTGGAGGAAAGACCAATCAGCCCCTTTTTCCGTCAAAGCTCTATACGAGTGCATCGCCAGCAACTCTTTCGTTTTACCCCAGAATCCGCTTCAGAAAATGTGGAAAATCAAGGCTCCTCCAAAGATTTCAGCGTTCGGATGGTTGGTGGATAAACAGAAAGTGCTGACTGTGGATAATTTGCGAAAAAGGGGAATGATTATCCCTAACATTTGTCTCTGCTGCATGAACGAAGAAGAATCGGTGAATCATCTGTTTTTACATTGTCCCTTCACCTCTCAAGTTTGGCACACGGTCCTTCGATCTTTCAGCATATCCTGGTGTAGCCCTGTTTCAACGGGGGATTTTTTCTTAGCATGGCTTGGTCCTAATATTGGGCCCCAAGCTAACAAAATCTGGAAGTTATGTCTTGTGGCGGTCTGGTGGTCAGTTTGGGAGGAAAGAAATGGAAGATGTTTCAACAACACCTCTTTTTCAGTGGACGTCGTTCTTCAGAAAGTTCAGCAGTATACAGCGGAATGGGCCCTGTATTTTCTTAATATCAAGGAATGTAATCTGTTTGCCCTGGGAGGATCCCTTTCTCGCTAACTCAGCGGGTAGATCCTCCTTTTTATAATCCTTTTCTTTTTAATATATATCCTTAGTTATCTTTTAAAAAAAAAAAAAAAAACTTACTTCTTTCGCCATAATTTCATTGATATTGTAGTTAATCATGAAGAAAAGAATAAGAAAGATGAGAGGCAAAAAGAAGAGGGGGAGAGAGCAGCAACACATCCACACCACCCCACCTATCTCTTTTATTATTAGGGAAATTACTAATCATATGAAAATTACAATTATACCCCCTCACTTAGAGATAATATAAAACAATAGCATAGGAGCTTAAAGACTCTAATCCAAACATATAACCAAGCCCAACACAAACCCAAACCTGGACCACATGAGTAACTGATGGACCACACTTGCAGCCAGGGTGGACCACATGTGTGGTCATAATCCATCAACACTCGCCCTCAAGCTGGAACATATGGATCATGAATGTCCAACTTAACGAAGAATCTATTTAGATAAGCCCGACTTAAAGCCATCATAAACATGTCTACCACTTGCCCTTGAGACCTAACAAATGGCGTGCATGTTTCCTTGTTAGCAACCTTCTCCCTAATGAAGTGACAGCCCACTTCAATGTGCTTAGTTCTTTCGTGATAAACTAGATTGTTGGCAATGTGAGACACTGCTTAATTATCAAAATACAATCTCATAGGAACATCCACCACGAACCCCGAGCTCTCACATTAATGTCTTCAACCAAATAAGTTTTCATGCCGCATGAGTCATAGCCCTTTGCTTCTACACTTAACCAAGCGACAACACTTTGCTTCTTGTTTTTTCGTGTAACCAAATTTTTCCCTACAAATGTACAATAGCCTGTGGTAGACCGCCTGTCAAAAGGAGAACCAGCCCAGTCTACACACACACACACACATAAACTCTTCTACTCTAAGATGTCCATTTCACTTGAAGAGAATTCCACGGCCAAGCTCCCTTCAAATAACTAAGCATGCCTCTACATGAGACATGAGGAGCTTTCATAAACGGATTAACAACACTCTTAACTAAATAAGTAATATTGGTCGTGTAATCGTTAAATATATCAATTTGCCAACTAGTCGGCAATATCTCCCTGAATCATCAAATATTTCCCCTTCATTAATACTCAACTTTGAATTGGCATCCATGGGAGTTTTAACTAGTTTAGCCTAGTAGACCGGTCTATTTTAATAAATCCATCACATACTTCCACTCTAACAAGTTAATTCCCACCTTTGACCTTGCTACCTCAATACCCAAAAAAGTCACAAAGGCAACCAAAATCCTTAATGTAAAAGTGTTGCAGCAAGAACTTTTTTTAAAGGCAACAAAAGAATTTATTAAGAAACACCCGTAGAAACGAGGAAAGAATACAAGCAGAGGAAAGAAAACAAAAGCAATAAGCTTTGATAAACGGCTTATCGGCCAAACCGGCCTTTGCATACTTAGCCCAACCCGATATTAGCCCTTTAATGCACCTGATGACCCCATCTACCCCCCTACTCTCATTAAGGAAGCATCTCCCATTCCTAAATAACCCAAAAGATGGCCATGAGAATCAGTCTCCAAATAGCTTTGCCAGCCTTTCCAATACCTCCGCCATGCCAAGACCACAGGTGGTCTTCATTGACTTCGGCATCACCTAGTCTATATAAAGCAGCAGCAAGAAATGGGTCCAAACATGAAAAGCAAAGGAGCAATGAATAAACAAGTGATCAATCGACTCTGCGTTTTCCATGCACATCAAGCATATATTGGGGAGAATTAATACCCTCCTTTGAAGATTATCCATAGTGAGGATTCTTTTGCGGCCCACCAACCATATAAAAATCGCAACCTTAGGCGGGGCTCCATAGAACCAACAGTGAAAAGGGTGGGTCGGAGGAGAAGCTCAAGGACAAGATGAGATGTACCTATATAGTGAACAAACAATGAATTTTCCACATCGTTAAGCCACCACATACAGAGAAGCAGTCTACCACAGAAACGAAGTGTTTAGAAGCAAAATGCGCCAATCTAGGGAAAAGATCCTAAAAAGCACAATCACCACACCATATATCCACCCAACAACGAATGTGAGTACCATTTCCCAGGGAGAAGGCAATCCTCCTATGAACAAGATCTGTGGCCGCAATCACTTTCCAAATGTGGGAGGCTCTGTATAACGAAAAGCTATTCAAAAACCACCCACCATCCTAGACCCCATACTTCCTAGCTATACGGTGCTTCTATAACTTCCCTTTTCAGTAGCAAATCCCCAAATCCACTTCCCGAGACAGGTTGAATTCATATCTCCAAATTATTGTCTATTTTTAAGACCTTTCACATGAAAGTACAAAACTAATTTTTTTTCTAACTCAAAAGTTTCTATGTTCCGTTTAGATAATGCCAAGAAATATATATCCCAAATGTTTAACCTGTATTTTCTAAAACAAGTATATTGCATCAAACATCATGTGTCCCACACCCCCACAACAAAACAATGTTATAGAACAGAAAAAGTCACATGCTTGAAGTGACTTGTGCTTTCTTAATTTAGATGAATGTTCCCAAAAGTTTTTAAAGCGATACAATACTCATGATGTATTTTCTAATAAATCAAAAATACCCTACACACCCTAGACCAAAATAAACAACTAATAACAAGAAGAAATATCTAAGAAAAAAAAAAAAGAGTCTACGTGGGTCATACAGTGGTACAGAACACATCTCCACAGATTCTGAGATCGGACATATGGCGTAGAGATTTCTGAAAACCTCACGTATGAAGGGACAGTTGATTTGATATGTTTAGTTCTCTTATGACAAGTCAGATTGTTTGCAATGTGGGATGTTGCTTAATTATCCCAAGAAACTATATACGTAGATTCACCGCAAATCCCATCTCCTGTAACAGTTTCTTAATCCAAACAACTCACAAGTAGTACGAGTCATTACTCTATGTTCTGCTTCAACACTCGATCGGGCAACAACACTTTGCTTCTTACTCTTTCAAGTGAGTGGATTTCCTCCCACAAACATATAATACCCAATGGTAAATTGCCTATCTATTAATGAATCTGTCTGGTCTGCATCAAAGTACCCTATAATCTAAATATGATTGTTTTATCTGTACACGATCCGATGTCCCGGCACTCCTTTAAGATATCGTAGTACCTAAACAACTGCATCCATGTGTGGTACCCTCGGAGAGCTCATAAACTGGCTCACCACACTCACAACATAAGATATGTCCAACCAAGTGATAGTTAAATAGATGAGTTTACCAACCGATCTTCTACATCTCCTTGGGTCTTTAAATATATCTCCTTGATCACCAACCAGTTTGTGTTTCATATCCATTAGTGCATCAACTGCTTAATACCAAGAAGACCCGTCTCCGTGAGCAGATCCAGAACATATTTAAGATACGCGGTATCTGAACAACTGCATCCATGTAAGATACTCTCAGAGAGCTCATAAATTGGTTCACCACGCTCACAGCAGGAGATGTCCGGCTGAGCGATAGTTAAATAGATGAGTTTCCCAACCAATCTTCTAAATCTCCTTGGGTCTACAAATATACCGTCTTAGTCACCAACTAGTTTGTGATTCGAATCCATTGGTGTATCAACCTACTTAATACCAAGAAGACCTCTCTCCATGAACAAATATGGAACATATTTCTATTAAGACATTAATTCCTTCCTTAGATCTAGCAATTTCTACACTAAGAAAGTATCGAAAATGACCAAGATCTTTTATGAGAAGAATGCCTCTGAAGATACTTCTTAAGCTCCTCAATCCCCTATTGTTGCTTCCTGTAACAACAATATCATCAACATACACCACTAACAAAATAAGACCTGAGGTGCCTTTCCTTATAAACACAGAATGATCAGCAAGACTTCGAAGTTCGAACAAGGCCATAGTTCGACAAAACTTTACTAAATTTGTCAAACTAAGCACGTGGTGATTATTTCAGCCCATGAATCATCTTGTCCAGTTTATACTCCTTGTCTGACTACCCATGAGCAACAAACTCAAGCAGTTGCTTTATATAGACCTTTGCGAGATTACCGTGAAGAAAGGCATTTGTTACATCTAATTGGAAGAGGGGCTAGTCATGAGTAACGGCCATAGATAGGATAACATGAAAAGAGTTCAACTTGGCAACAAGAAAGAGTTTTAATATAATCAACACCAAGGGTCTTGAGTATATCTAGGGGTGTACGCCAAGTCAAACCAGCAGGCACACCCAGCTCGTGTTCGGCTCGGCTCGGTGACCGAGCCATCATGTCCAGCTCGACTCAGCTCGGTCAGCAGATCGGACCAGTTCGAGCCAAGTTTGAGCTCGAGCTTTCGAGTCAAGTTCGAGCTCGAACTTTCGAACCGAGTTCGAGTGCTTACCGGCGGGCAGGGCAGGCGACGGTTGGACTGTCGAGTGGCGGCAGGAGGAGGGCGAGCAAAGCAGGCAACCAAGCAGGGACCACCGGAGACCGGACAACGCAGGGCAATGGACGGGGAGGCAGCCGAGCAGGGTAACAACGAAGGGTCGGTCACTGGTCGAGCAGAGAGAGAGATAGAGGCTAGGCCACTAAGGTCGCTGGTCGAGCACGACGGGCAAAGATAAAGAGGCTAGGGTCGCTGGTCAGGCGGGACAGAGAGAGAGAGAGGCAGAGAGCAAGGGTCGCTAATCGGGCCGGACGAGCAGAGAGAGAGAGAGGTAGAGAGCTAGGGTCGCTGGTAGGGCAGGCAGTTTTTTTTTTTTCAAAGAAAAGGAAAAGGGTAAAAGTGATTTAGGGTTTTTTTTTCTTTTAATACCATGTGACCGAGTCGAGCCAAGTTTAAGCTATATATCGAACCGAGTCGAGTCGAGCTCGGGCCAGCTCGAACTCATTTTCAAGCTCTAAAAACCAGCTCGATTCGGATAGAACTCAACTTCGAACCGAGCTGAATCGAGCTTTTTCGAGCCAAGTCGAGCGAGTTGACCGAGCTAGCTCGGTTCATGTTCACCCCTAAGTATATCCCTTCACAACCAAGCGAGCCTTTAAAACGTTAAACTATACTATCAAGGTGAAACATAATGTTGTACACCCACCTGCAACCAACAACCCGTTCTCCAAAAGGTAGATAGTGATTCGTGTTTTGCTTTTGAATGTATTGCTTGTGTTTCCACACATCTTCTTACATATACAAATTATATGAATAGACTTTGAATATACTTGCATCAATTCAGTTAGACAACGCATAGATTAGGACCTCATACAAAGAAAAACCTATCATGTGCACTTGTTTTTTGTAGCCTTTTGATTTATAAGTGTGTATTGATGTCTTTTTTAACAATCATTGAAGTTTCATTGAAAAATTCAACCAATTTCCTAATGTTTTCCCATATTTCCAACAACAACGATACATTACACGATACAACCGATATATCCCATGCGATAACCGATATGTATCTGTATCCCAAGGGTGCGATCAATGTTTTAAATATCGCTATCGCATAATGTATCGCACCCTTGGGATACGGATACATATCGGTTATCGCATGAGATATATCGGTTATCGCATGAGATATATCGGTTGTATCGCTGTTGTTGGGAAACATGCGAACATTGGGAAATTGGTTGATTTTTTCAATGGAACTTCAGAGATTGTTGAAAAAGACATCAATACACACTTAGAAGTCAAAACATTACAAAAAAAAAAAAAAAAAAAAGTGCACATAATAGGGGTTTCCTTTGTATGGGGTCCTAATATATGCGCTTTCCAACTGAACTGATGTAAGTATATTCGAAGTCTATTCATATAATTTATAAACGTAAGAAAACATATATGGAAACACAAGCAATACATTCAAAAGCAAAAGAAGAATCACTATATCAGGTTCAAGGTGTTCCGTAACAGTAATGGTGGCCGTAATGGCCACCACTATTACCTTTACGATACGGGGCATAACGGCTGTTACGGCCCCGTAACGGCCGTTACAGTCTCTCTTTTTTATTTTTTTTATTTATTGAAAAAACCCTTGAAAAACCTGTATCTGCCCCGCAATGTAGATTAAAAAGTATGAAAAACCTATATGTCCTGTAATAGACCATTACGGGGCTATTATAGCCTTTATTGGGGATGTAACGTGCCATTTACGGGTCATTTTTTTCCATACTGGTTGTTACGGCCATTACGACCCTGTAACGTGTAATGGTTGCCACAGTTACCTTTATGTAACGGCCTTTATGGCACACCATGATCAGGTTACATGTTTAATTTTGTGTTTAGATACAACGATTGCAACTGATTTGTGAGAAATTTCGATTTTTCTCAATTTTCCGCAACTTGACCCATTTCCCCTAAATCTTGAAATTGAAGTTTCAAATCTATGATTTTTCATGGAAAATATGAAGAATTATAAATTTGTAACAATTTGACACTGGTTTAACATGATTTACAACAAAAACATGGATCGGAAATCGAAAATGCTCACTAGATCAAATAGGTGGGATATATTGGCACTACCTATGCGTTTCATATCGCACAGATGGGATACAAGATATATCGTGGGATATATCAGCTGATATCGTCAATATTTAAAACACTGCGTGCGATACATAACGCGATACCGATATTTCGAACACTATACGTAACCATGCTTCCTGGTATGACTTAACAATAAAATGAGAAGACAAGGATATGGCAAATCTATGGGAAGTGAGAGATGAGCATTGAAAGGACACATATCTGGAGCTTACCTTTTCTCACGGCAATAGGAACATCAGATCTATTTGGACGAGTCACTAAATAACTACACTTAGAGGAAGATATGGTGGATGGCACATCATGAGTGCCCAAACTATCTGTTTGTTTCCATCGTAAGTAGACTTTTGGTTGAAGCATAGTGAGAATGGAGGAGTCAGCAAAGGGAGGAGATTGGATTATGTCTTCTTCAACCAAAACAGGTACCGGCACAGCTTCCACATAAAGAAATTTCACTGTCTTTTAAGAAGAACGGAATGGACTGAAAAAATATAATATTTGCACGCACACACTAGCTTCAAAGAGAATGACTGTAACAACGATAACCTCTTTGTTTTCGGAAGTACGCAAGAAAAATATAATTAATAGCTTTAGGATCTAATTTTTCATGGCCCAACTCTAATTGATAAATATATCATACACATCCAAAAACTTTGGAAGGTAAAGAAAATAACGAAGTATCTGAGAGAAAAACTTTATGAGGAGATTTACCCATTAAAATAGTCAGTCGTGTAGGGTATTGTTGTTGTTGTTAGTAAGGGTATTTTTGTCATCTCAACTTTCTATTATTATATGAAGGAGAGGGTGGGCATCCTAACTTTGTTCTCTCCTCTTCTCTTCTCCTCTTTCTCTCTCTTCAATCTGCTACTTTATAACCTCCAAATACAGAAAACCACAAAAAATCAGCAAAGTGATACCAAAGAAAGACTATCCAGAAGCCGCACATTACAAAAACCTTCATCTCTCCAAAATCTCAACGGAATCAAGAGATTCGAGTTTCTACAGCTTGCAATTCATAAACCGAGGAAAACCCATAGAAAATCTTCAATAGAACCTCCAAAAAAAAAAAAAAAAACTTTGAATAGAACCTCCAAAAAAATAGCACAAGCGAAAAAGAATCTTCAATAGAACCTCCAAAAAATAGCCCAAGCAAAAAACCGAAATCAGAATTTTTTTTCCCCAATTTCTCTATTTTTGTTGGAACACCACCAAAAAATCTTGAAAAAATCACCATAATTCCAAAATAATATTATTCTAGATCCCATACATTTTTTTCTTCACGGGGCCATCCGACTGTACAATGTTGGAGTCACCCGTATGAGCTAATGAAGTTAGTGGTCGCGATTGACTTAGAAACTTGCTCTGATACGGTGATACAACTAGAAAGTAGAGAAGACTGACAGAGAAAGTAGGAGAAAGGATGAGGAAAAAGGAAGAAGGGGAAAGTGAATAAGGAAGGTAAAGAGGATGGGGTGGAAAGCGAATAAGGAAGATAAAGAGGATGGAGTGGAGAGAGAGAGAGAGAGAGAGAGAGAGAGAGAGAGAGAGAGAAACTTGTGTTAGTGAAAAGACTATCACATACTTTAGATATAACATAAAGAAAGGAGAATACTCACGAATACAACGAATATACACATGCATAAATAAGCAAATATCTCGCGGCAAAACTATGGTAATTTTTGTGTCCCAGTCATCCACTTTTTTTATTCTATTCAATGCATATGCTCCGAGATGCTTTTGCTCACTTGGACAATCCAACTGATCGATTTGAACTTTCCATCAAGTCCAAAGACATTTTATGAGCTACCATGCAAAAATCACACTAATCAGATGATCCAATTCACCCTTGATTTTGCCCTATTTTATAGCCATCCTTTCACCAAGCCGTCAATAGGATGGTTAGCGTTGCCTAACAAATAAACAATTCCCATACAAATAGATGGATCAAATTGTTGTGGGCCAATTTTTGTGTAAACAATCTTGAACATCAATATTAATGGCTACCGATCAAACGGTTACATGAATCTTTTTATCAAGGACAATATTTCAAGAATAATGAGAAAAAAAATTGTCACAAATATAGATTTCCTTGCTCCCCAGTTATCAAAGATTTGAATTTGTGGTGATCCCATTGATAAAAGTTCATGGATATATTCCAAGTTCAAGGAAAAGGCTGATGTTCAAACTGTGTATAAAGAGAACTTGAAGCAGAAAATATACACTAGCTAAACCACTAACTTAATCATACCCACACTCCACTGAACTTGCACTTTATGCGATTTACAAATTCCAATATTCACATTCTTAAGTTTTTGTTTCATAAAATGAATAAAAATGTAAAAGAGAAATTCAAAGTGGGCACTTTCAGGCGATTTATCAAACAACAGGAGGTATTATATTTCAAAAGAAATACAGTCAAGGTAACCAAGTTGTCAACATAATAAAATTCCATTTTCAAGAAAACTAGGGTCACAAAATCCCAAATGAATGTCAGTCCAGGTGTTTCTTAGAAATTTACCGTCCTTTCTCATTTCAGGGAGCAATCCAGAAGCATGTTTCCTAACAACATCAAGATACCCCTCCACTTCATGATCTGCAACATTAAACAAGACGGCAGATCCATATTGGAATACAACCATGTAACGGTAGCAACTCCAATCCAATTTGATTCGCGTGCCCTAAAATTAAAGTAACGTTATCAAAATGGCAATTAATCAAATCATGTGGGAAGGCAAAATCATTCGTACACAGAGACATTTTATCACATGTTTGCATGCATGCACATCAGTGTAGCATCCAATAGGAGAGTTTGATAGCTCCATATGACAGATATCTGCATTGTACTTTATTATGTGCATCAAAAAGTGTGGAAGTAAATTGATATTAGTGCACTTGCATCAATACGAATGTCCAAATATACAACAATAATTGGAACAAGACTAGAACACCAAATCCATTCTATGGTGCATTCACTATTCCAGTTTTAACTTGGAAGTGAACTGTAACAATTGAATCTTGGATAAATCAAACTCAAAAAACCAGAAGAGATTCGATGGTAAAGCGCCTGATGACTTATTGGAATTCCACGTGCAATGCTCAAAAAGTAGGGTTTATGATTAGTAATCAGCCAAATCAACTCCGTTGGGCAAGCTGCAGAGCACACACTGATTTTTCTTCTCTTTCAAAATTGGGGAACATTTGCTTTGCTTGACAAAATCAAAGTTGAAAATCCTAAGGATGGTTTTTGAAAGATAGTATTAGCTTTGAGCTTTGACCAAGCGGCGATAATTGATGTAAGATTAAGGAACAAGTCTGGAAAGTTTAATTTTTTATTTTTTTAAAAAGAACAAAGGAATTTCTGACAAAGCATCAGCAGAGTGGAACAAGAAATGGCAATAGCCAGATTGTTCAGTTAGTTCAGGTGTCGTTAGGAGGTAGTGCCAAATGGCAGTAGCAAGATGTTTAAAAACTGCTAACAGTGACAGTCCCACCCGTTACACATAAGGGGCTGTAACGGCCTATTCTGGAAATTCCACACCATAATGGGCCAATACGGTCCAGCGTAACTTGGGCCGTTACACATATTTATCTGTAGAAAAGAGCGTTTCACACCTTTTTCACCACTTCTCTAGTTCTAGAAATTTCTGCTTCTTTTGGGAGTATTTCTAACATATTTTCGACTAGATTTGTGCAATTGTTGCATATTAGAACCCACGAACTAAGACGTTTTCAAAGAATCAAAGTCTGGGGAATTTGGATCGAAAAAATAGGTTTTAAAAAAAAAAATTTATTTCTTGCTGCAAATGTGTTGATTCAACATTATATTACCAAGTCTCTAAATCTGGCTACATTTTTTATCGGTTTGGCCATGTTTGTCTAATTTTTCTTTTTTTTTCATTGTTTTCTACATAATTTCCAGCAATATTCAAAAAAATATATATATTTTTTGTATAACATTTGGAGTGTAGATTGTTCAAATACATGTACAAAGTTTAAATGTAAATATGCCTGCACTAAATCAAAGTTTTTCATATCATCTCTTTTTCTGTTTTGTAATTTTTAAATTTCAAGTCATTTTTAGAATGAATACAGCCAGATTTATTTTTAATTTTTTTTACAAATATCTTGAGAAGAATGATGTCAAATGCTTAGGGATATATATTACTGAAATGAATCCCACGGATTATATAAATTTCAACCCCAAATTTAAATTTATTTTTTTTCAATTTTCTTGAGGGAATGATATCAAACTCTGCGGGATATGTATTAGTAGGATCAATCCCACATATTGCATGAATTTGAACACATTTTGGGGGCATTCGCGTGGTCCACCAAATCGACGACACCATTCATGCGAATTCAATTTTATTTTGTTTTCTTCAAATTTCTTGAGGTGAATGATTCAAATGCTCAGAGGATGTGCATTAGTAGGATAAATCCCATGGATTGCATTAATTTTGGCCCGTTTTGAAGGTATTTGAGTGCTCCACTAAATTGGCAACAAAGATCATCAAAAGGGATCAGCCCACTGTTAGTCGACAGAGATCATCAAAAGGGATCAGCCCGGGCAACCTTGCTTCGGGCCTAGGGGAGGAGTCAGTCAACCATCTTTTCAGCTCAGGAAATCTGGCAGAAGAAGTCTGGTCTTTTTTCGCTAAATTTTTTATTTTAGGAATAGCCAAAACCTGCCCCTTGACCAAAGAGCACGTTGATGGGCAAGGGGCACTAGCAACGCATTGAAGCTCAAAAGGCTCAATGGAATTGCCCATGCATCATTGTGTGGGAAATCTGGATGGCAATGAACTCAAGGAGGTTCGAGGACAAATCCATCCATCCAAAATCTGAGATCTCTGGAATCCAATGTTGGATCAAGGAACTAGCACAAATGATGCTGGATGATAATAGATGTCCATGGATGGAAGAGCTAGGACTCCGGCTAATGGGAAAAGAGCGCATCCAAAGAACTCGCAAAAAGCCTAAGCTCATCAAATGGATGGCACCAATTGAAGGGTGGGTAAAATTAAACATAGATGGTATACATCACGAGGCAACCCGGGAGAAATTGGAGGAGGAATATGTAAGGATCAGAGAGGAAACTTTATCCTTACTTTCCACCATTATTATAGTCTAGTCACAAACACAATAGCAGAAGCTCGGACTATGCTGGATGGAATCAGATTATGCAAATCCCAAGGCCTTCAGAACATCATTGTTGAATCGGATTCAAAGGTGGTCACTTACTGTGTTAGTGATCCCCATTCAAACCCTCACTGGAGGATTTGGTATATAGTAAAAGATATTCACAAAGAGATCATGGGCATCAATTACCAATTTGTTCATACGTTCAGGGAATATGCGGTGGTGGACGTTTTAGCCCGAACAGGAAGCTCGGGTGCAAAAGACAGGCTACTGCAGAACCGCTTTGATCTCCTGTGGTAGGCTATGGGTGGTTTCTCCATGGACAGGGCTGGAGCAGGGACTAACCGATGGAGATAGCTTCTGTTCTTTCAGAACATTGCTCAGTTTCTTTGAGGTTTTTTCTTAAATTATACTTCTTTAGCTTTAGAGGGATGCCCCTGAGCAAGCACCAGTCCAGGAAGTACTTTAGTTCCCTTCGGTTGGGGATGCAGGCCATTCCTTTAGCAACAGGGTGCTTTAGTTGAAGGCATGTTTGTTGGCCATTTGAGAGCGGTGCAGACCATCCAGGCGGAGAGTCTGTCTGATCAACCGTGTGGCGCTATGTTGGTATTGCTGCAGATTTATTGACTATTTGTGTCTGCTGTCGGGGCCTATGCTGTTGCCCTATTTGCATACTTTGGTTTGATGCAGCAGCAGTGTTCGAAATATCGGCATCGCTTTACGTATTGCATGTGTTCGAAATATTGGTATTGCGTTACATATTGCACCCTTGGGATACAGATACATATTGGTTATCACATGGGATATATCAGTTGTATCACGTAATGTATAGCAGTTCTTGGAAACATGGGGAAGCATTGGGAAATTGGTCGAATTTTTCAATGAAACTTTAGTAATTGTTATAAAAGACAGACATCAATACACACTTATAAATCAAAACATTACAAAAAAAAAAAAAAAAAAAAAAAAAAAAAAAAAAAAAAAACAAGTGCACATAATAGGTTGTAATGTATAGCAGTTCTTGGAAACATGGGGAAGCATTGGGAAATTGGTCGAATTTTTCAATGAAACTTCAGTAATTGTTATAAAAGACAGACATCAATACACACTTATAAATCAAAACATTACAACAAAAAAAAAAAAAAACAAGTGCACATAATAGGTTTTCTTTATATGGGGTCATAATCTATGTGTTATCTAACTGAATTGATACAGGTATACTCAAAGTCTACTTATATAATTTATAAATGTATGAAGATGTGTGGAAACACAAGCAATACATTTAAAAGCAAAAGAAGAATTACTAGATTGCAACCGATTTGCGAGAAATTGAAAATTTTTTATTTTTTTTCAATTTTTCACAACTCGGCCCATCTCCTCCCAATCTCAAAATCAAATCTCCCAATTCATATTTTTCATGCAAAACATGAAAAATCATGAATTTATAATAATTTGACACTAATTTAAATTGATTTACAAGGAAAAAATAATCAAAAATTGAAAATGCTCACCGGATCGAACATGTTAGATATATCCCACTAGTGCATTTCGTATTGCGTAGGTGAGATACAAGATATATCATGGGATATATCAGCCAATATCATCGATACTTAAAACACTGATGTGAAGGATGCTCTTTTTGGAGGTTTTTTAGGTTACTTGGGGGAACCGTAACAGAAAAGGCTCATTTTGGGGGTTTTTCAGTAACTTGGGGGAACCGTAATAGACGAGTTTTTCATAATAGAAGCCCTTCAATTCAAGAGGTTATCAAGGAGAATAAGTGGAAGTTGGTGGGCTGGGCTTCTTTTGTTAAAGAAGTTGAATCTATAAATCTTTTCTCTTTCTTTGAGTTGTCGTTAGCTTGAATTCTTTTGCACGCCTGGCGCTCTTCTTCAATAAATTGTTATTATCTCTCGAAAAACAAAAAAATTTGGCCACCATTTATAATTGAGCTCTTGGCTTGTCATTCTTCATCTAAAAGTTGCGCAAGGATAAATAAGCTTCATTTCCTTCACTTTGACACTCTCTCTCTCTCTCTCTCTCTCTCTCTCTCTCTCTCTCTCTCTCTCTCTCTCTCTCTCTCTCTCTCTCCACAATTCAATCACCTTTGCATCCAAACACAACCTAAAATTCTCCCTTATCTCAAACACATTCTTAATTAGTCTCTCCATATCCAAGCAACAAGGCCAGTTGTATTGGTTGGCGGAGATGGACAAACAAACTCAGGTGCACAACAGGTGATCAAAGACCAAATCAAAAGCCGAAAGTTGCAAGTCGCAACATTTTCACTGCCTTCATTGAAGCTTCCCATATGAGTGGAATATTACTACTTTTCGCCAACACTTCACCTTCGCTAGAATTCAGCAAAGAGAGGACGAGAGGCTTAAATTAAAGAATTGGATGTGGATTGAGGTGGAAGAATTAAGATGTAGGCAGAAGTGGAAGAGTTGGATGCAACAATGTACCTGACCGACAAAGTTTTCAATGCTAGCTAATGGATCTCCCAAAGGCTTTTTCTAGGCATCAAGTTTTTTTTCCCCTTTGGGGGGGGGGGGGGGGGGGGGGGGGGGGGGGTTCACCAAGCACTAAGTACAGGCAAATCTACCAGGTTGATGAGAGGTTTTAGGGTGACAAACACCGAATTGTAGATATCTCATCTCCAGCTTGCCAATGATACCATCTTTTTCTGAGATCAGAAGTAGTTATGGTGGATAATCTAAGGAAAATTGTGGGATGTTTCGAAGTGTTTCACATTAAAGGTCAATACCATCAAGAGTGAAATGTTGGTTGTTTGCATTTCTAACAATGAGGTGGCAAGATTGGCAGAGGTGTTTGGTTGTCAGGTAGGGTCACTTCCTTCGAAACAGCATTCATTCTGAATCCCGGATGGGTCTGCTTGACAATGCCTCATTGTTCTCTCCGTCGGAAAAGGCAAATTCATTCCTTTCCTGCTTTGTCGGATGTGGGAATCTCAACAAAAGAAAATTCAAAAGAAAATGGATAAAAACAGAGATTAGTTGTTTAACGGATTCAAGACTATTGAACCAAGTCCGGAATCTGTATCTCAGAAAGTAAGAAAGATTCAATACAATAATCATGAATGGTGGAAATTAGAGGGGAGGGGCGGATGTAACCAAGTGGCTCAAGTCAGTGGATTGTGAATCCTATCCATCCCCATGAAAAAAAAAAAAAATCAATTGGATTTTTTTCTCGACCCATCCATCTGATTTAAATCATTGATGATTCAATTGGAAATCCCCTTTTTTTCATTCTAGTTATTGACATGGGAATGGATGAATGAAGAAGATTAGAGATACAATAAATTCTTTGTGACCAACCCCCCCATACCTTGGGTTTCCTTCAATATAAACAAACCGGCAAAACATCTTTAAGATAGGTATGAAACAGTGAAAATTAAACTATCTAGGTGGAAGAATCAGCATCTCTCGCTCAGTGGCATAAGAAATTTCAAGCAGGAGAATCTAAAGTTGCTAAGTGGCGATGAAGGTTTGAGTCCGAAGAAGGAAATATGTGGAGAAAGGTGATTGCCAGCAAACATAGTGTTCAAGAGTTGGTAAATCATTTATTCATTCATCACTCGTTTGCTCAAAAGGTGTGGGAGAGGTTTCTCGTCTTCCTCAAGATGTCTTAGGTTCGACAGCCTATTCCTTGCTTGGCATAGGGATGGGTGGGGAAAGAAAAAGAATTGAGTATTGAAGAGGATACTTCATTTGGTTGTTCTCAAGACCATTTGGGCAGAAAAGTATAATCAACGCTTCCGAAACATAAGTGGGACATAGTCGAACTCTTAAGAGGGAAAAGTTAGATGTAATAGGGTGGGTTTCTTGTATTAAGGATTTTGACCATTGTGATTGGTCCTTGATGTTTAGGTTTTAGCTATTGTTTTCTGCTTTGATCCTTTTGGTGCTCTTTTAGTAAAAATTTTGTTGCCTTTCAAAAGAATATATATGTATATATATACACACATATATATGCATATATATGTGTGGGTTTTATCTTCTTCTTCTTCTTTTTGCTTTTAATCCTTTTGGTGCTCTTTTAATAATTTTTTATTGCCTTTCAGGAAAAAAAAAATGGTCAGACAGTTTTGAGTTTCAATTCTCTTTCAGAATCTGTCTGTCTATTGGGTGTTTCGGTGGTGTAATCCCATGCATTTAGAATCTTTGTGCTGAATTTTTTTTTAAAGAGCTCGATTCAACCAAGGACTAAGGAAACTCTGAGACCAAATAATTTGAAAAAGAAAATCCCATATCCTCGCATAATTGGCTCCACCATGAACATGAAAAGAAAGTATGTTTTATAGGAAAATATACCAATTATCGGCTCCATCTCTAATGACGAGTCAACATTTATATAGGATTGCATCCTTCAAAAAAAGAAAAGAAAAGAAAGCATTCATTCCACCATCACAAGCTTCAGATAAATTCCAAGTGTGTATAATGCAAAAAGAATAGTTATGGCATTCTTCCCTCTTGTGTTCCAAAGGATTCATGCATCAAAAACAAGGTAACAGTGACCTTTCTTTCATGTTTGAATTCTAAGTAGTTCAATAAATAAATAATAAACCTACAACAATTATCCGCACGCCATTCATTGCATGTAGTGGGTATGTTGTATGCATAGTGATGATGGACGCTCGTATCGTCCAGAGCAACATGCACAACTGTTATCAGCTGTTCATATCATCCAAACGCACACGGATGATCGTCTGCAATGGCAATGAAGATCAACAACGTGATCATCAATGGATAACGGATACCGATTTGGCGAGCAACTCAGAGACAAATCATCTTGATGGGGTGGGTATAGTCACCTAGCGAGTGGTTCAATAATGGGAAGACAAATGAGAGTTGAAAAAACCTGGGAGTGGTTCAGTGAGGGTGTTCTCAATCTCACGAACACAAATAAAGTGCAAAATTATTTTTCATAAGTCAACATGGCCCTCACATATGGAGCCCCTCTATTTATAGGTAAAGCTCAATGAAATTTTCCTAATACATAATTTCTAAGGCAACAACCAATCACAATGAATTATCAAATCTAAAGACCAATAAGAAATAAAGTAATAACAAGATATAACTAAGCAATCTAAATTATCTAGAAAGATAGAAATTTATGACGTTTCCTAATTGTGGGAGGCTTTGCCAACGCATGTGGTGCATGCAAACCCCTCTGCACTCAGAATCACATGTGAACTAAAGGACACATTGCAAGGTTGGAAAACGCACAAGAATACCCAGAATTTTGGCTGAAAATAGTTCAGGGCACCGCTGCAATTTTCATTTTCTTCTTAACATTGGACCACTTGATCTCCAGACGGGGTTCACCAAATATGAAAAACCAAACACCCTTTGGCACATTGTTATATTGGTCTTTGAACCCATACAAAGACGTGCAGCAGGAAAATCAGTGCGAATATGAGCTCCTTGCAAGATACACATAGAAAGCTGATTTTTCAGCAACTTTGGAATCTATCTATCTTATGGGGCGCACTCATCATGAATAACAACTTGGTTTTATTCTACTCCATGTGGGCTACACAAAGATACAATAATCATCACAATCTTACGTTGGATAAGAGAGAACTGACACCCAAAATTGGGCCCAGAAAAGTAGACACAGCAACATCCTGCGCAACTCTTATTTGCTCGATTTTTTAGAGCCTCAAACTCCATGTGGGGCTCACTCAAAACTTTCAAGCCAATCACTACTTAACTGCCAATAGCAAGTATGCCAGGAGCAAACCCAAAAAAAAAAAAAAAAAAAAACAAAACAAAACAAAAAATCAGCAAAGTATTCAATGGGAGTCTGGATGCAAAGAGGAACACATGAACATATAACTACATATATGGCTGTTTCCTTAAACAGCAATCCTTTTTATGACTTTTTCACATATGAGTGGGGCCACTGAGATCTAGAATGTTGGATAAATCGGCAGTGGTGATCAGGATCATTGGAACCATTGTTAGGTTGATAATGTTGACCTGGACCGTCGGATATTCCCTGATTGTAGATCTGAAGCATAGATGGTGCAGGTCCATTGATCAGTTCAATGTACAGAGTCATTTAATCCACGACATGTCTGGTCCACCAGGATCGTAGATGATGATCCCGATTGCATGGGAACTTGGGCCATTGGATGGTAAAGCCAAAAACCATTCTAAAGTCAATGGTGAGGATTAATCTGGCCATTTTTTGTGTTGCGTCACATATGCTCAAGGTATTCTATAATATCAAAATTGAAAACCCATGTGCTTCTAACCATAGAAGCTGAGCTCACAATTTGATTTGGTTTGGGTCAGTTCACAATTTGTAACCCATGGGCAAAGGGATTCAAAAATGGTTATGAAATAGTAGTGGTGGCCATTACGGCCACTGTTACCGTTATTGAATACATTGTTGTGGGCTTTCAAAGTGAATCCAGTTCTCTAATTTTTGGTATGACATCAGTTCATTCAATTCATTGCATAAGATCACAAGCACCATTTGTTCAATTCATGACATTGATTTTTCATAGTAGTGGCCATTTTAATCTTACTATAGATCTTCCATTCAAATCTTCTCAAGCTCATATTTTACTCACATTTGGTGAGCTTTAAATGTCAGGCAAATTTAGGGGTAGGAGTCAATTTTCTCAAGCTCATACTTTACTCACACTCGGTAAGCTTTAAATGTTGGGCGAATTTAGGGGTCAGAGATTCATGGAAATCTGACAATTTTGCATGGAATAGAAACAATGATTTTGAATGAATTAAGAAAAAATCTGAACAAACTTAAGTATCCCAGATTCATGAACTGAATTCATGGTAATGGCGAACAGATTCAAATAAACATGGTTCAGAGAACATGAATTTAGTGAATTTAAACTAAAATCCTAACCATCGCTTGGCTATGGGAAAAAAATGAAACAATCACCAAGATAAAAATAAAAGAAAATATTGAATGCAACACAGTCTAGGAGAATCCATAAAAATAACTGATAACAGAAAAACATGAAACCAAATAAGGTAGAAATTGAATCTTCTTACAGTAATCTCAGGTGGAAAATCACAATATCGGAGAGTAACATAGTTCAATGACCGAGAAGTTGGAGGAATGACATTGTAAGCGTTGTCTGTCTGCATGCTCTTTAAATCAATACTGCCAAAACCATGAATCTGAGGCACTCAAATCAATGAGAGAGAGAGAGAGAGAGAGATTAACAGATTATAAGATCCAACAAAACCATAAATATGAGCCCAAACAACATAGAATCTGAAAGATATAAGATGAGAAAATCAACCCAACATTTTGGTTCTCAAAAAACCATGAATTGACTGAACCCACGAGGGACAAAAGGCACATAAAAAGTAAAGCGGACATGCTAAAGCACAACAAGCACCTTTTTTCATGTGGGAAAGTAAGCACAACAAGAATTTAAATCCAACAACGATGGGTCAAAACAAAAAGATTAAAGAATAAATAGAAAGAGAGGAAGTATCCGATGCTAAACCGGAAGCATTAGGTAGCAAGTACTTACGTGTGGGACACAGGAATTAGATGTGAATCCTTCAATCTGCTGGCCCCTCCTGTTAAAGACAAAGGAGAGGTACCGCAGTGGAAATCGCAGACAGCTTCCCCCTCTTTCACCAGGAGGGGAGAAGAATGGAAACGAATCAGCTTTTGCGGCTATGGAAAACATTTCCACAAGCACCTTAATTTCATAAATGATGATGATAATTACATCCAGTTTTGTTAAATGTCCAATGAACATATTCACAGGGGAAGCCTCCATGATTATCGACCCTTGGAAAGAAATGGAGAGGACTGGAAGACAGGAAAATGCCTTGAGCGGAGTGTGACCCTACCCTAAACTCGGTTGAAGGTGAAAACTTCAGAATCCAGCCTTCCCCAAAAGAAGTAATAATTTGTTCAAGACCAAAAGCATTAGAATATATATATATATATATATATATATATATATATATATATATATATATATATATATAAAGAAAGATTCAAACACTAGAAAATGAGGAAGATCGGAAAGAGAAAAAAAAAACAAAGGAGTACCTGGTACATAGGAAGTAAGCTTTGATAGGAATGCATCTGATTTCCTCTTCCTGAGACTCCATTGCCTGTTTCTGACGCAATTCATGATTCCAACCGAAAAATCCATGGCCATCAACGCCACCGCTGGCAGAGTGATTTGTGGATAGACGTTTGGTTTCTACTGAGTGTCGAGAAGATGCGAGAAAAGGAGATTGAAGAGCCTCTGGTAATATGCGTTTGAGGAGAGAGTAAGCTCCCAACCTCCCCATTCGCGTCCTGATCAGCTTCCTCTCGCCCTCTCTGTATGCGCGCGCCGGAAAAAAACCGCTCGCTCAATGCACCTGTGTAGTCAGGACGCCAATTTCCTAGAACCCTGTTTATCTCTCGACCCACCGCAACGTCCATCTGGGAAGCGGATTGCGCCGGAGCGGATTAGGTGAGACCCCGGATCAACCGAGGTGGGTGAGACCCCCGACTGTGGGGCTCACAGTGATGCATGTGACTTAAATCCACACCGTCCAACCGCTTGGAAAGTTCATGACACGGTAGACACCCCCACCTCGGCGGATAAGTTTGATTGAACAGAAACTTCAATCCATACCCTTAACTCTAATCCAAACCCTATTCCATACCTTTAACCATAATCCAAACCCTAATTCATAACCCCAAACCCTAATCCATACCCTTAACCCCGATCCAAACCCTAATTCATACCCCGAACCTCAATCCATACCCCTAACTCGGATCTAAACCCTAATCCATACCCTTAACCTTAATCCATACCATTAATCATGATCCGAACTCTAAAAATTGACCCTAAAACTAATCTTATACCCAAACTTTAGGAAAAACCTAACTCATAAAGTCAACCTGCTGAGTCAACCCACCAAGTCAACTCACTTATTCAGCCCATAGAACCTACCTAATCAACTCACCTTGTCAAACTAAGTCCATAAACTCATTTTTGCACAAGCAAATTCCAAAGCTCAATTTGGAGAAAAGGAGAGACAGCAAGGTAGCTTCGGATGGCAAACTTGTCCACGTGTACAGGGAGAGCCTCCCTCTGAAGCTGAAGCAAAAGGGAATGGCGAGCAAAGCACAGAGTGCCGCTCGCCAAGAAAACCGAGATGGAGGGCTATAAATACCCCATCCTTCCCCTTCACATTTGAAGCATCCAGGAAGCATCCACACCCATCCATAAGCATCTCAAACCCTCTTAGCCATCCCCACCAATAAGGGTGAGAGTGAAGAGAGAGAGAGAGAGAGAGAGAGAGAGAGAGAGAGATTCAGGTCCAGCCCTAACACTAGCCTCTTGAGTTGCCCTAAGTTCAATCCAAGTCACTCGATATAATCATTGCGATACTATCATCCACCTAAATGTTTTTAATCAAGGTTCATCTAGCCATAGCATTTGCATAACGCAACATTTACCTCATCATCCAACAACTCTGCACTAAATTGGCTCGGAAATATGCTCTGAGGATTTTCAATTTAATCGGACCTTGTCAAACAGAAAACTTGCCAATTACTTCACATTTTGTCACTAGCATTGCATCCATTCATATACGAGAACTTAATCCTCACCCTTAAGAACAGTCAGATCCTGTGAAATAGAGATCGTACATTTGTACGAGCAGAGTTGGTGCCTAACACATTCTCACTCTGTAACTATTGTCCCTTACGCGAAATCTCTGATTGCAGAACTAAAGAATCATATTAGGGCGGGAAATATTCGTATCCCTACCCTAACATTTTTATAGGGTCTAGCCAACTATAGAGATGAAAAAATTGGCTAATGGCGACTCTAGTCAAACATAATCAATCAACCATAGTGCAAAGCCCTCGAAAGAGACAACCGGTGGAGAAAGTGGCCCTCAGGTCAATTCCGCCCCGGAATCCCAGCGTCCACAGAATAGCGACGCTATTGGGGAAATGTTAGCCACACCATTTGCAATCTGACTTGAAAAATAGGATTTCACCAATTCTTGAGGGTTAACAATCCTTGTGCACTTGCATCTGCATCTACATCTACATTCATTACAATTCTAAAATCTCAAAAATAAAATAATAATAATAATAATAATTCAAAACCATTGCGCCTACTTGAGCCAGACTATTCCGAATAGCTTTCTACCACAACCCAATCCATACTAGATCCACAATGGCCATGGCCAACCACGAAGAAGGCTTTCCCTTATAAACACATCCTATAGAACTAGTGCCAGTCTCCTACATCCAAGAGCTATCTTGAACTACAAAGATCATGTAAGAAATGCTTGGCCGATTTGTGAAAGAAAGAAGTGCACAAAACCTCTAAGATGGCCTAGCATAACAACAACAGTCACTATCTCTTGCGTCTCTTTCAACCTCCAATACAATCCAACCACAACCATCAGGATTCACGCAGGACTTTCGATACCCTCCCAATGGAGACCTTCAACTAGAACAGTTTAAGGATCTCTGTTCATTCCCTTATGCGAAGATACCCCAATACTTTGAGGTACGAAAATTTAAAAGATATGATGACAGAGTGTCCTTTAGACTACCTGAGAGCATTCTATGGAGAGCTTAATGCCATGGTAGGCAATGACGGGGCATTAATCCATTTGTTTCAGAAATCCTTGAAATGCGACTCATTAGTCAATCGTTTTGCATACAATCTTAACTCAGTCCCTAAAAGGGCGGATTTTGTTGCCTTAAGGCAAGAGGATGATGAGTCATTATCAGCTTACATTATTAGATGGTGGCAAGATATGGCCGCTAGAATGAAGACACCCATTGAAAAGGAAAGCTTAAGAAGTCCTAAACTATGGGTGAATAGGACTATGCCAAATAATCGAATAAAGTGCTGAATAATAAATAAATCAGAGATCTCAATTGTCTAAGTGTTGAGACGTTGATTCCAAATGATTCATAGGATAACTTCCACCTAAAGTTTAGGCAGGACAACCTTATTTCACGAATTCCTTTAAAATCAAAATTCCAAACTTTACAAGAGTAAATAAAAATAAATATTACAATCATTCACCACTCAAACTGAAATGTAAATACAACCATTCACCACATAAAAGATAAAAACATTCATCACATGACTTAGAGAATTATAGTGGTTCGGTGTGTCAAAACGTAGAGAATTATAGTGGTTCGGTGTGTCAACGACTGTTCTAAAAGAGCCACACCTACTCCACTCTCAAAATTACTCTCTGCGTAATTTTGGTTTTCACTATGAAAAAGGTTTTCTCAGGGCCACCTTAAAACTTGATACAGTTCTTGTGATTTTACCAAGCTATCACAATCAAACCCCTCACTGAGATTTTCAGGCTATCTTAGACAAAACCTACATTGAGATTTTCTCGATATCTCAGAAAAACTAAAACCAAGAATTGAAGGTATACTTATCTTCACAGTAGAAAAAGTTGTAGCCGAAGAACCATTTTCTTGAATGTTAATTTTTCAATGTTTAGTTAGATAGAAAAGGTCCAGGGTTTTATTGATTTTAATTAAGTTCAAACCAATGGTTGCTTGAGTTAATTCTCTTAAATCTCAAAAGAAGAGTAGTATTTTACTCTCTTTAGAATCAGAATGAAAGGATTTGAGATTAAGGGAATTAAATAAAAGCTATAAATAAAATTTATAAATATCGTTCAATAGCTTGCTAATAATTGGAGCTTCTCTCTCTCTCTCTCTCTCTCCTCTCTCTCTCTCTCTCTCTCTCTTGTAAAAGGATTTTGATAATAATAATTGATATTTCGAATTGAGAGAGGAACTCAATTTATAGGTGTTTCGGCAAGAAACAAATGCCTTTGGTTTGGAGGATTATCTTATTTAATAATAACAAAGAGAAAATAGAAAGAGAACAATCATCATATTTATTCATATTGAGTTTATTTACATCCTTTGATTTCCCTTAATTCTAAGATAGATCATCAAGAATACAAGAATTGAAAGAGTTTGAATATCAAATTCGGCAGCATTTCGGATTACAATTTGATCATCTCATTGAGAGGAATGTTGTGCGGATCTGATCATCTGATCTTTCTTCCTTGAACTCATGTTCTTGTACAAAAGGAAGATTGAAGATTGCTGAATATTGCACTTCATTCATTTCGGTAGAATTTTGCCTTTCAAATATTCATGCTATTGCGTGGCCCTGCACAAAGCCTCCTTTTCTTCTTCCTCTCTTCTCCTCTTAATACCTTTGGACTTCTCTTCCTCTCTAGAGCTCTGATTTTCTTCAAAATCTTCAGTGTCCAAATGAGAGGGGAAGTGGGGTATTTATAGACCTCCACACGTGCGGACCCCTGATCTTTGTGCCTTGGGGTCCACCTTCTATCAAATCTCAACCGTCCGAACAGCTCTGCCTGATTTCCCTCTGTGTAGCTACGCGCAACCACCCAAACCATTTGAGCGGACCCGCGTAATCACTAGGGTTTTCATGGGTCTGCACAAACATTGTGAACTTTTGCCTTATTCTTCACTTTTCTTCACATAATTCTTCTTCTAGTTTCTTTTTCTGATTTATTCTTGATCCTTTATTTTATGCCTCAACGATAGGCAAAGAAGTTGAATCTTCGACTAGCCCGAGCAGACCAGATTCTGTTTAATAGATTTCGTATCGTGCGGGATAAGATTTATCCAAACTTCGACTAGCCCGAGGACCAGTTCGACTAGTCAAATTTGGTCTTCGACTGGTCGAAGATCCCAAAATCCGAAAAGATATAGTTGTTGGACTTGAAGTTGAATTTTCTTGGGTTGGTCGAAGGTCAAGATTCGACTAGTCAAACCAAAAATTCGACCAGTCGAATTTGCAACTAAAAATTGGTTTTGCTTCAACTTGAACTTGGAATGGCCAAGAAAACTAAGACTAATCGAACCAAACCTTAAGCTGGTCTACTTTCAAGCGAACACAAGTATAAAAACCCACTTTAAATAATTTTTGAAAGTACTTAATCCTAAGGTCTTTATAGGGTTTTATACTACCTGAGATATGTGAAATATCTGAACTTCTTTATCTTAAACTTGATTACGGACTTCATCTTGACTTTTGAGTTTGATCTATTCTTGAACATTAGTTGATCTGTAGCTTGATATTCTCTTGAGAATGTACCAGTCTTGAGCTTGATCTTCTCTTGAGAATGTACCAGTCTTGATCTTGATCTTCTCTTGATCTTGAGCTTGATCTTTTGTCAAGTTGTTTTGACTATATGAAATTTGACAACTAAAGTGTGTTTTAATCATTTTAGCACTTACACCCATCAACAACGAGGAGCAAATTTTCAAGATCGTCCACTCGGCAAACCCCGAGTATTTTCTGGATACCTTGTCTCGTAGTTGTATGCCAACCTTACCTAACTCATCCGCGTCGAGGAATAAGTTGAAGCCAGAATAAGGGTTTGGGACGATCTCCCATTGGTGGCCTCAATAAGTCTGGAATTATCATCGTAGCCAATACCAACAATGAACTTGTGCTAACTAGAGTCACAATTAGTTGGAGGGTCTGCATTATCATGCCACAAAATTCGAGTACAGAGTGTGCACCCTCATATCCGAGTTTCGAGTCGTAACTCATACACAAAGTTTACTAACTTCATTCTATTATACGATTATTCAGAGGCAAAAGTAATATTCATTTTTACATTCAAATTAGGTCCATTCACAATCCTTCACACAATGATTTAAGCATCAACATTTGTCAATTCTCAACATCCATAAACATTCAATCAGCATAAATTAAGCATCATTCATCAGTCAATACAACTTACTTGCTACAGACCTAACAGTTCAATTAAATAAAACCAATTAAATGTTTAAAAATCATACAACTAATACCATCATTCATTATATATAAATCAGATCATCTTATCAAAGGAAATTCTAATTAATTAATTAAGAACGGTCTAAATGTGGTCAATTCATCTCCCAACAAATATGGCCATGTCTCACGTGTTTCGTGCACCGGTTTAGTCACAACTTTTTGTTCCTGCACCAACTCATCAGTTAATTGCTTATCTGTGCGATTTTTTCATCAATAAAAATGTAAGTTGGACATGCTTAGTGAGAAAACCAACATGGTTCATGCTTATTGAAATTAAAATATAATAGAAACATATTATGCACAATGATATATGAATGCATCAAATGGGATAATCGTCCATCTGCTTGGGTTAGAGATTGTCAACCTGCATCTACCTGTTGGCTAGGCTTCCACCTTTTGGTAGGCTTGGACATATCTCGCATCCGATAAAGCTCTACCAGGATCAACGTTTCTTCTAGGGAGGACCCATAGGATCGATCATGCATTATGTAATAAATGTATCATTTTCATAACTGCCATATATACTTGTCTTGATAAATAAATTCAACGTACAATTATAATTTCATGCAATTTGACACATATTAACATATAATTTAACACATCATACAATATTACAACAAAAATTTGAGTACATCAATCAATCAAACCATCACAAATAATTTATTTTAATTCCAATGAATCATGAGACACGTTGGGTTACTCACATGAGTCTAGTAGTGTAGAATCCATCAGGTAATTAGGTTGGTTTGAATTCAAAAATCCTATCAATTATATCCACAATATTATTATTCATCTAGTTATATTACATGGTGGGGCCCACCTTTAATTAACATCCTAGGTGGCCAAACCCTAAATGATTAAATAATTTAAAATTTCATATATAATATGTTTATTAAATTTAATTATCAAAATTTAGATTTTCTTTTTAGGATTCTGAAATTGAATGGAAAATGCTTGATAGGGGTGGCCCACCGGATGATTGGATCATCTAGATTCTTGAGGTCTTGGCATATTTTACCTCTACACATTGGATGAATGGTGTGGATCTAACCACACATACACCGATGGCCCATCTCGACCTTTTACGCCAAATGATACTAACACTTGCGCAAAAATCTACTTTCAAATATGATCGGTGTGGCTCATTTGATGTTCGGATTGATCTGGAAGTTATGGCCCTTGTATATTTTAGCCTTAGGGATCGTATGATCAATACAGATCTAATCTGATTCGACCAAATGCACACCAATCAATATCTGCAACGAGAAACTTCGCGTAGAATTTTAGACTTCCATCATCTTTACGTCAGATATACCCACAGATCAATGCAATGAACGTGTAGCCGATCCACACTGTTCATTACATAGATCGAATCAAAATTATATTAAATGTACAAAAAAGTAACGAAAGAATAGATAATAACTTACCAGATCTAAAGCCCTCTAAAATCCTCTCCCTTTCTCCCTTTCTCGGTTGTCTCAGGGTGCCATTTTTGTTAATATCTAAGTTGGAGTACAATCCTTTTATGATACACTCTTTAAAAAGAAATGATCATTTGAGGGTTTGAGACTTGAGAGATGCGGGGAGGGTTAGGGATATATATATATATATATATTATATATATATATATATATATAATATATATATATATATAAGGTAGACGAATTAATGATAGAAATAAGATAGGAGATAATATATGAGATAATATTAAAAAAATATTTTTATTATTAATAAATTTTCACGAGCGTTACATGTATTGACTACCAAAAGTTGAATATGGTCACAAGGAAAGACCACTTTCCATTGCCCTTTGTTAATCAAATCTTGAAAAGGTTGGCCCAGCATTCCTATTATTTCTTCCTTAACAACTACTTTATCTACAATCACATTAAGATCGCCCCTGAAGACCAGGAGAAGACCACTTTTACATGTCCCTTTTGACACCTTTTGAAAAAGCGGTGAAGACCGCTTGAGATGAAGTCGGAAAATGCCAATATGTTCTAGAGGGGGGGGGGGGGGGGGGGGGTGGGGGGAATTTTTAAAAGTTTTTACCGTTTATTCAAAATCCTATTACACTAATCCTTATAGATATGCAACTATCAGGATTACTCAAACATAACTCTATTGGCTTCCAAGCCAAGTAGAGGATCCAATCACAAACTAATCAAGATATAACAATATGAAACTTAGTCTATGTTTGATATGACTCTGTATGTGTGGGATGTGATCAGATATATGAATATGAATGCATTGACATGAATCACATATATATAAAAGCAATCACAGACACAGTCATTTTATAGTGGTTCGACGATAAGTCTACTCCACTCTCGGCTGCCGCACTCAACCCTTGAGTGTACCGGATTTCACTAAGGAGGTTTCCTAGGGTTCACCTCAAACCTAAGGTTTTAAATCAGGTTCACCTTCAACCTTTACAGAGGTTTTACGCGGTTCACCTCAAACCCAGAGTTTTACTGGTTCACTCCTAACCAAATGTTTACGCTTTCCATAGAGCAAGGGTCCACACAACGCACCCGAATTTTGGACCACACAGGTCAAGGACCTACACAAGAACCTAACAGTTTATGCCCTACACAAGAGCAAGGGTCCACCCTGTGCACCCACAACGTACACTCCCTCCGGAGACCTCCTTGAGGACTTCAAAGGGTGAGAACCGCTTAAGACCAAAACTGTCACGCCCCGAACTCGGAGACCAGGCTCACAAAATTCCCGATCGCCGAATCCGGCACCGACAGCCTCCGTAGAACCCCATTCTCGGCTCCCAGCGCCCATACGCCAGGTTCCGATCCTGGGATGCTACAAGGAGGATTTCTAATAATCCATTTGATTCGTAATGAGCATAACCACAAGCATAACCCACGAACAATAACCACAAGAATACCATCACAAAATCCACTATGAACAAAAACTCTGAATACAGTGCGTATAAAGGGAAATACAAGATAGTGGTAATATCAAAACTCCAAGCTCGGCGGCACGCTCCAACAGCGGCGAGACTACAGCTGCGTCCTGGCGTCACCTGCACGCATCAATCGTGCATAAGCTTATAGAAAGCTTAGAGGGCGGTGTAAGTGTGTGCGAACGTGCTCAGAATGCAATGCCGGAGTAATGCGGAATCATGCTGATGAGTACAAAAATGCAACCAGCCGTACCAAGGCTATGCAGTACAAGATGTGAATGTTATCGGCCATACCAAGGCCATGCGATGCAATATGTAAGTCAAGCATGCCAATCCTCATACCAATGCAACTCCTCACAAGAGCATCAAATCAGTACGGTCTCAGTCTGGATAATCACCGGGGTTCAGTACACTCCAAATGGCACTGTCTCTCTCCAAGCAGCACAGTCCAAGTGAGCGTAAGAAACCTCACTATCTGCCTGGCCAATAGTCAGCCAATACCTATCCGGCACGTCGATAGCGAACCCATTTCCGAGCTGGTCAAACTCAGCCTAGTAATGCCCCATACTCTCGGGCGAGTAAGGCCACACCCCTTTCCAACCAACCACGACACAGTGGGAGACGCGGCCTCATGGTATTCGGCCCTCGTGCGCTCGTATATCCACTCGGTCTCGACGTTGGAGTCATCCTCTGGTACCATCGGGTTCAAGGACTCTCACCCAGGGACATCTATGGCACCCCAATTGCTTGGAACAAGATTTTTCGGTATCTAACCAGCCACCCACGATAGATCTGTGGAGGCTATGGCCCTGATGTTGCTAGGGCATATCTCAATCATACAGATGCAAGTGCATGAATCATACGGCCAGACATGCATCAATCCTGTGCATACCGTGCGCTCATGTAAGGCAACTCCACATATCGGGGAACCCATAAATGATCTGCCCGTAGGCATATGCTATGATCAGTCACTCTCCATATCAAACATACATATGATGCGTATGATCATGAATCATGGGGTTGTGCTAAACATGTTATAAAGCAATAAACTATCCTCTCAATGAAAATGGGCCTAGATGGCCTACATGAAACCGAAACGGGCCTGTCAGTGGCCTTAGGGAGAGTTATAATGTGGACATCTAACCAACATTACTCGTATAATGTGGACGTCAAACCAACATTGTCCCCGAGGCTCGGCTCGTCTTAAATACCATTAAATAAACCCTAGTGGAATTACACATTGCAATGTACCTTAGGTACATTCCATGGGGCCCTAAATATATCAAATGGGCCGTATCTCATAGGCCTTATATTCATCAAGTGGGCCACCTCAATGAACCTCACCAGTGGGCCTTAGGTACATTGTAATGGGCCATCATCCATGGGCCTGAGAATGTATTAAAATGAGCCCGATCGCATGAGCTTCATGTGAATCAAATGGGCCTAATCACATAGGCCATATACATATCAAAATGGGCCTCAATAATGGGCCTAAAAATATGACAAGATGGGCCTAAACACATCAGCCCATATGCATCCAAGTGGGCCTCATGTGAAGCCCACTATAATGTTTATTTTCAATCCAACCTTCTCATAAGGTCTCATGGGCCTAGGGTAGGGCCCACTGAAATGTTTATTTTCATCTAATCTATTCAAAAGGTCACGGGACCAGGGGCCCACTAGGATGTTTACTTGCCATTCAACCTATTCATAAGGTCACATGGACCTTGGGTAGGGCCCACTGGAGTGTTTATTTGCCATTCAAACTGTTCGTAAGAACAAGTGGACCAGGGCCCACCATAATATTTATTTTCCATCCAAACCGTTCGTATGGTCACGTGGGCCAGGGGGGCCCACGGTAATGTTTATTGCCATACAACCTATTCGTAAGGTAACGTGGACCTTGGGCAGGGCCCACTGTAATGTTCGTTTGTCACCCAACTGTTCGTAGGGCCACACGGCCAGAGAGGGTCCACCGTGATATTTATTTGCCACCAACCTGTTGATGAGGGTCACGTGGACCTGGGCCCACCATAAGGTGGTTCACAAATCCAACCCACTCAGTATGTGTGTCCCACCTGACTGACCGTTCAGACCAAGTTTCGGCCGCATCCAAATTTCAGGTAGGCCCCACCAAGTGATTTTATATGTTTAGGTACGTCTTCACATGATTTTAGATGCTATGGCCCACCTGAGTTCCGTATACGGTTGATTTTTGGAGTGGGTCCACCTCAGGGAGTGGCCCACCCGATGAACGGTGTGGATATCAAATATACATCATGGTGGGGTCCACAACTAGGTCCAATGGGGACCACCCTTTTTGTTACGTCATGGCAGGTTCCTGCCACCTTTTTCTCAAATGTACAAAAATTTTGTTACCCTAGGTGGGACCCACATTAACCAGATCTACCCCGTCCATTGTATGTGTCCCACAAAATTAAGCGTCCAAACCAAATTTCATGTGGGTCCAAGCTCCAAGTGGACCCCAAAAATCATTTCCCAAAGTTTTAACAGAAAAAACCACTGTTTCCTATGGTAAGGCCCACTCGATTATTGGATCAACCTCATCTTTTGGCTCAACGCCTAAAATGGGCTGGAGAATAGAATGGACAGCGTGGATCATCTACATACATCAATGTGGGGCTCGCATGAGCGGCCCACCCCAAAAGCATATATAAAAATATATAACTCTTTTTTTTTTTAAAAGGCTTGTCAGTACACGCCCCATGTCTATACACACCTCCATGTTAGCCTCTGTTCACGTTCAGCGTCTCTGGACGCTGGACGGTATACACACAGGCCTCATGGTGGGTCCCACATGCACGTGGCCCACCATGCATACATATACATATATAGTATAATATTAATATAAAATAAATATCATATGTTATATTATATGAAGACTTTCCACCGGACGGTGGATTTCGCCTAAAATATGGTGGGCCACACCATTTGATGAATGGAGTGAATTTAACATGATTTGGTGGGGCCCACTTCATTCTAGGAAGAGAGAGAGAGAGAGAGAGAGAGAGAGAGAGAGAGAGAGAGAGAGAGAGAGAGAGATACACGGTGAGATAGAGGGACCCCGCCACTATGGGCCCCTCTTGGTTAAATCACATACATCAAATGGGTCCCACCAACAAGTGGGCCCTAAAATAAGAAATAACGGTAGATCACCCACCTCTTGTACTCCTCCTTGCTCCTTTAGCCTCCTTAGCTCCTTTGCTTGGGTTTTAACGGTGGTAGATGATGGATCAACGGTTGAGATGGGAGATGAGAGTGTAGGGGAAAGTGGGCCACACTTGGCTTTGAGGAAGAGCTTGGACGTATGGAATTTTTGTTGCTTGGAGAGATTTTTGAGAACATGAGGGAGAGAGAGAGAAGTGATGGGTTGATAAGAGGTGATGGAGTGATGTGTGATGGGTGATGGTGGAGTGATGGGTTGTAAGAGAGGGATGGGTGGAGAGAGAGGTGAAGTGATGTGAGGGTTGACTTTGGGCTTGCTTGTGTAAGAGAAATGTATGGGTTGTTGTACTTGGGTAAGTGTAACTTGACATTGATTATTTGATGGATTGATGAGACATATCGTAGAGATTCCTTCGAAGTTCGCAACGCGCGGTATTTTCTTCGAATCGAACGCAGGCCGACATCTTCTAACCTGGGTATCGGGTCGGTGCGCGAGTCGCGGCGTTGGAACCGCGGCGACGGCGCGGTCGCCAAGGTAGAGGTTTCGGGTTGAGCCGACTTTGGCATGCAGGTCTCGTCTTAGGATCGTGCGCAACGTTGGCTTTAGGTCGAGGATTGCCGGAATTCAACCGGAAGGATCGCGGAAGCCTTCGGAACAGTACGGACTAGGATACGGGTCTTACAAAAACCTAGAAAGGAATGATCACAAGTGTCCTCTGGACTCTAGATACTTACAGATAAGTTAATGAGTCCCGTTAAGCACAACGCCGAAGATCTCCTCCTCCTTGTTGACGAAGAGTCTTCTGCTCCCTTGATTCGTAACACAAATGATATACCAAGACTAGGCTTAAGGTTGGGTCAAGGTAGAGATGAAATCTTACTCTCTAAAGGTTTACTTATAAGGAAGGTAGAGTAGTTTCACTCTTATGCATTCAAGGTATCCCAGCTTAATGATTTGCCATTAAGGTGGTAGCTGAAGGATCCTTGAATGCGGAAGTTCATTCCCCAATCCACTCTATTTAATATCAATGGTAAGGGTGGATTGGAGGATGAACTCCCTTGAGAGAAAGGGCTTAGGGTATATGATCTAGGGTTAAACACACAAAAGCTCTCTCTACTTTCTCTCACAGCAACAAAAGACAAGTCCTCTATAAATAGGTAAAAAGTTTCAACAGATATAAAACGGTCACATTTATGACAGAGTTCGATATCATCGAGCGTATACTCTCAATAAAATCGATGGTCTGCTCGATGACTCGGACTCAATGTCATACGCTTTTAAAACTCTTTGTCAGATGGTCGATGAATCGAAACTATTGTCGATGTCATCGGATTTCGAACTCCGATTCCATCGATGATAGGTTCGATCCATCGACACTTGAAAAATGAGAGAGACTTGACTTTGAGATATTTCAGGATTTCATGAATGATCGGGGAAACCGTCGAGGTCATCGGAATTTGAATGTCGATGACATCGAGACTAGAGTCGAGGCATCGATAAATTCAGCTGATTTATCTTTGAACTTGCTGGACAGATTATGACATTGTTCGATGCAATCAATCTGGTGTCGATATCATCGATATTTGAATATCGATTAAATCGAAGGGCCCCCGATCACAGTTAAACACAACCTGAAATAAATGCTATAAGAAATGTGCGCCCATTGTCGATATCATCGATGGACCTCCGATCTTATCGATATTTGAATTCAGATCATAACGGACGGTTATCGATATATCGAAGAATTTTGAGATTTTCATTAAAAAATAGGGGCGCCGAAAATCTGCCTGTCGATCTTATTGAGCCACTCTCGATGGTCTCGAGATTTGAATATCGATGGTATCGATATGAATATCGATACATCGATAAATCGTCCAGATATATTGTGCAGTTGCTGGACATATTTAGTGCTTTTATCGATGATATCGATAGGTTTATCGATACATCGATAAATTCATCCAGATGAATATTTAGTTGTTGGACGTTTTGGTCCTCTTATCGATAATATCGTTAAGGTATCGAGGACATTGACAGTACAGGTCGATATATCAAGGGTACTTCGATAAAATCAACAAGGCGAGAAAAACTTAGAGATTTTTCTATTTTTGAAAAAGTTTTCTCACCACAAAAACCCTAAGATGTCTATCTTGTTTTAAGGGTTTTAATCACCTGATGTTTTGGGACATGGGATGTGAGGCTATGATTTACCTATTGCGAGCTTCCACACATTCGGTCGAGGCAGACGCTTGAATTGTTCGTCCTATCGAGCTCTGTAGCAAGTCTGACTGACCACACACGTAACTTGACAAACCAGGGCACAAGTAGGTGCACTTTCAACTTTGCTTATAGATGGATACCATTCGGTATATGTAATGCTCCTACCACATTTTAGAGATGCATACTTAGTATATTTTCAGACATGGTTAGACATTTTGTGGAAGTCTTCATGTATGATTTCTCTATCTTTGGTTGTTCTTTTGATGAGTGCCTCAAGCACTTAAGATTGGTTTTGACGATGTGTGAAGATAAGAACCTCATATTGAATTGGAAAAAATGTCACTTCATGGTTTAGAAAGGAATTGTCATTGGATATGTGATCCCGTCCAATGGAATTGAGGTGGATAAGGCTAAAATAGACCTGATTGCAAATTTGCTCGCTCCCCAAAAGTATACATGACATTCGATCATTCCTAGGTCATGCCGAAGTCTATAGAAGATTCATTAATTATTTCAGTCAAATTTCTAGATCATTAAGCAATCTCCTTCAAAAGGATGTCCCATTCGAGTGAACCGATGCATGTCTGAGGCTTTTACAAAGCTAAAGGGCATGTTAACAACTACACCAATGCATGCAACCACTCGATTGAAATATTCCTTTTGAGATCATGTGTGATGCTAACGATTATTCCGTTGAGGTGGTATTAGGCCAAAGAAAGAACAAGAAGCCTTACACCATCCACTATGTAAATAGAACGTTGAACAATGCCCAGATTAATTACTCCACTATTGAAAAGGAACTCATTGTTGTGGTATTTGCATTGGACAAGTTCAGGTCCTACTTGATATGATCCAAAATTATAATCTTTATCGATTACATGTCCCTTAAGTATCTTCTTTTGAAGAAGGATGTGAAGCCCCTCTTGTTGAGATGGATGTGTTTACTCCAAGAATTTGATTTGGAAATTCGAGACAAGAAATGAGTAGAGAACATAGTGGTTGACCATGTGTCCAGACTTGCACTTTCAATTTCATTGAGATAACACCGATTAAGGATACATTCCTAGACGAACAATTGTTTTTAACTTCCCAACTACCTTGGCACGTTGACATTGCAAACTATCTTGTGACAGGAAAATTTTCCATCCATTAGACATCGCAAGATAGGAAGAAGCTTTTGGCCGCGGTACATAGTTTTTTCTGGGATGATCCATATTTATTTAAGTATTGTCCATACCAAATCATTAGAATATGTGCTCCTAATAATGAACAATTTAGTGCCATCTCCTTCTGTCACTCACAAGCTTATGGAGGTCATTTTTCAGCAAAGAAAATCACTGCTAAAATTCTCCAATGCAGTTTTTATTGGGCGACAATGTTTAAAGATACTTACGAGTTTTGCAAGGCATGTGAGTGATGTCAGAAGATTGGAGGAATATCCCGAAGAAACATGATGCCCGAGAACCCAATTTTAATCATTGAAATCTTTGAGTATTGGGGCATTGATTTCATGGGAACATTTCATCCATTCTTTAAATATTTTTATGTTCTTCTAGCAGTTGACTCTGTTTCCAAATGGGTAGAGGTTATCCCATGTAAAACTAATGACCACAACTTTTGTAACAAGCCATTTGAGAACTTAATGAAAAAAAATATAACATTACACATAAAGTGGCTACACCCTATCATCCACAGATGAGTAAGAAAGTTGAGGTTTCTAATAAAGAAATAAAACAGATTTTAGAAAAAAAAAATAACAATTAGTATAGAACGTAATGATTGGTCTCTTAGACTAACCGATCCGTTGTGGGCTTATCGGACTGCATATAAGACCCTGATTGGAATGTCTCCCTACAGACTCATATATGAGAAACTCTGCCACTTGCCCGTGGAATTGGAACAAAAAGTATATTGAACCATAAAGAAGTTTAATTTTGACATTGATAAAGCAAGCTCGCTACGCAAACTTTATTTTGTAAAGTTAGAAGAAATCCAGAAAGAATTGTACGATAATGTGAGAATATATAAGGAACGGATGAAAGTGTTCCATAACAAGAAAATTTTCGGAAAAATATTTGAGCCAAACCAGAAAGTTCTTTAATATAAATCCCAATTATATTTCTTTACTGAAAAATTATAATCCAAAAGGACCGACCCTTTTTGTTGTTGACGCAGGGATGAACGTGATGAGGATAAATACTCCGAATCCACGGAGCTTCTCTGGACTCCTCACAGAGACTTCTCGAATCCACGAGGAAAGAAAGTAGAAAATAGAAATAAATTTGAAATTGATTAATTGATGAATAAAAACGAGTTCACAACCCTTTAAATGGGGGTACCAAGCAATGGGAAAGAAATCAGAATCAAACTACAACTAAAACTCCTAGAATTTGCGAAATAGTAAACTTACTATTTATAGAAGGTCGTGATGTCTACTAGTGCGCAAGGTTTTTGGCCAAAAATAGTAAGTGTCCTATTTGGCTTCACCAAACCGTTCCCCTAATTATTCTAAGCTCTTTTCACGTTGGGCGCAACTCCTAAAGCCCGACGGATGAAGAGTTATAATCAAACTAAAACTTACTATTTATAGTAAAAAAGAAATTAAAACAGGGAAATGACCGTCGATCCAGGGGTTTCTCGCAATTCTGAGCGTCGCAACCTTGCGTAGCTGGGTTGGTTGGCTAAAGTAGCTCGTTCTACCCAAAATCATATATTTTACGTCAGGTAACTCATTCCGGATTGCGAGATACGTCCGATCTAAGGTCCGACGGTCCGGATCACTTCTGTCATCGACCGGGCCTTTTCTGATCCATCTTGGCCATGAAACTGTCCGCGACCCGCTCTACATCAGTTGTGAAAATTGCTTATCCTTATGGGGCTGTGGAAATTGAGAATCCAACAAATGACAATGTGTTCAAAGTGAATGGACAGAGATTGAAGCCATTTGTTGAGAAATTTTCTTCAAATGATATGTCCATACCTCTGGAAGATCATGTGTACCAGGATTGATCTCTTAGTTTCATGGAGATCATTTCCCTTGCTTTCTTAGGATAGTTTCTTTAGCAGGATAGGTTGTTTTGTTTAACTTTTAGTTTGCTAAAGCACCGACCAAGAAGAGTTCGCACTTGTGTATGGTATTTGTCGTCTCTCAAGTACTATCTACCCTCTACTTGATTACAATTTTATTGCTCTTATATATATTGATTACATTGCATATCTTTCTAACATTAAGGATAATGTATCATTTAGGTTGAGGGTGGGGTTTCTTGTAGAAAATTCTTCAATTGAGTTTGATTTTGAATATTTCGGACTAAATCGAAAGTTGTTTAAAAATAGATTGATAAGGCACTTAGTATTGAGAATTTTTTAAGCCTAGAACGTAGTTATTTGGTAGATTTCAAAATTGAGTTCTTTTTATTAATGCTCGGTTAAAAAGTTGAAAACATGAATGAGTCATAAATTTTACTTTTCACATATGGCTTACACTTTTAGGAATTCAGTTTGATATGGTAATGTTGACTTAATGATTATCTAAAGTGCTAGGAATCAAGCTGGATGAACATTGAATAAAATATTGAAAAAAAGAGGAGAATTTTGAGAACCAGTTTTTTTTTTTTTTTTTTTTTTTTAAAAAAAAAAAAAAAAAAAAAAAAAAAAAAAAAACTGGAGCATTGAAAAGGGCTACTTATTAAAAAGAAAAAGAAGTTGAAAAGGAAGAGAAATTGGCCATGAAAATAATGGAATGAAAGAAAGAAGAATGGTAAGTGGACAATAAGAAGGAAAAAAGTGTGAAAGTTGTCAATGAAAAAATCGAAAAACTTGGAATATCTATGAATAGAAGGAAGGGTTGATTCAATGATTTTGGTTTAGCTATCGACTTTTGGATAATTATGAGTGGTACATTACTGAAGAAATTGAACTCTAGTTGTGATAAATTCGATTCCACCATGCACCATGGAACCCGATGTTTGGAATTTTTTTACTATCCGATTCATGATTTTAACTTAACTTGGTAATTTATTAAGGGTTAGAATATAAGATGATAATGGTTTTCAAAACCTGTGTGCCTTGGAACTTTATTATTCAGATTACCTTGAGGATTACGTGGATTTACATAATGAACTCTTTTAAAAAGAATTTTGCTATTGGATTTTGAAAATATTTCGCATGTTTTGCTCGAGACTAGCAAAATGCTGGTTGGGGGTGTGATAAGACCCAAATATTGCATATTTATCTCCTCTTATGCATTGTTATCCCATGCATATGTGTGTTAAATGGATATAATTAGATATATTTTTTACATGCAGGAAGATTTCATAACCTAAGATGAATCCGCGCTTAAAATGATGATTTAAAGCCTGAAAAATAATAAATTGAAGAATGAAAGATCGGAGGATGAGGTTGAAGATCTGAAGTACCAAAGAACCACAGAAATCAAGTACCAAGAGTGAAGAAATCAACCGAAGAATAAGTTTATTGAAACTGGAAGAAAACAGCAAAGTTCGAGCAATCGAATACAAGGTTCGATCGATCGACAATTCCTCAAGCGATCTCAATCGATCGGGAAGAAGGATCGAAATTAATTCAAATTTCTATCAAAAATTGTTAGACACTTTTTACCATGTTCGATCGATCGTGTCCAGGGCTCGATCGATCGACAGTTAACGGATTTTTGAATTCTAGTTGATGGACATTTTTTGCTATGTTTGGTTGATTGATCGACGGTGCACGCAACTATATAAATTCAAAGTTGGATCAGAAATTTCCTATATGAATAAATGTTTTTAGGCTTTTCTAACTACAAATTAAGGCTTGGGAGAGATACCAAGTGAAGATGAAGCTCTTCCGACGTCGTTCTTCTTCCTTAATCCTTCCTTCCTAGTTTATTTTTCTTCGTTTTTGTTTAAGATATTAGAAATGCTGGGCTAATCTCTTAAATAAGGCTAATGGATGAACTTAATTAGTTTTTAATCCAATTTATTTATTTTTTAATGTTGAATTATGATAGTGTTGATTGAATTCCTAAATTGGAGAAGGAATCAATCTGTAAAATTGATTAATCTATTGTTAACTTCGGTTACAATAGATGATTTTAATTCTCTGTGATTGATTGCCTGGATCTTCATGAGATATCAATCTATCTCAATTCATATATCTTATTGGATGTTTGTGATTGGATTTACAGAATTATCTTCCAATTAGAACATATTTAAATCTAGTTCTAGTTGAGTTATATACTTGAGGAAGATGAATTAGTTTGAAAATTTGTTAAGTAGGGATTCCTATTTCCTTAGTGCTTATTAATTATTGGTTAAACCTTTTTTAAATTCACTGCATTAAAAACCCATACAACCCATTTAGTTCTAGCTGTATTCTCAATTACCACAAGTCCCGTGGAATGATCTCAATCTCACCAAGTTATTACTTCATAGCAATCCTAAACTTGGGATTGTTTATCACACACTACTGCCATGAGGACGGATGTGCCACCCATGCGTCAATCTGACGCTCCATTAGTGAGATACGGCCCGTGGAATCTATGGCCCAAATCACGTACTTTGTTAAACAAGTAATTCTAGTGGGCCTAGGCCCAAGCCCAAGCCCAAGATTTAAGGCCCTTTAAGCGCATAGCCTAAAGACAATAGCTACGAGACAAAATAAGGCTCCAACACAAACTAAAAGACGAGAGAATCTCTCCTCTAACTATCATCATAATACATCATGGAAGGTGGCTCGTGCTTTTTGTCACCTCATCTCACATGCAACCAATGCATGGCCTTAGAATGACCATGTCACCATCTTCCACCAATCACAACCCACTTTCATACACATCACATGCCATCTCACCATCAACCTCTTTAAGCCAATGCATGTCATGGCACCATCCAACCTGGCAATACATGTGCTAAGCTCTTCCACATCATCAATCCACCTCAACACCCCAAGCACCAATAGAAATTTGTAAAATTCCACATAGACTTTACAGTATCCAAGCCGCCTCACCAATTCTCATCACTTTACACTAATGGCATTTGCACAAAATGGCACATCACACGTCACATAATATTACCCTTTTTTTTCTATATAAGAAAGGGGTCTCTCTAGCATCTATTCCCTTACAACACTTAGCCAATTTCAGAAAATTTTGGGGGAGAGAGAGAGGAGTGGGGCCAAGGTGTGGCCCACCATCAAGCCTAGAGGAAGTGGACCACCCCATCATCAACCTAGGACCATCCAAGGCCCTCCAAGCTCAACTATGATTCTGGAATTCTAAGAGGTGGGTCATATTTTCTCCCTTTCATTCCTTTGTCTTTTCAATTTTTCTAAAAATTTTCTAAGTACCAGACTGTGTTACAAGTAGCCCTTTTTATACCTCATGGTGGGCCCCATGCTTCGTAGCTAAGGGTCCCACCATGGGAAATACTTAGTCCACATATCAGAGGGTTGGGATGTCCCACCAATTCATTGGAAACGGGCCCCTAGTTAGGATAGACCCCAATTTTGAAACTATGTATGATATTTTATTTTAGGCCGACTTTGGGAATCCGTGGTGGGCCCCACGTACGAGATATGTAGGGGTCACCACTTGGAATTTTTAACTTATATGTATGGTTAAAGAAATGGTCTTTTAACTTGGCCCAAATGGGCCCTATGTGATCGGGAATCATCTCCTAAAATTGTCCAGATGTGCATAAATTTCAGTTGCCCATATTGGGCCTTGTACTGTAATTCGTGCATATATATTGAGTGGGTCCCACGTTAGAGGTTTTGAAGTCCATATATAAGATTATCAGGGAGTGGTATCCCCTTGCCAAATGCGGGCCCCACGTGATCACAAATCAGGCCAAAAAATGAGCCTGATCTATTTCTAAACACAATTGTGCAAGAAAAAGAGTACAGTTTCTATAGGTACCTATATTGAGCATTGTACCATAATATTTACACACTTCTTCAAAGGTCTCCAGCTTAGAGATTTTTAGGATAATACATGATGCTACCTGGGGATCATGTCCCCTCGCCAAACGCAGGCCCCACACAGTCTGAAATCAATGCCCAAAATGGGGACAACACAAAAATTGCATGTCTGTATTACGGTTTTTCTTATATTTTGGCCGAGTTTGGACACCTATGGTAGGCCCAACACATGCTTGTTGCACGATCTACAAGTAAACACCAAAATGGGGCCAGCAATAGTTTAGTAGGATAACCATGTACAGACTTGTGTCAGACCCATTGTGGGCAACGTACTGTGGGTCCCACGTGCAACCTTAGTGGATTCCACCACTTGAAACTTGTAGCACCCACATATTATAGTAAGGATGATCTTTTACCTCACCTAAAAAGAGTCCCACAGGTTTGTACTTCCATCTCCAAAATGGGGCCAACAAACAGTTCAACAGAAAATGTAGTGTAGAAAGTTCAGGAACCCATTTTGGGTGATGTATCACAAATTGCACACACATCTTTAGCAAGCCTTGTCGTAAGGGTTTTGAAGCCCATACATAGGGATGCCATAGGGTCATGCCCCTTGCCCAAAGCATGATCAAAACTAGACCCCAAAATAAATCCAGCAAAATTCTGTTATAACTATTTTTGCATTTTATTTTGCAAGTAGCTGTTTTTGGAGGAAGATGGTGGGCCATGTGACTATTGTCTGTGGGCCCCGTTGGGTGGGATGTATAGGCCCCACATAGGAGTACTAGGAAACACCAACCTATGGCCATAAGTGGGCCCCAAATGGATCGAAACCAGATGTGGTCATATGGACTTAGTAGAAGGGAAACACAAATATCCTCTTGATTCAAACCTTGGGTGGGCCATGTTGTTTAGTCACTATGTGGACCAAAAGGAACCAAAAAATGAAATAGTTGCAAATCTCAGGTGGGTCATGCTGCTATGACAGTGTGGTGGCCCCACCTTGGTGTATACTGAAAGTCTGTGAGGAAGAGTGAGCCCTCAAGTTCTGACGGTCTACATGATATAGAACCTCCACAAAGCCGAAGATGAACGATCCAGATCTAACGGTCCGCCTAACCACTACTGGAGCAAATGGGTCTAATCACCCCTCTGATTCTACGGTATAGATGTCTTCAGATTACGATCTATGGCTTAGATCGTCCCAAGGACAAGCTAAACGGACAAATTTCAATATACCACTTTTCTCTTTTTACTCTCATTGTTCCTTAGTATATTTTCACGAGAGAGCCTCTTCCTATTTATAGGAAAAGATGGAGAGTTTGGATGATACCAGAGATTATCCAGTCTTATCCCTATCTCCTCATCTAAATCCTCATTCAAACTTGAATTTGAAATCCATCTTCTAACGGAAGAGGCCTTACCTCATACGACCCACCCACTAGTGATTGCCCACCAGTGGGCCCCACTGGCTTATGTCCAACGTCTCCCACTCAATCACATTGTAGGATAAGTAAAAAAAAATTGTCCATTTAACTCGCCTAATAACAATCAAAATCAAATATCACGATTAAAAGAATTAGAGGTGTGGGACTAGCTGGATCACTGTAATCTTATTACAGGTGTTTAAGTACTAAGTGACAACCTAACTAGTACTCAATAACCCAAGCTTTACAATGCCTATCCTAGTCCGCATGACCACACCGGATGGAGTTAACTCCCGATCTGGAGTACTCGGCCAAGATACGCACTTATCCAACTTATCGAGTTATTCCGAAAACTCTATTTTCACAAACTTCAACTAAAATCAATTTAAAACAATACTTATATATGTACTTTTAAGAAAGAATATCGTTTGCAAAAGTCTAATTAAAAAACTCAATACTGCCGGTGGATAAGTCTTCAAGTGCATATTTATAGTTCTAGAAACTTGTTGTAGCTGTCACGGGATTTTTCCCGCGCAGATGTGTAATTTAGAATCAATCAAGTTGCTTTTCTAGCGTAACTGAGTCTGGCCAATCAAGGACCTTTCGTCATAGTACACTAAAGTAGCGACACTCAATCTCATCCTCCTATACACAAGAGGAGGGTAACCGAGGACACAAAGAGTCACTTACGGGACTAGGTACTCGCACGTTGCAATGATTAGATCGAATCAAAACAATCTGTAGGTAAAAGGTCTTAGCACGTGGCTACAATCCACATCGTAAAGTAGACAATACTAGGTGTATGTCGGGTCTACAATATGCAGGTCATTCTACATGAGGTACGACTCATATCATAACCTCACAATCTGGCTATTAATTCAGGCCATAACATTGATTACATGAAAAGTAATAGTGCAATTATGTTATTCGACTCGATTAATCTCATCTTCAATCTTTTAACATTGTAGGCGGATACGACTCAATCATATCATCATCCTTTATTATTTATAATAAAGAGAAGTCCATACTTTAGTGTATGAACATCGCCCCAAATGTACCTCTCTTGTACATTAAAAGTTGGTCAACCCATGCGAGTGGGTGACTGGCCCACCGACAAAAAAATAAAAATCCTACATTATCTCATAGTAAATGTTGATGATCTACTTACCTAGTTAATATAAGTACTCAATACCGAATAAATGGAATGTGTTATTCATTAATGAAAGATCAAAGGTACTAGATATAAGCATATCACTCAAGCTTTTCTCAATCCCATCTGCCTGACGTGAACCTGAAATATATCTCTTGTTATAGGTTTCATCATGGGATCAGCCATCATCTCCTTAGTAGAAATGTAGCTGAGGGAAACCTTCTTATCTCTCACTTGATCACGGACGTAATAATATTTGATCTCAATGTGCTTGGACTTTTGGTGGTGTTTAGGGTCTTTTGCCAAGTCAATGGCAGAAGTATTGTCTATCTTCGGTGATATAGGCTGACGAATGCTCGGTACAACACCCAGACCTAGTAAAAATCTGTGAATGCTTACACACTCTTGAAATGCAGTATAACATGTAATGTGCTCGGCCTCCATAGATGAAAGAGTTGTAGATGTCTGTTTCTTACTCAACCATGAGATAGCTCCCCCTCCAAGTAAGAACACATATCCTAAAATAGATTTTTCCTCATCGACGTCATTACCTCAAGCAGCATCAGAATATCCTTTGAGCTCGAGGCTCATGCCTTCATAACACAACATTAGGTATTTCGTTCCTCGTAGATAATGGAATATACGTTTAACGACTTGCCAATGAGACCGTCCTCAGTTACTCTGATAACGCCTGACTATGCCAGCTGCATAGCCAATAACCGGTCTAGTGCAAAATATAACATACATTAAGCTCCCTACTGCGCTTGCATAAGGTACTGAGGACATTGTCAATTTCTTGGTTTCAGTCTGAGGACACGATTTTCTAACTTAGTGTCTTTATCCATAGAGGTTTCAACAGATTTTGAATTTTTCATCCTGAACCGCTCTAAGATCTTTTGTACGTAGGTGGCTTGAGACAAGCCTAAAAATTTCTTAGGGCGATCCCTGATGATTTTTACCCCAAGAATAAAGTTGGCTTCACCAAGATCTTTCATCTCAAAGTTCGAGAATAGTCAATCTTTAGTCAATATCAACAATTACGTGTCATTACCAGCTAACAGGATATCGTCTACATACAGAGATAGTATCAGAAAAGATCTTCCAGACCGTTTCATGTATACATAATGATCTTCTTCACTCATTGTGAATTCAAAAGTAGTGATGGCTAAGTGGAACCTGATGTACCACTATCTTGAAGATTGCTTCAGCCCATAAATAGATTTCAACAATTTGCATACTTTCTTTGGATGCTTTTTGTCTATATAACTCATGAGTTGTTGCATGCATATCTCTTCATCCAAGTCAACATTTAAGAATACGGTCTTTACATTCATCTGATATAACTTTGTGTTTAAACTTGCGATAATGGACAAGATCATGCAGTTTGAGGAGAACTTTGCGACAGGTGAAAAAGTCTCCTCGTAATCAATGCCTTCTTTCTGTGTGAAACCTTTAGCTATTAATCATGTTTTGTACATGTCCACTATACCATCTGCCCTTCTTTTGATCTAAGTACCCATTTATTACCTATCAATTTGCGATTAGAAGACAGATTTACAAGTTTCCAAACTTTATTCTTCTCCATGGAAGCGATCTCTCCGTCCATAGCATTCATCACCCAATCGGTCGAGTTAGAAGATAATAATGCATCCTAATAAGAATCAGGTTCATCATCATCAACCACAACACAAGAGAATGCCTACCCCTTAATATCGAAGTATCTTCGGGGAATCAATCTTCTTTCGCTTTGGCGTAACTCAAGAGCCTGCTGAGATATTCTCCCACTGTCCTGATGAACTATAAGAGCATCATCATTTTAAGAAACAAAACTCTCACTCTCTTGAGATATATCGAGTATTTCAAAAAGTTCTATTAGAACCTTTTGCTTCATTCGGATGGGGTATCTATCTTCGACAAAGTTCACATCCCAAGATTCTATCTCAATCCATTGTCCACGGTCTTCATAAACTAGAACGTATCCCTTTGAATGCATGGGGGTACCTTATGAACACGCATTCAATGGTTTTACTATCAAATTTACCTCTATACAGAGCAGACAACAAAACATATCCCAAAGATTCTCAAGGGTGTAGGTTGGCTAGAGAAGGAATCCTCCCAGACTACATCTCATATGGGGTCTTAGGAATGGATTTGGATGAGACTCTATTAAGGACGTAGACGGTGTTAGCAGTGCGTCTCCCCAGAATGTGGTAGAGAGATTGACTTGTGTCATTATCGACCTAACCATGTCCAATAGTGTCCTATTTTTTCTCTCTGCAATACCATTTTTTTGTGGAGTGTAAGTCATTGTGTACTGTCGAACAATGCCAACATTTTCATAATATGATTTAAACGTTTCAGATGTATACTCATCACCTCTATCAAATCAAAGGATTTTAATCTTCTTTTTTTAAAACTGATTTTCCACTTTAGTTTTATATTTAAGAAAACAATCAAAAGTCTCAGATTTGTGTGAGATTAGATACACATTTCCATAGCGCGAGTAATCAACAATGAAAGTGACAAAGTATTGACATCTATTTTTAACATATACATTGAAGGGTCCACAGATATCTGAATAAATTATCTCTAGTGGGCACTTGGACCTAGCCGCTCTAGGAAATGGTTTCTTTGAACTCTTCTCGAACACACAATGTTCACAAAATGAAAAATTAACTTTGGATAAGGAATCTAACAGTCCAGAACGTACTAGTCTTGTCATACGATTATTTTCGACGTGACCTAACCTTACGTGCTATTTTAGAAATTTAGACACTATAGTTTCATTCGACATAGCAGATATAGCAAGAGGTACATTATCATTATCTATGTCCAGAATAAATAAATCTAAAATTAATTTTTCTCATGCAAAGATGAGGTTATTTAGTTTTAAAGAAACTCATGTCCCAGAAAAATGAATATCAAAACCATCAAATAATAACCTAGAAACAGAAATTAAATTCCGACGCATGCCCGGTGCATAAAGAGTATCACGGAGGATTATTGTTCACCCTTTGCACGTACGAAGATGGTAAACGTCAATCCCTAGTACGTCTTCAACAACATTATTTTTCAAATACACCTTGTAACTTCATGTGGTTACAGGTCGAAATTCCTCGAGTCCTCAACGACTTCGTGTCACGTGCTTTGTTGCACATGAATCCAAATCCACTCGTTAGATGTAGTATCAATGGAAAGGATTTCAGAATAAACGCCTACATACAAAGTATCTAGTGACTTAGGAATTACCATTTTTTTATGGACACACTACCGGGCATAATGACCAAAGTTTCCACAAACGAAGAAGATTATGTTAGCCTTTTCTATTTCTTCTTTCCATTCCCCTTCTTGAGATTTGGAGAAGGTCTTGTGGACTTCTGTTCTTGGTCATTCTTTTTTGCCTTTTTGCGAACTTTATACCGTTTCTTGTTAGCTTTCCGCTTTTGGGTCTCTGCTGCAAAGTCCTTAGCCAAACCTGGCTGAATTGCATTCATTTCAATCTCTCGTACCAAATGGCCACAAAAGTCTCTGAACATAGTGATAGAATCAGTATAGTTCAAAATTCTTTTGATCAGGGCCCAAGATTTGGGCAAGGAACGGTGCATAGCTATTATCTTTTGATTTTCAGTCAATTTACACCCAACATTCTTAAGGGTACCTATCATCTACTCCATCTTACGGATATGATCTTTGATGGGGCAACCGACTAGAATCCTATATTCCTTGAATTCTAATTCTATTGCCCAAACTTTTACATCTAACTTTTGCGCATAGGCATTTGTCAGTGCTTCCCAGATTCCTTTAGCGGTGTCATGCACTTCATACGTTAGTATGAGTTCTTTGTGCATTATGCTAATTAGGACATTACAGGTAGAACGATTCTGTTTACACCACTTATTGTAGCAGTTTATTATAGCCCTATGTTCTCCTAAATTTCCGTTCTCAGCCAATATAGGTTCCTCTTGAACCTCATTGAGTGTATGCGATATGTCATCCTCGTCCAAAAGGCTTCGCGCCGCATGAGACCAGTCTTCGTAGTTGTTACCGTCGAATTATTGTCCTGTGAGTTGTTCAGCAATTAACGCTTTGGTGGCAATCTCTACATTGCATCAAGTATATCTACTTAGTTATGATCTAAGGTATTGACACTAATCATCAGCATTTCTACGTGTTATTCAAATTTTTAAGGTATAAAAGTAGTCAACACATCTTAACAAGATCTGAAAGTCCACATACCTGTATGGGCGGTGTAGATCAATCAATTTCTCTTTTTAAGATGAATTTGATGCTTTTATAAGAATATATTTGTACAACGTGAAACCTTCTATTACAGGTTGCATGCATCATTTGGTGAAGGAGAATTAACTCCCACTCAGGTTATGCACAACCTTTATATATAGGGAGCATCTAGCACTAAGTTTTTTATTTTCCATTGAAAAATGAACTTAGATCTAATCACATCAAGCTTAATTATATCACACATATAAACGTTACCATCAGATTTTAAAAAATAAGTGCTTAGACATAAAGAGGGTTCTTTTGTCACCAATGATCATGTCCATTAGCGATGGATCCGATCATTACCGTTAATGATCATTGTTGATGATGGATCCTTTCATCAACATTGATCATCATGATTGATGATCGTTTCGATCACTGATGGTCTCTTGATCAATAATGAATAGAATGATATAAAAGAAACTACATTCACATGCATGTATATGTACATGTAATAATCGAGAAATACGTGAGATATACATTTTGCTTGTCTAACTCTAAAAATATGTAGTTCACTTTAAATGATTACATTCATGATATTAATATATCATATAAAAAATTATTTATTTATATATTATTTATTTTAATACATACATCGATCTATAACATTTTAAGAGATTTAAATCATTAATCATTAAAATAGACCGCACTATAGGTTAGATCTTGCTTAAAAAACCCCAAGTCACTTCTTTTTACTTGTTTTAAATCAACCCACAAATAGGTTATTAAAAAACCCTTAATAAGATATACTTAATCTTTAAAGAAATTGTAACGCCCCGAAAATTGGGGGTCGAGCAGATGCTCAACTCCTGAGTTCTGATGCATCACTTATGCAACATAGATAATGATGATTTTATGTTGTCTGTATTAGTGCATTAAACATGAATGGGATTATACCAAATCAGCATATCATACTCCAAAGACAATTTAATTACGCAAGCGGAAGACTGTGATAAATATATAGAGCATATAAGTGATTGTAAGTCCCCAAAGTATGAACGTCACCAGGTTAAATGATTACATGTATAGTTCCAAAATATACAAAATGATAAAGTGTAATGTCATCTATCCATATCCCTGTAGCCCCGATATGCAACTCCAGGTCTACAAAGACCCATCAGAGAGTTGCATGTAGGAAAACTCCTCCTCGTCATCATAGAAGACAGGCTCCATCTCGTAAGCCTCGTCATCACCTGAAACTAAAACAGGGTCTGGTTGGCGTTTTAAAACACCGTCCCAGAGTGGGAGTGAGTGATCAACACAGTGGAGCTATAAAGCAAAGGTTAACATGTTATCAATTCAATCAAGCAGTAATGATAAAGCAATACAATAATCATGCCCTAAGTAATCTTGTTAATGTAAGGATGGGATGCGATAATGATGTATACCCTCGCCTGCACTCTCTCTGCGACAGCATCTCACGGTCGCGCATTCAACACTCCCACTATGCTCAACTCCAATGCCAAAGGCACAAGCAATGCGGTGCATGTGCGTGATTAGTCAAGTTCTTAATTAGACTCATTCATACAGAAGGTTTGGGAAGCTACGGTACCTCCCTTTATATCATTTACCCAACAATGATCCATATAGGGTCATCAATCCTAGTTAATCACATACGACAGGCAAGTTCGTAAGTTCACACTATAGGTCGCTACGGGAAGCTCGTCACCTCGGCGTAGGCTTAAATCATATTCGAGGTCACTACGAGAGACTCGTCACCTGATTGTAGGCCTATTTTATACTCGAGGTCACTACGGGAAAGGCTCATCACTTTAGCGTAGGCCGACAACTCGAATACAGTGTCCTATACCACCGTATTCGGGTCACGAGTTTGGTTTACTCACTGGTCACTACGGGGAGGCTCGTCACTAGAGCGTAGCTGACAGCTCGACCACGGTGTCCCATATTACCATGCCCTGCTCAAGAGTCTTAGCGGATCGTAGTACCAAGGTTAAACGGAGTTTTCAGTAGTAAGTGGTACCTTAGATTCAAGCAGTAGTGTCCATACATGGTGAACATACATTAGGCCAATCGGGTTACTTGAAAAGCTCGACTGGTACGAGCGCATGTTGAATTAATCGACATGGAGCATGTAAGCACTCCGTGTGGCCTAACCACTGTCGACAAACAGCGTACGACTCGGATTCATCGAACGTGTCTTGTGTGGCGAAGCGACCTCAATCACTAATTCGGGAATCATTTCCGATTGCCTGGACTACGCAGTAGTCCCAACCATATTCAAACACAGTAGGCATTCATATGTGATAGTCAAATAGCATGTGACAACTAATTTAAATATAAATCTCAGTCGAGCATTTCAACAAACACATAGTGCAATGTTATCATACATAGGCATTTCATCCATAAATCACATAGTCGAATGCAACCTACATGAAGGAATCTATTCGTATAGCTAAGGTAATTGAGGATCTCATCTCAACACATTTAATAAATGCATTTCATCAACCAATTACTCATTCAGACATTTTATCAAACACTTAGACTACACATTCAATACACATGTAAGAAATTAGTTAAAACATATATTATGGCAGATCCTTTCACAAAGGAGTTGTCACATATACAACAATCATGTATTCTCAGTTAATAATCATGGCAAGCACAAATCATAATTCCATATTCATTCAAACATTTCAACAAACACATGGAATGCATTATATTCAACATAGTTCATATATATGTGTAATACGCGGAAAACATCGCATCTAAGTACATGTGACAGCAATCAAGTCAGTCATAAATCATTAACTGACATTAAAAGCCTTGAAAACCATAATCTAAACGTTTATAGTCCGCACCTTTCGTCGATAAACTCGTATCGAAATCAGTTTGAACACTATGCCTTCAACTACGGCACAACGGCTACCTGAATCACGAAATAGGTTAGTTATTCCGTCGATTCATCTACTTGGATACCTAAAACAGATTAAGGCTAGAGTTTCTTACCCAAAAAATGGTGTCAAAATCGCCGGTATAGCGATACAGGTAGGATGATTTGGCACGTGGAGAGGTGAGATCGAATCCTAACAACTATCTCTCTCACTCTCTCTCTTCTCCTCACTCTTTCCTTCTCTTTTCTCTCTTCTCTCTTCTAGGGTTTAGGAAATTCGTATGGAATGAGAGAGGGTAGGTTTAGGGCATTATATAGGCTCAGAAGTGATGTCAATGGCCCCAAGGCCATGGTATACTTAGGTTACAGCCAAAAGATGTCTGTTTCGGGCTAACTGAGCTCATCTGGAGGTCCATTTCCTGCATACGGTCCGAGGAAAGTTCCCTGACAATGGATCTACGTCAGGTTAAGATTTCGGTCCGATTGGATTAGTGGATCGACCGAGGAGGACCAGTTTCAGTTCAACGGTCATTGTCACTCGATCAGGGCCACAAGTACACTGAGCTGTGAAAGACAATTTTTCTGATCCAAGGGTGTAGTTGGGTCAGAATCTGACGGTTAGAAACCTTAAATTTGGCTTGCAAGCGAATGACCCAATTCACTTAAATCTAAGTTCATTTTCTAAAGATATTCGCATTTTTCACACACTTCGCTCCAGGCTCAAATTGTGCGTTTCGGGATATTATTTGGACTTAATTTCTGATATGGTTGTCAAGCCCAGCAAGGCGGTCATAACCCTAAAGTTTCGCGGTAGTCGGACTTTCGACACGTGGTCTAGGTTCGATACAGAGTTTCAAGATGCTTCCGAGAGCGACTAGGTTTTGAGATTGATCGTAGGTTTTTAAGTAATGTAGAGTTAGCGATTCTACTGGTTTTGGGTCTTGCAGTTCGTATGGAAAGCAATTCAAGCTAATCTACTAATTCATTCAGTTTTGTACTTAATTAATTTTCATTTAATTTTTAAAGCACTCAGTCCTTAGTGATTTCTACCTGAAGTAATACTCGGGTCTTTGTACGAATTTCTCCGAGACGTTACAATCTACCCCCCTTAAAGAAAAATTTCGTCCTCGAAATTAGTATACCTTTTCGTACTCCTCGAAAATCTGAGGATAGTTCTTACGGACCTCGGCTTCTGTTTCCCAAGTAGCATCTTCCTCAATGTGGTGTGTCCATAGTACCCTCACCCGGGATAACCTTACTGTGCAGCACCTGTTCCTTCTTGTTTGGAATACGCGTCGGTCACAGTACATAAGTAGCATCTTCACTCAACTGTACCTGCTCCCATTTGATAATGTAGGAAGGGTCAAGAATGTATTTCTTCAGCATCGATACATGAAATACGTTGTGCACGCCTACGAGTGGTGTGGGTAAAGTAAGGCGATATGCAACCATACCCACTCGATCCAGTATCTGGAATGGCCCAATGAATCTCGGTGTGAGCTTCCCCTTCTTTCCAAACCTGAGGACTCCCTTCATGGGGGAAACTTTCAAGAATACATGGTCCCCAACCACGAACTTTAGAGGTCGCCGCCTCGTATCGGCGTAGCTCTTCTATCTGCTCTGCGCTGCAAGAAGTCGACGCCTGATAATGTTAATCTTCTCTGAGGTCACCTGCACTAACTCTGGGCCAATTAAACTCTTCTCGTCAATCTCTACCCAGCAATGCGATGCTCGACAGGAACTCCCATACAGTGCTTCATAGGGGACCATACCAATACTCGTCTGAGAGTTGTTGTTATAGGCAAACTCAGCATAAGGAAGACAGTCATCCCAACTGTCCTTAAAATTAAACACACAAGATCACAACATATCCTCTAATACCTCATTCACCCGTTTCGTATGTCCGTCAGTCTGTGGGTGGAACGCGGTATTGAACTTGAGTTTCACACCCATTGCTTCCTGGATATGAGTCCAGAAGATATACGTGAATTGCGTGTCTCGATCCGACACGATCTCCATCAGCACTCCATACAGACGTACTATCTCCTTGATGTACAGTTTAACCAACTCGTCTGCAGAGTTTGAGACTCTAATTGGGAGGAAATGAGTCGATTTTGTCAATCGGTCCACAATCACCCAAATGGAGTCATGTCCCTTCCTCATCTTTGATAACCCCGAAATGAAATCCATTGAAATGAAATCCCATTTCCACTCTGCTATGGGCATGGACTGAAGCAGTCCATGGGGTCGGCGATGCTCGGCCTTGATCTGCTGGTACGTGAGATAACGGGACACATAATCTGCTATGTGGGCCTTCATATTGTCTCACCAGTACGACCTCTTTATGTCTCGATATATCTTCGTACTACCAGGATGCATTGTTATCTTCGAATTATACACGGCTTCGAGAACTTCCTTCCTCAAGTCATGGAGATTCGGGACGCACAGGCGACCACGATACCTCAAACCTTTATTGGAGCCGACCCTCCATTCGGAGTCTTCACTGTCGCTCACCTGCTCTCTCATCCTTGCCAATAGTTTATCGTCTTTCTGAGCCACAATAATCCTATCGTCAATGAGTGGCTACTCACGAACGTGTGAGACGTTTTCGAACGGCTCCTCTACCGTACGCTTCTGCTCGAAGTCTCGCACAAATTCTACCATGTTCCACTCATCTATCATAAGCGGAGCCGCAAATGCTATCGTCTTCTTGCGGCTCAACGAGTCTGCCACAAGGTTAGCCTTGTCAGGATGGTAGAAGACCTCGAACTTGAAATCCTTCAAGGTTTTCATCCACCGTCGCTGTCTCATATTCAAGTCCCTCTAGGTGAATATGTACCTAAGGCTCTTGTAGTCACAAAAGAGCTCGAACTCCTCTCCGTAGAGGTAATGTTTCTAGAGCTTCAATGCAAAGATGACGGCTGCTAACTCCAGGTCGTGCGTAGGGTAGTTTTCCTCGTGCTTCCTCAACTGTTGTGATGCATAGGTGATAACCTTATCCTTCTGCATCAGAACACAACCCAAACCAACACGAGATGCATCGGTGTATATCGTATATTTGACCCCTTGTTCTGGCAATACTAAATAGGGGCGGACGTCAACTTGTCCTTCAATTCCTGAAAAGCTGCTTCTGCCTTCTCATTCCAGGCAAACTTAATATCCTTCCGAGTCAGCTGAGACAACGGTCTGTCTATCTTCGAAAAGTCCCAAATGAATTGACGGTAATAGCCTGTCAGGCCAAGAAAACTCGTCACTTCAGTAACCGAACCGGGTTGCTCCCAGTCCTGAACTGCGGTCACCTTAGCAAGGTCCACAGCTATTCTTTCCTTGGACACCACATGTCCCAGGAACTTGACTTCTTCTTTCCAAAAGTAGCACTTCTTGTACTGAGCGAACAACTGGTTCTTCCTGAAAGTATCAAAGACTGCTCGCAGGTGCTCCTCGTGATCCTCTCGGCTCTGGAGTATATCAAAATGTCATCTATAAACACGATGACGAACCAGTATAGATACGGCCAAAACACCTTGTTCGTCAGGTCCATGAACATGACCGGTACGTTTGTAAGTCCAAACGACATCACAAGGAACTCATAGTGCCCAAGCTGTTCTGAGCATTGTCTTTTGCACGCCCTCATCCCTGACGCGCAACTGGTGATACCCTGACTGTAAGTCGATCTTCGAGAAATACTGTGCCCCCTTCAATTGGTCGAACAGATCATCTATCCTGGGCAAAGGATACTTGTTCTTCACCATCACTTGATTCGACTTGCGATAATCAATACACAATCGCAGTGACCCGTCCTTCTTCTTCACAAACAACACGGGTGCTCCCCAAGTAGATACACTCAGTCGTATGAAGCCTGCATCTAACAGATCATCGATCTGTCTCCTCAGTTCCTCCATCTCATAGGGAGGCATGCGATACGTTGGTAGAGATATAGGTGTCACACCAGGCATCAGGTCAATAGTAAAATCAATCTCACGCTGAGGAGTTTATCCAGGTATCTTCCTGAACACGTCCGCAAAATCCTGAACTACTGGCTGTTCCCAAGCATCGGATCATCCACATTCTCTAGCAAGGTAACATAACAACTAATGCGGTAGTACCAACTGACCTGAACCGAAAATGTAAAGGTCGTGCCCTCAGGTCCATGGGCTGTCACCACCCTAGTATCACAATCGATCTCTGCCTTCATCTCGGTGAGCCAATTCATACGGAGGATCACATCGTAATGACATAGTAGGGCAATGATCAGGTCGACGAGTACTGTTCTACTCCCTAAGTCTATCGAACAACCCTTACACATCTTGTTAGTTTCTGAGAAAGTCCCTGTGGTGGTAAGGAGTCTCGACCCCACTATAGGACTAGTTTCCAACCCCTGTCGCTTGATTGTTGGGCATGATATTATAGAGATAGTGGACCCGGTGTCCATCAATAAGAAGACTGGTGTACCTTGAATATGTGTCGTGACTTCGAAAGCTAGTGGTATTGCAGTTGCTATCTCGGATACCTCAGCTACAAGTGAGTGCACCCGAGCCTGTTGAGAATGGTTCGACTGTAGTGCCATAGGTCATTGAGGTGGCCAAAAGCGAGGTGTAAGTGGCCTGTAAGAAGAATGCGTTAGCAATACAGAACGAAGAGGTGGAGCCGAGATAACTAGTGGCATCTGACGGTTAATCTTCTGAGGAGGCATGAAGCCATTGTCCCTCATCCTGGTGAAGCAATAAGTGTCAGTATGGCCCGACCTCTTGCAGTAGGTGCACCATACATCAGGTTTCCTCGGCTGTGTCAATGGAGCCATAAGCCGAGGAGGAGAATCTGCACGTGGCCTCTTGCCGAGCAATGGTCTGCTTGTTAAATTTAGTCTAGGCCTAGGAGTCATGGGCACCCGTGTACGGGATAGCCTGTCCCCGTCCTGCTCAGCTCACAGAGACATGCTTCGTGTGGATATCGGGCCGCAAACCCTCAGAAAATCACCGCATTTTCATCGGCTCGTTCGCTAATATCAAAGGAGCGTATCTGGCTAGCTCCGTAAAGTGGTTCTCATACTCAACCACTGTCATCCCTCCCTGTCGAAGGCGAAGGAACTCTCTCCTTCTCATTATGGTAGGTGAGAGGAAAATACTTTCCATAGAAGCATGTCTCAAAAGCTTCCCATGTCCATACAAAACCAGCAGCAACGGTCCTAAGGACGTTGTCCCACTAGAGACTGGCCTCCTTCTCAAACATGTAGGTGACCAACTCTACCTACTCTGCCTCCGTGCAGTGCAACGGCTTCAGCATCTTAGAGATGTGGTCAAACCAATACTCAGCCTCCTCGAGTCTATGAGTACCTGCAAATGTAGGAGGTCGGAAGCGCTGAAATCGCTTAAACAAGCCGCTAGCACTCATGTTCCCAGCAGGGTGCACAGGTGATGCAGGCGAAACCACACTCATATTCTAGGCAAGGGCCCCGGCTATGATGGTAAAAAACTATTGTTGTTGTTGTTGTTGCTGGTGCATCAAGAGCATCATCTGCTCCAACCTATCAGGAGGAGGAGCCGCCTAAGGCATGTGAGCCGACGAGGTAGACACATAATTCAGCTCGGGAACCGGTGATGCAACAGGTGTGGGCCCATTAGTGGGGCTAGTGGCCGGCTATGAATCTAGCATAGTCTCGTGATCCGGGCCCAAACTGGGGTCCGTATGGCTATCACTGAAGGGAGGTGCCCCGTCACTCGATTCACTAAGTGTAAGACGTGCCGTGCTCCGAGTACTCTTAGGTGACATTCCCTGTATACAACATAGGGTGCAACCCGTGTAAGACTTAGCATAAAAACATACACTCATCGACACATCATTCACATTCCAAACTAAAAGAAACTTCATGCATTTCATTTACCAAAATTTGTCACAATACATGAGATATAGTTTTACATGAATCATGACAGAAGATGCATGTGAGCTAATCTACCAAAGCTTTAAACACCAAAACACACCACAACTCTACCTTACTACTAAGCCTATTAAGGTTGTAACATAGAAAGCAAGAAAACACGGAAAGAAAAGACCCAATGATAGCTACAACATGGGACTAGTCGTCTGAGTGTGGTGATGGAGGAGGAGCACCTTTGTCCTGCATACAGCACAGGATAGCCTTCAAGGTGCGAGATACCTTCTTAAATTTTCGCTTCACAAAGGTTTGATTCTCTTCAAGCTTGGCCTGGGTCTCAATGACCTCCTGTCGCAGGGCGACTTGGCCCTCCTCGATCTGAGCCAAACGGGCTTCTAAGGCAGTCCGATCATGGTGGGACTCATGTGTAGTAGGAGGAGAGCCCCCATCAGAGTCTTGGGCCTCCTCTTCTTCCTCTTCCTGCTCTTCCTCTTCCTCACTTCCTTCCTCTATTTCATCTCTGCCTTCTTCATCACTCTCTTCCTCTTCACTTCCCGTCTCATCCTCACTCTCATCGAGTCGGGCTTGACGTTGTTGCAGCCCAATATTCATGTTATTGAGAGTAATGTCGTTGATGAAATGTATCGGCACAAGCCTTTCTAAGCCAAGTTTGTAGCCGAATTCATGAGCAAGCTTGCATATAAGTCAGCCGAATATGAGTGAAATGTCAGTCCTAGGAGAGCGTGCGGTCTGAATTATCTATAGTAGTACATACGTAGGCAGGCACAGCTTATCTTCTTGCCCAGCTCGGTATAGGAAGTCTACCATCAAATGCGTACATTCGCTATGATTGCTCCACCTAGGATACACATTGTGCATGAAGATGTGGTGGAGCAGGCGGAAGTCGTGGGTCATCTTGATCGCTGGGAGGCAGTTGCCTCAATTTCAGTGGACCAGTCGGCAGCAAAGAAATTGCGTGTGGCGATCGTTTTCACGCACACGCCTGAGGTTCTTCTCGCTAGCATGAACCTCTCCTCGCGGCATCCCCATGATTCAAGCTATCAAATCCACATTGACAATGGCTTCCCGCCTTCCCACGGGGATAGAGAACAGCAGTGGCTCCAGCAGTGGCTCTCGTATATAGGCGTAAAAGGCTCAGACAGTCCTCTCATTCGCACGAGACTTGCCCTCAAATATGGGACCCCACCCGGCGTCCGACAAGAGATCCATCACCGGATAAACCCTAAATAATTTCTCGTCCACGTGTGCTTCAAAGAGAACCCTATAGCCTTAAAACCTTCCATGTGCCATATTCGCCAGTAGAGATCTTTCGAGAGGAAGTTGGGGATCGAGTTCCCGCTTCATACTTAGCTCCCAATCAACGCTTGTGCTATCCTCGGCGCTTTTTTGCCTCCTTGAACGAGTAGGGTGGCTAGGCCCGACTTCATCCGTGGAAGCCCTCTTCTTTCCCATGAGAGAAAGAAGTGTGAAAAGCGAAAATATGACCACCACGAGCTCAAAAAGAGCCATGAGAGTGAAATAAAATGGAGGGATGGGATGCATTGTTGGGCCTTGAGATTTTTGAGACACAAAGGAGGGTTTGTGTGCTCAAATGGGAGGAAATGAGGGAGATAGGAGATAGCTTTGAAAGGAATGGTGGGAGGTGGGTATGTAGTGATGAAGATGAAGAAGATTTAAGAATGGAGGGAGGATTTGAGACAAAAATTAAAATTTTAGAGGTTTGGAGAGCTTGGAGGGGTGGAAATGAAGGAAAGGGAGCAAATGGGGAGGAAAAGGGGGTCCCCACACGATTTCGTGGGCCCCACACACATGTACACTGGCCGGCCCAACCGGACCGCGAGGCCTCGCGGTTGGTGTGATGCCATCGCGGTCCACTGGACCTAGGGGCGATGGCAATCCCCCCCCAGGGTGCTGAAAATGTGCGGGGTCCACTTTGGTTCCCCCGATTTGTACCGTTTAGGCCCTCAAGTCCGTTTGGTGCGGTTTCGAGTTTCATCTGGCATATATTCATGCTTTTCAGATTATTTGAGTGTGGAGTACATCGAATCATCGTCTAAACCCGTCGATGGACGGTCTAGAAAAGAATTGGGATCATCTCACATGATCACAGATGCCTACGGGTCTGTTTTCATCGGTTAGTTTCGCTTCAACGGTCATATGATCACCGATGGACGAAACTCGAGATCCTACAATTGTTTCCACGTTTCATCGCTCCCTTCTAAGTCAGAGTACGTCAGTGTACGTCGTGTTACCATAACCCAGGTCCAATTTAATCCAAATCATGCTCTGATACCAACTTATAACGCCCCGAGTTCCGACGCATCACTTATGCAACATAGATAATGATGACTTTCTGTTGTCCGTATTAGTGCATTAAACATGAATGGGATTATACCAAATCAACATATCATACTCTAGAGACAATTTAATTACGCAAGCGGAAGACTGTGATAAATATATAGAGCATATAAGTGACTGTAAGTCCCCAAAGTATGAACCTCACCAGGTTAAATGATTACATGTATAGTTCCAAAATATACAAAATGATAAAGTGTAATGTCATCTATCCATATCCCTGTAGCATCGATACGCAACTCCAGGTCTACATAGACCCGTCAGAGAGTTGCATGTAGGAAAACTCCTCTTCGTCATCATAGAAGACAGGCTCATCTCGTAAGCCTCGTCATCACCTGAAACTAAAACAGGGTCTGCTTGGTGTTTTAAAACACCGTCCCAGAGTGGGAGTGAGTGATCAACACAGTGGAGCTATAAGGCAAGGGTTAACATGTTATCAATTCAATCAAGCAGTAATGATAAAGCAATACAATAATCATGCCCTAAGTACCCTTGTTAATGTAAGGATGGGATGCGATAATGATGTATACCCTCGCCTGCACTCCCTCTGCGACATCATCTCACGGTTGCGCATTCAACACTCCCACTATGCTCAACTCCAACGCCAAAGGCACAAGCAATGCGGTGCATGTGCGTGATTAGTCAAGTTCTTAATTAGACTTATTCATACAGCAGGTTTGGAAAGCTAAGGTACCTCCCTTTATATCATTTACCCAACAATGATCCATCTAGGGTCGTCAATCCTAGTTAATCACATACGACAGGTAAGTTTGCAAGTTCACACTATAGGTCGCTACGGGAAGCTCGTCACCTCGGCATAGGCTTAAATCATACTCGAGGTCACTACGAGAGACTCGTCACCTGATCGTAGGCCTATTTTATACTCGAGGTCACTACGGGAAAGGCTAGTCACCTTAGCGTAGGCCGACAGCTCGAAACAGTGTCATATACTACCGTATTCGGGTCACGAGTTTGGTTTACTTACTAGTCACTACGGGGAGGCTCGTCACCAGAGCGTAGCTGACAACTCGACCATACATGGTGAACATACATGGTGAACATAAGTGGTACCTTAGATTCAAGCAGTAGCGTAGCTGACGTAGCTGACGTAAGTGGTACCTTAGATTCAAGCAGTAGCGTAGCGTCCATACATGGTGAACATACATTAGGCCAATCGGGTTACTTGAAAAGCTCGACTGGTACGAGCGCATGTTGAATTAATCGACATGGAGCATATAAGCACTCCGTGTGGCCTAACCACTGTCGACAAACAGCGTACGATTCGGATTCATCGAACGTGTCTTGTGTGGCGAAACGACCTCAGTCACTAATTCGGGAATCATTTCCGATTGCCTGGACTACGCAGTAGTCCCAACCATATTCAAACACAGTAGGCATTCATATGTGATAGTCAAACAGCATGTGACAACCAATTTAAAAATAAATCTCAGTCGAGCATTTCAACAAACACGTAATGCACATGTTATCATACGTAGGCATTTCATCCATAAATCACGTAGTCGAATGCTACCTACATGAAGGAATCTTATTCGTATAGCTAGGGTAGTTGAGGATCTCATCTCAACACCTTTAATAAATGTATTTCATCAACCAATTACTCATTCAGACATTTTATCAAACACTTAGACTACACATTCAACATACATGTAAGAAATTAGTTAAAACATATATTATGGCAGATCCTTTCAAAGGAGTTGTCACACATACAACAATCATGTATTCTCATTTAATAATCATGGCAAGCACAAATCATAATTCCATAATCATTCAAACATTTCAACAAACACATGGAATGCATTATATTCAACATAGTTCATATATATGTGTAATACAGGAAAAACATCGCATCTAAGTACATGTGACAGCAATCAGGTCAGTCATAAATCATTAACTAACATTGAAAGCCTTGAAAACCATAACCTAAATGTTTATAGTCCGCACCTTCGTCGATAAACTCGTATCGAACTCAATTTGAATACTATGCCTTCGCCTACGGCACAACGGCTACCTGAATCACGAAATAGGTTAGCTATTCCATCGATTCATCTACTTGGATACCTAAAATAGATTAGGGCTAGGGTTTCTTACCCAAAAATGGTGTCAAAATCGCCGGTATAGTGATACAGGTAGGTTGATTTGGCACGTGGAGCGGTGGGATCGAATCCCAACAACTATCTCTCTCTCTTCTCTCTCTCTCTCTCTCTCTCTCTTCTCCTCACTTTTTCCTTCTCTTTTCTCTCTTCTCTCTTCTAGGGTTTAGGAAATTCGTATGGAATGAGAGAGGGGTGGGTTTAGGGCATTATATAGGCCCAGAAGTGATGTCAATGACCTCAGGGCCATGGTATACTTAGGGTACAGCCAAAAGACGTCTTTTTCATGCCAACGGAGCTCATCTGGAGGTCCATTTCCTGTATACGGTCCGAGAAAAGTTCCCTGACAATGGATCTATGTCAGGTTAAGATTTCGGTCCGATCGGATTAGTAGATCGACCGAGGAAGACCAGTATCAGTTCAACGGTCATCGTCACTCGATTAGGGCCACTAGTACACTAACCTGTGTAGGGAAATTTTCTTGATCCAAGTATGTAGTTAGGTCAGAATCTGATGGTTAGAAACCTTAAATTTGGCTTGCAAGCGAACAACCCAATTCACTTAAATCTGAGTTCATTTTCTAAAGATATTTGCATATTTCACACACTTCGCTTCGGGCTCAAGTTGTGCGTTTTGGGATACTATTTGGACTTGATTTCTGAGATATTTGTTCAGCCCAGTAAGGCGGTCATAACCGTAAAGTTTCGCGGTAGTCGGACTTTCGACGCACTATCCAGGTCCGATACGGAGTTTCAAGATGCTCCCGAGAGCAGTTGGGTTTTGAGATTAATCCTAGGTTTTTAGGTAATGTAGAGTTAGCGATTCTACTGGTTTTGGGTCTTGCAGTTCGTATATAAAGCAATTCAAGCTAATCTACTTATTAATTTAGTTTAGTACTTAATTAATTTTCGTCTAATTTCTAAAGGACTCAGTCCTTAGTGATTTCTGCCTGAGGTGATACTCGGGTCTTTGTACGGATTTTTCCGAGACGTTACAAAAAATGAGTCGGGCTTTTGATATGGCCCATTTGAATTTATATATTAATATGGGGTCTAGATGAGCTTTCCAACCACTCATGGATTACTTATTATAATTCTTTTATTTTATTTTTATATACAAAAGTCACATTCAGATAGTTTCATAAAAATGCCATTAGAATAAATGGTCCAAGTCAGATACGAGCCCACCTATTTAAGGAGGCTTTAAACAACAATTATTTAAATAAAATTGTTATCTATGGATTTTACTTCATAAGATTTCAGGCCTTCAATAGTTATGGAATAATTGGTGGTAATTTATTTACAGTAGTAAATGCATACCCTAATCCTTAATATTCAAAACACGGGGCCTAAAAAATGTCACCAAAAAATGAATCTTAATAACTGATTTTTTTTACTTTTGGTCATCCATATCATACCCATCAATTTGATAAGCTAATTTTCTGGGCCATTCAAAAAAAAATAAAAAAAAATCTCACAATCATGACAGTGCAAATTGATGCATATTACAGCTACATATTCATTAGAGGAACAAGATAAACTCACACTGTCATTATTCCCTTAAATAGGTGGTGCCTATTAAAAAATGGCTTCTTTTTGTTCGATCCTCAATATATCCCTTATCATTGATTTCTATCTCAAATCAATATATGGTACACCATTATATTTGAGCTTTATCAAATCTCTAATGTCTGATATAGGTGACTCTTAAAAGAGACTTCCTATTAAAGAGGCTTTATTTTAAATAAGCTTCCTTTAAAAAAAAGCTACCCGTTAAAGAGTCTACCCATTAAAAAATATGAGCTTTATCAAATCTCCAATGTCTGATTTTACTAATCCTTACGATTAACCCTTTTCTATAGGAAGTAAATCCAGATTTTGTATATTTGATATTACGATTATTATTATTATTATTATCATTATTTAATTCTCATACCTCAAGAAGAAAATAAATAATAATAATAAATGAAAATGATCGATGTATAATTAAAATAAAATATATAATTTAATAAAAATGGTCACTGACCTTTCATGATGAAAATAATAAATCGGAGATCCGCCGTTGAGTTTGCTCTGATACCACTGAAAGTCTGTGCGGAAGAGTGAGCCCTCAAGATCTGATGGTCTACTCGATATAGAACCTTTACAAAGCCGAAGATGAACGGTCCAGATCTAGCGGTCCGCCTAACCACTACTGGAGCAGATGGGTCTAATCATCCATCTGATTTTACGATATAGATGGCCTCGGATTACAATCTATGGCTTAGATCGTCCCAAGGACAAGCTAAACGGACAAATTTCAATATACCACTTTTTTCTTTTTACTCTCGTTACTCCTTAGTATATTTTCACGAGAGAGCTTTATCCTATTTATAGGAAAGGATGATGAGTTTGGATGAGAATAGAAATTATCCGGTCTTATCCCTATCTCCTCATCTAAATCCTCATTCAAACTTGAATTTGAAATCCATCTTCTAACAAAAGAGGCCTTACCTCATGGGACCCACCCACTAGTGATTGCCCACCAGTGGGCCCCACTGGCCTATGTCCAACATATACATTGTATATACATGATGTCCATCAATTTTGGCAGCTCATGTGGCCCACCTTGGTGTATGCATGTTAGGCCTATGCCGCAAACTGTCTTAGGCAACGTAGTAGGCCTTATGCCAAGGCCCGAATTGAGATCAATAGTGGAGCCACTTCAAAGCCCAAATAAACCGGACCAATGGGCTATTATGTAGGCACATGTGAAGTCCAAGCTTAGGCAAATTCTAAGAGCCACAAGGCCCAACTACTTAAAGGGATAGGCACATCTAATATGTGATGCGACTCTAGAAGCCATGTCTCTATGTGTGGTGAATGTGATTGACTAAAATGCATGGATGTAATTATATGTGATTACTTGATGTTGGTTGGTTTTTATGTTTGATTTGGCCTATTGATAATAATATAATAAGCCCATAGGGGCATGTGGTGTATATGTGTAATGTAAATGGTATGAGATATATGTATGATGTAAATGGCATGAGATATATGTATGATGTAGATGGCATATGATGTATGCATGATGTAGAGACTGAAATTATTAGACCTTGGTTAGGCCCATGTTTAGGCCCATTACTTATGGGTACCAATTCCAAGATCTGGCCCATGTTTGGGTGAGATGAAGGGTCCGGATGGACTTCCCATGAACAATGGGTTGTGACATAAGGGTCTACGGACCATGGTACACTTGATATGAATTGCATAGTGGCATAACATTTTAATCTGTCATCCGTATATGACATGGTTTACATGATGACTTGCTTAGTAGTTGATTTCATGAACATTCATGGCATGTATGCATGAGCATATCATGATATTTGGGCTCCTGTGTTTGTTCGTATTCCTTGACGAGATATACAAGATTTGGATTATTTGCAATGGTATTATTTATGGGCTATGAGACTATAAAAGGTCATGAGCTGGTAAGACTCATGAGCCGGGCATGGTGGTATGGGACACCGTGGTCGAGCTGTCGGCCTACGCTGGGGCGACGAGCCTCCCCGTAGGGACCAGTGAGCAACCCAAACTCGTGAGCCGAATACGGTGGTATGGGACACTGTATTCGAGCTATCGACCTACACCGGCGCAACCTGGCTGTGGTCCCCAGTCAGGTTGGTGACGAGTCTTCAAAAATAGATTGTCAATTGGTAGGGCGTTGGTGGTAGTGACCTTGAGTGTGAAATAGGCCTACCTCGGCGAAACCTGGCTGTGGTCCCCAGTCAGGTCGGTGATGAGCCTTTGAAAATAGACTGCCAATTAGTAGGGCGTTGGTGGGGTGACCTCGAGTATAAATTAAGCCTACACTGACGGTGACGAGCCTCTCGTAGCAACCTATGGTGTAAACTCGCGAACTTACCTATCGTATGTGATTAACTAGGATTGACGACCCTAGATAGATCATTGTTTCGGTTAATGATATAAAGGGATGTACCTTAGCTTCCCAATCCTGCTGTATGAAAAGGTCTAATAAGAATTCAGTAATCACGCTCATGCACCGCATTGCATGTGACTTTGGCATTGGTGTTGAGCACAGAGGAAGGGGTGCATGCCGCGACCGTAAAAGGAAGATCGTAGAGGGAGTGCAGACGAGGGCATGCATCATTAATACATATCATGTTTGCATTAACCAGAGTACTTAGGGATGTTTGATTATATTGCTTTATAATTACTGCTTGATCGAATTGATAACATGTTAACGTTTGCCTTGTAGCTCCACTAAGTTGATCACTCACTCCCACATTCTAGGACGGTGTTTTAAAACACCAACCAGACTCTGTTGTAGTTTCAGGTGATGATGAGGCTTACGAGATGGATCCTGTCTTCTACGATGACGAGGAGGAGTTCTCCTGCATGCAACTCTCTGATGAGTTTATGTAGACCTGGAGTTGCATATCGGGGCTACAGGGATATAGATAGATGACATTACACTCTTGTTATTTTGTATATCTTAGAACAATACATGTAATTATTTAAACTGGTATTATGATTCATACTCTTGAAACTTACAATAACTCAAGTGTTTTATATATCTATCACGGTCTTCCGCTTGCATAATCTAATCGTCTCCGGAGTATGATGTGCTAGTTTAGCTTAATCTCATTCATATTTAAAGCACTAATAAGGACAACATTTAATCATCATTATCTATGTTGCATAAGTGATGCGTTGGAACTCGGGAGTTGAGCTCCTGCTCGACCCCCGATTTTTAGGGCGTTACAAGTTGGTATCAGAGTATGATTTGGATTAAACTGGACCTGGGTTATGGTCACACGACACCCACTGACGTACTTTGACTTAGGAGGGTGCGTTAAAACGTAGAAACGGTTATAGGATTCCCAGTTTCGTCGGTCGTTGGATTCGACCGAAATTGACCATTGTAGTTCACCCCGTAGGCACCTTTGACCGTGTAAAACGATCCTAATCTCCCTCTAGTCCGTCAATTGACAAGTTGAGACGTCAATTCAGTCAATCCCACACGTAAAATATGCCAAAAGCGTGAATACTCGTAAGATGAGGCTCGAACGAGTGCGAGGGGGGCCATACACCAACTTTCAATGGGATCCGAGGTGGGTCCCATGCTTTTTCGGCACATAGGGAATGGACACCGCCCCCGTGCAGAGCCACCGCCGGGCAGACAGACCCCGGGCAGAGCCTCCGCCAGATCAACCGGGCCCTGCCCGGCCAGACAGCGCCCGGGTGGAGCCTCCGCCCACCCAGCGGGGCCTCGCCAACCGACTGACTGTGGGGTCCTCCACACACGTGTGGGACCCCTCTCCTCCCTCTAAAAACCCATTTTAGAGTGTTTTTGTAAAATTCCAACCCCCCTCCACTCCATATTCTCTACCAAACCCCTCAAATCTTTCTTTCTCTCTAACCCATTGTACTAAACCCATCTTCAAGCTTCAAATCTTCTTCTTTCATCATCACTACATCCCTATTTCTCTTTCCAAGTGATCCAAACCCCACTAACTTTTTTTCAATCCCTCTCAAATCTTCTTCTATATCTTCCAAACACCACCTTTTCCTTCATTTTTCACACCATCTCCCTCTTTTCTTCCCATTTGAGTACACAAACCCACTTGTGTGTCTCAAAACTCCAAGACCCACCTACCCATCATATTCTCAATGGCTTTCTTTGAAGTGGTCACCGCCATCTCCTCCATCTCTACGCTCTTGTCTCTCATGACGAGGAAAAGAGCGGCCCCGGATGAGGCCGGGCCAAGCCGACCACGTCGTCCTACGAGGAGGGTTGACGCCGAAGCAAGTACAAGTGCCAAGCAAGAATAGAGGTCCAAGTGGGACCTCGATCCTCCGATTCCGTTGGTGAGATCCCCACTACCGAACATCGAACTCGGTAAGTTCCGCCAATGCAAGGTGTGTTTGAGGCGCACGTAGATGAGAAGATGTTCAGAACGTGTCCAGTGATTGACTTCCTTCTAGAAAATGGGTGGGGGCCCATATTTGAGGGAAAGGAGCCTGCAAACGCAAACACTGTGCGCACTTTTTATGCCCTCATTCGGAATCTGATATATAAGCCCCTCCAGTTTACTATTCCTCTAGGTAGGCGGGAGGTAACGATTGGTGTGGATGAGATTGCTCGTGTCATGGGTGTTGAGAAGGGATCAATGCATGCTAGCGAGAGAAATTGCGCTAGTAAGCGGGAGAAGAGACTCCGCACGCGATTCCTCTGTGGCCAGCTCAAGCAGCGAAGGCAAGGGACTGGCCACTCTTCAACCAAGATGCCAAATGACTTACGTCTACTCCACAACATATGCACGTATAACGTGTATCCCCGGTAGAGTAACCGCACCGAGTGCATGAGGTTCATGGTGGACTTCTTGTTTCGAGTTGGAAAAGGAGACAAAGTATGTCTGCCCACTCTCGTCCTGACGCAGATAATCAAAGCGGCAAGGTCCAATAGGGAAAGCACCACGCTGCCATTCGGCCGACTGATTTACAAGATCGCCCGCTGCTACAGCTTCCGACTCTATATGGATGACGTCGCCCCAATCCATATTATCAATGCAAGCACGCTTGACAATATGGGGATTGGCGAAAGGCAACGTAGAGCCCACCTTGGGGAGTAGAGTGATGATACAGAAGAGAAGAGTGTGGATGTCGAAGAAGAAAGTGATGAGATCGAGGAGAGCGAGGGTGAGGAACAAAATGGCGATGAAGAAGAAGGAAGTGGTGAGGATGGCGATGGAGATGACAATAGTGGCGAGGAGGAAGGGCAAGAAGAGGAAGAAGTGGAGGCCCAAGGCCCTAATGTGGCCTCTCCTCCTGCTACACACGAGTGTGGCAGTGATCAGGCTACTTAGAAGCCTACTTGCCTCGACTTGAGGAGGGCCAAGCCGCCCTGCGACAAGAGGTCGGTGAGACCCGGGCCTTCGTGAAGCACAAATTCAAGAAGGTGTTTCGCACCTTGAAGGCTCCCCTATGCTACATACAGGACAAGGGTGCCCCTCCTCCATCACCAGATTCGGACGACGAGTCATATGTGTAGTCGTCACTTAGATTGCCTTGTTGTTAGTCTTCATTTGTACTAGCCTTGGTAGGCTTGGTTGGTTGTTGGTGTGTTTTAGTGTTTAAAGCTTGTTTAGGTTAGCTCACATGCATCTTCTGTCATGATTCATGTAAGGCTACATCCCATGTATTGTGACGATTTTGGTTAAATGAAATGCATGAAGCTCCTTTTGTTATAGAATGTGTAGAATGCTTGACAAGTTGAGTAATGTTATGCTAAATCTTACACATGTTGCACCCTATGTTGTATATAGGGAATGCCTCCGAAAATTTCTCGGAGTGTGACTCGTCTTATACTTGACAGATTGATTGACGGGGTATCTCCGCTGAATGGTAACCATACAGAACCTAGCTTGGGCGGACTTTGAAACGATGCCGAATTCACAACCGGCCACTGGCCCCACCAATGGGCCAACACCTTATGCACCACCGGTTCTCGAACAGAACTGTGCGTCCACATCGACGCCACACATACCTCAGTAGGCTCCTCCTCCTGATAGGTTGGGGCAGATAATGCTCTTGATGCAACAGCAGCAACAGTTTTTCGCCACCATAGCAGGAGCCCTTGCCTAGAATATGAGTGTGGTTCCGCTTGCATCACCTACACACCCTGATGGGAACATGAATACCATCGGTCTTTTTGAGCACTTTCAACGTTTTCATCCTCCCACTTTTACGGGTACTCAAAGACTCGAGGAGGCTGATTACTGGCTAGATCGCATCTCTAAGATGTTGAAGCTGCTACACTGCACTGAGACAGAACAAGTTGAGCTAGCCACCTACATGTTCGAGAAAGAGGCTAGTTTATGGTGGGACAACATCTTACGAACAGTTCCCACAGGACACATGTGGACCTGGGATGCACTTGAGACATGCTTCCATGGGAAGTACTTCCCCCTCACATACCGTAATGAAAAGGATGGCGAGTTTCTTCGCCTCCAACAGGGAGGGATGACCGTGTTAGAATATGAGAACAAATTTACGGAGCTAGCCAAATACGCTCCTTTGATACTAACAGATGAACCGATGAAAATGCGGCATTTTTCAAATGGGCTGCGGCCCGATATCCGCGTTAAGATGTGTTGCGCTAACATTTCCAATTATGCCGAGCTAGTCAACATGTCACTACGAGCTAAACGAGAAGGAGACAGAGTTTCGCAGACACGTATACCAATGGGCCCTAGGCCTCAACCCGAATTTCAGCACCGGCCAGTCCTAGGTTAGAGGCCACATGAAGACTCACCTCCAAGGCCCATGGCTTCGCCGACCCGACAGAGATGAACGAACCGTTGGTGTACATACTGCAACAAAAGGGGACACACTGACCCCTTATGTTTCACCAAGATGAAAGACAACGGTGTCACGCCACCTCAAAAGATCGACCGTCAGCCGTCACGGGGTATAACAACTCCACCCCTATGATCTGCACCACTAGCACAGCCATATTACCGACCGCCTGTACCTCAAAATAGGCCACCTCAACGACCTATGGCAGCGCAACCAAACCATCCTCAACAAGCCCGTGTGCATGCACTTTCAGCTGAAGCACCTGTGTCAACAACTGCAGTGCCTTTAACCTTTGAGGTCACTGCCCATATTCAAGGTACACCTGTATTCTTATTGGTAGACACTAGGTCTATTAAACCAATTCGTATGAAAGAATAGGCCTAACAATGGATTACTATACACATTAAAAAAATAATACGGTAACTAGAGATGGCAAATATGTTGTAAATAATAGAAGGGTTGAAACGGAAAATTTCTTCAACTTCAAGTTGCCAATAGGCTGGTCATATCTTTTCATATTAAAGTTTAGTATGTGTTATCTATTTAGGAATTATTTATAATCATACTAGGAATTATCCTGTGATTAAATTTGATTATACGCAAAGATACATATATTTTTAGTTATTTTTGTACAATTAAATTAGAACCCTCGGGTAGGATTGAGTTTCATAGTTTAATACTCCGTAAGCTCATGTTAGAGGCGGACTACAGTAAAATGTTATAAGTTTCTTAATTTCCTTGTAAATTCAAGGTTCATACCGCGTTGAGGAGATGTCCCTCTTCTTTCCTTTCACGCGGCCTATGTTGCTAGCATTCCAAACCTCTGAAATATTTTAGAACTCAACTCTTCCTTCTCTCTCGAAGTTAATGAAACCAAAGTGCAATCTGCCCATAACCCCTTAGCCGTATGATCGAAATGGTGACATACAAATATAATTTTAGGAGATTGAAAACCCTTCTAGTATAGTCTTTTGACTATGAGCACCATGGAAGAACTTATTATCCACCAAATTAAACATATGTTAAACAAGAACTCTCGTTGGACAAGACCCAAGGGACAACCTTATAGACATGAGGCTTGAACCTCTTAATGAATTATAATACTCCTTAAATACTTAGGATGATCAGGTTTCAAAATTTCAGAACCATATCCCTACGAGGCAATCGTAGCTTAACTCAATTCTCAATCCTGGGTGATTACCAAAGGACTCACTACTTTGACCAAGCAGAAGACCAGGATCCATCAAGATTAGGAAGGGATATGTAACGCCCTGAAATTCGAGGGTCGAGTAGCATCTCAACTCTCGAGTTCCAGATCATCACTTATGCAACATAGATGATGAAGATTGAATGTTGTCTATGTCAGTGCAATAAACATGAGTGAGATTATGCCAAAACAGTAATTCATACTCCAGATCAATTGTATAAAGGCAAGCGGAAGACTGAAATTGTATATATAAGGAATGTAAGGAAACAAAATCATCATGAACTCCAGAGTATGAACACTAACTGAGTATCTATATACATGTATTGTTTCTAGATCAAAAGGTCAAAATACAACTAAAAGGTAGACCCTGAAATCCCCGCGATCCAGTCGGCCTAAGTAAAGCCGTCAGAGTACTGCATGTATGAGAACTCATCCTGGTCCTCATCGTAGTCTGGCTCCGCCTCCTGAATCGACGTACCATCTATACCTGAGACAGAGTCTGGTTGGTGTGTACAACACCGTCCCGTAACGTGGGAGTAAGTAGCTAACTCAATGGAACAATAAAGCATAGGTTAACATGTTATCAATTCAGTCAAGCAGTAATGATAAAGCAGTACAATCAAAACAATCCTAACTACTCTTATTTAATGCAAGTATGAAATGACATGATGAATGCCCTTGCCAAACCACCCTCATGCGACACCATCTTACGTTCGCGAATGCGTTCATCCCTCAGTGCTCCACATCTACCAGGCACATGCAATGCGATGATGAACATGATTACCGAGTAATTATTAGTCCATTTCAAACAGCAGGATTGGGAAACTAAGGTACCTCCCTTGTATCATTCCCAAACATGATCCATTCTAGGGTCGTCAGTCCTAGTTAATATCAGACGATGGTGTGTTTTCTAGGTCACTGCAAAGGCTGCCACGGCTATTACGCACAAAGGTTACACCACTCCCCCATCACCTTTTTAACGGTTCATCACTATACAGAAACAGGCCTAGTCCATACTCTATATACTGCGGCAAGACTCGTCGCCTCACCGCAAATTTAGAGTATGCTCGAGGTCACTACAAAGGGCTCGTCACCAATCAGTGTAGGCCGACAGCTCGAATATAGTGTCCCATACCACCATAATCGGCTCACGAGTCTGGTTGCTCACTGGTCACTATGGGGAGGCACGTGGCCCCAGCATAGGCCGACAGCTCGACCATGGTGTCCCATACCACCATGCCCGGCTCATGAGTCTTAGCGGATCGAGGTACCATGGTTAACGGGATTCCACTGGTAAATTTGGTACCCTAGGTTTAAGCAGTAGCGACCAAATATGGTGAACATATATTAGACATAACGGGTTACTTGACGAGCCTGACTAGCTCGACCGCACAATCAACTGAACGACATGAAGTGCATAAGCACTTCGCGTGGCCTAACCACTGTCGCTAACTGAAGTACGACTTGGGTTCGTCAAACACATCTTTCGTGACGACATGAATCTCAACCACGATCTCAAGTCTGGTACCGATTGTCTGGACTATAGACATAGTCCCAAACTCAATTAATCCTTACTCATAGCATGTGGTGTAAAGCATAATAAACAAAGCAATTCAAGCATGTTAACAAGCATGTCGTAAAGCATGTTATAAAACATGTTACAAAGCATGTTATAAAGCATATTATAAAGCACTATATAAATAGGAATACAACACATATATTTCATAAGTAAGTGGTTAAAGTAAACAACCACATGGAAGAAATCATACATGTCTCTAAGGTAGTTGAGAACCCCATCTCAACACCTACCTAAGGCACTAACATCCAAGCACTTACCCTCACAAGCATTTTCACAAACACTTAGAATACACTATTTCAACATACATGATGTATGTTAGTAAAACATGCATTAGGGCTATCCTTTCGCCAAGCAAGTATTTTATCCATGTATAATATATTCATACAGCAAATAATCATGACAAATACACCTCCAAAATTTATACGTATACGGTATTTTCTAGAATACACAATTTCAACATACATAGTGTATATAGGCAAAACATGTATTTGGGCGAGTCCTTTTGCCAAACAAGTAATTTATCCACATATAATATATTTATACAATAAATAATCATGTCAAACATATTTTCAAAATTTGTACGTATACGGTACTTTCTACAAATACCTAGAGTATGTAGAATTTCATATTTCTCATCTTTAATCAAAACAGAAAACAGACAGCACTTGGTACATGTGCAATTACATGCAGATCATGAATCTATCATTATCTGACATTGAAAGCGTTGAAAACCGTAACTTATACACCTAAAGTCCTCACCTTACGCCGATAAACGCGTAACGGAGTCAGTTCGTTCACCCTCGCTTTGTCTAAGGTACAACGGCAACCTAAGACATGAAATATGTTAGCTATTTCATCACTTGTAACAATCATAACCCTAGAACGGATTGGGGTTAGGGTTTCTTACCTAGAAACGAAGTCGGAATCGCCGGAAAAACGATTAGAATGGGGTCGTGCAGCTTGTGTAGCGGAAGGGGATAGTAATAGGGAGCTTCTCCCACTTCTCTCACTCTTTCTCTCTCTTTTCTCACTTCTCTCTCTAGGGTTTCTCTCAAATTCGTATGGCTGTGAGGGAGAGGGTTCTAAGGTCCTTATATAGCCTAAAAACTCTCTGAAATAGACTTAAGGTCAAGGTATACTTAGGTTATAACCAAAGTAGCATTGTTTCAGCTCAACGGAGGATTTCTGGCGGGCCTCCTTGAGCCAAAAGTCAGACATAAGCTCACATACCTTGGATCCAGGTAAAGTTAAGTTTTCATTTTAGTTCGATTCCCAGATCGCGCGTGGCGAACCAGTTTCAGTTCAACGGTCAGCGGGTCTCGATCCAAAATTCCAAGTACATGTAAATGTTTGTGAAATTTTTCCTGATCCGAGGGTGTATTTGGGTCAGATTTTGATGGTCTGGTTGTTTACGAAATGTCCGCAAGCGACACGTGCCAGATCACTATTCAAGATATTTATTTTGTAAAGAAAACAAGTGTTTTCACACTCTCTCGCTCTGGACTCATGCAAACAGCCGTGGGACACTGTCTGGGTTTGATTTCCGAGATGGTTGTCAAGCCCAGCGAGGTGGTCCTAAGTCCTTAACTTCGTAGTATTTGGACTCCCGATGTGCGGTCTAGACCTGATACGGAGTTTCAATGTGTTCCCGAGAGCAGTCGGGTAATGAGTTTGATCCTAGACTTTAGGGTAACCTAGCGTCAATGATGCTACAAGTTTTGGGTCTTGCAGATCGTATTTAAAGCGATTCAAATAAATTTCATGGATAATCTAGTTTAACACTTAGTTAACTTTGTCAAATTTCTAAAGGATTTAATCCTAAGTGATTTCTGGTCGAGATGGTACTCGAGCCATTGTACGGAAATTTTCGAGTCGTTACAGGATACAACGAGTTGTCTGCCCTAGTCAGGCAGGCAATCGAAGTATCGGATTTGAGCCCACCACAACTGTCTTTCCGTATTAGCCCGATCATAAAGAGTAGATTATATCACCCTTAGATAAACTTTAATATCAAACACTTAGCACGATAATAATGATTTAGACATTTATCTTCAAACCTCAAATGTAGAAACTTTTAAGGGGGATAGACCAATATGAGCTAGGCTGATGTAGTTATTATATACCCTAACACGTATGTAAACCTTTACGTATTACCCTTAGGCAATTTCAGGGACGAAATTGTTCTTTAAGGGGGGTAGATTGTAACGTCCTAGAAAAATCTGTACAAAGACCCGAGTACCACCTCAGGCAAAAATCACTAGGGACCAAATCCTTTAAAAATTAGACGAAGATTAATTAAGTGCTTAACTAAGTCACCTGTCAAATTAGCTTGGACAGCTTTCGATACAAACTGCAAGACCTAAAATCAGTAGGATCGCTGACGCTACGTTACCTTGAAACCTAGGATCAATTTCTAAACCCAGTTGCTCTCGGGAGTGCATTGAAACTCCGTATCGGACCTGGACCGCGCGTCGAAAATTCGATAACTACGAAACTATACCATTATGACTACCTCACTGGACTTGATAACCACCTCGAAAATCAAGTCCAGATAATATGCCGAAACGCACAACTTGAGCCCGAAGCGAAGTGTGTGAGAAACGCGAATATCTTTAGAAAATGAACTTAGATTTAAGTGAATTAAGTCGTTTGCTTGCAGGTCAAATCAAGGATTCAGACCGTTAGAATCTGACCCAACTACACCCTCGGATCAGGGAAAATTTCCAACACACGTCAGTGTACTTGTAGCCCTGATCGAGTACCGGTGACTGTTGAACTGAAACTGGTCCCCCGCGGTCGATCTGTAAATCCGATCAGACCGAAAACTTAGCTTGACCAAGATCCAATGTCAGGGGACTTACTCCCAATCGTATACAGAAAAGGGGCCCCATATGCGCTCCGTTGGGCCGAAACAAACGAGTTTTGGCTATAACCTAAGTATATCATAGCCCTGGGGCCATTCCTATCAATTCTGGGCCTATATAAGGACCTAAAACCCTCTCTCTCCCATTCCATACGAATTTCAACCTTAGGAGAGAAGAGAGAGAAAAGCAAAGAAGAAAGTGAGGAGAAGAGAGAGAGAGAGTGAGAGTTTGTTCCTGAGATTCGATCTCACCCCTCCACGTGCTTAATCATCGCTACTGTATCACTCTATCGGCGATTCTGATTCCATTTTCGGGTAAAAAATCCTAACCCTAATCTGTTTTAGGAATTCAAATAGAGTAAATAGTGAAATAGCTAACCTATTTCATGTTATAGGTTGTCGTTGTGCCATAGGCGAGGACTTAGTGTTTAAACTGAGTTCGTTACGAGTCTATCGGTGGAAAGTGCGGACTATAAACGTTTAGGTTATGATTTTCAAGGCTTTTAATGTCAGTTAATGATTTATGACTGACTTGATTGCTATCACATGCTTAGATACGATGTTTTCCACACTTTACACATATATATGAACTATGTTGAATATAGTGTATTCCACGTATTTGTTGATATGATTGAATGAGTATGGAATTTGGATTCGTACTTGCTATGATTATTCATTGTGAATTTATGGTTGTCATATGTGTGACAACTCCTTGGTGAAAGGATTTGCCCTAACACCTGTTATAACCAAGATATGTCACGTATGTTGAAGCGTGTAGTCTAAGTGCTTGTAAAAATGTCTGAATGAATATGGAATTTGGATTTATGCTTGCCATGATTATTAATTATGAATATATGCTTGTTGTGTATATGGCAACTCCTTTGTAAAAGGACTCGCTAGGATATATGTTATAACTAGTCTAATACATCTATGTTAAAGTGTGTAGTCCAAGTGCTTGTAAAAATGTCTGAATGAATATGGAATTTGGATCTATGCTTGTCATGATTATTAACTATGAATATATGCTTATTGTGTATGTGGCAACTCCTTTGTAAAAGGGCTTGCTAGGATATATGTTATAACTAGTTTAATACATATATGTTGAAATGTGTAGTCTAAGTGTTTGATAAAATGCCTGAATGAGGAAGTGCTTGTTGGAATGTATTTAATGAGGGTGTTGAGATAGGATTCTCAATCCCCTTCTCTATAATTACAGTTCCCTTTATGTAACCTATCTTACTACTATGTATTGTACGGATGAAATGCCTATGTAAGATAACATGTGTATTATGTATTTGTTGAAATGTTCAACTAAGATTTATATTTAGATTTGGCTGTCATATGTTGTCATTGATTATCACTTGTGAATGCTATCGTTTGAAGTGTGGTTGGGGCTACGATGTAGTCCAGGCAATCAGTAATGATTCTCGAGTAGTGGTTGAAGTCATTTTACCACACAAGACACGTTTGATGAATCCGAGACGTACGATGATCGTCGACAGTGGTACCTTGTCGGCTAATTCAGCGTACGCTCGTACCAGTCGAACTTGTCTAATAAACCGATTGGCCTATTGTGCGTTTACCATGTATGAACACTCTTGCTTGAATCAAAGGTACCAACTTACCAGTGAAAAGCCCGTTTAACCATGGTACCACGATCCGGTAAAACTCATGAGCCGGGCATGGTGGTATGGGACACCGTGGTCGAACTGTCGGCCTACGCTGGGGCGACAAGCCTCCCCGTAGTGACCAGTGAGCAACCCAAACTCGTGAGCCGAATACGGTGGTATGGGACACTGTATTCGAACTGTCGGCCTACACTGGCGCAGCATGGCTATGGTCCCCAATCGGGTTGGTGACGAGCCTTCGAAAATAGACTACCAGTTGGTAGGGCGTTGGTGGTAGTAACCTCGAGTGTGAAATAGGCCTACCTCGGTGCAGCCTGGCTGTGGTCCCCAGTCAGGTCGGTGACTAGCCTTCGAAAATAGACTACCAGTTGGTAGGGCGTTGGTGGGGTGACCTCGAGTGTGAATTAAGCCTACGCTGACGGTGACGAGCCTCTCGTAGCAACTTATGGTGTAAACTCGCGAACTTGCCTATCGTATGTGATTAACTAGGATTGACGACCCTAGATGGATCATTATTTGGGTTAATGATATAAAGAGAGGTAACTTAGCCTCTCAATCTTGCTGTATGAAAAGGTCTAATAAGAACTCGGTAATCACGCTCATGCACCACATTGCATGTGCCTTTGGCGTTGGTGTTGAGCACAAAGGAAGGGGTGCATGCCGCGACCGTAAGAGGAAGATCGTAGAGGGAATGCAGGCGAGCGCATGCATCATTAATACATATCATGTTTGCATTAACCAGAGTACTTAGGGATATTTGATTGTATTGCTTTATCATTACTGCTTGATCGAATTGATAACATGTTAACCTTTGCCTTATAGCTCCACTGAGTTGATCCACGTTCTGGGACAGTATTTTAAAACACCAACCAGACTATGTTGTAGTTTCAGGTGATGACGAGGCTTACGAGATGGAGCATGTCTTCTACGATGACGAGGGAAGTTCTCCTGCATGCAACTCTCTAGCGGGTCTATGTAGACCTGGAGTTGCGTATCGGGGCTACAGGGATATGGATAGATGACATTACACTCTCGTTATTTTATATATTTGGAACAATACATGTAATTATTTAACCTGATATCATGATTCACACTCTGGAGACTTACAACAACTTAAGTGTTTTATATATCTATCACAGTCTTTCGCTTGCGTAATTTAATTAACTCTGGAGTATGATGTGCTGATTTAGCTTAATCTCATTCATGTTTAATGCACTAACACGGACAACATTTAATCATCATTATCTATGTTGCATAAGTGATGCATTGGAACTCGAGAATTGAGCTCCTGCTCAACCCCTGATTTTCAAGGCGTTACAGTATTAGTTGGAGATAATGACTCTACTCCCGATGGTCAAGTAAGAAAAATCAATGTGATCCTCATTAATAAACCGAGTGGCTGAGTCCACTACTGTGTATCAAATGGGAAGGGGTATGACGAGACCAACGTTTACCTCATTGGAAAAATAACGTCACCCACACCGTCGTGTGGGGGCTTAGTCCCGATCCCAAGTGTGGTAAACAAGTATACATATGAGCCATTATGAGGGAATGGCACCGGAGTTATGATGTTGATTATGAATATAGTTTTGGCTATGATCAAGTGCGACATGTGGATAGGTGTAGTATTCATGCAATCGGGATTTTAGATGCGTAAATATAGTCTAGGTGTACATATTTGTGGGTTATGGTCCCCAATAGGTATGGGACTACTCAAGATTAGGAGTTTAATATCCTGTAATCAATTCATACATTATGTATGGGACTAATGTAGGTTGTGGCCCTTAGTGCGAGGCCCCTATCGGCTCACGATACTACGCACTACAACTCGACCATTCATTACATATTTTCTTATAACATGTCTATTAATGATATCATGCATGTGATAACATGCTTAACATGCTTAGTGGTAGTTTATTATGCTTATGTTTGTGATATCTCTCACGATTAAAGGTTCATGATAAGCCGTGCTTATATTTCAGCGCGCAGTATGATCCAAGAGCTTGTTATTCACACCATGTTTTCTTATGTGCTTTCAGGACACTATCAGGCTCGAGGAGCCTACCTATCATAGCTTTTCTTTCATTTTAAAATTTTTGAATTGTATACATGATATTTTTTGGACTCATTTTATGATGTAGTCATTTTGGGATATTGATGTTTTATATTTCTATTATAGTTGTAGCTTGCCTAACAAAAAAAAAAATTCCTTTCACCACAAGCCAAATTTGGAGTTCAGAAATTTGGTGAGTCCATTCTCCAAGTCTAATACACAGCAAGGTAGCTAGAGCAACTTGGGATCGGTGCTTGAAAATTTAGAGAGCCCAACCACCGATTTCGGAGCATGACACATGTTCTCTTTATATTTTCTTATTTTTATTAGTGTGATGGGAGTGTGTTGTATACAAATGTAACTATGACTTCTCAACTTCGATAGGTTCTCTAAGTGATATACCTTCCGGCCTAGCCTGATCGATATTTAATACATGCTTGGGTGATGCCTTTCAAGGAGCCTTCTCAATGACAAGATCAAAGAGGAATCTGCTATTTGATGGAATAAGTTTTTATGAGACAAATGGTGCTCATAGTATTAACGCCAATGGTATAAGAACTCCTAGCAAAAAAAAAAAAACAAACAAGCACAATCAAAATACAAGAAGTAAAGATGTTGGAATTAAATGGTTAGAATGTAAATTGTTAAAATGTAATATACTGAAATGTATTGGACTTAGGGCTGAAAGTCGGGCGGGTTGGGTTGGGTCGGGTTGGTGCTCAACCCTAGTCCAACCCAAGGTTCTTATACCTCAACCCTAACCCAACCTTGGGTTGGGAACTCTCAACCCAAGCCCAACCTAAGCAGTCTCGGTCGGGTTGGTCATGTTGGTTGGGTTGGTCGGGCGGATACATGCTAATAATTTCGTTATTACATTAGTCTATTATATTTCTATACACGTCTTATTTTTTGTACCTTTGATTTTATTAATTATATATGTAATTATTTATCATAAAGAACTTCATTTTTTTCTAAATAAACAAGCTAAAATATAGGACAACCACTCCTTTAAAAGTCGTGTTGTGCAGCACGCAATCTATTTGGGAGAGAGAAATTCAGCGTATCTTGTTAGCTTGGGTCATCGGAAATAATGTGGACTAATGAGACCCGACGACACTGGAATTTCCCGTGCCTTCAACACAGATGATCCACTCTCAATTATATATTGATCAGGTTGGGTCGGGCAACCCGAGACCTTAACCCAAGCCCAACCTAAGTTTTATCAGGTTGGTATTTATATAACCCAAACCCGAGACCAAACCCAATAAATCTTGGCCGAGCCCAACCCAATGTCGGGTTGGTCAAAGGTCGGTCGGGTTGAACCTGCCTGACTTTCAGCCCTAATTGGACTAGTATTAAAGATCCTCAAAGAAAATTTAAAAGTCTTGTGTTTTGAGTCAGGCCTAGTTAATAGCTAACATAAATTCCCAATGGAGTTACCAAATCTGTTGACACTTGCTCTGTACTCCCATAGGTCATCGCTTCCATTTTCGCTTCTTGTCGTGCATGGGGTTGTCATATTAACTCGAGAGATGATGTGATAGAGTTGTATTCACCACTAGCCGATAAAGCTTGGAAGGCATAGTTAACAAGATATTGTAGAATCACTAAGAGTTGGGGAATCAAGGACTCCCCGACTTAAGTAACTCTTATGGTTGGTTTGCGGCCAGGGATTCTAAATAAGGGACTCGATAACAGAGGAAGAGTTAGGTATACTTCTCTACCTGTATTGAAGCATGATCTCTACTTTATGAGATTTTTGGATTTTCTTAGAATAATATTTAGTTCTAAAAAGTTAAACGGAAAGTAAAACTACTCAACTACAATAGTGGATAGCGGAAATTGGATTCTTGTTACTATACTAAGCTTGAATCTTGAGGTGTTCTTGGTGCATGACAGCTTCAGTTTGACTAGTATGTAATCTAGGTGTTATTGGAATAAGTTTCACTTACTGCTTTATATCAAACAATATAGATTTTTCTATCTCGAGTGGAGTATCTATAGGTACATCAAAGGACTAATTTGTAACTAGAAATAAAGGCCCATCATGCTTGACCCATATCAACTTATATATGTACTAGCTTTGGCTAATCTTTAAACCTAAGGATATATGGGGAGTTCAAATTCTTAGTATAATATGCTTTGACACACCTCAGTAGATTCAATTGCAATGATTTATATGTAGGTATTGTTGGGTTCATACATTAGGATATAGTTGAGGACCATGTAATTCAATAAGAGATCCACTAGTTGCTTAGAAACATCCTTGTAATTGAGATCTTATAAATTAGACCATCTATTTAGTTGTTTTTACTAGGCTTGACACCCGAAAGATTTTAAATGGTTTTATAAATATTTTCAATCATTAATCTTCTATTTTAACCTTGAAACTTTTTTAATTGTACTTGTTGGTAATTTCAAATATTGAGATCTCAAGGTCCATCACTTAATTTGCATTGGAATTGGATCAAAGGTGGATGGCCATGATAAGTGGAAGGATTAGTTAGTTTAGGACATTGTTGGGTATGATTGTGGACTTTTGATGTAATGAGTCATATCACAGTCTATAGTGTGGTATAACACCATGCCATATCTCTCCCTGAAACCCTAGCTCGTCCTTATAAATAGATCATGTCCTAGAAGAACTTAAAGAGAGTCTTGGTTGTCCATACATTTTTCCCTTTGAGCGTCATCACTTAGAAAGAAAATTGATAATAAACAAAAGTGAGAATAGAAAAGGAGAGAATACTTCTCCTCTCCTTCTCTTTCATCCACACATGACATGTGTGGTGTTCATTGTGCTCACTAAACTGTTGTAGTCTAGCTCTTGCTTTGGCTTGTTGGTTCCCCTCATCCCCTCATATAGGATAGGTTTGGGAGAGAACCTTCTTTGTCTAAGATACAACATTGACATTCTACACATTTTCGGCAGCAACGATCAAAAGGCAATTTTGAATCTCAAATCAATTTTGGTTTTTTGTAGAAACTTAAATAATACTTGAACAATAATCTATGTATATAGTTTACAACCATGCCAAACGAAAAATTATATACTATCATTATTTATATGCTAATAGAGTTATGATATGCACCCAATGGGCCCTTAGATACACCGTAACCAGAAATATGCTTAATTGAACATCTAACTATAAGTTTGGGGGACATTTATTGGATGGTTAAGAGTGAAAATTATTCAATGGTCCTATTTCAACAATCAAGCATCCACAAATAAGAGAGTGGGATCGTTCAAACAATTTAATTTTGAGACTATGGTTAGGAACAGTGGATCCCATAATTTAATGTAATTTAGTTTGGATTAATATATGCCACATGCACAATTTCTGAGTGCCTACATGTCAAGCATCATACATTAAGAGTATCATTGAATTCCCCCTTTTAAATACGATGGATGACATGAAGAAACCTGTAAAGCTTTTTAGGCTCTTCTCTAGCAAGGAGAGAGAGAGGAGATAAGAGAATAGAAGAGGAAGACAAAGCGGAGGTGAGTAGAGAGAAGAAGAACAAAAAAATAAAAATAAAAATAAAAATAAAATAAGAAGAGGAAGAAGAGTTTTTCTAAGGTGTGCTAAGGAAGAAGACTTTTTCGAATATATATTGTACCCCTTTGTCATCTCTCGTCTCGGTATCATCAATATGTATTGAATGTATCTATTATATCATGAGATCTTATAAAGGAAAATCTATTATATCATGAGAACTCATAAAGGAAAACTTGCAATATTTCATGATATTCGAAATAACGTAAGATATCACCGATGCGTTGCAATATTTTTGTCCACAGGAAATTTTTTTAGATCCTCTTGTGTTTTCTATCAGCCAGGTACAATAACAATAATATTGGCCGCTATTACCAATATTTATAACATTGAGCACAAGAGTGGTGAGAGTGGCCGGCATGGCTTAGCAGGCAGAAATATGTGAAGAAATTTCGGACAGATCAACTGACATCTTTTTTCCTATAATTGGCCAACAATTGCTTTTCCGTAGATGGGCGTTGAACCCATCTAGCACAGGAGCTTTGCTAGGATTAGCGAATGTAATGGCATTTTCAATCTCTTCTATTTTGAATGGGATACAAAGATAGGAAGCCTGATTTAGAGTGAGCTTGGGGGGGGTAGCGTTATCCGCACTCAAGCTCAACATTTTTTAGCTTTTTTTTTTTTAGCATTGTATGAGAATCTTGCTGATTTTTATTTTTATTTTTCAATGTGATATGGATTGCCGGCAGTCTCCCTTGTAGACTTGTAGTCCGGATTTTGTTTCAAAGCTGCTTGGCATTGATTCTATTTGGTCTTCCTCGCCTTTGTCTGAGCCTTGAGAGTCTTCTCATTGATGGATGAACTAAGATTCTGTTTGGCTCTTTTCCTTCTCGAACAAGAGTGCACTCATACTGGAGGCAATTGATACTGATGCTTTCAAATTGAATTCTACCATAGGAATTTTCTTATTTTGCGGGCGCAACTTTACTATTGATACTGATGTTTTCAAATTGAATTCTACACAGGAATTTTCTTATTTTGCGGGCGCAAGTTTACTGTGCCCCTTGAGTCTCCCTAGGCAGAAGATGTGGACCCCACCACTACGTCCATGAGAAATGCACTCCGCCCATCGGTTTGAGACAGCTCATGTTAGTCTTAAAATGAGGTAGACACAAAACTAATGTGGATCACATGGCTGAAAAAAAAAAAATTGGGGATGGAAATGTTGAAACCTTCCCAGAAGCCTATGTGACGTTTATATGCCATCCAAACCATTCATAAGGTTATTTCCACGTGAACTGAGAACACATATTCGCCGGATCCAAAACTTCTGTAGCCCCACTAAGGTCCCAACGGCAGGTGCTCAATCCTCACCGTTTGCCATGGTGTGCCCCGCTTGAATTTTGGATCTACTTCATTTTTGGACTCATGTCCTAACATGAGCTGGCAAAACTGATGGACGGGGTGATTTATCATGGACGGCTCATGCAATTCACATCCCTCTTCTGCCATGTTTTGAAGGCATTCCTGGTCTCCCTGCAACTTTGCATATGAAAGCGATAGCAAAGCCGTGTCTTGAGACATCGAAGAAGCGTTGTTTGATAGGGCTACCAAGGGTTTTCAGAGGAGTTATTTCATGGACAATGCATCTGGTAGATCTGCACCATCCATTAATCATTTTGCTCATCATGATTACACTAGTTGGGGAACCTATCCATCCAACACATCTCCATAGGTCATCTAGAAGAAATTCAAGAAAGAAAATGATTCTGACCAATTGAATTATCCATTTAATGAGCTCCAATCACTTGATTCTTGACCTGTGGTCCATCCACAGAGTGAGGCACCGGCCCAAAAAAGAAAAAAACGAGAGCTGCGTATCAACAAATAGCATCTATGGTTTGCAGACCTTATGGTTCAAAATAGAATTTTAAGTATAAAATTGCATATTACGAATGAATTAAAGAATAAAATGGCACATTATACACCCTGGCCTGGTATCAAGTACTTTTTTTTTCTTTTTGGCAAGGACGTTCACTGAACAACCGTGGTAAGATTCAACCCAGACCGATGCTGCACCAGGAGAGAATCATACACATCAGCTGGGATACCAAACCTGAGTGTATTGTTAGGCCGTTGAGTGCAGAGATTTAAGATGCTCAATTGGTGGACACAGGTCAACAGGAACAGAAATCATAATACAGCCGCTTATGTCAGCAGGCAGCTGTAAAATGGATGGCTGACAGAAATCATAATACAGAGCAGCTGTAAAATGGATGGTTGACTTAAAAAAAAAAAAAATAATAATAACAATAATAATAAATAAATAAATAAATAAACAGCGAAGGTCCACATTCAACAGGACTGACTCATTACAATGACCCAAATTGTACTATCACATTACCTTTGGTCAGCAGTAGGTTCCCACATGGTGGTCCACCAGATCAACCGTCTCACGCACCATAATAGTTGAATACATTATTACAATGTGGATGCGGTTTCATAGAACTATGGTGCATGCATCATAACCTCCTCTTTGTAAAATGGCCTGTGGCAGTTTCTGGAACGAGCTGAAACAAGGACATCAATGCCTGACAAATCTTCAGTTGTGTGTTCATCTATTACAAATTACAAGCAGTACAAGTAACACCGCTTGCTGATTCCAACTTCGACAGATCCTGAAACTGAGGACATGAACAGCATAATTTGAGTTTTCAGTTTGCATAAGTGGAACTCGGTTAGACCATTCTGTCAACATCTCTCATATTGGAACTATTTTCGTTGAATGTGGAGCACTGCTACATTTATGGCCAAAAATTTGACAGGTTAGTGTTGCCCTGTTGGGGGGATTTCAGTCCACCAGGGGCCCACAAAGACACAGTCTGGATCATTGAACCATGGCTGCACTTGTAAAAACTAAGAACCAGAGGATCTTATAATACCTCCCCAACTGCACCAAGGTCTCTTACTCAGCTGATGGCAGAAGCCTCAACTTACACTTTGTCATTAGCATATGAGCCCACATTAGATGATGCCAAATGTAATGCTTGAAAACATGCCAGTGATGCCACAGCATATATACAGTTTGGCAAGGTTGAACCTTGCCCAATATTCAGCCATTCGATCCATCCCGAAGTTTACGGGCTCGATCACGCCAAGAACCTTGTTGCATGGCAAGCACCTGCAAACAAGGTCACAACAACATGAGCTCTTGTTGCTTCCTTGTTTTTACGTCTTTTTTTTTTTTTTCTAATACACCAAAAAAAAAAAAGGAGAAGAAGAAGAAGAAGAAGAAGAAGAAGAAAAAGAGAAGCAAGTGGCAGCCAACTAAAGCTCTGACCTGGTCGCTCATGAGGTTCCTGCAAGATTCAGTGCCCTCTTTCACTATGTTATCTTCAGCAGAAACCTCTTCTTTAACAATGGGTGAAGCTGCCGATGATCCAAATATGGCCTCGTCATGAGCAGCCTTGATTTCTGCTTCCCGCTTTGCCTAAAGAACAACAAAAACAAGCTATCAGAAACCTCTTGATTCCAATGTTTCTTACATGTCTCAGACAGAAGAACGGAATACTTAACACTCGCACCTCCACTGCAGAAAACCGGAAACTTCGCCCCAAATCTTTGACCAACGCTGCATCATCTTCTGCCACTGAATATTGGAGAACATAAATAATCAGTGAAGTCTCCTCAGATATACGGGTCCACCAGAACACAGCCCATTTATGTTTTGAGCCAGAAACTAAGGCCCAAACCTGGCCCACTCAGCCCATGAAAGACACAAAACAGGTAGAAAATATTGTCAAATGAGCTTTTAAGCCTCTAAATCAGGTAGAGTCCAAATAATAGTTCACAAAATACTATCCTTGCAAAAGAGTGATTGAGCAAAGGACAAATAGATCAGAAAATCAGTTTGGTTTTAAGCCAAGGAGGTCTACTACTGAAGCTATTTTCCTACTTACTGATAGAGAAAATATAGGGAGAGGAGAAATGATCTCCACATGGTCTTTATTGACTTAGAGAACTTATGATAGAATCCTAGAGAGTTAAACCTGGTGGGTGTTGGGAACATTTCAAGAGGATATATGGACATGATTATGGATATGTATGAGGAAGCGACAACAAGTATAACGACCACTATTGGAGAGAAGTTCCCAATTACTAAAGGCCTGCACCATGGGTCAGCATCAGGCCCGTACCTTTTCGCATTGGTATGGAAGAGCTAACAAGGGATTTGCAGCAAGAGATGCATGTTGTCTGCAGATGACATATTTTGATTGACAAGACGAGAAAGGATGTAAATACAGAGCTAAATATATGGAGAGGTGCTTTAAAATCTAAAGGATTTAAAATTAGTGGAACTAAAACAAAGCATATGGAGTACGATTTTAGCAACAAGAAGAGTGGAAACGAGGAATTAGTTAGATTGCTGAGCAAAAAGTGTCTCAAAAGGTTCACTTTTTTATATCTTCGGTAGATAATTCATGAGGGTAGAGAGATTGAGAAGGATGTTGCGCATAGAATTCACATTGGGCGGAAGAAATGGTGACGTAACTCTGGAGTTTTATGTGGTCTTTGTGTACCACTCAAACTGAAAGGGAAATTTTACAAGGCAGCTATAAGACCAGATGTGCTTTATGGGACAGAATGTTGGCCAGTTAAAGAACAACATGCTCATAGGATGACGTAGCTGAAATGAGGATGCATGGTATTTTGTAACGGTAACAGGGGTGGCCATACTATTGTTACCATTATAAAACAGGCCGTAATAGCCTTTACACACCCCGTAACGGCCGTTACACCACACCTTGTGAGGATGGTGAGATGAACGAGTGGCAAGACGAGGACAGAATTTGAAATGAATGCATTCAAGAGAACTTAAGAGTAGCACCAATAGGTAATAAGATGAGGGAAAGTGACTTAGATGATTTGGTCATGTGCAACGGAGACCAAAACTGCACGATTAGAAGAGTTGGTACAAGGTGAACGCTCTAAAAGGGGAAGGGAAAGGCCCAAAAGAACATGGGTGGAGATAGTAAGAAAAGAATTGATGACCTCTGGTCTAACTGAAGTTATGGCCCTTGATAGAGTGGAATGGTGGAACAGGATTCATGTGGCCAACCCAAATCAGTTGAGATAAAGCTTAGATGATGATGATGAAAACACCATCCAGCAAAGAGCAGTATGGGAAAAGTTTGCAATGAATTTAGTTTCTATCTTTAAAAAAATGGTCAACAGTCGATCAAAGAAACAACAACACCAAAAAGTTGGAGAATGAAAAGGTAGGTTTTATTATGGTTTGGCTAAAGAAAAACCAATACAAAGTAGGGAAAAAACACAGCTAAATATATACACATTGTTTATAAAAAAGATTCAAATACAACGCTTTAATTAGAATGGTAAGAATTTATATCTGCTTCAATAACAAAACAGGTTATGAAATAGCGGATTAATATCAGTCTTTCGCTCTCTAAAACTCATCATTTTAAGTAATCCCTATATAAGCTGACCCCTCTCCACTAAATTCTCCAACTTCCACTCAATTCTACGAATGGACAATTCTGAGCAATCTCTCTATTTATATCACCATAAAAGTTTCTTTCAATAAAATGGCCCTTCTCTTTCTGAAAAAGTAGGTCAGTCTTCCCAAAAACTAGTTGTTGATCTTCTGAAGTGTGTGGACTTTTAAATGTTAAAGCCATCATACGAGTTCCTTTTTTTTTTTTCAAAAATGCAGAGTTTAAAATGGTGTTTTGCTAACTAGGGTAGAGACCCAACCTGAAGGCCTAAAAATAAGACCCAAAACCAGCCATATTGGGCTGGCCACTAAAGCCCAATAGACCAGCTGGCCCATAGACGGGCCCTATACTTGATAGGTAAGTCTCAATTTGAGTAGAGTAAGCCTGTGCCAGACTCAGATCATCAACAAATGAGTACTGGGGACCTTATCTAAGAAAACACACAAATATTGTGATTTACAGTTTAGTCAGCTTATTAGTCGACCTGTCAGAAGAAAAACATCGGAACAAATTTTTAGATACTCTATTAGTCATCTGCCAATGGCAATAGATATTTTAAAAATCTGATCTAGAACATTTGTTTTAGTTTATAAATAATTTGAAAAGATGTCGGAACATCATGAGATAGGGTAGGTAGTCATTCTAACAGAGACATCTAGACAGGAAACATCTTGGGCAGTTATACAAATAAATAGCAAAAGCAACCAAACCCCCCACCCCCCAACACACACACACAAAAGGAAACTCTAGGCTCTAAATGCTATTGGTACTTGCATCAACACAATAAGAATAATCACTAATTCTTCCAACTTGGTAAATAAAGCATATAGACATGCTCATTGATAAGAAAAAGAAAAACATGAACAATGCTCGAATATATGATAAAATAAAATCCTGGGTCACGATTTGCTTGATGAATAAGAAGAATGAAAGGAGCAGCATTGAGAATCAAAGATCATGAGTGGCCTCCCAGTAGCTAAAGAGGCCTTCCAACATAAGCTTCAGTTCAGATGGAATGACAGATGCAACAACTCAAATAGCTGTGAAGAAAGATTCCGGCTTCAAAACAGTACCCATAACCACGCCAGAAAGAGCAACTCAACATTGTTGCAATGCCAGAACCATGCATAGTTGCTCAAATATATTCAGTAAAAAGAGATGACAGTGGGGCCAAAATTGAACCTTCGATCTCCTCATCATCAATCGGGGCTTCCTTGTTGAAATCAAAGCGTTCCCATCCACTGCCCATGCCCTTGATTGTGTCTTTTGCAACTGCAAAAAAATAATAATAATAATAAACGAGGACAGTAAATATAAAATTCTCAAAGGCAAAAAGAATCTCATTTAGTGGATACACAGACATGCTTACATGATCTTTGATAGAAACTACAAAGATAATTTCCATTGTGATGAAAATCAAGAATAAAAGGGATGCACTTCACATAAAGAAGTGATCAGAAGTACCAAAATTGTGTGTCAAGTAGGAATCTTAAATTCTTATTATTTGATGATGAAGTCACTTACACGGAGAGACTGAAATAAGGTGTAGAAAATGGTATCGTGGCCTTATAATCGCGAATAGGGATTACTACTATAGCTAAGCAAGCATCAGAGTCTCGTTTCCACCAAAAGACACAATCAAGGGCATGGGCAGTGGATGACCCCTCTCTCAAGGACAAGGTATCAAAGTGTGATTGATCCGATACCTAGTCTCTTTTACTTTCTTTATCTTCCCTTTCTTCTTTTATTTTTATAAGGTCAAATCATAAATCATTTGGGGGCTGGTTTACACAAATCGCCCTTTTCTCTTTGTTCAACCACCATATGGTGGGTTGTGTAGTTGTGTCCCGTAAGTGTACTTGAGGCCCACTTACACATACAACCAATTGTGATGGTTCAAAGTGGGTCACCGTGCATCCATGGTCAGCTTTGAAAACCGTGTGTAGAAGTTGTCTATGGCCAAATTCGAAGATCAAGTGTTCGTTCAGAAGTGGTGAATGAATGTGAACCGTTTTTCGTATTTGATATCAATCGGTTCGTACATGTGTGGTGGTAATCATTGATTTATGTTGTCTTGTAGCAAGTGTTGGGTAAGTTTAAATTCAAGTTCTTCTCTCTGTGTTTGAATTCCCCTGTCCCTTGAATATGGGTGTCAACAATGATGCCAAGAATAGTCTTCTATCTCCATCTGAGTTGAAGAATCTTATAATGACATCAACCAAACTTAACAATGCGAATTATTTACACTAGGCCACATTGGTAGAGTGTGAACCTTAAAGCTAAGCAAGCATCAGAGTCTCGTTTCCACCAAAAAGAGTACTTTAGTGCTCATGTTGAATCTCTAGTTAGACAATTTGTAAATCGGGGAGAAAGTGTATGCTCAATATCATTGTGGCCAAAGAGCATTCCCTCATTTTGTCCTATTCGATGTGCCATGCACACACACTCATGAGCTGATGTTGAGAGCCACTAAAACCAGTCAAGATCCAACCATACTAATGCAATAACTCAGTACCATGACAACCTTAGAGATGAGCTGTCGAAAGCAACTACTGATTGAGAACCTATTCCAAATAGACAAAGATCAGCAAAGACAAATTTGCGTCATTGGCTGAACCAATGCACTTGGCTTGCTAATTATGGACATATTAGTGCATGTACAGAGTACAGAGTACAAAGCACATGACGCAAATAACCATAAACGAGAAAATATATATAATATCAAGCGGTAAATTTATGATGATTACAGGCAATGTGAATGTCAGATCAGCAAAACCAGTAGAAAGAATGCTGCTAGACCAAACAACAGAGACTGCCTGCCTCATGCTCGAACGGTTGCTCCACTAGCGCATCGATAGAAAGCACCTTTTAATGCTGACATATGACAGTAACCACTTCTCCAATGAAACTGGGTGGATGTAAAACACCTTGACAAATCACGAGGCTATCTCGATGAAGACCGAGTCCGACCAGCATGGACAGAAATCCCAAATATCTTGATCTATGTACCATCATTGAATGCAATGTCTGAAGGGCACATTTTTCAATATTCAATACGGACATGGCCTCTAGAAATGAAGCATCATGGGCAAATGATTTAACATTTTCCTTAACGAGAAAGATAGGAGGAAGTTGCATGGGGTTGATCTAGCCACACCAATATTGGCGTTTCTTTTCTTTCTTTCTTTTTCGAAGAGTCAATATTGGCGTTTCTAAAGGACGAGGATCTAAGACCACCTATTTTCATTGTTGTATCCTTTTTTTCTTTACTTTCAATTATATCCAATGTTAATCATCACAAAAAATATATATATATACAATAAAATAAAATAAAAAAAAAATAAACATAATGTATGAACATCATTTAGAAAGACTCAAGTTGTGGGAAGATACAAAGAACTAAATTCAAACAAAAACAAATCTGTGTGTGTTGAGATGGCTCTAACCTGAGGAAACCAATTTTCAACCTACTCAAAGTTGTATACGGAGGGAATGCTCAATATATTTTCTTCAAATCAATTTTTCTATAGGTAAGTTGGACTAGAACCCAAGACCTCAATGTTGAAAGGAACTCTATCTACCATTAAGACATGGGCTTGTACCCTCAAAACCAAATATTGATACATGAAATTCAATATTCACATCCTAATACCAAGCCCCAAGGTTCTCCATATAGTTTAGTTATCTACCTTTAGCAGGTAGTTCAGTTCACCACATGAAAGTTTCAGTGATTGTACAAGTCCCACTGGCAAAAATCGCATGACATCTTCAATATAAGGTGACTTTCCAAGAAAAGGTCGATGGATAGGACTAAGAGGAAAGAGGGCCAACTTATCACGTACTAAAAAAGCTGACTAACATTTGCACAGCCCACCTCCAATTCTTGGAAGAGAAGTGTTGATTTATGGTATTAACTAAAACAACATTCAATATTCAAATCCCTGAAACCAAAACCTTCATTTAAGTGGGTCCCAAGGTTCCCATCCAGTTCTAGCACTTTAATTCATCACATGAAAGTTCCATTGGTTGTATAATTCCTACTTCTCACATGACAAAATTGATGAAAGGTGACTTTCCAAGAAAAGTTTAATGTGACACGAAGAAAGAGAGACCACTTAACACAACTGAAAAAGCATCCAAAATACTTTCAGTGCACCGACCTTCAACTAGTGGAAGTGAAGTGTTCCATTATGGTTTTGACTTGGAAAAAAAAAAACTATACAGATCCTCTTGAAGCATGTACAGGAATTGGATATTGCCATAGAGCAGGCTCTCCATTTCCACAGAGAATTTTGATGTTTAAAATGAAAATTTTCAAAAGGAAAATACATGAAGCATCTAATATTTCATAGTACCAAGACCACTAAGCTGGCCAAAGGGTATTAACTAGAAGGGATCTGCTATTAGGAGAACATTAGTTTATTTAAAAAGCAGATATTATCAAGAACAGTTTACTGTCTCAACATTCAAATAAGCTCATTTATTCTAGAACAATGTCCGGTTCACTTTACAGTTAGAATTTGGTGGTTAACAATGGATTTGATTGTAGCGAATTTGGCAATCGGCAAATTGAGTATACAAACGAAGATAAAAATAAGCATACCATTACGTCTTTGGCGGTCAACAACAGATTTTGTTTATAGCAAAATTTGGCAATCAGCAAATATTACGTATGGGAAAAAAGAAAAGAAAAAAACATATCATTATGTCCAGCAAGGCTTTGCACATATAAAAGGGAAAATCATGAATTATGAAAGCGATATAATACCAGTTTGGGAAAGCTGAAGCTTCATCTTTGCTTTGACTCTTTCTGCTGGTGTCTACAACAAATGTAAAAGGTTGTTATCATCTTATAAAACTGATTGATGCAAAAACACATACACACACAAACACACATATACAGACACAAAAGAGAAAAGTGTAAGCCTGCAATCCAGCCACATATTCTATCCTGTATAAGACCAAGTTTTAATGTTGTACCTTCAAATATACGTGACCAACTTTACTATTGTACTATCATATATATGGAAACAGTTCCGATATTGTATACACGTGAGCAAGTTTTACTACTCTTATCATAGATGCATGCAGTTCAGTCCGGCCACACACTCAAGGACAAACCAGCCTCAATCACATAGTACCCGCATAATTTTTTCTTTCTTTCTTTTTTCCAGTTTCTATTAAGGAAAACAGTAAAGTAAAAAATATATAAAATAATAAAAAATAAAAACGTAGAGGTACGTGAAGAAATTGGGGGGGGGGGGGGGGAGTTGGAAACGTTAACAAAAAACTAACAGGATGTGCTCTAGATAAGTTGAAACGTAAATGGTACGCATAATAATTAACAATCATAAGGCAATGTAGACTGTAGGAGTATATTAATGTTGTGATGACCAATAGAAGCTTCTAACATTCATTACAAAACCTGGATCCATCTCAAGCACACGTACAAGACTACCATTTATGAACTGAAAACGCTAGTATAAGGCATCATCATCATCATCCAAGCCTTATCCCAATTAATAGGGGTCAGCTACGTGAATCCTGTTCCACCATTCCACTCCATCAAGGGCCATAACTTCAGCTAAACCATTGGTCATCAAGTCTTTTCTTACTACCTCCACCCACGTGCTTTTGGGCCTTCCCCTTGCCCTTTTAGAGCCTTCAATTTGTACCAATTCACTCCTCCTAACTGGCATGGTTCTTGGTATCTGTTGCACATGACCACACCATCTTGAGTCTACTTTCCCTCATCTTATTACCTATTGGTGTTACTCCTAAGCTCCCTCAAATGCATTCATTTGTAATTCTAGCCTTCAATGTCTTGCTACACATCCATCTCAACATCCTCATTTCAGGTACATCCTATGAACATGTTATTCCTTAACTGCCCGACATTTTGTCCCACAAAGCATGCCTGGTCTTATAACTATCTTATAAAACTTCCCTTTCAATTTGAGTAGTACACAACAAGTGATTGAATTGGGTATTTTTTACCTATTTCATTGTAGTTTGACTATTAGACTACTTATAAGTTATATTATATATAACAAAACAAATTTAAATAATCAACAAGTTACACTAAGAGATAATTAATTATTAAAAACTACAAACATAGAAATTTCATTAATAACTTGAATCTTGATGAGTTGGTGCATACAATACAAGTTACAAGTTACAACTTATTACAATCTACAAGAAATATGACCATTGGTCATTATGCCATGGTAATCGCATAACCATGGCATACTTAATCGCATAACCATTGCATACTTTAGTGTGCCATGGCATATACATAGCATATGCGATATAAGCCCATGTATGTGATTATGCGATCGAATAATTGCTTAGCGATCGCACATGGCAACACTGGGAGAAGTGAAAAGGAAAGAGGAGTACCAACCCATTATGAAGAGGACATGGGACGACTATTGGCATGGAAACAAGAGGAAAGGGAGTCATTTTAGTTCGAGTACCAACCCATTATGAAAAGGGAAGAAGATGTTGTTAAACATCTAATCAATTGGGTAATATTATGAAAGAGTTTTGAGGGGTATCGATCATGTATAATATATTGAAATAGAATGGTCCACAACAATTGAAATATCAGCTTACTGAAACCATGTTTTCCTTGGCTTCCACGTGAACATATATGCAGACTGCATAGGGTTGATAAACGTGAAATCAAGTTTGCATTCTCTAGTTGGGCGAGCACAAGTAGCTCAAACAAAACAAAAGTCAGAGCCATCTTGACAAGTTTAAATATTGAAAGTCTTCAAGGAAATGTCACTTTTTTTAAGATGATTCCATGAAAATCATTCCTTGGGCTTCCAGGACTTGAACAAAGCCATGCTGATTTTAATTTTTTTTTAAGTTACAGATTTAGCTTCATTCATGAAGAGTCTTCTTTTGCAAATTCCTCATGGAGCTGATGACCTAGCCAAATCGCCAATTCTCTCATCAAGGAAGGCATTGAGAGACCTAGGTTATTTTGTAGTTCTTCTTGTGTTTGTACCAAAATCCATAAGGATCAGATGGATGGTGCTAATATTGCCATGTAGCACAGGAGATATTCAAAGAAGACCTATGTCAGGGATTCGAGGATCAGCTAGTCTTTGGGTACTTTGGGTATTGTTTGTCTTTTGGATAGAGACGAACGGTGACTTCTACCACGTTAGCCTTAAAGTGCATCCTCGTAGTTGAGATCATGGTCAATAAAGTGTAACCGCTCTTTTCCTAGCTGGTTTACACACAATGAAGCCACATGGATGAATGGTTATGCTCTCATCTATCGTCTTGAAGCCTATAAATGCTAGAAGCAAATTTGAGAGGAAGGATCTCTCTAAACACAACAACAAACACAACTATCAATCCAGGGCAACGCTGTGTATCTAGATTTAGTTTCTCCATCCTCAGTAGCAGTGGACCTTAGTGTAGATTTAGGTTCAGTCTATCCCCGTGCACGTGCCGGACTAACTTAGGTCGTAGCCAGTAGTTGTAATTCCCTTCCATTTGCACTTGCGTGTCGAATCTAAACGAAGACAGCAGTTTAAGAACCCGTCCGCCTACGCTCATATTTTGGGCTGACTGTAGTTGTAATTCCCGGCATTGCCTCTGCTTCGCTCATCAGCACGCTGCTCTAAGCACCCCATTGCTCTTAGCCAGGGGGGCGATTCCCCATAGCGGTAATTCATTCGCATTTTCCTCAACCACATCCATTTTTTCCTTGTTCATTTTAACCATACAATTGTTGGACCTTCACAAGTGCTTGGATTTCCGAGGGAAAAAAAAAAAAAAAAAGCTCATTTGGAGGAAGAGCCCCAACCTCCATCAATCGTCTAAGTAACAAGCTCACGAAAATTGGCCAAATAGACGAACGGTTGAGCCACGACTGAGCTTAACTCTATCTCGACGCTAGGGTTTGGTGGTCCCGGTTTGAATCGAACCCAATCAGTTCTGGCATGCCCGCAACCCTCGCACGTGTTCCATGCAGCCGAATTCGAGGACCAACACCGTTTTGGCACACCCGGTGGGACAGGTGTGCAGTTATTAATTGAAACTTTTAACAACATGAGTAAACAATCTACTCGAGTAAGTGGGAATATAGAAGAATAAAACCTCAATCAGGCCCCTGAAGCATTAGCAATGCATGTCAAACCAAAAATCCCTAATCCACCACTTTCGGCAATTCCAAAAGTAGGGTCAACATCACAGAATAACTCTGTGGATTCTAATGGAGTCTTAGGAAGTGTGAATGTTAGCATGCGGGAATTAACTGAACAAGGCAGGTTAAGAGCTAAATATTCTCAGACACAAACCAAAGCTATAAACAGCTTGTAACTTTCCTTAATGACAGGTTACCGGATTACCGTCAACCTAATCAAGAAATTCATAGATTTGGCAATGTTATGCCTGAAATTACCTCCACGCAATGTGTGGCCAAGCCCAAACATGGTAGATCAAAATATGCCACCGCAGGTAGGCATTAGGAGGAATGGACGAAATGGTCGGTTTAACGGCCCAAATGAAGATGATTTGAATCATGGCATGCCGGCCGTAGGACCATTTGTGCATAATAATGACATTCTCGGAGGCCATGTGCCCAGTATGCAACCTGCTAATGGTTTATAAGATACCTCCAATAAGAAAACCCGGGCTTCGACCTGCGGGCCAGGAAGAAATTATTAATTTGATAAATGAGGTAACCGACCAATGTCATGGTCGACGCACAAATCGTCCTATTATCGTAAACCATACGCTGGTTGGGTTGATCAGTTTGCATAAGTACCAAGGGGAACAAAAATACCTTAAATTTCATTACTCTCCAAGAACACGAATCAGTTTACAATAGAACATATTGGTCAATTCACTATACAATGCGGCGAGTTCTCGACCAATGAATATGTGAAACTGAAATGGTTTACAAATTCGCTGACTGACACGGCATTTACATGGTATATTAATTTGCACATAAATCTGGTGCAATCATGGCAAGATATGAAAGAAATGTTCCATGCTCAGTTTTATCGAACCGAACCTGAGTTTTCCTTAGCTAATTTCTCTCGGCTCAAACAAATACCCAACGAACCAACTGAAAAATATATCACTCAATTCAAAAAAGCAAATAATATATGCCGAGTATTTCTGTCGAAAGCCCAATTTGTAAAACTAGCCTTGAAAGTTGTAGACATGGAGCTCCGAAAGAAATTCGAAGGAATGGATTTTGAAGATTTGGTGGATCTGTCGGATCAAGCAACCGGGTATGAATGGTTGCTCAAAGAGGAAAACCAAAGGAGAAACTCATCCTCGGGCACTTATTATCGTGACCCACACTATGAGATCGTGTTGGGAGAAATAAGCCTCAACAAACCATTTGTTTGTAAGGCTTTAGCCAAGACTGAGGATGAATCATCTCTTCAGGGTTTTGGTGCAGTTAAAGGAGTCTCGAAATAAAACAGGCAATATTCCTTTGATATTACAAAGGCCGATGAGATATTTGATCTCTTATTAACGGCTAAACTCATTAAACTTCCACCGAAACAAAGAATCCTTTTGCTAAATGAATTGAAAAAGATATAATATTGTAAATGGCATGGCTCACATTCTCATTCCACAAGGAATTGTGTTGCTTTCAAGAACGTGATTCGAGATAACATAGATTCATGAATGCTCAAATTCCCAAATAAAAAGAATGAGGCTATATTGGTCGACATTGACCCGCTCCCACCGACTTTAGGAATTAATATGGCTAAGACGAATCTGCGAAATATGAATGCTTTAACTCAAAAGAAAGAAGTCAGATCGGTAAAAGAATGGTATGGTTATTGATCAGACAGTGCCGACAGAAGGAACACTCACCGAAGAAACACCAGGAGGCGGTGTTCTTCTAGTGATAGTTTGGTAATCAAAGAGAATCGTTTGTGTGAAAGATGTCATGAAGATATTAGGCAACAATGGTCAACGAAAGAATTTTATCCGCCGAAGGGACAAAGTAATAGATACGGCAAATATAACAATATTCAAAACACTCGGGTTGTTCATCCTTTGAACATTAATTCAGGTGCAAGATAGCACAAATTTCAAAGAGGGCCTAGAAAAAAAAAAAAAACAACCTCGAATGGTTAAGCCCATTGCAAATACCGTCAATCGGTGGACCAGGGTTATTCATCCTAAATTCCAACAGTACCCGACGGAAATGAAGAGGACTCAAAAACGTCGTTGGCAGCGGCAACGAGCGGTCCGCAGGAACCCGGAAGAGCAAAATCCTACACATAGTCGACAAAACTAGTTGTAGGCACGTAATCAACCAAATAATGGTCATAATTGGATACGGGTGAACAGTTCAAACAAGAGGCATAAGATCGAAAGAACCACTCGACATGAGAACCGGCAAACAGTTCATTACGATCAAAAGCTTGCCAGCAAAAAGCCAGGTGATTTGTCTGAAGGAGATTCGAATCAATATGACTCCCCAGAGGAAGAATTATTGATCGAAGAATTATTGGCAAACGCAAAGTTTCTATAAGCATATGTCAATTTTCAGCAAGCAACAAATCCGAAGAATGATGAAGAAGATGGTTGGCAAGAACCAACAACTATTACCTTCGAAACCTTACCTCAATAAAGGTGAATTGTAATATAGTGTTTACACTTTATCCTAACTTCTTAGCTAAACCAGTTCAGTCGAGTAGTATTGAATGAGATGTTAAAGAAACGGGAGCAACTTTAATTAAAAAAGAAATGACTGAGGACAGTAAGAAACGCCATGAAGGGTCATGTTCCATCACTATCGAATCCTGTGTAGATGCTGAGAAAATAACTTTCGATCAACCTTCATTTGTGATGTCACAGCATCTCAAACCATTGATTATATTAGTTCATATGAATCGATGACCTATTCCTTGTACATGGGTCGATAATGGGGTTGCCGTAAATATTTTGCCAATCATCATGTTGAGAAAATTGGGGAAACCTTATTCCGATCTAATTCCCACTGAGGTGTCTATTACAGACTTTACAAGTGGACTGACAAATGTAGAAGGAATTTTGCAGGTTGATTTGGCAATTGGAAGCAAGAAAGCACTGACAGCTTTCTTTGTTGTGTTGTCACATTCCAATTACGATGCACTTCTTGGTCGTGATTGGATTCACGCCAACTTTTGCATTCCATCACCCTTGCATTAGATTCTGATTTTCTGGAATAAGAGGAAATTTGAAATAGTTCCATCTGATAGTAAACCATTTCAAGCATAATCTAATGCAGTGGATGCATACCTATATGAAGAGGATGTTGGACCAATAACTTTTGTTGGGCGAGACAGATTTAGAAATCCGACTGGGACATCTTTGGCAAAGAACCCTATGGTCAAAATAAAAGACTTAAACCTACTTGCTAAAAAGGAGGTAGCCACGCCAAGAACAGTAGTAGTGTATCGGCCATGGCAATCTTACATCATCGAAGAGTCCTCAATAATACAAACTTAACGAAAAGACAAGAAGAGGTTGAGATTGTGGCCTAATTTGCTAGAATCAAGAAAGCTCAAGATAAAGATGAGCTAAGTAACGGTTGTATGGTCAACATAGCCGAATGTTCATTGGAGTATGATGAGATTGCCGAAAACGGCATAGCTTTTGAAGAATTGGAAGCAACACCTGCAAAGCTTGATGATCTACAAGCAGATGTGCAGGATCCTTTGATTAAAGTTAAAATAGGGAATGACCAATGCCATTAGCCCGCATACATCAGTGGTTATTTATCGCCATATGAACGTGGGGTAATGGTCGAACTTCTCCAAATTTTCAAAGATTTTTCAAATGGGATTATCATGAAATGCCTGGTTTAAGCTGAAAATAGGTCGAGCACCGATTGCCGATTAAAGAAGGATTTCGGCCAGTTAAGCAGCCTCTGTAGAGGATGACTATGGAAGTTACCCTCAAAATAAAGGAAGATGTAGAAATTGCGAACCGGCTTTATTCAACCGATTAGGTACGCAAAATGAATTTCTAACATAGTTTCAGTAGTGAAAAAGAATGGAAAATTTCAGGTATGCATTGATTTCAGAAATTTGAATCATGCTACACCAAAAGATGATTACCCCATGCTTGTTGTCGACCAATTAATTAATCGAGCCGTAGGACATAATATAATATCATTCATGGATGGCCATTCTGGTTATAACCAAATTTATATCGCAAAAAATGATATACCGAAAACGGCCTTTAAATGTCCATGAGCTATCGGCATGTTTTGTTGGAAAATGATGTCATTTGGGTTTTTTTTTTTTTTAAATACCGGGGCAACCTACGAGAGAGCCATGAATGTTATCTTTCATGACATGATCAAACACATATTGGAGGTATACATAGATGATGTTGTGATAAAGTCATGTGATTTTATCAATCATCTGGCCCAATTGCGACAAGCATTTGAACGTATGAGATTGCACAAACTGAAAATGAACCCTTTAAAATGTCCGTTTGGTGTTTCAGCCGGGAATTTTCTCAAATTTCTAGTACATCAAAGAGGTATCGAGATAGACCGAAATAAAGCCCGTGCTATCATTGAGGCTCAACCTCCATGGAATAAAAAAGAGTTGCAAAGATTTCTGGGTCAGGTTAATTATCTTCGCTAGTTTGTTTTAAATTCAGTAGGGAAAACTAACGTTTTTCCCCATTGAAGAAGTAAAAGGTAGGAGAAACATTTGTATGGAAGGAATGTCATCAGCAAGCTTTCGACAAAATAAAAGAGTATTTGACAAAGCCGCCAGTTCTGATCCCGCCACGAAAAGAAAAACCTCTTCAGCTTTATATATCTGTAGCCGAAGAATCTATTGGAGTATTGTTAACTCAGGAGAATGAGGACCAACACCGTTTTGGCACGCCCAGATATATAAAAGATAGCATGACCACGTTTCTGACTATTCTTTGTCGAATAGGCATAACTGTGAGGGGGCAATGTTTGTACCAAAATCCGTGCGGATCAGATGGATGGTGCTAATATTGCCACATGGCACAAGAGATTCAAAGAAGACCTGCATCAGGGATTCAAGGATCAGCTAGTCTTTGGGTACTTTGGGTATTTTTTGTCTTTTGGATAGATATGAATGGTTACTTCTGCCATGTCAGCCTCAAAGTGCATCCTCATAGTTGAGATCATGGTCAATAAAGTGTAACCTCTCTTTTCCTAGCTGGTTACACACGATGAAGCCAAGTGGATGAACGGTTATGCTCTCATCTCCTGTCTTGAAGCTTATAAATACTAGAAGCAAATTTGAGAAGAAGGATCTCTCCGAACCCAACAACAAACACAACTATCAATCCAGCGCAACGCTATGTATCTAGGCTTAGTCTCTCCCTGCTCAGTAGTAGTAGACCTTAGTGTAGATTTAGGTTCAATCCGTCCTTGCGCACTCGCTGGACTGACTTAAGTCGTAAATAATAGTTGCAATTCCCTTCCATTTGCGCCTACGTGCCAAATCTGAAGCAAGACAGTAGTTTAGGGACCCGTCCACCTACACTCATTCGTTGGGCCGACTATAGTTGTAATTTCTGGCATTGCCTCTGCTTCACTCATCAGCATGCTACTCTCAAAAGGATCCTGCTGCTCTCTGTTAGGCGGGCAATTCCCCATAGTGATAATTCATTCACATTTTCCTCAACCACATCCATCTTTTCTTCTTGTTCATTCTAACCATACAATTGTTGCACCTTCACAAGTCCTTGGATTTCCAAGGCAAAAGAAAAAAGAAAAAAAGAGCTCATTTGGAGGAAGAGCCCCAACCTTCATCAATCGTCTAAGTAACGAGCGCATGATAGTTGGCTAAATAGACGAACAGTTGAGCCACGACTAAGCTTCGGTCTATCTCGACGCCAGGGGCCAGTGGTCACAGTTTGAATCGGACCCAATCGGTTCTAGCACGCCCGCAACCCTCACACGTGTTCCGCGCAGCCGAATTCAAGGGCCAACATCTTGTCCATTGCCTTAGTAGATATATGTGTATTTGTTCCATTTAATAGATGTTCCTTGTTCAAGAAATAGAAAGGTTATTATATTTTTGTAACTTCCTAAACCACCTATTTATTCCATTTTGGAGATTTGGGAGGTTTATTTTACATCAAACGGATACAAAAGGATGCCACCATTTTCACACACATGAGGCATCAGCAAAAACAAAACAACAACAACAAGCATGTAATTGCATTTGCTTCTTAGAAAATGGATGGGCGTTAAGACATGAGCGGTGAATTGAGTAATTAAGCCAATAGATTAATAGTGGCCACCATGGAAACATCCCTCACAGATAATATGAGGAGACGCATCCAGAATAAAACCTCATGAATAGAAGGCAAATGAAATGCAATTTATGAGAGACCATTCGGCATAAGATGCACACTTCCGTGTACAGGAAAAAAGAAAATAAAAGAAAAAAATTTGAATCCGTACTGACCATTTCGGCATAGCCCTCGATGAGTTGTGAATAGTCAATCCCACCAGCATTCCTGTCCTTGGAGCTCGTCCTCTTTGAGAGATTCTTCTCACTTGTACCTTTGGCTCTGTCACCTCTGCTCCTTTCTGATCTTATAGACGGAGGTGATAAGCTCCTACTTCTCCTTCTTCTGCTGCCACTCCTGTGGTGATGTTTTCCCTGTCCTAGTGAGGTAGGGCTTTCCTCTTCATCCCTGCTTCGGGAGTGCCGACGACGAGCAGTGTCTCGCCCATTTCTCTCCGTGCTCCTCCTCGACGATCCATCTCTCTCTTCTCTGTATCTATCTCGACTCCTAGACAAGTCATTCCTGTCCTCTTCTTCTTCCTCTTCCCTAGTACGACGCGAATGTCCTAAATTACGGTCGCTGCTACTCGAGGGGGTGTGTTTATTTTTACTGAGTTTGTTTTGGATGGAGTGAAGGAGCTGAGTCTGTTTCTGTAATTCGGGGGTGGAAGAAGAAGCGGGAACGAAGGTGGTGAGGAAAGAGGAGGAGGATGATGAGGAAGAAGGGGGATTGGAGTTGTAGCCGAGACCTTGTTTGAACCTGGCAGCGCCTTCCCCTTTGCGTGTTAGCTCGTCGTAGTAAGCAGCGGCTTTCTTTTCCTCCATAATTTTTTTCGCTATTCGCTTGCCTTGCCTTGCCTTGCCTTGCCTAAGAAGAACGACCCTGCGGTCCGTTTGAACGAGACACAGTACTCTTTACCTGTGTAAGTTTCTATGGGGAAGTGCGGATCGTATGCGCTGAAGGCATAGGGAAATTCTGGCCGTCGCTTTCCATTGGTTCATGTCCATCGCGGATGAGCTCACAAAACACAACGATTTCCCACGGCACAACACAACTTTTAAGGTGGGGAACTTCTCCGCCCCCACCATGATTTATGTATTAGATCCATTCCTACCATCCATCAATTTTACCGTATCATTCTAAAGTATGAGCAAAAAAAATGAGGCACATCCAAAGCTCAAGTGGACCACACCACAAACAAGAATTGAATGGCTACAGTTAAAACCTCCATAGGGTCCACTGTAAGGTTTATTTGTCATATAATCTCTTAGTAATGTCACATTGACACATAAGAAGGAAAAAAAAAAAAACAAATATCAGCTTTATCAAAGCCTTCTATGGCCTCAAAATATGTTCAATAATAGGCATCTAATTCCCACTGTTTGTTGTAGTGTGGCCACTTGAGCCTTACATCAACATTGAGTTTTTTGTCTCGTGCTCTAAAAGAATATGAAAAATTGAATGGACGGTGTGGATCTGACACATACATTATGATAGAGCCTACAAAAGTTTGACGTGTTTCTTCTCTCTTCCCAGCTGCACAACTGCCCCAAGCAACCGCATTTCTTGACATATCCCATGATGATATATTTATTAGATCTGCACTATCTATGCATTTCTTTCATATATCATTAGGATATGAGCCCAAAATCAAGGTGGATTCAAAGCTAAAGTAGACCACGCCACACAAAGCCTAATGTTGAAAACTTCTCAAGGCAACCCAAGTCTCTAATCAAGCTAGTATTTGTTTTTTTCCTTACATATCCATGTAACCTTATAAACAGATTAGATGATAAATAAACTTCATGGTTGGTTGTAGGAAGGTTTCAATAATAATTCGTTTAATCTACACTGCTTTCTGTAGCATGGTTTACAAAAACTTTAGATGTCTCGTTTTTCAGATCATGCTTTAGAATAATCTAAAATCCTGATGAACGGTGTGAATCTAACACATAATTCATGGTGGGGCTAGATAAATTAGACAAGTTTGTGAGCTGGTAATGATGTATACCAATGAGAAGTGACCCATGTGCCTTCAACACATACGGCTGCACTCTTTAAGGTGTTGCAAGCGATTTGCATGCAAAGGGACTTCCTGCTGCAGTAAGCTAGGCCAGGCACATGCTGTTTTTAGAAATTCGCCCCTTCCATCGGGTTTGCCCGATCATGTTAGAACTTGGGACAAAAATGTGACCTCCAAAATTCAAGTGAGCCGTACAACAGAAAATGGTGAGGATTGAATGCCCATCGTTGAAACATTCATGGGCCACATAAATTTTGGATTGGGCTAATATTTTTGTGTTTTCAGTTCACCCAAGAGGGATGACCTTATGAGCTGTATGGATGGCATATAAACATCACGGTCGACTAAGGAGGAAATGCCCACTTTTTCCTATGGTGCAAGCCATCTATCTATTTTTGGCCCACATTCTAACATATCCTAACATGATCTATGAAAATAGATGGATCGCGTGAATTTCTCATAAACATCATGGTGGCCCCACCTAACTTTCCCTTGAAGTTACCTTTCATGGGGAGTCCACATTAAACACTTTTGTTGATGTAGGACGGCCTAATCTAACCTTAAATGAGCATGATATTTGAAAATGGCAGATTCATGCAAATTAAAAAATAAATAAATAAATAAATATCAACCTGATTTATACATCATAAACACAAGAAAGAAATAGGGTCAATAAACATTAATTAGGGTCATCCATCACAAACACAAAGTATTGAATCTTAAAATCTGAATTTAATTGGATCCGGCGAAAGATAGAACTTTCGTCTTGCAATGAGTCCGTCTAATGATCCAAGTGGATTTTCTAATCCAGAAAAATAGAAATTTCCTGAATTGGAATTCTGAAAAATTCAGAGAAAAAAAATATGATGTTTCTTTAATATATATTTGGGTGATGGGTTTTATGTGGGGATGAAAAGGGAATGAAAATCTTTTGAGATTAGGAGAAAAGAAGAGAGTGAGGTTAAGAAAAAGAATACCTTGAGAAAAGAGAGAAGGAGAAAGAAGTAGGGGATGAGAAATCGTTTACCTGGGCCTCACGCCCTCTTCCAATCACTGGAAGTCGAAGACGAGATCGTCAGAAGCAAAAAAACTCTTCTTTTTTTCTTTCTTCAAACATAACATAACATGCTATGGGTTTAGGGCAACCCTTATAAAATCGTAATTACATGAAATTACCAAAATACCCCAACTTAAAAAAAGTTTCGCACAAAATTGTGCACAAACTGTCTCAAAATTTAATTAACTCAAATGTTCATAAACTAAATGCAAATTTAAGATGCCCGATGGGCCCCGATGATAGTGTCATGAAGGTAGTGCAATGAAGGTGGGTCGTGACGATCCAACGGTCCGATCACACCATCCTCGCGATCCAATGATCCAAATGTCTCCTCTAAGCAACTTACACATGTCATGAACACATGTGTAAGGTCTTCAACCTCTAGAGACCCGACCCGTATCCGCCATCTAACCACATTGACACAGGTAATGCACGCCTCCTAGGTTGATATACTTTGAATGGCTTGGTGTCCGCATCATTTGTCTGTTTGATTTTCAATTTTGTAAAGTAAATAAGCAATTAGTAGCATTTTGAGTAGTAACAAATAGGAAATATAGCTCGTGAGACAAATACACTTGTAAATAGGGAAAAAAATTATAATCATCACATTCTTATATTATAAAACTATTATTCTTATATTATAAAACTATTATTCAGGTGAAATAAATAATGTATAAAAATTATCACCATAGTCAAATATAAGTGATGACCACACCATTATAACTGCAAACAATCATTACCCATCTATATCCATTTACCATAATAAATGGAAAACCAAACAGGCCCTTAGGGAGATTGTTGGGATGGACGTGGATTTAGGTACCCACTGGTATGTTAATTCAATCAAACACGAGGCCACACGTGTGATTGAGGCCTTTTATTCGAATTTTGTGTGTATAATATGCAAGCATGCCAGAGTATACTCGACTAAGTGTTTGATTAAATCGTTGGTGTCCCTTATATTGACTTGGACCAATTAGAGACTGGACGCAATGATCCAGCTATCCTCTCAACCATTAGTTGTAATTCACTATCAGACAAATTGTAAAAGGGCGGGGTTAGCCCTTCCGAATGGATTCTTTTTGCCTTGTTTAGTGGACTTAAGAACTTGTTCCTTTACCGGTGCTTTAGCTTGATATTTCTCAAATGAATAAAGATGAACAGATAAATAAAAGAAGGCTAAACAATGCCGATTTTATTAATATTTAAATGTATGACCATTAGCAATCGACAAAGTATCGAACAACCAAAGAAATAAAATAAATGAGAGAAATACTTGACTCGTCTATTAGAACAAACAATTGAGGTGAATGGTCAACATAAAAAGTTCGAGCTAAGAGTCCTAGAGGGGGGGTGAATAGGATTATGCCAAATTAAATATTAAATGCGGAATTTAAACAAATATAAATAAAGATAGAAATTAAACAATTCCACAATGCAGAAATGTAAAACAACCTCAAGTGTACAAGTATTGAGAGGTTGATACAGATGTTGTTTTAAGGACAACCTTACACTAAAAACCAATGGCTTAAGTTAGGACAACCTGATTCCTAGAACGGTCTATGTATCAAAATCTCAAACTGATACAGAGGAATAAAGAAATAAATAACAAAGAAAATAACTAAGCTATTACAACATTCCCACACTTGCATAAAAGAAATTATAACATTCTCTACAAATGCATAAAGGAAAATTACAACATCCACAAAATGAAATATTCAATCAATCACCACAAGACCATAAATTATAGTAGTTCACTTGTGTGTACACCAACTGTTTAGAAAAACAGTCACACAACTACTCCACTCCTAATATCCTCACACAGTGGATATTAGCGTTCACTATGAAATAGGTTTTTCAAAGTTCACCTAAAACCCGCAAAATTGTGTCTTTCAAGTGGGCTTACACAATTAAAAAAACCTCATACTCTGAGTTTTCTAGATCACCTCAGACAAACAAAAACAAAGAGATTTTTCTAACATAATCTCAATGAAACCAAAATAATGAATTTACAAAATAGTAAAATACTTATCTAAATATTCTCCTTTTGATGCAGCCCGGAAGAACCAATTCGGAGTAAAAGTTCAACGTACATGTTCAATATTTACACTCACTTATGAAAAGGTTTTAAGATCTAAATTGATTTTAAATTAAATCACCTTGGGCTAGCTTGATTTGATTTTGATTCAAAGAAATGAGAATACTTCAATCTCTCTTTCAAATAAGATTGGAATGTAGAATACAAAATCAAATACAAAGAAAGCTAATTAAAGAGAATATAAAATGAGCACTAAATAGCTTAAGAATATCACTAACTTATCTCTCAGAGCGGCTATTGATTTTACTTGAATTGGATATTAAACTCTGAAATTCGTACTCTATTTATAAGTGCAGAAATCGCATCTTCGACTGATCCTATGGTCGGTTCGACTGGTCGAAGGATCAACAAACTTTTGAAAATTGGGACGCGATAAGATCTGACCGTTCCACGACTGATCGAAGGACCTGCTCGACCGGTCGAGCGGCCTCCACGACCGGTCGAGTCTTGTCCACGATTGATCATGTGGTACTCAAATTAGTTGCTGGACTTTGAGTCAAGCCTGCAGGATTGGTCGAGCAATCTCCAGGACTAGTCGAGACAATAACAAAAAATCTCAAAAATAAGTAACAAACTTAGGACTGGTCGAGGATTTCTTGGACTGGTCGAGCCAGTGCTAGGACTAGTCGAACTTAGTCTAAGACTAGTCGAAAAATAGACTAAGCACTTATAAAATGATCCAATTAAATTATGTATTCAAAATGACCTATCCTATGGTCAATCTAGGGTCATTCATACCTTATAAGCAAAATATGAACATTGAATCTTCTTTTGCTTCAGTTGATAATTGTTCTTTGAAGTTCACGAAGCTTGATATCTTGACATATGATGAAGCTTGAACTTGAGACATTTCGAAGCTTAAGCTTGAGGTATTTGAGTTGTACTTCACCTTGAGCTTTGAGTACCAAAGTAAAGACTATTGTCTTGCCTTAGATAAAGCTTTGAACTTTGAAGCTTAAAGGAGTGAACTATCACATGGTGTTGGTACTTGAACTTGTATATCTCTTGATCTTGTATTTGAAGTTCTTGAGGTAAAGACCTTTGATCTTGTACATGTGATGCACAGTCTTGAATATGTAGATGAGCTACACAAGACACAGATTCCAAGAGGTTTTCCAAGAGGTTTTGGCACTACAAAATTTGACAATAATAGGAGCTAGAAAACATAGCACTTACAATCTCCCTCTTTGTCAAATTTGTGACAAAACACACTTCATTTAAAAAAGCATATAGCACAATAAAGAATCATGCTAAAATAAACCAGCTATTCAACCTGGTTAAAAGAATGCACCAGTTAACAAGTCAAATATATATCCGCATCAACTCCTCAACAATATCCCTTACTCTCCATACAAAAAAATAATAATGGAATACTTACCACAATTCATCATCACATCATCATATAAAGCATCTACTAAAATACTCTCCCCCTTCTCTCCAAAAAAATAATAATGGATGGCTACTATCCACAATTCACACATACATATCAATGATAAAATCTCAATGACAAAAGGAATGAACCATAATGATAGTGGAGTAGAATAGGAAGATAAGAAGAGTAACGAGGAATAATGAACAAGATATTCAATATAGTAAATTCATAAACAAGCATTGTTCAAGCATGAACAACCATGTTCAACCCAGAAAACAAAAGAAATCCAAGTATCTTAATAGTTAGTACAAACCAGATAAGCAAATACTAATCAGAACCCGATGACGGAGCAGGGATGGTAGGATTAAGTTGATGAAGTCCCTTGTTAATGCGCCTCAGATACTTGCGCATATATTTAAATTGTAAGTCATGGGACACATTCATGTTTTCAACCTTCTCCTCAAATGAGCGCAAACGCGCATCAAAGTCAGATGGCTGATAATCAAGATCATCTGTTGAATCGGATTCGATTTCATCAAAAATATCATCCATATTAATGTCATCTGGAGGTAAATCACCTTCTTCTTCATTTGCGGCATCAGCTCCCCCAGCACTCACATTGACTTGGCCTTTCATCTTATTAATATTGGAGTTGTTGAATGGTAGGTTATGAATGAGAGCTTCTCCTACAGGCATAGCCACTAAACTATGTGTGGCCAACATAGTCATAAGATACGCGAAGGGAATGCCACTGTGTCCTGGATGGAGATGGAACTGAATGATGCAATGACAAATCAAAGAAGGAAGACATATAGAGGTACCAGAGATGATGGAATAAGAATGCGAACCATGAATGTAGTGAGTTCGGTTTTGTTACCAGAACGAGGATAAACATTTAAAATGAATATCCTGTGAAGGACTCTATATCTGGGTAACAAATACTTTGAGGCAAGTGCATTTCCAGCAGTATTCCATTCCGCATCTATATTGCATAATTCTCTAACAGGCATACGTTTCTCAGTTTCAGATGGTTTTACTACTAGAGTGCTAATGGGAATACCTTCATCATTGACAGGTAAATCCATTAAGCCAGAAATAAGATGTCGATCCACAGCAATTGGACCTTCTCTGGTTGAGATAGTGAATGTCAGATTGTCAGTTAAAAAATCAGTAATACAAGCATACATAGCTTGCGCAATGGAGCGGTATGCCGGTCCACTCCAATGCAGTATGTTATCTCATCCTACAGACTGAAAAAGAGGAAGGATATCAAATGGAGCTAGATGATCAACATTAACAGGTCGTTCAACTATAACATTGCGCAACCTAATATCCCGTACATAAGAGGGATCATCTTCGGGTGACCGAAGGTGGCGCACTGTTATAGGAGTCGACCTAGAAGTAGAGGGACCACGAGCTCCTTTCTTTTTATTTCTACCATCCATTTGTACCAAAGATAACAAAGAACAAAGAGATTACAAAAGAGGTAGAGAGGGTTTTCACTATATTAGATTTTTTAGAAGAAAACCCCAAAAACAACTATGAATCAAGAAATAAACCACACCAAAGATGAAAAGGGAGTGCAAAGTACTTGATTCTACAAGGAAAATGAAAACCATGCACTAACCTTGAAGAAATAGGAGATGGGTTCGACCGGTCGACGTAAGAGCCGTTAGAGAAGACACCCAAAATGAGAAAAAAAGTGATTTTCTTCCAAATAAAGGATAAAACTCGCGCGCTACAAAAACTAGTCGAGTATGTGCTCGACCGGCGTGCCACGACTGGTCGAGTATATACTCGACTGGTCGTGCACAGCCCAATATATGCATTTTTCATAAAATTTAAATTTAAACATTTAATTAAAAAATGTACATTATGATCAGAAGGCTGACTTATCATTAAAATCATACATAAACAACAAATCACATTCAATTCAATTATTTGCACATACCAAATCAAATTTCATTTGCAAGTTTTGTCGAGTGTTTTGTGAATATATCAGCTAGTTGATTCTTGGTAAGAATATAATCCAAGGAAATTGTCTTGTCTTCCACTAATTCACGAATGTAGTGATATCTAATGTCAATATGCTTGGTTCGTGAATATTGGATTGGATTTTTGGAGATATTAATTTCGCTGGAATTATCACCATATAAAACCATAGTATCTTGCGCAATTCCGTAATCGCTTAGCATTCTTTTCACCAAACAAGTTGAGTGCATGTATTACCTGCAACAATGTATTCAGCCTCAACTGTTGAAAGCGATACAAAACTTTGTTTCTTACTTAGCCAAGAAACTAAGCAGTTACTTACATAGAAACAACCACCACTGGTTGATTTTCTATCATCAATGTTACCAGCCCAACCAGCATCCGTGTAACCAGCTAATTGCACACTAATATCATGTGAATACCAGAGACCAAGATTTGTTGAACTAGCGACATATCACAAAATGCGTTTAACAGCAATTAGATGTGACTCTTTAGGGTCAAATTAATATCTAGCGCAAATTCTTGCACTAAATGCAATATCAGGTCGGCTTGCAGTTAAATAAAGCAAACTACCTATTATATTGCGATACAATCTAGGATCCACATTCTTACCTGTAGAGTCCTTTGAGAGTTTTAAAGTAGTACTCATAGGAGTATCAAAAATTTTCCCACTCTCAAATCCAAACTTTTTAACTAAGTTCAAAGCATATTTGGTTTGAGAGATAAAGAAACCATCAGGTTGTTGTTTTACTTGCAATCCAAAGATATAATTCAATTCTCCAACCATGCTCATTTCGAACTTAGATTTCATAAGATCTGCAAACTCAATAGTCATGTTAGGACAGGTAGATCCATAGATAATCTCATCAACATAAATTTGCACTATTAAAATGTGATCATTATGTTTCTTTACAAACGATGTCTTATCAACACTTCCCATTATAAAGTTATAACTTAGTCAACTTTTCGTACCATACCCTGAGAGCTTGTTTCAAACCATAAAGGGCCTTTTTTAGGCGGTATACATGATCAGCATTCTTAGGGTCTTCAAAACCCATTGGTTGTTCAACATATACTTCTTCATGTAAATCGTCATTTAAAAATGTACTCTTTACATCCATTTGGTATATTTTGAACTTTTTAAAGCATGTAATATATATAATTAGTCTGATTGATTCAAGACGAGCTACTGGGGTAAAGGTCTCATCATAATCGATACCTTCAATTTGAGTGTACCGTTGTACAACCAGCCTAGCCTTGTTTCTAATAATATTACCAAGTTCATCAGACTTATTTTTGAAAATTCATTTTGTTCTGATAATGTGTTTATCTTTCGGTCTTGGAACTAAGTACCAAACATCATTTCTAACAAATTGATTGAGTTGTTCTTGCATTGCTACAATCCAGTTTTCATCAGAAAGAGCTTCTTTTGCATCAGCCGGTTCTATTTGAGATGTAAAGCACACGTAATTACACATATCTTCTAGTTGTTTACGAGTGCGCACACCAGTGAGAGGGTTTCCAAGAATCTGATTAGTTGGATGGTCTTTAACGGTCCTTAGTTCAGAGTTATTTTGATTTAATGAAGTATCTGGTTTATCAATTAGAAGAACTTCATCATTTTCTGAACTTGAGATAGGTGTATTCAAGTGATCGTCAATAACCGCATTAATGGACTCTTGAATTACACCAGTTCTCTTGTTAAGAACTCGATACGCTCGACTATTTAGAGCATACTCTAAAAATATCCCTTCGTCACTTTTGGTGTCAAACTTACCCAGATTTTCTTGGTCACGTAAAATATAGCACTTGCTGCCAAAAACACGAAAGTATTTGACAGTATGCTTCTTATCAAACCACATTTCATAAGCTATTTTACCATTTATTTTTCTAGTGTAAACACGGTTAATTATGTAACAAGCAGTATTTACAGCTTCGGCCCAAAGATTTTTAAGGAGCTTCATACTATTTGGCATTACATTCGCCATTTCTTGAAGCACTCTATTTTTTCTTTCTACTATACCATTTTGTTGTGGTGTTTTGGGTGCAGAGAATTCATGTGATATTCCCTGATCGCTACAAAACTTCTCAAAACCGCTATTTTCAAATTCTGTTCCATGAACACTATGGATCTTACAGACTTGAGATTCTTTTTCAGTTTGGATACGTCTAAGTACCCTTTTTACTTCATCGAGAGTTTCAGATTTGTCTCTTAAGAAGACTACCCATGTAAATCTGGTAAAGTCATCAACGATTACCAGTATGTACTTCTTCCCACCTCGACTCTCTGTTCTGGTTGGTCCAATAAGATCCATGTGGAGAAGTTCGAGCGGTTTAGATGTGGCATTGAAGTTCACTTTTTTGTGAGTACTCCTGGTTTGTTTGTCAATCTGGCATTCGCCACATATCTTATCTATTTTCTGTATTTTGGGTAAGCCTCTTACCAACTCTCTTTTGCTCAATCTATACAAGTTTCGGTAGTGTACATGTTTAAGGTGTTTATGCCAAAATTCTGTCTCATCAGTATGGAACATGTAGCACGATAGATTAGATGAGCTTGAATCACTTACAATGTAGCAGTTTTCAAAAGTTCTGTGATTAATTAATATTACAGAACCATTTTTATTTAAAATTTCGCACCCTACGTTAGTAAATTTTACACTATGATTATTATCGCATATTTGAGAGATGTTTAATAAGTTGTGTTTTAACCCTTCTACATATAAAACATTCTCAAATAAATGGAGGTTAAAGAGTTGAACCGTACCTTGGCCAACAATTCTGCAGTTGCTACCATCACTGAATGTGACTGAACCATCAGTCATGTCTTTATGATTGGTGAACAGATCCTTGTCGTCTGTCATATTTCTGGAGCAACCACTGTCTAGGTACCACTTTGAATGGCTCGAAGCTTTGAAAACGGTGTGAGCAACCAAACAAGTAACCTTAGGAACCCCATTTCATTACAGTCTTAGGTTTATGAGTATAGTTAGTCTTCTTATGTTTGTAGTTGTTATTGGTCTGACCCACTAAGTTAGATTTTAAGAGCTCCATAAGTAAGTCAACAATTTTTTCAGCTAAAGGATTACGATTCTGATTTTTATAGTTGATATGGTTGCTTTTAGGTTTTAAGGTTTGAAACGTCTTAAAATTTTTAGAATAATTTTGATTCAAACTTTTCCCTTTTGAGTTTGAAGACTCCTCTTTCACAAATTTAGGTGAAGTATTCTTATGTTTGGAAGGAATACTTTTATCATAGCCCAATCCAGATCGATCGCCACATTTTCTGGATCCGGATAAAAGTTTTTCTAACTTAGAATCACCTTGGGTATACCTCTATGTGTCTTTTAAACTCAAAAGTGAAGAGACTTCAAGTTTTAGCTTTTCATTTTCAGATTTTAAGTTTTCAACTTGGGAGGTTTTGAAATCTAAGTTGCACCTAGTTTTTTCAAAACAATCTAAAATGTGAGATTTTTCTAAAACAAGATTATCAAAATTTTCTTTAAGCTTTGAAAACTTTTCTTTATGAAGTTTTAGTTTTACCGCAATTTTACAACTTTTCTTGTATAGGGCATTATAAGCATCCTGAAGATCTTCTTCATTTTCTTGATCACTATTCAGATTTTCTTCACTAGTTGAATCATCATTATCTGAAAAGTGAACTTGGCTAGAGTCACAAGGGCTTTGACTTCATTATCCAACTCGATTTCAAAATCTTCTGACTCAGAAGAAGCTTTAGAGCAGGAAGATTCATCCCAAGTAGCCAATATTCCTTTTCTTTTAGGTTTGTCCTTTTTAGGACATTTGTTTGCTAAATGTCCATATTCATGGCAGTTGTAACATTGACTGTCATTTAAAGATTTTCAGATTTTAGATTTAGATTTTTTCTTTTCATTAGATTTTTGAAAATCAACCCTCTTTTTACTTTTGAAAATCTTATAAAACTTTTTAGCTAAAAGGGCCATATCATCTTCAGAATTTTCTAAATCAAATTGCTATTTTCTTGAGAAATAAGTTTAGAAGATTTAAGGGCGATGGATTTACCTTTAAGAGCTTTAAAGTTTAACTCATAGGTCTAATGAGCCAACTAATTCTTCTACCCTCATATTATCTGTATCACGAAGTTTCTAGATCGCAGTCACATTTGAATTGAACCGTTCAGGCAGTAACCGTAATATCTTTGCACAGATTTTACTTTCTGGGATTCTATCACCGAGACCCCACATAGAGTTGACAATGTCATTCAATCTTGTATAGAAGTTCATGAAAGTTTCACTTTCTTCGATATATATTTCCTCAAATTTGGTTGTGAGGATTTGGACTTTAGATTTCTTGACAATTGTTGTTCCCTCGTGTGTCATTTCTAAAATATCTCAGGCTTGCTTTGCAGCATCACAGAATATAATTGTAAGACTCGTATCTTAAACCGTACCGATCCGTAGGCTTCCACAGTCCTCCCGATCAAATTCCGGCGACCCGCGTTCCGTTACAGGCATTTGCGCCGATCCTGAATCATGTCCCGTATATCAGAGTCGGCGCGACCCGAGACTTGTATCCTAGAGACCGCACCATCGCCGCGGTTCCGACGCCGCGTATTACCCACCGAGGCGATACCCAGGCTAGGAGATGTGGACCCATATTCAGTTCGAAGAAACGCCGCGCATTTGCAAACCGAAAACAATCTTTTCAATCACATCACATCCCATCAATCAAGTACCACATCACATCTCATGTCAAGTACACATCACCTTTCACCCATCCCCAAGCAACCCTAAAGTCAACACTCTCTTACAACCAAGTACACATCCATCACACCCATCACCCATCTCTCACCCATCACTCTCTCTTACAACTCTCTCTCTCTCTCTCTCTCTCTCTCTCTCTCTCTCTCTCTCTCCTCTCTCTCTCTCTCCTCTCTCTCTCTTCCCTTCTCCAAGCAACCAAACCGTCCAGCTCTCCATGAGAGAGCTTGGTGTGGCCCACTTCCTACCTCTCATCTCCACCATCAAAAGTCCATCTCGACCATTGAAATTCTTCCTAGGAGCTCTAGCATGCATTGGCGGAAGAAGGAATAGGAGATCCAAAGGTGGGTGTTTTTTTTGGATTAAATGTATGTATTGTTGCTTGAATTTGATGATTTGAGGCTCACTTGTGATGAGACCCATTTAATGTATGGTTTGTATCGCCTAGAGGGAGTTCATAGTGGCGGAGCTCCCTCCTCCGTCCGATCTCTCTCTCTCTCCTATATTTCGTGGCCCACCTGATGATGCGTGAGAGGAATCCGGACCGTCCAACAGCAAGGACGCCCTTGCTGTCCATGTTGCTGGACGTCCAGCGATCAGGATTTGATGAAGGGAAAAACCCAATCATCAGTTGGATTCCAGCTTTGTAGCCATCGGTGTGGACCCCGCTGTGATGCGTGCATGATCCTTGCTGTCCATCCGGTGGCCCGCGCACTGTCCAGCAGTGGGACGCCCAATGTCCAGCAGCAACAGCCCACCTTGCTGCTAGCCATCTGGACAAAAGGCAGAACACATATATCTGTGTGATTTCACGCTGGTGGGCCACACTGTATGCGCTGCATCTACACCGTCCGTCCAGTTGGAGAGGCCAATTGGACGTAGGCCTGATGGCCAGGCGCAGTTGTACGTGCTGCTGACCAGCAGCAGGCGTTGAGGAAGGAAAACACAAACTTCAGCTTAGTCCGGCTAATTGGCCACCCACGTGGGATCCACACGTGATGCATGTGGTGTCTGCACCGTCCAGTAAAGGACGGTGGGACCCACCTAATGTATGCATCTCATTATGGCCATCCAACCATTTGACGTGGACCCACTATGGCAGCGTGTGGGAACCACCTTATAATGATGTATAGATTATATCTATACCATCCGTCCATCTGTATTGGCGTTGGTAAGTATTTAAAAATAAATAAATAATAAAATAATATAATATATAATATATGATATATATATAATATTATATATATATATATATATATTATATCTGGTGGGCCACACCACGTGTCCCACCTGATGTATATATATTATATAGATATATAATATTATATCTGGTGGGCCACACCACGTGGCCCCACCTAATGTATATGTTTCACCCATCCCATCCACCGTCCAGACCCTGGACGGTGGGATTTCCATGATGTATGTATATACACCATCCGTGGGACCTGCCCTTGATGTATGTGTGGTATCCGCACCGTCCAGACCTTGGACGGTGGGACCCACCATGAGATTTGTGTATATCTCCACCGTCCATTATCTGGACGGTGGGGATTGGATTGGTTGGTCTGCCACACACCAGCTATTTAGTTGCAGTTGTGACGTCACCAAATTTTGTGGGGCCTGCATGGTTTATGTGATAATCTGCACCATCCAGATAGGTGGGATGGTGGGACCCACTTTCAGGTATGTGCTCATCAAACCGTCCATCCATGTGAACCCCACCAGGAAATAGCTGCTGCATTGACGTCTGCAATTCCTGGGGTCCTGATCCTGAGGTTTGCGTTATGACTAAACCGTCCAGCTGGGAGTGGACTCCACCTGTTATGGTGTGCTGATCACACATGTAATGTATTGGGTTTAATCTCCGACATTCGTGCAGAGGACCCCACGTTGATGTATTTATGGCCCATTAGTGTGGCCCATTGATGTAGCCCACTTGATGTGTATAAGGCCCATTAGTGTGGCCCACTGATGTAGCCCACTTAATGTGTATGAGGCCCATTAGTGCGGCCCATTGATGCAGCCCACATGATGTATATTTAAGGGTCATATAAACATATGATGGGGCCCACCTGCTTGAATCTAAGGCCTATGGGCAAGGCCCATTGTGATATGTATTAGGCCCGTGACGTGTGGTCCTTTTGATGTATTCAATGCCCAGATATGTAGCCCATTTGATGTATATAAGACCCATGTGTAGGGCTCACATGTTATGTATTTGAGGCCCATGAGTAGGGCCCACCTGTCGTGTATATGAGGTCCATTGACGCGGTCTGCTTGATGTATATGAGGCTCATTGTGATGTACATGAAGTCCATGAGTGAGGCCCATAGCGATGTGTATTAGGCCCTTGTGTGAGACTATGTCCCCACTATACGTTTGGCCCTATGGAGGTCACTCATTGGGAGCAATGTTGGTTGAATGTCCACATTGATGGGTAATGATGGTTGGATGTCCACATTGTGACCTTCCCTTAGGCCTTGTTATGCCATTCTCACCGACTATCGATCGAGGCCGATTGTCGTGACCGATTTATCGATTTCGATTAACGTGACCGATTTGCCGATTCTGATTATTGATCGATTCCATTGTCATGACCGATTGCCAATTCCAATTGACGTGACCGATTTGCCGATTCTGATTATCGATCAATTCCGATTGTCGTGACCGATTGCCGATTCCGACTGACGTGACCAATTTGTCGATTCTGGTTATCGATCAATTCCGATTGTCGTGACCGATTGCCGATTCCGATTGACGCGACTGATTTGCCGATTCTGATTATCGATCAATTTAGATTGTCGTAACCGATTGCCGATTTCGATTTACGTGGCCGATTTGCCGATTCTGATTATCGATCGATTCCGATTGTCATGACCGATTGCCGATTCCGATTGACGTGACCGATTTGCCAATTATGATTATCGATCGGTTCGATTATAATGATCGATTACCGATTCTGATTGACGTGACCGAATTGCCGATTTTGATTATCGATCAATTCCGATTATCATGACTGATTGCCGATTCCGATTGACGTGACCGATTTGCTGATTCCTATTATTGACCGATCCTGATTGTCGTGGACGATTGTCGATTGCCGATTAGCGATCGAGGCTGTTTATCATGACTGATTGCTGATTCCGATTGACGTGACCGATTTACCGATTTCGATTATTGACCGATTCCGATTGACGTGACCGATTTGCCGATTCCGATTATTGACTGATGCTGATTGTCGTGGCCGATTGCTGATTCCGATTGGCTTGGATGATTTGCAGATTCCGATTGACGAGACCGATTATCGATGTCAATGCCGATTGTTGATTTCCGACTCCGATTGTCGAGGCCGATTCCGATTCTGATTATTGAGGCCGATTCTGATTTGTCAAGGCTGATTGTATAGGCCGACCTCGATTGTCGAGGCCGATTTCGATTGCCAAGGCCGATTGTCGTGACCTATATGATGTACATGTGACCCGTAATTGAGGCCCATTATGACACGCATTAGGCCCATGATGTATGACCCATTTGATGTATTCAAGACTCATGTGTAGGGCCTACATGTCATGTATTTGAGGCCCATGGGCAAAGCCCATTGTGATGTATTCATGGCCCATGGGTAAGGCTCATTATGATGTATTCATGGCCTATGGGTAAGGCCCATTGTGATATGTATTAGGCCCATGAGCAGGGTCCACTTGTTGTGTATATGTGGCCCTTGAGTAAGGCCTATCGTGTTGTATATTAGGCCTTTGTGTGGGTCGTGGGCTCATTTATGTTTGGCTCTATGTGGCCATTCCTTAAGGGCAATGTTGGTTAAATGTCCACATTGTCGAGGCCGATTGTTGATGCCGATTATTGATACCGATTATGAGTATGTGACAGCATAGCATCATAATACATGCTTATACGCATCATCTGCATATTTGATATGAGATGTGATTGACCATTGCATATGTCATAGGGCAGGTTGTTCATCGGGCTCCCTGATAGGCGGAGTTGCCCCCCATGAGAGCACGGACTGGATTGTATGACTCATGCATCTTGCATTGTCTGCTATGATTACTTACGCCCTAGCGACATCAGGGTCGTAGCCTCCACAGGCATATCGTGGATGGCCAGATGGGATACCGAAAATCTGTTCTACATAGGGTGTTATACATATCCTTGTGTGAAAGTCCCAGAACCCTCTTAGTTCCAGAGGTTGCTCCAACTTCTAGACCGAGTGGATGCATGAGTGCATGAGGGCCGTATATCGTTAGGCCGCGTCTCCCACTGTGTCGTAGTCAGTTGGAAGGGGGTACGACCTTACCTGCCCGAGAGGAGGGGGCAATGCTAGGCTGAGTCTGACCAGCTCGAGGAATAGGTCCGCTATCGACGAGCCGGGCCCGATATTGGCAGGCGGATAGTGAGGTCTCTTCCACTCACCTTGTTGTGCGCGATGGGGCGGCAATCTGGTTTGGAGTGTAATAGACCCCAGTGATTTCCCAGAGAGGAACCATACTGATATGTGGACTTATTAAGCAGGAGTTGCATATTTATGCATTCATTTCATTCACTATCCACTCGGACTGGTGGTGCACAACTAATTGTTGTGTACCTTCGCATGGCCAGGATTTCGGTTGGGTGCGCGACTAACCTGAGATCAGGAGTTTACCACATTGAGTCTGACTATCCAAATTTAGGTATGACACTGGTTTGGATAGAAGTCTCTTGTGATGGACCCCGCAGCCTACGATACTACGTACTATCATCCCGACTTCACACTCTAGCTTGGTCATTTCATTCGCATCACATATTGCATTGCATCCTCAGCACGTAGTATTTGGCTTACTGTCTCCGCATTGCATAGCTGATCTACATTGCTTCATTAGAGTAGGATATTGGTTTATTATATTTTTGCATCGCATAGCTTAGATAAGGCTGATGGTATTTATGGGTCTATCAACATGTTTTCGCATTACTCTGATACCGTATGATTTATGAACTTGCCAGTATTTTTGATATTGTATGATTTATGGGCTTGTCAGTATTTTTGTTTACTCTGATTATTCTGATATTACTTACTTGGCACTTACCTTGTGCACACACTTCCACCACCCACTAAGCTTTCCATAAGCTTATGCACGATAGATGCGTGCAGGTGGCGTTAGGTTGCAGCAGCGTTGAGCTTGGAGCATACAACAGACCTCTGGAGCTTTGATTTTTGACATATGTATTTCCCTTTCAGCACTGTATTCAATTGTTTATATTAGTGGATATGTGATGATGATGATGCCTTTGTGACTTGGGTAAACTTGTGGTTATGCTTATTACGAGTTAAATATACATTGGAAAATCCTCCTTGTATGATCCCAGGATCGGAATCCGGCGTATGGACGCTGAGAGCCGAGAATGGGGTACTATGGAGGCTGTAGGCACCGGATTCGGCGATCGAAAATTTTGTGAGCCCGGTTTCCGAGTTTGGGGCATGACATAATTCTCTTGAATTCATCCGGTGATAGTGCGCAAGTAATTGCATTTAGAGCCTTTGCATTGGCACTACTCTCACTTTTCTTAAGAGTGGTCCAAGAAAAGAAAGGTGTGACTTTTATCGTTTTAGATCCATCGGTGTCAGTTACTTCAGTGGTAGGAGGAGTCCAATGAAACCAAAATAATGAATTTACAAAACAGTAAAATACTTATCTGGATATTCTCCTTTTGATGCAGCCCAGAAGAACCAATTCGGAGTAGAAGTTTAACGTAGATGTTCAATGTTCACACTCACTTGTGAAAAAGTTCTAAGTTCTAAATTGATTTTAAGTTAAATCACCTTGGGCTAGCTTGAATTGATTTTGATTCCAAGAAATGGGAATACTTCAATCCCTCTTTCAAATAAGATTGGAATGCAGAATATAAAATCAAATACAAAGAAAGCTAATTAAAGAGAATATAAAATGAACACTAAATAGCTTAAGAATATCACTAACTTATCTCTTAAAGCGGTGTATTGATTTTACTTGAATTGGATATCGAACTCTGAAATTCGTGTTTTATTTATAAGTGCAGAAATTGCACCTTCGACTGGTCCTATGGTCGGTTCGACTGGTCGAAGGACCAACAAACTTTTAAAAATTTGGGCGCGATAAGATCTAACCGTTTCACAACTGGTCGAAGGACCTACTTGACCGGTCAAGCGGCCTCCACGACCGGTCGAGTCCTGTCCACGACTGGTCGTATGGAACTTAAATTAGTTGTTGGACTTTGAATCGAGCCTGCAGGACTGGTCGAGCACTGTTCCACGATCGGTCGAGTAGTCTCCAGGACTGGTCGAGGCAATAAAAAAAAATCCCGAAAATAAGTAACAAACTTTGGACTGGTCGAAGATTTCTTGGATTGGTCGAGCCAGTGCTAGGACTAGTCGAACTTAGTCTAAGACTAGTCGAAAAATAGACTAAGCACTTATAAAATGACCCAATTAAATTATGTATTCAAAATAACTTATCCTATGGTCAATCTAGGGTCATTCATACCTTATAGGCAAAATATGAACATTGAATCTTCTTTTGCTTTAGTTGATAGTTGTTCTTTGAAGTTCACGAAGCTTGATATCTTGACATATGATGAAGCTTGAACTTGAGACATTTTGAAGCGTGATCTTGAGGTACTTGAGTTGTACTTCACCTTGAGCTTTGAGTACCAAAGTAAAAACTATGGTCTTGCCTTAGATAAAGCTTTGAACTTTGAAGCTTAAAGGAGTGAACTATCACATGGTGTTATACTTGAACTTGTATATCTCTTGATCTTGCATTTGAAGTTCTTGAGGTAAAGACCTTTGATCTTGTACATGTGATGCACAGTCTTGAATATGTAGATGAGCTATACAAGACACAGATTCCAAGAGGTTTTCCAAGTGATTTTGACACTACAAAATTTAACAATAATAGGAGCTAAAAAACATAGCACTTACACAACAAGATGTGACGAATGGGTATAATTAGTTAAATCATAACTCATTTGATCTTGATCCAATAACTTAAGGTAGCGGATATTGGATCTACTCCTATGTCATTGTAGCATGAGCCACTAGGTAGTAGCGATATATGCTAGAACTATTGTATTTTTTGTGTTTCAAAATAAATAAATAAGTAATTTTAAATGATTTGAAAAAATCCCTCATTTTTTTTTATAAAGCAACAAAGGCATTGTCTTGTAATGGTGTGAGTTTAGTCCCACATTGGATAGGCAATAAGGCATATTGAAGTTTATAACAAGAAGAATTTGCATAGGGCTTAGACCCCTTTTAGGGGCATGTGAATTTGGTTGTTTGAGAGGCCTATGCCATCAACCCCAATCTAGGCCATGAACCTGTCACAGCCCAGATTTTTTCCAACCTGGAATTAGACGTCCTTAGGCGATAGGTCAATCCTAACACAGGTTTAACTTCTCAAACACTCAATTAAAACCTCAAATCCCTTTTCAAACCATTTTCTTCACAAATCCCACCCTTTACCACCTTGATCTTTCAATTTTTCTAAGTACTTTCACCCTACACACTATCTTAAACTAGCTAAGTAGTATAACTTGGATCACTTTATATACAAACTACAAAGGACTAAGTACCACCTCAGACAGAAATCTTATAGGACTAAATCCTTTAGAAATGAGACAAAGTAACTAAGTACAAAACTAGATTAGCTACGAAATCCGCTAGAATCGCTTTAAATACGATCTGCAAGACCCAAAACTTGTAGAATCATTGACGCTAGGTTACCCTAAAATCTCGGATCAAACTCATTACTCGACTGCTCTCGGGAGCACGTTAAAACTCCGTATCAGATCTGGACCGCACATCGGGAGTCCCAATAATACGAGGTTAAGGAATTAGTACCGCCTTGCTGGGCTTGACAACCATCTCGGAAATCAAATCCAGATAGTGTCCCAGCGCTATTCGTTGAGCTCGGAGTGAAGAGTGTGAGAAATGTGAAATTAATTTAAAATAAAATATCTCAAATACTAATCTGGCACCTCTCGCTTGCGGATCAGTTTTAAGCAACCAGACCGTCAGAATCAGACCAAATTATACCCTCGGATCAGGAGAAATTTCATACACATATCCATGTACTCGGAATCTCCGATCAAGATCCGCTGACCGTTGAACTGAAACTGGTCTGCCACGCGGGATCTGGAATCTCGACTGAAATGAAAACTTAACTAAACGTATATCCGGTGTCGGTGAGCTTAAGTCCGACCTTTGGCTCAAGGAGGCCCGCCAGAAGTCCTCCGTTGAGCTGAAACAGGTCCGCTTTGGTTATAACCTAAGTATACTTTGACCTGAAGTCTATTTCGGTGAGTTTTTAGGCTATATAAGGACCTTAAACCCTCTCTCATTGCAGCCATACGAATTTGAGAGAAACCCTAGAGAGAGAAGAGAGAAAAGAGAGAGAAAGTGTGGGAGCAGTGGGAGAATCTCCCTGCCACTCTTCCCTGCCGCTATACGAGCTTCACCACTCCATTATAATCACTTTTCCGGCGATTCCAGCTCTGTTTCTAGGTAAGAAACCCTAACCCTAATCTGTTTTGGGATTGTATAGGTTGTAGGTTATGAAATAGCTAACCTATTTCATTCTATAGGTTACCAAACTACCGAATGCAAAAGCTTAGCAAACCTATCGACTCCATTACGATTCTACGACAAAAGGTGCAGACTTTAGGTGTATAGGTTATGGTTTTCAACGCTTTCAATGTCAGATAATGATAGATTCATGATCTGCATGCAATTGCACATGTACGAAGTGCTATCTGTTTTCCGTTTCGATTAACGATGAAAAATATGGAATTCTACATACTCTAGGTATTTGTAGAAAGTACCGTATACGTACAAATTTTGGAAATGTGTTTGATATGATTAATTGTTGTATGAATATATTATATGTGGATAAATTACTTGTTTAGCGAAAGGACTCGCCCTATACAGTTTTGCTTATATACACTATGTATGTTGAAATTGTGTATTCTAGAAAGTACCGTATACGTATAAATTTTGGATATGTATTTGCCATGATTATTTGTTGTATGAATATATTATACATGGATAAAATACTTGCTTGGGCGAAGGGATAGCCCTAATACATGTTTTGCTAACATACACTATGTATGTTGTAATGGTGTATTCTAAGTGTTTGTGAATATGACTGAATGAGTATAGAATTCTCATTCGTGTTCGTCATGACTAATTGTCATGGATATATGATTGTTATACTGACGATACCCCTTTGATGAAAGGATTTGCCCTGAATCACGCCACGGCCACTATACGTTATATATGTTGAAACGTGTAGCCCAATTGTTTGTGAAAATGTTCAAATAAATATGGAACTTGGATTCCTACTTTCCATGACTATCCGTCGTGAGTGTACGCGTGTTATGATTGGGGCAACTCCCTAGTGAAAGGATTTGGCCTAATGCCTATGTGATCAACATATGTCATGTATGTTGATGTATGTATTTTAAAGTGTTTGTTGAAATGTCTGAATGAGTAGTAGTTAGTAAATTGTAATGTATAAGGGTGTTGAGATATGATTCTCAACTCCTTTAACTATGTGTATGATTTCCTTGGATAGTTGTGTGATTAGGAATTGAATATGTACAAACTCATGCTTGTGTTGTGCTTCATAACATGCTCAATTGATTGTATGATTTTATCTATGTGATGCATATGTTTAAATTCATGTTACGTTGTATGATCCGTCATGGGTGATGGGGGAGTGGAGCAACGAGTGCGTGCAACAGCCCTGGCAGCCCAAAATGGATAATACCAGACCTTGATTGTATAAATTGAATCTTGATCCACTACTGCTTTATCTATCTGCAATTGATTGCGCTTGGGGCTATGATTATAGTCCAGACAATAGGTACCAGAATTGAATTCGTGGCTGTGATTCATTTGCCACGTGAGATGTGTTCGACGAACTCGAGTCGTACTTCGGTTGACGATAGTGGTTGGCCACGCGAAGTGCTTATGCACTTCATGTCGTTCAACTTGTTGTGCGCTCGAGATAGCTGAGCTCGTCAAGTAACCCGATCTGTCTAATGTATGTTCACCGTGTTTTGACGTTACTGCTTGAACCTAGGGTACCAACTTACCAGTGAAATCCCTTTTAACCATAGTACCTCGATCCGCTAAGACTCATGAGCCTGACATGGTGGTATAGGACACCGTGGTCGAGCTGTCGGCCTACCTAGGGCCACGTGTCTCCCCGTAGTGACCAGTGAGCAACCAGACTCGTGAGCCGATTATGGTGGTATGAGACACTATATTCGTGCTGTCGGCCTACATTGATAAGGTGATGGGGGAGTAGTGTAACCTTTGTGCGTAACAGCCCTGACAGCCTTTGTAGTGACCTCGAGCATACTCTTAAATTGTGGTGAGCCTCAGAGTTTTGCCGCGTGTATAGAGTATGAACTAGGCCTGTTTCTGTATAGTGATGAATCGTTAAAGAGGTGATGGGGGAGTGGTGTAACCTTTGTGCGTAACAGCCCTGACAGCCTTTGCAGTGACCTAGAAACACCACATCGTCTGAGATTAACTAGGACTGACTACCCTAGATGGATCATGTTTGGGAATGATACAAGGGAGGTACCTTAGTTTCCCAATCCCGCTGTTTGAAATGGACTAATAAATACTCGGTAATCATGCTCATCATGCATTGCATGTGCCTGGAAGATGTGGAGCACTGAGGGATGAAAGCATGGCCGCGAACGTAAGATGGTGTCGCACGAGGGAGAGTGTGGTGAGGGCATACATCATGACCGCATTCATACTTGCATTAATAAGAGTAGTTAGGAGTGTTTGATTTTACTGCTTGACTGAATTGATAACATGTTAACCTATGCTTTACTGTTCCACTGAGTTGATCACTCACTCCCACGTTACGGGACGATGTTGTACACACCAACCAAATTTGTTGAGTTTCAGGTGATGGCGATGCTTATGAAGCAAAGCCGGACTATTGTGATGTGGAGGAGGAATTCTCCTATATGTAGTTCTCTGTCAGGTTTATGAAGACCTGATATTGTATTGACGGGGCTATGTGTTTGGGATAAAAGTCATTACACTTCCACAACTTGGTATATTTTAGAATTATACTTGTAATTCGTTAACCTAGTAACATTATCACACTCTGAAGACTCACCGTAGTTTATATATTTTATATATCTATCACAGTCTTCCGCTTGCAATTTAACTGTCTCTGGAGTATGATATGCTGTTTTGGCTTAATCTCACTCATGTTCACTACATTAATGCAGACAACATTTAATCATCATTATCTATGTTGCATAAGTGATGTTCTAGAACTCGAGAGTTGAGTTACTATTCGACCCCCGATTTTCGGGATGTTACAGAACCACACACGCGCCGCGCTGCGTTGAGGCCGTGGGCATAGCGCAGTGCGATGTGGTGTGCGTGCGTGCACGAGTATAATTGCAAGCCTAAAAGTTTTCGTTGTCTTTTGAAATTTTGAATTGCAACAGTTATTTGTTTCATATTTCGAACAGTGCAAAAAATCGATAAAAGTTGCTTCTTAAAAAAACCCAACAACCATGTCTGTTGGCAGGAGTGCGTATACACCAATTCAAGGCAACATTTGAAGTCTATACAAGGGACTTCTCTAGCTCTGAATTTCAATTATTAAGTTTAATCTTTCAACTCTCTCTCTCTCTCTCTCTCTCTCTCTCTCTCTTTACTATGAATCTCTACAACAATTTCATCTGGTTCAGTCTTCGGGTTAGACATACAGTGACAGTTTGGGTCTCCGTATATCGAGTGTGCCAGTGTGACGAGACAACGTTCGAGGGTATCCTAGAGATTGATTGTCCAGTACTCCTTTTGCACTATGGACATTGTCCAAAAGAGAACAAATCAATTTCAAGCCGAGTGACTTTTGTCGTGCTTGGAATCAAATAAGTTTTCTAAGTTCATCCTTATTCAATTTTCTAATTTTGTTTTGTTTTGTTTTGTTTTTTTACGATTAATTTTTAAGTATGAAATTTCATAATTACGGATTTACAAATCTAAAAATTCATACAATCTTGAATTTAATTTCTTGATCTGTACATCTGTAGAAATGGCAAACATAACAGTAAACCCGACCCCCGAATTATCTAAAATTGAACCATTTTATGGGAATCATTTTAAAAGGTGGAAATAGAAACTTACATAATTACATTCTGAATTTCCTTTCTAATGAAATGTTTGACGTATACACTACATATGAAAGGGCTAAGGAAATATGGTCGACACTGGCTAAGAAATATGTATTAGAAGAAGCTGGTGTCAAAAATCACGTTATTTCGTCATTTCTTAACTTTTCTATGTTAGATAATAAAATCGTATCTAATCAGATACTTGAATATCAAAGTTTAGTGCACAGGCTTACATAAGAGGAGTAAAAATGGATGATGTTTTCCTTGGAAGTGCTTTAATTGAAAAACTACATCCCTCCTGAAAAGAATACAAAAATAAGATGAAACACAAAAAAATAATAATAATAAATAAATAAATAAAATTCCATGGAAATCATTATCATACATGTCCGAATAGAAGAAGACAGTCGTATAAGGGATCAAATGGAAAATGTTAATGGCACTGCTTTAAATGCTAACCTAAACGAAACAAATTAGGAGAATAAATATATCAAGGAATTATGTTTTCATAGTGGAAAGGCAGGTCACCTTGTTAATCAGTGTCAATACTTAAAAGGAACATGTTTTTATTGTGGAAAACCATGCCATCACATTGAACAATGTATGCTCGAAAATAAGAAAGGAGAACCGGTAAAAAATAAAGAAAAATATTTCCATTGTGGCAAACCCAATCATATTTAAGAGTGCAGGCATGAGAAAAAAGGCTTCACAAGCTCAGGCCAATCTAACTGAACAAAACCGATAAGATGAAATAGTTGCAATAGTATATGAAGTGAACATTGTCAACATAATACATTGGGTACTAGACACTGGGGCTACACGTCATATCTATAAGGATCGAAGTATGTTTGCCTCCTACCAAGTTGTAAGGGATAAACAAGTGTTCATGGAAAATGCTCGTAGTTTGAAAGGGAAACTTGATCTTGAGGCTCACTTATGGAAAGATCCCTGCATTAAATAATACTCTACATGTGCCTGACATCATGAAAAAATTAATTTCTGACTCCCTCCTTAATAAAGTTTGTGTCAAATTAGTTTTCAATTCATATAAGGTTGTATTGTCTAATAATGGGATATTTGTTGGAAATGGTTATTATTGTGATGGACCGTTTGTATTGAATGTATCATCTATTGATATTAATAAGATGAATTTCAATTCTGCTTACTTGGTTGAGTCACTTGATTCATGACACAATAGATTAGGATATGTAAATGTAAATATTCTGAAAATAATGAATAAACTAGGTCTTGTACCTGATTTATCAAATCAAGAACCAAATATTGTGAAGTGTGTATGGAATCTAAGTTATTTAAGAAACCATTCAAATCAGTTTTTAAAGAATCTGAGATTATAGGACTGATTCACAGTGACTTGGGTGATTTTAAGATTCACATGTCTATAAATGAAAAAATATAGTACATAACCTTTATAGATGATTTCTCAATGTGCACTAGGGTATACTTATCAATAAGTAAAGATGAGGCCTTAGATTTCTTTATTAAGTATAAGATAGAAGTTGAAAACCAAATAAATAAAAAAATCAAGAGAATTATAATAGATAGAGGAGGTAAATATGAATCATTACACTTTAAAGAATTATTTGAAAAGAATGATATTATACATGAAACCACCGCCCCTTATACACATGAACAAAATGGTATAACATGACAAAAAAATATAACTTTAAAAGAAATTATAGATGCAATGTTGAATGGTTATGGTTTACCCTCAAACATGTGGGGAGAAGCCATTCTCTATACTTGTCACGTCTTGAATAAAATATCTTATAAAGTTACGAGTAAAACACCCCGTGAACTTTGGAAGAAACATCCTACTAACTATAAATATCTTAAAGTGTGGGAAGTGCTTAGCAAAAGTAGGGTTAACGAAAACTAAGGAATGAAAAATTAGGTCCAAAAATAACAAACTGTATGTTTATAGGATATACAAAAAATAGTGTAGCCTACTGATTATTAGTTTTGAAATTTAAGGATAATATCATAAACCCTAATATTATCATGGAGGCAAGAGATACGTAATTCTCTGAGAATATTTTTCTAATGAAAGTCGCATTTAAAGAAATTGAAAATAATGATACTTCAAGTATTGCCTCAAATAGTAATAATGTATAAAGAAAAAATGTAGAAAAAATAGAACCAATGATGAGTGTAAGGATTAGGAAAGAAACTAGCCTAGGAGATAGATTCTATACTTTTCTCCTTGAGGATGATCCTTTAACTTATACAAAAGCTATCAATTCATCTGATGCATCATTCTGGAAAGAAGTTATAAATGATGAATTCGAATATATTATGTTTGATAAAACTTGAGAATTAGAGTGTCTTGCAGTAACGCCCCGACTTTTCAGGACCCGAGTATACGACCCGTTTCCCAAAAACTCGAGTGTTAACATATGAAGAGCCAAAGTCCACATATATTTATTTTATTTTTTTCTTTCATCAGAGTAAGCAGTTAGCGTAATATGGACAAATCAGACGTAAAGGAAAATTGCATTATCATTTAAATATACAAGCAGCTACCCATAATGACTTATACAAACCAATGTCCTCATTCTTGTAGTTACGAAATAAAATAATATTACATGTGAAACATAGTAAATTTACAACAATCTTGAGCTGCAAAATCTTGTAGCAACCCTTAACAAATACAGTCATGCACCCTTATCAATCATAGCCTGCTCCTCTTCAATATGAACATGAATGTCGCCTGGGCCACCCGTGCTACCTGTACGGTTATATATTTGATGGATCAGTGGCCAACTCAGTGTGAATTCCCCTCAAGATTACATACTATCACATTAGGTAAGCATAGTTATAAAACATAACATACAAAACAATACATGATGCAGGTCTTATTAGATGCATGGATGCATAAATGCAATCATCACCCCTAGGATGCTCATCCATGCGAACATTGGGCTCGTCACCCATGCAATCATCGACCCGGGAAAAACATCCAGTCGGACAAATACGTACATCACGTACGATACAATAGATGCTGGTCTGTGCCATGTATGCATGATTAGCCAACCCGTTATTAGTCCAATTACAACCAGCCAATTTAAATAAGCTCAAAGGTCACTACGGGGGCTAGTTGCCAGCGTAGGTCTATAGCTCGGGCATAAGTCTCATACCACCATCCCCGGCTCATGAGACTACTATCTTAGGATGTTTAATGGAAACCCGTCGACTCGTGGCCAATCATATTATAGTATATGGGGCTTACCACCGCAGGGTTGTATAGAATAAAATGTTGAACTCATCTAGCGCAAGTGCCAAAATAAAACCATATAGGGCGAATATCAAAACTAAGCCACATAGGGCGATTAGTAGAACTAAGCTACGTAGGGCCAATATCGAAACCATGCGATAAGAAACCATTCTTAAAACCATTGGACACAACAACCCTGGATGATAGGCTCACATCATTGATCAATTTAAACCACCACTCAATAACCAGCAAGCCGAAGGTTCATTACAATCACAACCAGTCAGGTTACATCCCAAGTATGGGTGTACATTTATAGGTGCGGGTTTCCCACTGATGTACCAGTTTAAGTTTCATAAGCAATCCACAAATAATCCATAAGCATGAGATAATATGCAGGATAAATGTTAACCATGAAACCTAGCAATTTGATTCCAACAATTACACATGTGATTTTAAGATGGAGATATCAATTATCAATTTAAATTAAAATAAAACTATACTTAAGCTAATGGGAAAATGGAAAGGTCAAGGGGAAGAAATCATCACCTCATAGTTCGCATTACCTACCAGCATCGCTAGGGAATGCGCGTTCCCTTAAAATCGAATCCTACCATAAATCAGGAATTTGTACAATTAGATCCAAGTTCTACACACTACCTAGGGTTTAAGATCATAGCCTAGGGTTTGATTTATTCATCTTAGAGTTTTAGTGTAAAATTTAGGGTTTTCATACTAGGGTTTAGTTTTAGGTTTAGATTTTTAGGATTTTGATTATGAAATTTTGAACTCTAATTTGTGTGGTCATTAATGGTATTATTAAAGGGAATAATAAATGAATAAAATTTATAAAATGAATTAGTCATTAATTTTAGGAATATTACAATGGCTAATATTAAATTACATTATCTAATAGCAACTCACAATAATACTAATTGTGACTTATAATAGTAATAATAACCGTAAAAGGAACCTATCATAATATCATGGAGAGTAAACCCATCAACAATAGAACTCAACCTGGTGAAGGAGTGAATCAACTCGAATGGTCATATTTGAGTTTTTATGTACTATCTACGATTAGGATCATAACTTGTGATTTAGGTTACTTAGATTTAGAGTGTATCCACTAATCTAGTTTTAGGTTTCGTCTTAGAGTTCAATTCTAGGTTTAGGTTTTAGGGTTTTAACATTAATTGATGAATGATTGATCGAAATGTTAATCACAAATTTGCCATTAACATTAACAATGTAAATAATATTAGTTATCATGATAGTGATGACCATTTTGATGGTACCAAGTAGTGTGATCTATTATTAATAATAATATTTACGAATAATAAATAAACACTAATATTTAATATCTAACAGTTGTGGTTTTGATTATAGTAACTAATATTATCATAGATAACCTGCTAATGGCTAATTACCTTTAATAATTGAATGTTTATAGGAACACAAATGATAATACTAAGTCAAACCATTTGTTTCGGGAGAGAAAGCTTACTCACCTTGTTGACTCGTTTTGAAACTGAGTTGACTCGGCTTCACCTTCTCTTCTCTCATATTCCTTTTGCTTTCTTTCCCCCTGCCCTATCCAGCAAGGTTGCTAGACCGAAATGACCCACAACATCACTAACGACTCAGAAGAGTCAACTCAGCCTTGAGTCGTCTCACTCAAAAGCTCTCTCTCTCTCTCTCTCTCTCTCTCTCTCTCACTTCTTCTTCTAGGAGGACTCAAGGGTCCCTGAACTCAGGCCATCATCGTGTAATGGCCCGAATGCGATAGCAGACAACAGAAAGGAAGAGGGACAGCGTCCACTCTCTCTCCCTCGTTTTCTTTTCTTCTATTCTCCTTCCTTCTTCTCCCTCCTTTCTTTCTTTCATTTCTCTGTTTCTCTTCTCTCTTCTTCTGACCAAACGGTATGGCTGGATTCGACCCAGTACTCAATCAGGCCGAACTTAGACTGGACTCAGTCCAATCCGTTTTCGGCCTAAGTTACGAGCACGACTCGGCCCGAACTTGGCTCGATTTGGGCAGTGCAACAGAGCACCCGTCTTCCCTTTCTCTCTTCATTTCCCCTTCTTTCCTTCCTGCTTCTTTCCTAAGAATGACTAGCAAGGTGTGAAATCCGACTCAGACTGAACTCAGTTTAGCTTCAACCGAGGAAGATGGTGGGGCTTTAATGGCATTTCTTCCCCAACAACTCATTTCTTCAAAAGGATGATACCAAAGGGTTTTATTGTGCTTCATGGTGCTTGTGAGAGTGCGAGAATGAAGCTCCATCAGTATTTTCCCAATGGGTTCGAGCTTGGAAGCTCTCGGCTCATTTTTTTCGGATGGCTGCAAGAGAACGGAGAAGGATACCCTTACTGTTCGATCCTCTCCCTTAAATTCACTAATCCTATCATCCTAGAACCGTTCGATCAATAATAGACGAGCCAAATCTGATCTGGTAAAACCTTTTTTTTAACATGGCCGGTAATGCAAATACCGATCGTGGTTTTGGTTCTCTGTGGGTGAAAATCCTCTCCCACATGGAGAGCTGTGATTGGAGGAGAGATCCTCACATGGATTGCTCGCCTAGCAGCAGCAAGAGAAACGGAAAGTTTTCATTTTTAGAAATCTTGTGTTTGTAGGGCCCTTTTGTAGCAAGGGTTGTGTGCCCACACGTATCGAGAAACTTGATATAGCAATTGGGTTTTGGTCGAGCCCACCGCCTGAGTCAGATGGACGGTTTGGATCATTGAGATGATCCCTCATAGTGGGCCATAGCTCGTCAGAAATGGACAACATCTGTTTGCTGTGAAAGAGAGAGAAAAACCCTCTTTTTGGAGGGATTTCGGGTCAAACCCGGTTTGACTGGAGGTGTCGTCCAGTGCACCTCAAGTGTACCCCCTCTGGTGTACACAGGAAATGAGTGTGGGGTCCACGGAGATGTTTGGAGAAATCTAGTCCGTCCATCGGTTTCAACAGCTTACGATAGGCCACCAACCTGACTATGAACCAGATCCATAGTTCAATAGACCGTACAACAAGGGTTTTGTGTTTAGTTGATGGCCGAGGATGATCTAACAGTCAGTTTTAAAATTCGATGGTTTGATCATTACAAATTCACTCCTTTAGGGTCCTAGGTACTGTAATGACTTTCTGGGTAACTGTAACGGTATATTTTGCATGGTTAGTGAAGCTACTAACTCAGGCTTCTAAATTTAAGGTGGACTACATGGGTAAGTGGTCCTAGCACATGATAGAATTTCTTAGTAATGGATTTTGAAATCCTACTGTTAATCTGTTATGTTAGTTTTAGTTCGTTGGTCTCCATTTATTCAAGGGTAGGACAACTTATATACTTGATTCTAGGATGGTTCTAGGGATTTATAGCCTAGCCCAGACAAAGATCATCAATCAAATAACTGATCGGATACGCTAATCATAGTAATTGAGGGTTTAATCTCCTAATTCTAGTTGTAGATCTGTTGAACGGTAGATGTTATGGTCCAGATGAAAGGTAGATTGATTTCAGGCCCTACGGATATGACTTGCATTGTCCTAGCCCGAATTCAGATGGTTGAGATGAGTGATTAATGGGTCTACATGCACAGGCGTAGAGTAGGTCTATGCGTGTTCCCACACATACATACATTAATTACATTTCTAAGGTAACACTCGAGTACTAAAAGTACGGGTGTTACACTTGCCAACTGAGAATAAGACAATAGGATTTAAATGGATTTTTATATATATATACTATATAATATATATAATATATATATATATATATATAAAGTTAAAGTCTAATGGTACCATTGACAAGTTTAAAGCTAAATTAGTTGTTAGGGTTTCAGACGGAAGGAATGGATAAACTATTTTGATACATATTCTCTTGTGGCTAGGATCTTTTATATTAGAGTCCTTATAGCCTTAGCGTTCATATACAAATTTCTCGTACATCAAATGGATGTCAAGACATCTTTAAACATGAATTTAGAATAAGAAATATACATGGTTTAACTTGAGAATTATAAAATTAAAGGTCAAGAAAATAAAGTACGTAAATTAATTAAATCCACATATGGTTTAAAATAAGCTCATAAATGGTGGCATGAGAAATTTGAAAATATTTTGAAATCTAATGGCTATAGAATAAATGATGCAGACAGATGCGTATATAGTAAATTCACAGGTAAAAAAGGAGTTATTATTTGTTTATATGTAGATGACATGCTCATTTTTGAAATTAGTCTTAAGCTGATTACTCTGCTAAGAAATTATTGAAAGTGCCCTGGTTTGTCAATTAGCGTGTGAGAGTTGAGTCGGTAAGACAAGTGAGCCCTATATGAAGATCATACAAGCATTTGCCTCAACTGGATGTGTGCTCTGAACTCATCAAAGGTAAACTTAGCCTCACATCCCATGTCCCAAAACACCCAGGTATATAAATCCTTAAAAAGCTTAGAACAACATAGGAATAGAAGTATGAAAACTGATTTTGCAAACAGGAAAATTCTTATTTTTAGCTTTCTTCGATGTATCGAGCTTACATCGATGACATCGAACACTTGTTTTCGATGACATTGATACAGCCTCAATGACATCGAATTGAGGTCTTTTATGTCCAGCAACCAACATGAAATTTGGACAATATTCTCGATGAATCGACCGCGCTTTGATAACATCGGAATTCAAATTTCGATGACATCGAGCAAGGTTTGCTGTCATCGAATATAGGCTAGTCTGTGTCCAGCAAGCTTCAAAGGTAAATCAAGAATTTCGTCGATAACTCAAAACGAGCCTTGATGACTTCAGAATTCAAATCCCGATGACATCAAGGGAGCTTCGATGTCATCAAATTCGGACAAGTCATGTCCAGCAAGCTTGATAGGAATATCATCTGGATATGTTCGAGGAATCGAGCTACCCTCGATGACATCGAAATTCAAATCTCGATCATATCGAAACTAGGTCGATGACATCGATTTTGGACAAATGAATGTCCAACAAACTCTCAAGGAAAATCTTCTAAAAAGATCAATGTATAGAACTAGGTTTCGATGTCATCGCCATTTAAAATCTAATGACATCGAAGTAGGCTCGATGACATCGTAGCCAGCCTGTTCATGTCCAGCAAGCTCCTTTGAATACATTGTCGAGGAATCGTACCTTGGTTAGATTTCATCGGAGTTCAAATCCCGATGCCATCGAAGCAAGTTCGATATCATCGAGCTTCTGTCAAAAAGTTCCAGTTGTGTTTGTCAGTTGAGTTCATATCATCGAATTGACATTCGTCGTCAACGAAAGTATACATTCGATGACATCGAACTCAGTCAGAAACTGATTATTTTATTACCATTGGAACTTTTTGCCTATATAAGGTGAGCTTGTTCTTGGTTGCTGTATTGAGAAAAATAGAGAGCTTTTAGAGAGTAATTGCATATCACCTTCCCCAAGCTCATTTTCTCATGGAAGTTCATCCTTCAATTCACCACTCATCATTGATATTCAATAGAGTGGATTGAGGAATGAACTTCCCCATTCATGGATCATCCAACTACTATCTTAATGGTAAATCATTGGGCTAGGATACCTGTAACACCCCGTACTTTTCAGTACTCGGGTGTTACCAGGAAGACCAAATAGTTTATGTAAATATGATATGATAGTATATATATTATATGATACAAAATAATTTTGTAATTATTTGTAATAATACATGTGTTACTTATATTATTCAAATCACGTATATTATTTAATTTAGATTGTTTAAACTATATATAAAATGAATTGTATGTCAACACATTGTTATATTATTGGTCCTAAAATTTAAACTACGTATTATTGTATTATACCATATATATTAAACATACATCACCTAGAATAATTAATGCTTGTATATATATAAAAGAAAAATACATATATACACATATATATAATAGTTCAAATTAAATACGTTATTAATTGGTAAATAATTATTAATATAAAATATAAAATAATACAATGTATTATAAGTTGTATATGTTTTCCATATCATATACTAATGTAGTCATCATGACATAATACATGTTATTTTTATACTAATGTTCAAACTAATGGATGGGCCAGATTCCACTTAATGTCACCATGGGCCGCGTAAATCACTAATCAAGCACCAACTTGACATGCATGGCCCACCTAAGCCATGGATCTACCTCATTCTTTGCTCTGGGCCCTAATATGACAAAACAGACGAACGGTGTGGATTTACTGAAATCATCGTGGTGGACCCCCACACGAGGGTGTACGTACACGGTTGGAGCCCACCCGAGGTGCACCAGACCTTTGACTTGGTCAGACGAGCACTGACCCCCACTCGTCCAAAAAGGGAAATTCTCCCTGCCTTCCGCCCGAGCCGTTTTAAACGGACAACGCCCGTTTGCGAAGCGTTGTGGCCCACCATGTTCATGCATATACTTGATCCAAACCGTCCATTTCATTTGGTAGTAATGGACGACCAGAATGACGGTTGATCCACCCGTTGGATTGTACACGCGTGACCACAAACAGCGTTGGAAGATGGCTATGTACAACCATCTTTCCAGAAATGGAAATTTTGTTACTGCTGCTAGGCTGACAATCCGCGTGAGGAAAAATCCTCAAATCCTAGCCCTTCGTTTAAGCCTATCTCATCCATCCATGGTTGTTGACGTGGATTAGGTTTTTTGGTAGAAAACCGGTGCAAGAACCCACAGTTTTACTAAGCTATTTCAAGAAGCCAGATAGCAAGATCAAATCCTAACTGTTCGTTGCCCATTCGACGACCTCAGGAGATTTAGGGTTTCAAAAAACGGGCGTATAAGGCAAGAGGGTTCGTCGCCCCATCCCTGGCAGCCGCACTCCTTAAAACTGCTGTTTTTTTTTTCAAATCTCCAACCCACCATCAAAACTGACTGGGAGCTTCAAAATCCCCCTCCTACTAGCCTCCTTGGATGGATTCCTACCGTCCCCACGACTCGGATTGGAGGGAGCTCCATCAGATGGCAATCCGCCATTGAAGCTCGAGCTTCTTCCCCGAGAGCCCACTACATCTGTTAGGTTCCAGGAAAGCCGGGACCGAGTCCTACCGTTCCACCGCAAACTGCAGGCCCTATTGGTGTCATCAGATGTGAAAAATAGGGGTGAGAAGGTAGCAGAAGAATAGAAGAGGAGTGGGGTGGCGATGGGCTGCATTGCTGCACTTGTCGTGTCACACCGAGCTGGGTCGGGAAGAAGCAGCTATCCTGGTGGGTCCACTCGTGCACTGCGTAAATATAGGTGTTGCTGGACCTGTTAGAGAAAGAAAAAAAAGAGAGAGAAGAAAGGGAGAAGAACAAGGGAAGAAAGAGCAGAAGGAGGGAGAGATGCTGGCGGGTCAAGCTGACCCACCGACCTGACTCAGTCCGGTACCCAGCTGGGTCGTTGCTGGGTCGAGTCCGGAGGTTGCCGGACCTCTCTAAGCTAGAGGAAGAAAGGAAGGAGAAAGGAAGAAGAAAGGAAGAAGGAACAGGGAAGGAAAGAGAGAGAGAGAGGGCTGTTGTCTGGTCAAAGACTGAGTCGACTCAGTTTTAGGACTGAGTTGATTGGGTCGAGTGGCCAGGTCCAGCTGGGATTCCAGCAAGGAGAAAAAAATATATAATAAGAAGAAAAGAAAGAAAAAGAGAAGAAAGGAAGGGGAGAGAGAGTCAGGAAGAGGAGAGAGGGAGAGAGAGTTGCGAGTCAACTCGCTGACGAGTCGAGTCCGAGTTAACTCGGTCCAGATTGTTGTTGGATATTCCAGTATTTAAAAACAAAAAGGGGAGAGAGAGAGAGAGGGAAGAGAAAGAAAGAAGAAAGGAAGAAGGGAGCTTGGGTTGGAGTTGTTGTCGAGTCGACTCATTAAGCGACTCAGCCGCTATCATTTCGGTGGGTCATAGTTGCATCCACTCCTTGTCAATTAACCCGGACTTGAGTCACCAAGACAAACTTCAAGTCAAGGTAAATCATAACCCATTTCATTTGTTTACTTCTGAGTCGACTCAACAAGTCTTCACTAAGTTTATTGGCCCTTGAAGCCAAGCATTTAGCATGTTCATTGATGTGTTGATTTGGTCATGGTCGCATGTGTATCAATTAGGGTTGACTCGATCGGCTACATTCGTGCTACCTGGCGGGCCACACAAATAGGTCATTTGACCAAGGTGAGGACTCACCCTTTGAGCTTCCCACTTGATTTCATCAATGTAGATATAGATGATGACATGATTCCCTTAACTGAGTTTCTTACTTTACTATAAAATATGTTAACTTGTGGTAAAGTTAATTCATGTGTTGGAAGATAAACGTTTCTTTTAAATTGTAATATGCATGAATGGCTCGATGATAACATGTTATCCTTTATTGTATATGTATTAATTTATTTATATGCTATCACTTGTGCTTGAATGATGAACTGAACGGAACTTACCTTAGACTTATGATCTTGCGGTCCACATTTGCCCTTGTGGCTTGGATGTGTCATTGGTGCCCTTTGTAGCTTATTGGTTACATTTACACATCTATTGTTTCCTAGTCATCTTGCAGAGTTCAGTCGTACCATGATTTCCAGGTGGAGCCGAAGTTCGCTTAGCAATTTTCTAGCCATCTTGCGGAGTTCACGTACGACATGATTTCCGGGTGGTTTAGAGTTTGTATGTTGATTGTCTCTTCATCTACGGTGTCAGTCATACTCTGATTTTCGGGTGGAGCCGAAGTTCGCTTAGCGATTTTCTAGCCATCTTGCGGAGTTCACGTATGACATGATCTCCGGATGAAGTGGGGGTTTAAAGGGTGCTGTTCTATTCGCCTTGCGAATTTCACTTGTACCATGATTTCCGAGTGGAGCCGAAGTTCGCTTCTCGATTTTCTAGCCATCTTGCGGAGTTCACGTACAATGTGATTTCGGGCGCAATAGAAAATCGTATGTTTGATTGTTTGGTTATTTGGATATATTTCCTTGTATTACGACTGCCATTATATTTTGCTTGTGATAAAATTCTGTTGATTGGTGAGATTTTCTTAATATGAGTATGATTATGAAATGCCCTGTTTAGTGTATCCAATTTCATGACTTGCAATCTATATTGGATTATAAATGACTAGTGTGTAATCTTAGAGGGTGCTCCTCACTGCGATAGCCATTGACGCTATCAAACCGTAACAGTTGATGCAGGTGTAGGGCAAGACGATGTTGTTCATTGGGTTGCTAGAGCAGATCGGGTAGCTGAGAAGCTAGACGGGGTCCTTGCGGCCCATATTGAACCCCACCACTAGCTGATAGATCCTTATTCCTGCTTATACGAACTTTGTTATTTGGGATTGTACAAGTCCTATATAGGCGCTACATTTGGAATTTTGGAATGATCAGAATGTTTTTATACAATGCATGGTTTATTTTAGCTTTGTTGCTGTTAACTCTAATTAATGATAAATGGTTCAAATTTACACTAGATTTTATAAGTTAACACTCAGGTTTTTGGGAAACGAGTTATATACTCGAGTCCTGAAAACACGGGGCGCTACAATACCTTGAATGCTCGAATGCTTGTGTAATGCCTTGAAAATAGGGGGTCGAGCATAAACTCAACTCCCGAGTTCCAACGCATCACTTATGCAACAAAATGAATGATGATTGAATGTTGTCTGCATTAGTACATTGAACATGAGTGAGATTAATCCAAAACAGCATATCATACTCCAGAGACAGTTAAATTGCAAGCGGAAGACTGTGATAGATATATAAAATATATAAAAATAGTGGTGAGTCTCCAGAGTGTGATAATATTACCAGGTTAAAGAATTACAAGTACAATTTAAATTATACCAAATGTGTAGTGTCATCTAGTCAACATCCCTGTAATCCCGTCGATCAAGACACAGCTCACGTGAAGCCGTCAGCATAGCATATATGAACAAGCATCATTGTCATCATAAAGGTCCGGCTCCGCCTCAAGAGTAGCATCGCCATCTGCAATCAGACAAAGTCTGGTGGGTGTTCGGAACACCGTCCCGTAACGTGGGAGTGAGTAGCTAACTCAGTGGAACAAAAAAGCATAGGTTAACATGTTATCAATTCGGTCAAGCAGTAATGATAAAGCAGTACAATCAAACAATTCTAAATACTCTTCTTAATGCAAGTATGGGATGCAGTCATGATATATGCCCTTGCCAAACCATCCTCATGCGACACTATCTTACGTTCGCGGCATTCTTTCATCCAATAGTGCTCTACATCTTCCAGGCACATGCAATGCATGATGAGCATGATTACCGAGTTGTTATTAGTCCATTTCAAACAGCAGGATTGGGAAGCTAAGGTACCTCCCTTGTATCATTCCCAAACATGATCCATTCTAGGGTCGTCAGTCCTGTTAATCTCAGACGATGGTGTGTTTTCTAGGTCGCTGTGAAGACTGTCAGGGCTGTTACGCACAAAGGTTACACCACTTCCCCATCACCTTTTTAACGATTCATCACTATACAGATACAGGCCTAGTTCATACTCTATTCACTGCGGCAAAACTCGTCGCCTCACCGCAAATTCAGAGTATGCTCGAGGTCACTACAAAGGGCTGTCAGGGCTGTTACTTGTAAACGTTGCACCACTCCCCCATCACTTATCAATGTATGTAAGCCGACAGCACGAATATAGTGTCCCATACCACCATAATCGGCTCACGAGTCTGGTTGTTCACTGGTCACTACGGGGAGGCACGTGGCCCCAACGTAGGCCGACAGCTCGACCACGGTGTCCCATACCACCATGCCCGGCTCATGAGTCTTAGCGGATCGAGGTACCATGGTTAGAGGGGATTTCACTGGTAAGTTTGGTACCCTAGGTTCAAGCATAGGCGTCCAAACATGGTGAACATACATAAGACAGATCGGGTTACTTGACGAGCTCGGCTAGCTCGAGCGCACAACAAGTTGAACGATATGAAGCGCATAAGCACTTCGTGTGGCCAACCACTATCGCCAACCGAAGTACGACTCGGGTTCGTCGAACACATCTCACATGGAAAATGAATCACAGCCACGAATTCAATCCCGTTACCGATTGCCTGGACTATAATCATAGCCCCAAACACAATCAATTACAGAACAGTTAAAGCAGTAATGGATCAAGATTTCAAATCATACAATCAAAGTCTGATATTATCCGTTTAGGGCTGCCAGGGCTGTTGCATGCACTCGTTGCTCCACTCCCCCATCACCCATGACGGATCATACAACGTAAACATGAATTTAAACATATGCATCGCATAGATAAAACCATACAATCATTTGAGCATGTTATGAAGCACAACACAAGCATGAGTTTGTACATATTAAATTCCTAATCACACAGCTATCCAAGGAAATCATACACATAGTTAAAGAAGTGAGAATCATATCTCAACACCCTTAAACATTACAATTACTAACTACTACTCATTCAGACATTTCAACAAACACTTTAAAATACATACATCAACATACATGACATATGTTGATCACATAGGCATTAGGCCAAATCCTTTCACTAGGGAGTTGCCCCAATCATAACACGCGTACACCCACGACGGATAGTCATGGAAAGTAGGAATACAAGTTCCATACTCATTTGAACATTTTCACAAACACTTGGGCTACACATTTCAACATATATACCGTATAGTGGTCGTGGCGTGATTCAGGGCAAATCCTTTCGTCAAAGGGGTATCGCCAATATAAAAATCATAAATCCATGACAATTAGTCATGGCGAGCACGAATGAGGATTCTATACTCATTCGGTCATTTTCACAAACACTTAGAATACACTATTTTAACATACATAGTGTATATTAGCAAAAACATGTATTAGGGCGAACCCTTTCGCCAAACAAGTATTTTATCCATATATAATATATTAATACAGCAAATAATCATGGCAAACACATTTTCAAAATTTATACGTATACGGTACATTCTACAGATACCTAGAGTATGTAAAATTCTATATTCTTCATCTTTAGTCGAAACGGAAAACAGACAGCACTTTGTACACGTGCAATTGCATGCAGATCATGAATCTATCATTATCTGACATTGAAAGCGTTGAAAACCATAACCTATACACCTAAAGTCCGCACCTTTTATCGTAGAATCGTAACGAATCCATTAGGTTTGCTAAGCTTTCGTATACGGCAGTTTGGTAACCTATAGAACGAAATAGGTTAGCTATTTCATAACCTACAACCTATACAACCTCAAAACAAATTAGGGTTAGAGTTTCTTACCTAGAAACGAAGTCGGAATAGCCGGAAAAGCGATGAGAATGGGGTGGTGCAGCTTATGTAGTGGTAGGGAATAGCAGTTGGGAGATTCTCCCACTTCTCTCACTCTTTCTCTCTCCTCTCTCTAGGGTTTCTCTCAAATTCGCATGGCTGTGAGAGAGAGGGTTTTAAGGTCCTTATATAGCTTAAAAACTCTCTAAAACAGACTTGTGGTCAAGGTATACTTAGGTTATAACCAAAGCGACACTTTTCCAGCTCAACGGAGGACTTCTAACGGGCCTCCTTGAGCCAAAGGTCGGACTTAAGCTCACCGACACCGGATCTACGTTTAGTTAAGTTTTCATTTCGGTCGGGATTCCAGATCGCAAATGGCGGACCAGTATCAGTTAAACGGTCAGCGGATCTCGATCAGAGATTCCGAGTACATGGATATGTGTATGAAATTTCTTCTGATCCGAGGGTATAATTTGGTCTGATTCCGACGGTCTAGTTGCTTAAAACTGATCCGCAAGCGAGAGGTGCCAGATTACTATTTGAGATATTTATTTGTAAAGAACTTCAAGTGTTTTCACACTCCTCGCTCCGGACTCAAGCAAATTACACTGGGACACTATCTGGATTTGATTTCCGAGATGGTTGTCAGGCCCAACAAGGTGGTCCTAATTCCTTAACTTCGTGTTAATCGGACTTCCGACGTACGGTCCAGATCTGATACGGAGTTTCGAGAGGCTCCCGAGAGCAGCGGGTAATGGGATAATGAGAGATCCTAGATTTTAGGGTAACCTAGCGTCAATGATTCTACAAGTTGTGGTCTTGCAGATCGTATTTAAAGTGATTGATGCTATTTTACAGGTACTCTAGTTTAACACTGGCTAATTCTCGCCTAATTCCTAAAGGATTTAGTCCTTAGTAATTTCTGTCTGAAGTGGTACCTGGGCCTTTGTAGTTTGTATATAAAGTGATCCAAGTTATACTACTTAGCTAGTTTAAGTTAGTGTCTAGGATGAAAGTACTTAGAAAGATTGAAAGAGCAAGGTGGTGAAGGGTGGGATTTGTGAAGGAAATGGGTTAAGGAGCGATTTTAGACTTTGGGATTGAGTTCTGACAAGTTAATAAGGTGTTAGGAACGACCCATTGCCTAAGGACGTCTAATCCCAGGTTGGCCAAAATCCGGGATGTTACAGCTTGGAATCACTCCTTCTCTAAAATAGGAAAACATTTAGAGTAAGATTCCAACATAACCTTGACCCAACCCGTCACCTTTATTGGAACATCATCAAGTGTTGCGGATCAAGGGAGCTAAAGAATCTTCATCATGAAGGAGGAGATATTCATCAACGTGCTTAACGAGGGTCATCTACTTATCTGTAAGTCATTAGTAGTGTTTTCAGTAGCGCCCGTAGCGTACGCTACGTAGCGTAACAAATAGCATTTATCCCTTGTAGCGTGCGCTGCACGGGTTGTAGCGTACGCTACGGATACGTAGCGTGTAGCTCAGGTAGCGTGCGCTACCTGTCTGGTATTTTTTTTCTCTGCATGAAACAGTGGTGAACTCACACCACAATCCACAACTTAAGTTAAAAAAGAAAAAACCCTACTCGAAAGGTTTCCACACCCAAACCGATAGTAGCCTACTTAGTTCCTCTCCCCACCCTTCCATCTGGAGATCGAAAATCCCCTTACAGGCCCAAACCGATGCTGTCGACGCTGATCCTCTCCCCACCCTTCAATGTTGAGGTCGAAAATCTGCTGTCAGCCATAAACCGATGTTGCTAACGTTGCTCCTCTCCCCACTTTTCAATCTTGAGTTGGAAAAACCGCTTCCAGACGCAAACCGATCGCTGCAGAGCTTCAATATTTGCAGTTTTCACTGATTCAATCTCATCTTGAGACAAAAATAAGTACGCTCGTTCCTTTTTTTTGAAATTTTTTTGATGTACAATGAAAATAACTTGGTATTTTCAGTTTTTTCCTCATTTTTTCCCTTTTAAAATCCCGGTTACTATCGGTTTTTTGTTCTTTATACTTTTTTTTCTGTGGTATGGCCCACGTGGGCCTCATTGAGGTGCGTGAAGGGGTGGGATGTGCATTATTTTCTATGGTGTGGCCCACGTGGGCCCCACTGAGGTGCATGAAGGGGCGGGATGTGCATTATTTTCTATGGTGTGGCCCACGTGGTGCCCACTGAGGTGCGTGAAGGGGTGGATGTGCATTATTTTCTATGGTGTGGCCCACGTGGGGCCCACTGAGGTGCGTAAAGGGGTGGATTTGCATTATTTTTTATGGTGGACCCATTGTGGTGTGCGTATGCGTGTAAGTGATGTGCGTATGTTGATTTTGTGATTCATTGATTTGTTTGTGACGTGTTTTTTTTTTGGTCAAGTAGTGAACTAAAGAGAGAAGAATGTTTGAAGAAAAAGAGAGAGAAGATTTTGCATGGGGCTGATAATCCACTTGGACAATCTCATAGAAATTATGTGCTATGTAAATTTTGCGGTCAAAGATGTACGGGAGGCGTGACTCGCCTAAAACATCATTTGGCCGAAACCCACAATGGGATAAAGCCGTACCCAAAAGTGACGAAAGAAGCTAAGGAGGAGTGTAGAAAGGCTTTAAAGGAATATCATGATGAAAAAAATAAAAGAAATGAGGTGTTTCGAGATATTGGGAGAGGGGGATCGACATATCTTTCTGGTTCTGGCTCTGCAAGTGATAGCGCTAGTGTGGGTAATGATGCTTTCATTGGCAACCAACTTGGTAGTGGATCTTCTAGTAATCAACCAATGGCAAGAGCAAGGGGTCCTATGGATCAATTGAGTTCAAGGTAGAAGAAGGAAGAAAGAAAATAAGTATGCAGGGTGATTGGAAGATTTTTTTTGGGAATGCTTTGTCATTCAACCTGTGTAATAGCCCATACTTTTCAGCATTGTGTGAGGCTATTGGCAAGTTTAGACCGGGATTGAAGCTACCTTCCATGCATGAGATGAGAACATGGATACTAAAAGAGGAGGTTACTAATACTGATAGTTTAATGAAAGCATACAAAGCTTCCTGGAAAACTTATGAATGTTCAATTATGTCTGATGGTTGGACGGATGGAAAGAATAGAAGCATCATTAAGTTTTTGATTAATTCTCCGATCAGAACAATATTTTACAAGTCTATTAATGCTTCAGATTCAATAAAAGATGGAAATTTGTTATTCAAATATCTTGATGAAATTGTGGAAGAAATTAGGGAAGAAAATGTGGTCCAGGTTATCATGGATAACCATTCAAGCTATGTGAGTGCTGGGAAGAAGTTGATGGATAAGAAGAAAAGGATATATTGGACTCCGTGTGCTGCACATTGCATAGATCTGATGTTGGAGGATATTGAAAAAATGAAAATATATTCTGAAACGCTTGAAAAGGCAAGGACAGTGACCAAGTTTATTTATGGGCATGGAATTGTATTGAACATGATGAGAAGCTTCACGAATAACCATGAGCTTCTACGGCCGGCAGTAACACGCTTTGCAACATCATACCTCACCCTTCGAAGTATTTACAAGCAAAAGAATGGTCTTATAGCCATGTTTGCATCAGAATAATGGTGCTCATGTTCTTGGGCTGAAAAACCTGAAGGAATAAAGGTACGGGCTATTATAATGTTTGATGTGAAGTCTTGGCCTAATGTTGCCTTATGTGTTAAGAGTACCATGCCATTGGTAAGCATTTTAAGAGAAGTAGATTCGGAAGAGAGGCCAGCTATAGAGTTCATTTATGAATTGATGGACTCAGCGAAGGAGAAAATTGCATTTAATTGCAATGATGGTAAAGAGAGAGAGACAGAGAGAGAGAGAGAGAGAGAGAGATATGTTCCAATTTGGAACAAAATAGATGAAAGATGGACTCCTCAGCTTCATCGTCCTCTACATGCAGCCGGGTACTATTTGAATCCTTAAATACGGTACTTAGATAAGTTCTCTACACACCCTGAGAAAAAGGGGGTTGTTTGAGTGCATAGATAGGATGATCCCCCATAAAGAGCATGCTGATGTTGATATTTAGTTGGATGAATATGAAAAGAGAAGAGGGAATTTTGGCTCTCACCTTGCACTCGAAACCATGATAAAGCGCTCCCCAGGTAATTTATAAATTTATATTTTAATATTTTCATTGTTATGTAAATTATATTTTTATAATTGGTGAAAGTATTTAATTAATTTATAAATTATAACTAATTTATGTAGCTGATTGGTGGGAACGCTTTGGAGATAGAACTCCACAGCTTACGAAGTTTGCAGTACGAGTTTTAAGCCTCACGTGCAGTGCTTCTGGCTGTGAGAGAAATTGAAGTACTTTTGAGCAGGTGACTTTTGTACCATTCAATATTCTAAATTGGCTAATTTTTATTTAGTAGATTAGTAAGTCTTTGATAATTGACTGACATAGATCATCGCATGATCAGATCCACATAAAGAAGAGAAATCAGCTAGAGCAACAAAAACTCAACTCTCTGGTATATGTGATGTATACTATGAAACTGAGAGAAAGAAGCATAAAGAGAAGGGCGGCAATGGATCCAATATTGGTGGACCACCTTGAATCAGATGATGAATGGATTGTTGAGAAAGAAGGCCATGTTCTCCCAACTGATCCATCGTGGCTCGAAGATCAAAATATGGCCTTTGATATTAGTGTCATTACAACTATTCCAGAGTCTGATGATCCAGTTAACAACAATGCACCATCAACATCTAATATTTTTGAAGGAGTTTGCCCCCCACCTTCCTCAAAGAAAAGGAAGGTAACTACTTTAAGTAAGTGTTTATAGTTATAGACTAAGTTACATGAACATTTTAACAAAGAAAGTAAAAGACCAATGAATCTTTTTTTTTTTTAAATGTGTAGGTGGTCCCATGGGAAGATTTCTTACTCCTATAAGAGATGAAGGAGATATAGGAATGGGTGTTCATGGTGTGGATGATGTACATGCAGATGTAGATGCTAATGTTGATGATGAAAGGCCTAGACCTGGTGACGAAGTGAATGAGGATGACGACAACGACGATGACCTTTAGAGTTTAGACACTAGAGTCTAGAGACTAATTATTGAGAATTTGAGATGTTGATTTTGAGGAATGTGACATTTGTATTGTACTTAATGCTCTTAACTTTGGATTTTTTTTTAAAAGAATGTGACATTTATATAGTTTTGCTTTTTTCTTACTATTTAATATTTATCATATATATATATATATATATATATATATATATATATATAAAAGTATTGTGTAACTTACGCTACACGCTATAGAGGGTTAAACGCTACGTAACATGCTACCGCTATTTAAAACACTGGTCATTAGAGTCCAGAGACCCTGTTGATCATTCATTGTGAATGATTGAGTCACAAGTATATCTCACCCCTTATAAGTCCTCATCGGAGGCCTCCGACGGAAGAGTACTTTTGGGTGTTGTGTGTTGACCCTTGCTCTTGTGTAAGGCATAAACTTAGGTCCTTTCTGTAAGTCCTTGGCCTGTGTGGCCTAAACCTAGCTTCCTTGTGTGGATCCTGGGCTTGTGTGGCCTAAAACGGAGGTTTCTTGTGTGAATCATTTGCTCTTGTGTATGGCATAAACTTAGGTCCTTTGTGTAGGTCATTGGCCTGTGTGGCCTAAACCTAGGTTCCTTGTGTGGATCCTTGGCCTGTGTGGCCTAAAATGGAGGTTCCTTGTGTGGATCCTTTGCTCTTGTGTAGGGCATAAAACTTAGGTGTTTTGTGTTAACCTTTGCTCTTGTGTAGGGCATAAATTTGTGTCTTGTGTAGGCACGTTTTAGGTACCTTGTGTAGGTCCTAGAGTCAACCTTGTGTAGGTTATAACAGTTTGAGGTGAACCTGATTGAAACCTCTGTTAGTGAAATCCGGTACACTCATGGGATGAGTGCGTCCGTCGGGAGTGGAATAGGCACATAACCGACCACTATAAACGACTGTGTTTGGGATTGATTCTTGCTTGATCTTTCATTATATTTATCTTTTATATGCAAGCTTGATAATATGAATGCTTTGATTTGAATCACATCTCACACACATTCACTCTTCTCATCCATCTTAGACTATTTGTTGTATCATGCTGAATATTGAATAGTCTGTGATTGGATCCTCTACTTGACTTGGAATGTCACGCCCCAAACCGGGAAATCGGATTCACTGGAATCCCGATCACCGAATCCGATGCCGACAACCTCCGTAGTACCCCATTCTCGGCTCCTAACGTCCATAAGCCAGATTCCGATCCTGGGATCCTACAAAGAGGATTTTTTTTGTACATTTTTTTATAAACATTTAACTCGTAATAAGCATAACCATAAGATTACCCAATTCACAAAGACAACATCATCATCACATATCCATTAATATAATCACTTGAGTACAATGCTGAAAAGGAAAATACATAGTTCGAAAATCAAGCTCCAGAAGACCGCTGCACGCTCCAAGCTCAACACTGCTACAACCTAACATCACTGCACGCATCTATCGTGCATAAGCTTATATAAAGCTTAGAGGGTGGTGTAAGTGTGTGCACAAGGTACGTGCTAAGTATTCAACGCAATGTCATAATCATACAATGTCGAAATAGGTGCAAGGTCATGAATCAAACGTTATCAGAGTAAGTAAAAATACTGACAAGTCCATAAGTCAAACAATATCAGAATACACAATACAGATCAACTATACAAATCAGAATACACGATACAGATCAACTATACAAATCAGAATACGCGATACAGATCAACTATACAAATAAGAATACGCGATACAAATCAACTATACAAATAAGGAGTCATAAAGAGTCAAATATCAGATGCCATATCTAAACCATATAAATGTAGAAACATAAGTAACCCAAAATGTCATATGCTGCGAATGTAATGCAATATGCGGTGCGAATGGAATGACTATGCAAGAGCGTGAAGTCGGGATGATAGTACGTAGTATCGCAGACTATGGAGTCCATCACAAGGAACTTCTATCCAAACCAGTCCCATACCTAAATTTGGATAGTCAGACTCAATGTGGTAAACTCCCGATCTCAGGTTAGTCGTGCGCTCCAACCGAAATCTTGGCCATTGCGAAGGTACACGTAACAAATAGTTGCGCACCACTAGCCCGAGTCGATAGTGAATGAATGAGTATGCAACTCCTGCTCAATAAGTCCACATATCAGTACGGTTCCTCTCTGGGATCATCACCGGGGTCTATTACACTCAATGCCAGCTTGCCGCCCCTATCCGAGCGCACAACTGGGTAAGTAGAAGAGACCTCACTATCCGCCTGCCAATATCGGGCCCGGCTCGTCGATAGCGGACCCATTCCTCAAGCTGGTCAAACTCAACCTAGACATTGCTCCTTCACTCAGGCGGGTAAGGTCACACCCCCTCCCAACCGACCACGACACAGTGGGAGACGCAACTTACTGGTATACGGCCCTCATGCGCTCATATATATCCACTCGGTCTCAACGTTGGGGTGTCTCCTGGCCACGGAGGTTTAGGGATTTTCACCCAAGGACATCTATGGCGCCCATATGCTAGAACCAAACATTTTTGGTGTCCCATCTGGCCATCCACGATATGCCTGTGGAGGCCACGGCCCTGATATCGCTAGGGCGTACAGTAGTCATATCACAAAATGCATGATGCATGAGTCATACAATCCAGTCATACATCAATCTTGTACATGCTGTGCACTCACACGAGATAACCTCCGCCTATCAAGGAGTCTCATATCAACCTGCCCAATGACAAATGCAATGGTCAATTACATCTCATAACAAACATGCAGATGATGCGTATGGGCATGTATCATGATGTTATGCTGTCATATACTCCTAATCGGTATCAATAACCGGCATCAACAATCGGCCTCGACAATGTGGACATTCAACCAAAATTGTCCCCAGGGAATGTCCCACATAGAGCCTAACATATAGCGGACTCATGGCCTCACACAAGGGCCTAATATACAACATCATGGGCTTTACTCAAGAGCTTAATACACATCACAATGGGCTGCATCCATGGGCTAAAAATATATCACAATGGGCCTCAAATACGGACCGCATATACATCATATTGGGCCTCAAACACGAGTCGCATATACATCATATAAGTCTCGACAATTTAAATCAACCTTGATAATCAGAATCGGCCTATACAATCGACCTCGACAAATCGGAACCGGCCTCGATACTTGGCCTCGACAATCGGAATCGATCGATAATCGGAATCGACAAATCAGTCATGTCAATCGAAATCGGTAATCGGTTATGATAATCGGTCTCGATCGCTAATCGGCAATCGGTCATGATAATCGGAATCGATAAATCGGTCATGATAATCGGCCTCGATCACTAATCGGCAATCGATCATGATAATCAGAATCGATAAATCGGTCATGATAATCGGCCTCGATCACTAATTGGCAATCGGTCATGATAATCGGCCTCGATCACTAATCGGCAATCGGTCATGATAATCGGAACCGATCGATAATCAAAATCAATAAATCGGTCATGATAATCGGCTTCGATCGCTAATCGGCAATCGGTCATGATAATCGGAATCGGAATCAGTCTCACCAATCGGAACCGACCTCAATAATCGGCCGAACAAGGCCTAAGGGAGGGTCACAATGTGGACATTAAACCATCATTGCCCATCATGTGGCCATTCAACCAACATTACTCCCAAGGAGTGGCTTACATAGAGCCAAAGACAAACATATAGTGGGCCTATGGCCTCACACAAAGGCCTAATATACATCACGATGGGTCACACTAAATAGGTTACAAAAATACTACATTGGGCCTTATATACAACTCAATGGGCTACGCCAAAAAGGGTCATAAATACACAATAGGTGGGCCCTACACCTGGGCCTCATACACATCAGATCGGGCCACGACCCATGGGCCTCAGTACATCACAATGGGCCGTAACCCATGGGCCTCAAATACATCACAAGTGGGCCGCATCAATGGGTCTCATAAGCACAAGTGGGCCTTAACAGATGAGCCATAAATACATCAAGGTGTCCTCATGGATGAGCCATAAATACATCAAGGTGTCCTCATGGATAGGCCATAAATACATCAAGTCGGACAGTGTCATGGTGGCCAGATACATCACGATGGCCGCACCACGGTGGGCCACATACATATCATAATGGGCCACGTCATATGGGCCATATATACATCATATTGGGCCTTGCCCATGGGTCTTAGCACTGGCCTCATCTATCAAGTGGGCTGCATTAGATGGGCTAGACCATAAATAACAACGGAGATGAAGATCGAAGATCATCTGAATCATACCACAAATAGCAGTGGAGATGATGATTTTCACCGTTTAAAAATTCTAAGGCCCACCATCACATTTATTTCCCATCCAGTCTGTTCATAAGGTCACCAAGACCTGGTTGAGAGGAAAACAAATATCATTTTGATCTAAAACTGCTGTAGTCCTAAAAGGATTTCAATGGCAGATGTTCATCTCTCCACTGTTTTTTGCAGTGTGGTCCACCTGATAGATCCGCCTCATTTTAGTCTCAGCCCTTAAGACGAGCTTGCCAATTGAATGGACGGTAACACATACATCAGCAGACCCCATAGTACTGCTGACATCATGAGGCCTACAGAGGGACGGTATGGATGAAATATATATCATGGCGGGCCACAGATGAACAGATACAACATATACCTCATGGGTGGGTCCACATGCGTGGCCCACCAAAGGTTTGAATCTGCTTCATTAATGGATGGACGATGTGGATCAAAACTCACACCTCAGCGGGTCGCACCGTCCCTGATGGACGATGTAGATCAAAACACTGAAGTTGAGATCGGGATGGACGACGTAGAGTATAAAACAATTAGGGCCGGTTTGGCCAGGCAGATCCCACAGTATTAGGAGGGATGGGATCCGCAATATCCTGGGATAGGCATGACGAGCCAAACATATCCGGTGATCTTGTCCCGGGATATGAGCAATCCCATGGATCTTAAGACAATCCACTGACATCACCATCATTACCTTAAAATTGATCCTATCCCTTGGTTGGATGGATTGGAAGGTAAAATCCCAAGATATGCACGGCATGCCAAACAGAACCAATGAACTTGTCAGGGGATATAAGCAATCCCATGGATCTTAAGACAATCCACTAACACCATCATTATTACCTTAAAATTGATCCCATCCCTCCTAATACCATGGGATCTACCCGGCCAAACAGGCCATTAGGCCCTGTTTGGGCAACGGGATTAGAAGGGATTAGGTGGTATTGGATTCAAAAAAACATCGTTATTACCCGTGGGAGGGATTGTCCCCTGATTCCATGGGATTAGATTAATGCTCTGCTTTGTTGGTAATACGGTGGTACATTGAATGGATATACCCACCATCATTTGAAATTACCAGAATAACACACATGTATTATATCTAAACCGTTCATTTGTTTTGTAACCTCATTTTATGGTATGGGCCGAAAAATGAGGTAGATCCAAAACTTATGTAGCCCCCAAGAAGTTTTCAACGGTAAGTATTCAATCCCTGTTGCTTTCAGTGGTGGGTCCACTTGAGCTTTAGAATTACCTGATTTTTGGCCCATGCTCTAAAATAATCTCAAAAAATGGTGTGGACGGTGTGGATATAGCCCACACATCAGGGTGGGACCTACACAACTTGTTAGCATTGAGTGAATTTGGCACGGACCTAATGCAATTCCATCCTATCTAATTCCAAGCTTTTCCAAACATGGAGTGGAATTGGCACGGAACCTGATGAATCCAATCCCACCTAATCCCTTCTAATCCCGTTGCCCAAACAGGGCTTTACATCACAGGCGGGTATCACCGTCCCTGTTGGATGGCTAGACACAGCACATGCACGTGCAATAAAGGTGGGTCCCCACGTGAGACCACCATATTAAAATATTATTATATAAATTATAATATTATAATATATATTATATTATATTATCTTAACATTGATGAATTGGGAATGCATCCAGCGTCCATCGTCCAGATATGGACGAACCGCCTAGATGAAAAAAATACATATATGCGAGGTGGGTCCGTCCCACACGTGTCGCACTTATGGGTGGGCCCCACACGCGCCAAAAGGATGGATGGTTAGAATATGATATACGCATCAAAGTGGAGTTCACAGCACCGTCCATCACCTTGGACGGTGCAGATAAAACATATCCATCAAGGTAGGTCCCACCACCTGCACGTGTGACACGTGCAGGGTTGGCCGCACATGGATGGACGGTTTTGATATAACAAAGTACTCCTTGATCAGAACCACTGATCTAGCTGACGTAAAATACAGCAGTTAGATGGCTAGTATACACCATGCCATCCAACGTCCAAGTCGGTGGGTCCCATGTGTGGCCCACCATAACGTTAATTTTCCATCCAAACTGTTTATAAGGTTACAAAGACCTGCATAAAGAGAAAAAAATAAATTTCATATCGATCCAAAACTTCTGTGACCCAAAAACAGGGATTTCAATGGTAGACGTTCAATCCCCTACTGGTAAATGGTGTGGGCCACTTGAATGCCGTGAACGGCTGATTTTTGGGATGCCCCAATAATTAAAGGGGACCTATCAAGTGCGTGGTGTTGATTTTTAACATACATCGTGGTGGGGCCCGTGGTGGGGGCCACCGTCCCTGCCTGCGTCCCAAGCAGTAGATACGCAGCATCCTCTGGACGCTGGACGTCAGCAGCAGGGGCGTCAGCCCCTGCCAACATATATATTTTGTTTTTTTGGAGTTGAGGCCCATATCAAGGAGATCTAATCCGTCGGTTGGATTCACGGGCTCGGGACAGTTCAAATGAGACTAATATTGGACCTGATCCGATGCATAGAAACATCAGAGTGGGTCCTAACAGCCTTTAATGGTCAATATCACTGTTTTCTATGGTATGACCTGTTTGATTATCGAATTAACATCATATTTCGGTTCAACACCTAAAATGAGCTGGAAAATGGAATGGACGGCGTGGATTAAACTTATACATCAAGGTGGGGCCTGCATGAGTGGTTCACCCAAAGTTTTTTTTTAAAAAAGAAAAAAAATCAAACCGTCACATTTTGTTTGCTTGACAGTACACAACACTGTCAGTTCACTCTTCACCTCTCACTTCTCACTTCTCAGCCACGTCCAGCATCCCCGGACGCTGGACGGCTTGCATACAACACATGTATAAGTTGGGTCCCACGTGTGGGGACCATGACTGGTGTGTCTCACATGGACGTGGCCCACTTGATTTGGACCAACTTGATATTTGTGTTTTCCCATCTCCTTAAGGTAGGGTCCAAATGGTTTGGACGGTTGGATACGACATACATCAAGTGTGGTACATCCGGGTGGGCCACACCGCCACATCGTCACACACAACAAAAGTGAAAGAGAGAGAGAGAGTGAGAGAGAGAGAATAGAGGCACCCACCTAAGGATCTTCTCTTCCTTTTTCCGCCTATAGCCTCTAGAGCTCCAATGGATGGACTTCAATTGTTGAGATCGATCATGGATGGTGGAGATGGGAATAAGAAAGGTGGGCCACACTTGCTCTCCATGGAAGCCATGGACGTTGGGTGCTCTCATGGGGTGTTTTTGAGAAAATGGAGAGAGAGAATGAGAGAGAGAGGGGGTGATGGGAGAGGAGTGATGGTGAGTGATAGAAGAGTGTACTTTGTGTAAAGAAGAGTTGACTTTAAAGTACTTGTGTAAGAGAGAGGATGATTGCTTGTACTTGACATGTGAAGTGATGGATGAGATTGATTGATGTGACATTTCGTAGAGATTCCCTCGATATTCGCAACGTGCGGCGTTTTCTTCGAACTGAATGCGGGCCCACATCTTCTAGCCTAAGTATCGCCTCGGCGCGCGAGTCGCGGCATCGGAACCGTGGCGACGGCGCGATCTCACTAGTACAAGTCTCGGGTCGAGCCAACTCTAATATACAAGATGTGACTCGTGATCGTGCGCAAACGCCAATAACAGATCGCGGGTTGCCGGAATTCGACCGGAAAGACCGATGAAGCCTACGGAACGGTACGGGCTAGGATACGGGTCTTACATGGAAACCATTAGAGTTCAATTGGGGATATCTTGATAGTTGCATATTGAATCAAGATTAAGGTAATAAGATTTAAAATAAGACATAAAATTTTATAAAGTCCTATTCACCCCCTTCTAGGACACCTTGAGCTATTTCCACTTCAATTAAAGCGATCCTCACCGCAATTTCAATTATTGTCATCACGATTTGATATGAAGGATCTAGGCGAGGTTACTGTGATTATTGAAATAAAAGTAATCATAAAATATGATGGTTTTATTCTATCTCAATCTCATTACATTAAGAAAGTGTTAAAATGTTTTAATCACTTTGATAACATACTTGTTAGCACTCCTTATGATTATTCCATATATCTAAATAAAACACAAGTGAAAGTGTATCACAACTTGAATATTCTATAATCATTGGTAGCCTAATGTACCTAATTAATTGCACAAGGCATGATATAGCTTATACAATAAATAATTAAGTAGATACACTCATAATCTTAATCATGATCATTGAAATACTCTATCTATAATATTAAGGCATGTAAAATACTAAGGCATGTAAAAGGTACAATCACATATGGTATACATTACATTACCTTTCCCACTGTGTTGGAATGATATAGCGATGCTAACCATATTACAGATTCTAGTGAAACAAAATCCATAAGTGGATATGTTTTCGTTTTGGGTAGGGGAGCTGTCTCTTGAAAATCCACCAAACAAACTTATATTGCTCTTTCTACAATAGAATTCAAGTTCATTGCTTTGGAAAAAAAAGGCTGGGACAGAAGCAAAATGGATTAAAAATCCATTGGCTTATATACCTTTGTGGTCAAAACCTATTTCGGATATATTTCTACATTGTGATTGTCAAGCTGCTATAGCAAGGGCAAATAATAAGATTTATAATGGCAAAAGCAAGCATATTCGATTTCGGCATAATATAGTAAGATATTTACTACAAGATGGAGTGATAACCATTAATTTTGCGAGATCAGATAAGAATATGGCATATCCTCTGACTAAGGACTTAGTAAACAACTAGTTTTATATACATCGAAGGGAATGGGGCTAAGTCCAATATCACAAGCAACATGTGTTAGCAACCCAACCTATACAAATAGAGATCTCATGTGATAAGTTTCAAATGGGTAAACAAGAAAACACTATGAGACATATAACATTGCGATAAGAAAGCTCATTTTATGGTATAGACAATGCAAACAACGATTAGTAAGGTTAAGTCTCAAACTCTTAATGAATCCATATGCCATGTACTTATTGGTGGTATATTCAGTTACACTTGATGGAATTCACATATACTAGTGTGGAGGTGAGGCCGCTTTTGGACGAATTCTCTAAAGCACCAGTGAAATCCAAATAAAGATGCATAGCAAAAAAGCATCAAAACACAAAACCATATGTATCGGAATAATTGTGTAAGTGACATGTGTAACCGCTTTACATTAATAGGAATTTGGTTCAAGACTGTTTGTCACTTGACTCCTGTGAACCTACCTTGTTTATTCTAAGTATCAATTCAAATCTAGTAAACATCAATACAACGCACAATTATTTGTCTAACCAGAAAGTCATTATTTTGAAACATGTGGGAGATTGTTGTATTTTTGGTGTTTCAAAATAAATAAATAAGAAATTAAAAAAAATTCTTCCAATTTTAAAAAAAGCAACAAAGGCATTGTGTCTTGTAGTGTTGTGGGTTTAGTCCCACATTGGATAGGCAAAAAGAAATTTTTAGGTTTATAAGAAGAAGATTTTGCATAGGGCTTAGGCCCCTTTTCGGAGGCATGTGATTTTAGTCGTTTGGGAAGGGGGCTTATGCCATCAACCCCCTATGCCATGAACCACACATGAATGTCTGGCCGGGCCAGGGCCATGGACGTGGGGCGGTGTGGTGCGGTACGGTGTGGTGTGGTGCCTGCGCTCGCGAGTATACTTGCAAGCCTAAAAGTTTTTATTGCATTTTGAAATTTTGATTTGTAACAAATAAAAAAATGTTTCTTCTTCAAAAAATCTAATAGCCATGTCTGTTGGCAGGGGAACGTACACACCTATTCAAGGCAACCTTTTAAGTCTATATCAGGGACTTCCCTGGTTCTGAATTTCAATTACTAAGTTCAATCTTTCGACTCTCTCTCTTACAACTAATCTCTGCAACAATTTCATCTGGTTCAATCTTCAGGTTAGACATACAGTGACAGTTTGGGTCTTCGTACATCGAGCGCACCGGAGTGACGAGACAACATTAGAAGGTGAAAAGGGCGAGCTTAACAATCCTAGAGGGGGGGTGAATAAGACTATGTCAAATAAAAATTAAATTACTGAAATAATAAATAAATCAGTAAATACACTCTCACTAATATTGAAAAATTTATTCAAACTTAGTTCGTAAGACAACCTACACCCAAAACAAAGTTTAGGCAGGACAACCCTATTTCACGAACAATCATAAGGATCAAGATCTCAAACCAAGCAAGCGACAATAAAGCTATCTATTACAAGCATTCACAACTTTTGTATAAATAAAATTACAACCATTCACAACAAATGCAAAAAGTAAACATTCATCATAAACACCAAGAGTTATAGTGGTTCAATGTGTACAACAACTGTTCTCAAACAGCCACACCTACTCCACTCCCAATAATAATATCCACATGATATTGGCTTTCACTATAAACAAGGTTTTCACAGGGTAAGCTTAAAACCTGATACAGTTGTGATTTTAAATGATTTTAAAGGGTTATCACAAACAAAAACCCTACATTGAGATTTTCTGGCTATCTCAGAAAAACCAACAAATGAGATTTTTTGGCTATCTCAAAGAAACCAAAATTCAAAAGATAGAAATATACTTATCTTCACTTTGAATATGTATCTCTTGATGTAGCCTATAGAACCACTTCTCTTGAAGTAGAATGTTCAATGTCCAGTCACATAAACAAGGGTTTTAGGTTCTAGATTGATTTTAAATCAATTCAAACCAAAGACTACTTGTTTGAATTCCTCAAGATCTCAAAGAAGAGTATCTACTCTCTTTAAAGAATAAGATTCATAAAAAAGAGATCAATGAATTAAAACAAAAAGCTATTAAAAAAATATTAAAAATACCATGCAATAGTTTGAAGATAATGGGGACTTCCCTCTTTCTTGATGAAAGCTTTTACTAGCTTGGATTGGTAATTTCTGATTGAGAGAAGCCTCTATTTATAGGTTAAAAAGTTATTAATTTGACTCGTCTAAGGTTTAACAAATTTTCAAATTTTAAGCGCGATCGAATAAAACAATTCTTCGACTGGTCGAAGGCCCTGCTCGACTGGTCGAGGGCCTTATTCAACTGGTCGAGCATGGGCTTCGACTGGTTGAGAGTGCCAAAATTTAGTTGCTGGACTTCGAGTCGAACAACCCTCGAGTGGTCGAAGGCCCCTCTTTGACTGGTCGAGCAGTCTGCTCGACCAGTCGAGGAAGCAACAAAAAAATCCAAATTTTTTGGAATTTAAACTTGGACTGGTCGAAGATTTTCTTATACTGGTCAAGCCACAACTAAAATTAGTTAAACTTAAGCCTGACAAAAGTATAAAAACCCATATAAGTTTGTCTTTTGAAAGCACTTAAGTCTAAGGACTTTCTAGGGTCTATTATACCTAAAAAGACTGAACATTGAAGTTTGAACTTCACGGAACTTCTTCTTCTACTTGATTCTTCAATAGAGCATGTAGTTGAAGATGGAGCTTGATCTTCTACTAGAAGTGTAGTAGAACTTGAACTTAATAAAGCTTGAACTTTCCATCTTGATCTACTTCATGACTTGAACTTTAGTAAAGTCTTGAACCATAGTAGATGTTGAACTTGCTTGACTTGAAGTGAGAACTTGAACTTTCCATCTTGATCCTTATTAGACGGACCACTTCATAAGCTTTTTTGTCTAAACGAAATTTGACAAACAAAGGTGTGCTTTATACAATATAACACTTACAGAAGGTATCCTCGAGATTGATTGTCCAGTATTCCTGTTGCATTACAGACATCGTCCAAATGAAGACAAATCAATTTCAAGCTGAGTGACTTTTGTCGCGCCTCGAATCAAATAAGTTTTCTATGTTTCTCCTTATTCAAAATTTTAATTTAATTTTTTTTTTACAATTAATTTTTAATTTTGAATTTTCATAATTATGGAATTACATATCCAAAATTTCATATAAGAACTAGGTTAAGCTATGCTAAGAAAAATAAATTGAAAAGTATATAGATGTGTTTGTGAAAAAGCCAAGCTATATGTCCTAAAGGGGGGGGGGGGGGGGGGGGGGAGGGGGGGGGGGGGGAGTGAATAGGACTGTGCCAAATTAAAATATAACAGCGGAAAATAAAAAATAAGATAGCCAACAAAATAAAGAAAACAAACCACAATACGGGAATGTAAAGCAACATCAAAATAAAGAGATTGATACTAATGTTGTTCTAAGGACAACCTTTGCACCATAAAAACCAAGGGTTTATGGCAGGACAACCTTACTAGAACAAATTGAATATCAAATCTCAAACAGAAAGGAAATAAAAGAAATAACAAGAAATAAATTCTAAACTATTACAACATTCCCGCTTTGCTTGAAATGTAAATATTACAACATTCACATCCACAAATCTGAATGATTAAAGATATATAAATTAAAAGAACATTCAAATCACAAAACACGCTGATATATAGTGGTTCGCCTGTGTGTTCACCAACTGTTAAACAACAGCCACACAGCTTGCTACTCCACTCCTAATATCCTCACACAGAGGATATCAGCGTTCACTATCAAAATAGGTTTCACAGGTTCACCTAAAACCTTCACAATTGTGTCTTTTTAACTTGGGCTTACACAATCCAAAAACCCACACTTTCTGAGTTTTCTGGCTCTCCTTAGATAACCAACACATGAGATTTTTCTGGTGAATCTCAAACAAAACCAAAATAAAGGAATTTACAATAAATATAAAAATACCTGGATTTCTCCTTTTGTAACAGCCCGATAGAACCAATCAGAGTAGAAGTTCGAATCAACGTTCAATGTCCAATACTCACTTAAGAAATGGTTCTAGGTTCTAATTGATTTTAAATTAAACCAAATTGGGTATAGCTTTATTTGATTTTGATTCCAATGAAGAAGGAATACAACAATTCCTCTTTTTCAAATAAGATTGGAATATACGAATAAAATCAAATATAAATAAGCTAACAAAAAGATGATGGTTAACCTTTGAAGCTTGAGATCCCTACTTGATGTAGCTTGATCTTGAGATCTTCTACAGCTTGAATTTAAACTCCAACTTGAGTTGCACTTTAGTCTTGAAATGCACTTGAGTCTTGAACAAACATTCTTCTTATTGATGTAGCTCTGAACTTTGATGCTTACAGAAGAGGACAAAGTACATAACCTTGCTTTTCTTGAAGCAGAGCACCGTACATGTCTTGAACCATTGATGTTGACTTCAATCCATACAAACACAAGACACACAGATAGAGGTTTTGACATCACAAAATTTGACAATCAAAAGAGCATGAGACCATAGCACTTACAGTTTGGCGTAAAGCCTCGAGCTATTCCTCGCATTCTCCTTTTTATACCTTAATGATATGTTAAAACCCTCACTGGGTTTTCTTGATGATACTGAATCATTTTTCGCATTTATGACATTCTTTTTGGATAAGAAAATATCCTAGAAGTATCCGAAACTATTGGCTTCTATGATCTTCTTCTTGTAGCTGGTCGGTTCACAAAGATCATTGTGGCCCATTAATTAGATTCGGGATCAATCTAGGAAACCTCGAGGAATGATCCCATACCTAAAATTGATCATGACCACTCAATGTCTCTTGGGACTCTCTGTCTCTTCTGCTCGAGGTCTTGGATGGTCCATATCGAACCACCACCTCCATTTAACCATCAACAGTGTAATGGTTTGGAGTGTTTGAAATGATTGATGGACATGATCTTCTTGATATAGATCTATCATTGGAGAGGGGTTAAACCAGATCTTCCATATAGTTCTCCCATTCTTTTTATTATGATAAATGTACAGTTTAGGATCTGATATAGACAATGTCCTTTTCTCCCAATTTGAGTTCAAATAATAGTCAGGATTCACTTGGATATCGGTCTGATCTCTCAATATTCGAAATATTCTCAAACGTTGCAAACTCTTTGAACATCTGTAGGAATATCTCCCATTTTGGATGGACTATGAGAGATGGCTTTGCTGAGTGTATCATAGACAAATACATGATAAAATTAGTTCTCTTGGTGGGTCTTTTATAAACATGCTAGGTACGCTGCCTTATTAAATTGATACGATAAACGTGGCCACGTGGCATTCGTCAATTCGTTCTCCTAACGACACATGTAAGGGTCTATACCTCTGCATTAATAACGGAATGTATAACGCCAAAGGAAGATCAAACGAAGATACTCTCGAGTGTGAGTAGGATTTCCGCCAGTACTAACCCTCGCAGTGTCAACACGTGGTGGCCTTTCTATAGACACCCTACCTGGGGCCGATAAGCTGATTGAGATTAGACAAAATCCTAATCCATACCCTAAACCCCAATCCCTACACCCTAATGCAGACTAAGCCCCGAACCCTATATACTCTAAAACTCTAGGAATCAACCCTAAACCCAATCAACCTAGTCACATAAACTTGACAGAAACCTAACTTTAAAAACCAAGCCTTAGGGAAAAAAACCCAACCCACTGAGTCAACCTACCAAGTCAACCCACTGAGTGAGCCCACATAACTTGCCCAGTTAACTCACCTGGTTAAACTAGGTCCAAAACCCATCTGCTCCAAGTCCACTTTCCAAGCTTAATCGGAGTACAGAGGGAGACAACAAAGCAGCCCCGGATGACCAAGCCTCCCCACATGTGTGTTAGGAGCATCCCCCAAAAGCCAAATCTATGTCAAATGATGAGTGGCCCCAGGGTGTCGCTCACCGTGTGGCACATTCCATACTTTTGTGAGTTGTTCGTCTGTGTGCATGCACCTTTGCAAATCCCAAGCATGTGCAAAAAGTCAAATTACTCCAATAACCCCTCCCTTTTACTAAAATTACATCTTATACCCTTAAATCCAACTCATGAGATCTTACTACATGGCAATTTCAAATCCCATCCATCCAAACCATTGATAGCCTCAAGCTTTACAAGAATTATTATATATATATATATATATATATATTATATATATATATATAACCTACAAATACCCTCCTCTCTTTACATTTCAATCATCCCCTCTCATCCATCTCTGCCCCAAAAAAATCCCCTCTAAATATCCACACTCATTTCAATCATCCCTCTCGCTTATCCACTCACCCTTAAGCCTTAGCCTAGCCGCTCCATCCTTCCACCAAGGAGAGGTAAGAGTCATAGGAAAGAGTGTTGCCCAGGTCAAGCTTCGTCTAGCCCAACTTCAACCATCGGAGTCATCCATATCTCAATGCAAGTCTCTCAATCCAACCCTTGCATCACTACCATCCATCTAGCTGTTCACTACCATCCATCTAGCTGTTTAATATGCAATCAAGCTAAATATAGTCCAATCATTTGCATTGTGCAACACTTCTCTCATTCATTCAAACACACTTTTGCACCAAATTGTCTCGAGAGTATGCTTTGCGGCTTGCCGATATAATTGAATCCTGCCCATTAGAAGCCCTGTTGATCAATTCATATTTTTGTTACAAGCATTGCAATTCATATACATCATACACAATTTTGCATACAAGAACTGATCCTTAACCCTCAAGAATAGTTAAATCATGTGAAGTAGAGATTGTATGAAAGTACGGGTAGAGTGGGTGCTTAACACCTTCGCACTCTATAGTCACGATCCCTTACTAATAATCTTTGGTTACAAACTAACGAAATCATATTAGGGTTTAGAATCTATGGATTCTCTATCCTAATGTTTTTACAGGGTCTAGCTGACTATAGAAACGAATAATTTGTTAGTGGTGACCTTGGTCAAACTTACACTCTCTCAATCACAACTCAAGCCCCAAAAGCCCTCGAGAGTGGCACCCATGGAAAATTAGTCGATTCGTCCAAGATCTGGTGTTAATACTTTCATTAGTCTACATTAAGCGCCGAAAATGTATGTAAACAATGCCCCCCGTCTCTTCGTATTGAGAGATGCGATGGGACATTTGATGTTTGAGTTTCAACAGTCATTTCGACATGTGACGCATGGCAACATGGGGTTCACATTTGACCGCCATGCAAGTTAATGCAAGCGTCGGAATTCGTCTGGCATAATTACTAGCTTAAAATGCGGATGTGAAACCCAATGCAGATCTTCCTCATCATAACTCTGAATGAAGCAAACTTAAGCTTGTTATGAAGATCGTTTGACTACTTTTCTAATGAAATATAAATCACATTGATTATAGATGGCCTGGCCTGTCATCGTCTGACATGAAGTATGCTTTCTATGCCATCATGGTCATTGTATATAAGAATAGCCATACTAACTTGATCTCGACATAACTTGGAAATGATATCTTCACACCTCAACATTGTGTTATTTAAGGGAGACTAGTTAAGGAGTAGAGTTTTTCTTGGATGAAAAGAGTTCATTTTATCTATTTTTTCACACATTAGTTGTTTTGTTTACACACGCACTCACACCCACACATTCACACCAAGGTGGGATTTCACCACAATAATTACTTGAACCATGGCCTCATGTTGAAACTCTTGTGAGTCTACCACTGAGGCGTGAGTAAAGACCCCACATCAGCTATTAAGTTCATAAAGTTTTTAAGGTTTTTAAGTCCATAATGAGTGGCCTTGACCTAATCTTCTCTGGATTTGGCGCTGGCTGATCGTATCCGATGAGTTTTTGCGTGAGGTGTTGAGGACCCTTTCGACTTTTGACCCATTTGGATTTTCTATGTTTATTGGCTTGATTAAAAGCAGTTTTATCGTAGAGATGCACGGTTAGGGTTTCCTGAGGGTTCGATCATTTTGTTTAAGATTAGATTGGTTGGGTCCTTAATTTACCAATTTGGCCCATCAATTGTTTCCGGGACTTGCCGAGGATGCTCCTCATTCAATTAATTTGGATTTAGATTATTTTTAAGTTAATATGATTATTATTTTTTAATATATAAGCTAATTTGAAGCTCAAAGTGTAGCTTATTCTCGTTTTGGGTGGCGTTTATAGAGCATGAGCCCAAAATGAGGTAAATCTAAAGCTCCTGTGGACCACACCAAGAAGTCATGGGGATAATGACACCTGCCTTTGAAACCTTTCGAGGGCCCACTATGAAGAAGACAACACATTTCACAATGTTGATGATGGTTGGGTGTCTTTTCACACACGGGCTAAATAGGCTCTCAAAATGCTCGTACACTCTGCTTTACTTGACCATTGTAGTCAGACCACGTAGTGATCACCTACTAGGCCCAAGTGAGGGCATCCATTGAGGCATGAAAAGTCATCATTCCAAGTTGGGCCGTGGTCGATAACCAAATGAGGGTTTTTGCACAGTCAATTAAGAATTGAAGTGGGATTGACCCTGCAAAAGACAAATTTCAAGTTAGATGATAAAAGACGGAATGGCTATTCCTCAAGAGATGCTTTATGGTTCATTGAAAAGTTTACTAAATTATCTTTCTAACAAACTTAAAATCACTTGATTGGAGCTATAACATTGTAAACGCAGTCAATTTATCAAAGTCACGCGGCGCTGATTGTAAAAACAACATGCGTTGTACCATATAAGACTCTGGGAACAGTCTCCAAATCAGATCTGAGGACGGCGTGGATAAAATACATATATCATGGTGGAGCCCACGTAGCACCGTTCAGTACCGAGTCGCTGTGGCCAGTGTCAGTATGCAATCCGCGGTCCTTAACAGGGGCTTGCTACATACGAATCAACGCGCATGTCAGAAAAAATAAAAAAAAGGAGAATGGATGGATGGAAGGGTTGGGTGACAACGGCGTAGGAAACTGATGTGCAATGTTGATCTCCCGGGCGGAAGAAACAAACATGTAATACAGAAGAGAAGGGAGCAGCTCTCCAGAGAGAGAGAGAGAGGAACCACACATGTATTACAGCGGATTCTCCATGGGCAATCGGATTCTCCTACCTAATTGGTCAGCGCCACCCCAACCCAACCTCTTTATTTTTATTTTTTTTCCTTTATATTTTTTTTTTCCCCAACAGAGAGAGGGTCATCTTCTTTATTTTCATAAAAGAAAATAGAAATAGAAATAGATATTTCTATTACTCGTGTGGAATTTCCATTCATCGCTTTCCCATTTCCCCACCCTTCCCTCCATCAATCACTGTGACGAAGAGAGAGGCCGGCCTCCTCTCCTCTGAGTCCCTTCCCTCTTATCATCCATCTTAGCTCAATCTTACAAGGTCTATCTCACCCGTTCGATCTCGTTCTCCCTCTCTCTCTACCATCTTCTTCAGGCATACAAGCTTCTGCATGCCTTTCCATCAAGGGTGTCTTCTCTCATTACATACTTTTGTAAGATTATTGAGTTATAGTTCCCTACTCCGCCCCTTTTCTCTCTGACATCTTTCATTTTTCATGCAATCAGGCGATGCGAAAAACCGAAATGCCCTTCATTACATTGATCATTAGCATCACAGCCCCTTTTGTTTTCCACTTTCTTCGAGTTTGTGCACTTTGGGGATTTTCATTTTCTCATGGCTTTGGGTTATGAAGTTTGGGGACTTTTTGATGGGGACATCAGAGGACCTACTTGCGTATACCAGAAGTGGAGGCGACCACCGACATCAGCGCAACCCTCTACGTGGATGGGAAACAAGTTCTGGATGGGGCCCGTCGGACCACTTTGAAGACCCCACATGCATTGGACGTGACCCCAGATTGGGATGATGCATGTGGGCTGCTTAAGAGTTTTAGTCATAGGTTTTTATTTAAGTGTCAATCAGACTGTTGGATCTTGTTGATTGAGACATCGGGCCACAAGAGGATCTTGCTTTTTTTTTTTTTTTTTTTTTTTGTTATTTTAGGATTTATTAGATAGTTGAGATTGCACTTAGGTGTTTTAGTATGCTTGTTTTGGATTATGGGCCATAATTCTTAAGTAGATGACAATTTTGTAAATTTTGGTATTTTTGATATAGAAGCAAGAGGGGGGGATGCCCAACCCTAACGGTGCTTGGAGTAAAAGAAAACAAAAAACTGGTCTCTCTTGAGAAAAACCGTTCTTCATCTTCTTTTAGGATTTGTGAAACCCTCCCTTCCAATCGGATTGTGGAAGGACTAGAAGATTGCTTGGTGGTGGACTCCTCCAAAGTTCTCTTCTTACTCTCTCTTCTCCAACAAGGTACACAACTCTCTTCACTTTTCTTCTTCTTCCTTTTTCAACAACTCCTCTAAAACCAAAACCTTTTCATCCCACATCCATTTTTTTTTTTTTTAACCTTTATCCATCAAAACCCAACCATCCATCGAACCTACACGTCCGTCCGTATGGACAACCTTATCCCCTTGTATTTTTACATCTTCCTTCTCCTTACATCATCCTCTATACCCTTTTGCTCACCCTAGCGTCAATCATAAACCTAAAACCGTAATCCCCAATTTCCTAAAACTCTTAAGTCCCCAAATCCGTAAGTCTCAAATTCCCAAAATCCCTAAACCTTGACTCCCGATACCCAAAACCTCCTTCAAAAAATCCGATTTTCAAACAAACCCATTTTCCCTATATCCGATTTTTATAGTGCCACTGTTTCTTCATGTGAATGTTGCCCTACCTAGGCTAGATTGGAAGTCCCAACTTTCAAGTGGGCCACTCTTGTGATATTTTATACTTTCATGCACATTGTATGTGATAGCCTAGGTCCATTGAGTGGTTAATCTGAATTTTCATAACTTATAATGTGGATGTGCTTGATTTTACTTGTTAAACGCTTAAATTGATATGTAGTTTGATCTCACATCATTCATCCTAGGCTAGTTTCACTCATCTACATCAAATTTGGTATCAGAGTGAGGTTCTAGCGTAGGTTAGTGTTCCCCATTCGAACCAAGAGTTGTTAGGTGCATTTAGAATCTACAAGCACCCCATTACATGCCTAGATTAGTATCTCATTGAGCACCATCAAATCTGATTTTTTTTTAGTGTCACATTTAGGCGGTGTCAAATCTAAATTTTGTATTGCATTCATAATATAGTCCTTATAGAGTCTGGATTGTCTTTCCTTAGGGTCGTTTAGTGTATGCAAACATGAACAGGTTGTGGTTTTGGTCTATTCCCCACCATGAACCCGGATTAGATTGCCGAGGCTCTCAAAAAGATTAACCGCCGTCTGACGGCCATTGAGACTCACAATAGGACCATTGCTTTAAAATTGACTATCAGTAACCATCGTATCACGCGGCTAGAGGCTATAACTAGGGAAGACCACCAGTCTCAGGCAGGATAGCCAGCAGATGAGGACCCAATTGAATAGGGTCCAGTCCTAATAAAACCCATTAGGAGTCATAATAGGAACTTTGGTCATGGAGTGGGTCATGTAGGACCGCACACCCACGCACCCCGTAGAGAGTCGCAAGATCATTACAACCCTGGGGATAGGGTTATGAAGAGTGTTAAAGTCGATGCTCCCGGCTTTGATGGCCACTTGAACCTGAAGGATTTCCTTGATTGGCTAGCTGAAATGGACCACTTCTTTAAGTGGCATGATATGTTAAATTGTTGTCGAGTGATGTTCGTAAAGATGAAGTTGATAAGTCAAACTAAGCTATTCTGGACCAATACGAAACGGAAGGCTGAGTGGCGTGGAGATGAGCCCATTACATCATGGGTTGAGATGAAATAGGTCCTTAGAGAAAAATATCTCCCGCTTTCCTACCGTGAGTGTCTTTTGGACCAGTGGCAGTCCTTGAGACAAGGGTCGATGCTTGTCGCGGATTACATCACCAAGTTTTGAGGAATATATGATGTGACGTGACATTGATGAGCACCCTTCAGTGACTCTGACTCGTTTTAGGATGGGCCTTCGGGCTGACATTAGGCGTGAGCTCATCCCTTGTGATGTTCGTACACTAAAGGAGACCTACCTTAAGGTAGATGAGCTTGAGTGATACCTAGTGCAACCAATCATGTATCGGTTTGGGGCTAGGGATTCTAGTGGCAAGGTTACTCCTCAGCGAGCTAAACCTAACCCTGGAAGCTAGACTAAGCCCCCAACTAGTGCTCCCATCTATAACAAAGATGTTAAAGGTAAGAGTCTAGCCAACACTCGTTCAAAGGGAAGTGAGTACATGCAGTGTTACCGTTGTAATAACTATGGTCACATCGCAAAGGAATGCCTGAACAAAGAAAGAGGTTTAGCTCTTATGATAGATGACACAAATGAGGATGCCTGGAGCGATTGCAATGTAGAGGAACATGAGCCTGACATTGGTGCTAGTGATGAGGAGTTTGATGAGCAGGAGACCCTAACACTCGTAGTTGTCAGATGCACCTTTGCCCAGGCTAAAGAAAATGATGATTGGTGCAGGAACATAATCTTTTACACTTATGCCAAGTGTGGAGAAAAGAATTGTAAAGTGATCGTGGACAGTGGCAGCTGTGCCAACGTGGTCTTTACCATCACCGCTAGTCGACTGGGCTTGAAAGCTGAGTCTCACCCTCAGCCCTACATAGTGTTGTGGGTTGATGAGATCTCTATTACGGTTTCACAGCGATGTCTTATCCCCATCCGGTTTGGGTCGTATAAGGATTCGTTGTGGTGCGATGTGGTTCCCATGGATGTCGGCCACATCATCTTAGGTAGGCCCTAGTTGTTTGATTTGGATGTTATAATATTTGGTCACTCGAATATACAAACGTTCATGTTTGAGGGCAAGAAAATTAGATTGAGCCCCCTACCACCCAAGAACACTCCAGAAAAGGAGGAGGCCACCAAGAAGGGTGATCCGGGTACTTCGAGGAAGTCCAAGCGTAAGTCTCTTCATATTATTAATGCGAAAGATGAGTTTAGAGATGTTTTTCCTGATGATCTCCCGGATGAACTTCCACCTATGAGGGACATCCAACATGTCATTGATCTTGTCCCTAAGTTGACTCTCCCAAACTTTCCTTATTACAGAATGAACCCAGTAGAGCATGCGAAACTCAAAAAGCAAGTCGATGAGCTTCTGCGAAAAGGGTTCATTTAGGAGAGCATGAACCCATGTGCTGTTCCCGTCCTTCTGACGCCCAACCAAGATGGCACGCGGTGCATGTGTGTGGATTGTAAGGCCATCAATAAGATTACCGTCAAGTACCGGTTTCCCATACTGCGTCTTGACGATATGTTGGACATGAGGGCCAATGCTACCATCTTCTCTAAAATAGACCTCAAGAGTCGGTATCACTAGATTCACATTCGCTAGGTGATGAATGGAAGACTGCTTTCAAAATGAAGGATGGGCTGTATGAGTGACTAGTCATGCCTTTTAGGCTGACCAATGCCTCAAGTACATTTATGGGGGTGATGACCCAGGTGTTGAGACCCTTTATGGGAAACTTCCTAATCGTGTACTTTGACGACATCCTTATCTATAGCATGACTAAGGAATAACATCTCCACCATCTGAGGCAAGTGTGTGGGATCCTTAGGGCAGAGAAGTTGTATGCCACCCCCAAGAAGTGTTTGTTTCTGTCCAATAGTGTCACCTTTTTAGGTTTTATCGTGTCATTTGAAGGCATGTGTGGATCCTGAGAAGGTCAATGCCATAGTCAATTGGCCTGAGCCGCGCAATATTCATGAGTTGCGTAGCTTTCATAGCTTGGCCACCTTTTATAGGCAGTTCATTAGAGGGTTTAGTGCTATTATGGTTCGCATTACTGATTGCATTAAGAAAGAAGAGTTCCAATGGACTAAAGCAACCTCTAGGGTGTTCAAGGAGATTAAAGTCAGGATGACAAGCTCCATGCGACGTTCGGATTTTCCAAGGTTTTTGAGGTTGCATGTGATGTGTCTGGCGTAGGTATAGGAGTGCATAGTCAAGAATGACACCCTGTCGCTTTCTTTAGTGAGAAGCTGAGTGAAGCGAAACAAAAGTATTCTACCTATGACAAGGAATTTTATGCAGTAGTGCAGTCTTTGCGCAATTAATGACATTATTTGTTACTGATGCGGACATTAGTGGTGCACCCTTTAGAGTGTACCAGAGGAGGAGGCGTCGCCGACAGAGTAGTAGAGCGAAGGAGTTGATGTGGATGGACGTTGGGTCCATTGGACCCATTTTCTGACGTGCTACGAGTGCAGGAGCGGCATGACCACACCCTGACCATAGATTCATGGGTCGAATTTCACACCCTACCACACAGGTGTTTTAGTTTTAGGCTTTTTTGTTCTTTTCCTTATTTCAGGGGCTTTATTGCACTTTTTTTACTTTTCGTCTTTTTTGTTAATTTTCTTGTTTCGCTTTAGTGCACTTTTACTTTTTTCATAGCTTATATATACGTTGTGAGAAACCCTATTTTGATTATTATTGAATGAATAGAAATTCGTTTATTTTCTTCCTCTTTATTCAAGAGATTGGGGTTTCATGATTGGCCTTTGGGTGTTGAGGATTCTACTCCGATTTCAGGTTTCATTCTTTCTAGATCTTTGAGGTGCAGGAAAAGGTAAGAATCATCTTCCTTTTCTTTTGACGACAAAAGGACTTGTGCCTTCTTCATCTCAAACTCTTCATTCTTCACCCCTTTTGTTCCTCTCTGGATATCTCCTTTCTAGTTCGAACGAAAAAGAGGGATGGTTAGTCAGTAGGATCAGATCCAAACTTGACTGTGGACTGACTTATGCTAGATCTGGGATATCCTCATATCCCTAGTTCCTCCCTTTTTACTGTTTACGCGATTTTATACTAAGGGGCATGATCCTGACGGAATGACCTCATCTTTGTTTTGAAATTTACCTAATCCATTTGACTGGAAACAGTTAGTTAATTGGTGTATTTATTTGAATATTCTTTAACCTAATTATACATACATTTAGGATTAGGTCATCACATGTCCCTGCATCAGTTACCGTAAGAGTTCGTCTTATTCTTTGACCATGAGGCTTTGCGCTACCTTGACTCCCAAAAGAAGTTGAACCTAAGGCATGCCAAGTGGGTCAAGTTTCTTTAGGAGTACACTTTTGTGTTGAAGCACAAACATGGTTCTGAATGTCGGTATCGGTCGGCATATCGGCCCAGTGGAAAATGATATGATACGATGTCATGTATCAGTATCGGCCTGTATCAACCTGTATCGGTTAGATTTTTTTTTCTTTCAAAGTAAAAAAAAAAAAATGGAAAATATTAGAAAAATAGGGGAAAATGAGACATCCAAGAATCTTTTTGTGTGTGTGTGTGTGTGTGTTTTGACCATGTATTCAATGATGTATCGGACCATTCTTTGATGAGAATGTTGTTTGTTGAAGGTCAATTGAATGGGCCCTAATTGAACACAAATAAAAGATGGTTTGGTAAACAATGGCCTCTTACATTGGAAATATAACAAAAAGAAGATGAAAATATAAAAAGGCAAGTGAAGGTTTACCATTCTTTTCCATTTTTCCCGTTATGGTCTACTTCGTTTCAATTTGTCGAATCTCATTCAAATCATTTGTTTTGATCCCAAAATAGGTTTAGATCTAGCCTAAAATGAGTTTTTAAGATTCTTCCATGGTTTAAATGAAAAGAAGAAGAGGAGGCATGAGTGAAAAAATAATAATTCAAATATGGGGTTTTATGGGCGTATTGGTTTGTATTCATATCGGGCCGATATGGCTGTATCGTATTCGTATCGGCATATCCATGAGCACAAGGCCGGGGTTGAGTATAAACCTGCTGATCACCGAGTCTTAGGGTTGCATTACTCCAATCAATGATCGTAAAAGTCACTGGGTTTGATCGATTAAAGGAAGATTATCCTAGTTGTCCAGATTTTGCAGAGGTGTACACATCGTTGTTAGGTGGTTAGTCTAGGGGTAGTAGTGAGTTTGTCTTGGTCAATGGGGTTTTGTTTAGAGGCAATAGATTGTGTATATCCCGTACGTCCCTCCGTGACTTTCTTGTTTGGGAGTTTCATGTTAGAGGGATAGTTGGTCATTTTGGGCGTGATAAGACTATTGCCCTTGTAGAGGAGCGTTTCTATTGGCCAAGTCTCAAGTGAGACATGGCTAACATTGTAGGGCAATGTATGACTTGTCAGCTGGCAAAGCAAAGAAAGCAGAATACATGATTATATACTCATTTGCCAGTTCCCCACGCCCCATGCGTTGATGTTAGTATGGATTTCGTGCTTGGGCTACCGAAGACGATAAAAAAAGCACGATTCCATCTTTGTGGTTTTGGACCGTTTTTCGAGAATGACCCACTTCTTTCCATGTTCTAAAACGTCTGATGCCACTAACGTGGCTAAGATATTCTTTGGGGAGGTTGTTCGTCTACATGGTTTGTCGAAGACCATTGTGTCAGATAGAGATGTGCGATTTATGAGTTATTTTTCGAAAACTATATGGCACATGATGGGAACTAAGTTGCAGTTCTCTTAGACATACTATCCCTAGACTGATGGTCAGACGAAAGTTGTTAATCGAAGCTTAGGGAATCTGTTACGATGTCTGGTGGGAGACCATATTAGGACCTGGGATGCGGTTTTACCTGTAGCCGAGTTTGCATATAACAGTTCAATCAATAGATCCACATGAATGACTCCATTCAAGATAGTACTTGGGTATAAGCCTAGAACGCCTTTAGATCTCATACCTATGTCTGTCTCACGTAGGCCATCCGAGTTTGCAGACGCATTTGCACGGTATATTCATGATTTGCATGGTGAGATCTGGAAGCACATTAATACTAGTAATCAACATTATAAACTCTCTGCAGATTCATATCGTAAGTTTAAGGAGTTTTAGGTGGGCGACTACGTCATGGTCCGCATTAGGCCAGAATGATTCCCACAGGGAACTGTGAGGAAATTGCATGCTCGCAGTGCAAGTCCATACAAAATTTTGACAAGAGTGAGCCGTAATGCATATGTGGTAGATCTTCCATCTACATGGGCATTAGTGTCACATTCAATGTGGAGGACCTTGTGCCTTGTGACGGACCGACACATCTATCTTATAACTCTCCTGCAAACCTTTCTTTTATGATGTAGAGCAGGTCGCAGACACTTTCATGTCCAAGATGGATCAAAGAAGGCCCGATAGGAGGTAGAAGTCATCAAGACCGTCAGAACCTTAAAGCAGGCATATCTCGCAAACCTAAATGAGTTACTCGACGTACCATATGTGATTTTGGGGTAGGACGAGCTACTTTAGCCAACCAACCTGGCTATGCCGGGTTGCCCATGCCGAATTTGCGAGATTCTATCATATCGACGGTCGAATTCCATGTTTATTTCCGTTTTTTCTATTTTTAGGAAGTTTTAGTTTGATTATAACTCTTCATCGGTTGGGCTTTAGGAGTTTTGTCCAACATTAAAAGTGCTTAGAATAATTAGGAGAATAACGTGGTTAAGCCACATAGGACACTTACTATAAAAAGTAAATTTACTATTTATAGTAAGTTACGAATTTTAGGGAGTTTTAGTTGTAGTTTAATTCCGAAATTTCTTCCAAGGCTTGGTATCCCTATTTAAGGGGTTGTAGACTTGTTTATTTCATTCATGAATCAATTTTCAAATTTTCACAAATATTGTTTCTATTTTCTTGCTTTTTCCTCGTGGATTCGGAGTAGTTATCCTTGAGGAAGATAGTGATCGACCTCATCACGTTCATCCCTGCGTCATCTTACCCCTCATGATGGTGTTCCTGACCTCGACCCCAGCCCCAGCCCTAGCCCATGGCCTTTGCCAGACCCTGCTTCCCACCTCTTGCTTTCTCTTCCATCACTACTTGGACGGAAAGAAGAGATTGAGGATGTTTTAGACCACCAAGCGGTCTCTACTCACCATGGAGGATGTCAGAAATACCTTGTGAAATGAAAGGCTAGGCTCGAGTCAGACAACATTTGGATTACAGAGGCAGAGTTCCAACACATTGATCCTTACCTCCTCGAGCACTACTACAGTTCTATTTCGCCAGTGACGAATTCTTCTTAGCCGGTGAGAGTTGATGGGGATATCAGAGGACCCACTCTAGTATACCAGAGGCGACCACCGACATCAATGCAACCCTCTCTTTGGATGGGAGACGAGTTATAGATGGGGCTTGTCGGACCACTTTGAAGACCCCACATGAATTGGACATGCATCAGGAAGACCCCACATTGGGATGTTGCATGTGGGCTGCTTAGGAGACATTTTTAGTTATAGGTTTTTATTTTTGTGTCGATCCGACTATTGGATCTTGTCGATCAGACCATTGGGCCGCCAAATCTTCTAGATCTGGGCCCCTTGGGCCCCATCTTGCTTTATTTTTGTTTTTGTGTGTGGTTATTTTAGGATTTATTAGACGGTTGGGATTGCACTTAGGTGTTTTAGTGTGCTTATTTTGGATTACGGGCCCTGACACTTAAAGTGGATGATAATTTTGGTATTTTTGATACATAAGCAAGGTGTTTTTTTTTTTTTTTTTTTTGGGGGGGGGGGGGGGGGGGGGGGGGGGGGAGAGGGACGAGTAAAAGAAAACAAAAGACTTGTCTCTCTTGAGAAAAGGCCTCCTTCATCTTGCTGTAGAGTTTGTGAGAAAATCCTCCATTCCAATCGGTTTGTGGAAGGGCTAAAAGATTTCTTGGTGGTGGACTTATCCAAAGTTCTCTTCTTACTCTCTCTTCTCCAACAAGGTGCACAACTCTCTTCACTTTTCTTCTTCTCCCTTTTTCAACGACGACTCTAAAACCAAAACCCTTTCATCCCACATCCATTTTTTAAACCTTTCCCCATCAAGACCCAACCATCCATCGAACCCACACGCACATCCGTACGAACCATCGTTACGGACAGCCCTATCCCCTCGTTTTTTACATCATCTTTTTCCTTACATCATCCTCTACACCCTTTTGCAAACCCTAGCATCATTCTTAAACCTAAAACCGTAATCCCCGATTTCCTAAAACCATAAGTCCATAATTCCCAACAATCCCCAAACCTCGATTCTCGATTTCCAAAACCCCCTTCAAAAAATCTGATTTTCAAACAAACCCATTTTCCCCAAATCTGATTTTTATAGTGCCATTGTTTATTCATGTGAATGTTGCCCTACCTATGCTAGATTGGAAATCTCAACTTCCAAGTGGGCCTCTCTTGTAATATTTTATACTTTCATGCACCGTGTATGTGATATAGCCCAGGTCCATTGAGTGGTTAATCTGAATTTTCATAACATATAATGTGGATGTGCTTGATTTTACTTGTTGAACGCTTAAATTGATACATAGTTTGATCTCACATCATTCATCCTATGCTAGTTTCACTCATCCTACATCACTTTTGCTCTATTGTTTGCCCGCTATCGACTTATCACTGTTACGGCTACTGTTCCTAGCCTCCTTTGGTTGCTGTTCATGCAGATCATTTGGATTCTCTAAGGGCCCGTTTTGGATACCACCAAATAAGTTAACTTTTCTACTTACAATAGTAGATAAGTAACTTATTTGAGATAAGTTTGGCTTATAATAAATTATAAGTAGCTTTTTTTTATTATTTAAAGTTACTTAATCACTTCAGTTTAATAACTAGAAATCTAGATGAGCTACTTAAGGCATAAGTAGCTTATCTTACGTAACTTACAATCCAAACGCCCCCTAAGGGTTGTCTGGATAATTGTAAAGTTTTGAGTTGTAAACACTTAACACCTGAAAGAGTTAAGGTGTAAAGTGTTTACAGTCTGTCTTGTTTGTCTTTAAGCTATAAACTGTTTAAAAGTAAACAGTTGTCTGTGTTTGGATCACCTATAGAGTGTTTACAACCTATAATGGATTACTCACACCGGACAAAGCTTGGAGAGGTAAATCCCTATAAAACTTTAAATGACATATAAGAGCTTCATTTAAGATGGATCATTAGGTTGAATTCATCTTAATAAAGCCTGGGGCCGATCCTTACGCTAAACTAAGCATTCTGTGGCCCACCAATTCAAATGTCTTTTATAAGGAGAAACTATTGAATATAGATAGTTAATTATAAACTATCATCAAATTAATAGCAAAGAGACCAATACAACAAGAGTTCGCAGTCAACCCAGAAAAAAAGAGGGCAAATAATTCCCAACCAATATTTTGGCCTGAGGGATTATGTTCCACAAGCATTGACGGTTTCGATCATTGAACCATTGCCCCACTTGTACAAACCGAACCTTTATACTGTATAAAGTTACAAGAGTCTATTGAAGGACTCATTTGATCCTCTGGCAGAGTATGTATGACCAGTGTTCCAAATATCGATACTATTGGCCGATAAATCGGCCGATATTATCGTTATCGCACCCCTACGAGACGATACACTCACGATAACCCCCAGAAGATACAAAAAAACCCAAAATCCAGATATCAGCCGATATATCGTCGATATCGCATGATATTTCAACGATATCACGCGATTTCCTCTCCATTATTGTCGGACATCGACGTCATCATCCGAAAAAATTAGGAAAAAAAATTAGAGGGTGGATTTTGGTACCTGTAGAAGAGATCGCCATGATCGGAAGCTTCCATTTGGTGGGCCATTCGAATTGAAGCGTCGTTCCTAGGTTACCGCAAATAAAATCTCCGATTTTGGAGAGAAATCCGGAGACATCCTCGCCGATACGATGAGATTTGGGAGAAATTTTAGGGTTCCGGCTTCCGGAACCCTCTCTGCTTAAAAATAAAGGTCGTTCGAGCCTTTTTTATCGAAATCGATTACCGCACACCACCGAGCTAACTGTGTGTTGACGTCACCAAGTTCTGTGGGTCCCATCATGAGGTATGTGTTATATCCAGACCGTTCATCCATTTGGCGAGCTCTTTGTAAGGCTTTAGCCAAAAAATAAGACAGATCCAAAGATCAACTGGACCACACTGCAAACAATAGTGGTAGATTGAACATCTACCATTGAAACCCTTTTGGGGGTCACGGAAGTTTTGGATCAATATGATATTTATTTTTCCTCTTCATCCAGGTCTGTGTGACCTACTAATTAACAGATTGGATGGAAAATAAACATTATGGTGGGCCCTACGGATGTATTAATGGTGAGAATCAGTCCCCCACTGCTATTTGTGGTGTGGTCCACTTGAGCTTTGGATATGACTCATTTTTGGTTCATGATCTAAAATGATCTCTCCAAATGCATGAACGGTGTAGATATAATAAATACATTATTGTGGGGCCATGCAACTTTTTGAAATGTTTGTACAACTTGAGCTCGAGGAGCGTCAGCGCCGTACACGGATTTCCTGCCAAAACCTTCTGCAGGAAGTTCCTGCGCTTGAAACCTTAGTGGGGCCTACTATGATGTTTGTGAGGAATCCACTCCATCCATCCGTTTTGTGAGATCATTTTAGGACATGGAGTAAAAAATGAGTAGGATCTAATACTCAAGTGTGCCAAAAATGTGAGGATTGAACATCCACACTTGAAATATTCGTGGGGCCACATAAGTTTTGAATTAGACTAATATTTGTATTTTCAATTCATCCATGTAGGAATAACGTTATGAACGGTATGGATGGCATGTTGACATCACTGTCGACCCAGGGAGGTTTCAACGGTAGGAATTTTCCTACCCACCTTTTCCTTTAGTGCGGCCCACTTTAGTCTTGGATCCTGCTCATTTTTGCTCTCAAGTGCTAAAATGATCTCAAAAAACGAATGGACGAGGTGGATTTCTTACAAACATCACAGTGGGCCCCACCTAGGTTTCGAGTGAAGGAACTTGGCAAGAAATTGTGTATGATCAGCGCCCCACCCCCAGTGTGGTGGGAAGTGGATCCCCTAGTGAGCAGTGTACTTTGTAAACTTTGTGGGCCCACTATAATTTATGTATTTGATCCACTCCGTCCATCCATTTTACCAGATAATTTTATGGTTTGAATGAAGAGAAAAAACTATTATTAGCTTGATCCAAAACTTTTGTGGCCCACTAATGGTCAATCACCATTGTTTCCTATGGTATGGTCTACCTAATTATTGGATTTGTTTTATTTTTTGCATAATGTCCTGAAATGATATGGAAAAACGGATGGACGGGGTTGATATCGAATATAGTTGTCTTAGTTCAATTGGACAGCGCATAGCTTAGGACCCTATACAAAGGAAATCTATTATGTACACTTCTTTTTTGAAACTTTATGATTTAAAAGTGTGTATTAAGGGCCTTTTTAACAATCCCCAAAGTTTCATTAAAAAATTCAACCATTTTCCCAATATTTCCCCATGTTTCCCAAAAAGTGCGATAAACTATGCGATACAAACGATATATCCCTTGCGATAACCGATACGTATCTGTATCCCAAGGGTGCGATACGTTGTGCGATACCGATATTTCGAACATTGTGTATGATGGTGATACATGGACACTTGCTTTTGTAGATGTGACACATATTTAACTTAAATTAGCCTGTCCAAATCAGTGAAACCACTATGGATAGTTTATAAGCCTAAAATGATATTTTCTCTCTCTCTCCAAAAAAAAAAGAAGCCTAAAATGATATTTGTTCACTGATATTAGTCTTTGCTTTATGAAGATCTGTATGTTGAATTTGAACTGTTTATTTAGTTTTATGTTGACCGCCATTAACTATCATCACTGGAGTATTCAAACATGTGATTCAATATAACAATTGTTTCATGAATCATCTAAAGTGTGCCCCACTATTTGGATGTTTTACTATGAGGTTATCATACGCCACATTTTCGATTTATTAGTGCCCTAGTATTGGACAACTTTCCTCTAGCCTTTTCCCAAGTCTTTTGGGAAGTGGTAAGTACAACACGGTTGCCTTCATGATGGAGTGCCCCCCTCCCCTTCATTACCCTAATCCCTAAGAAAGATGGCGCAATGAATTTGAAGGAGGCCGATTAGTCTAATTGGCAGTCCACATAAAATTCTTGAAAAAAATTCTAGCACAGAGAAAACCATTTTAACTGGGTCAGGTGGTGATACCGTTCTAACAAGCAAGGAAGGTGTTTCTATATGTTGGTGCAACTTCCCATGGTTTGTCTCATGAAGATACATAATCTGTGCATGAAATGGAAATAATAATGCTATAAATAAAAAAAGCAAAAAAGTGACCGTGTGGTTGTAACTTGTAACCATCTAATCTACTTATCTGGGTTGGTTTGATTGGATTCCATGATATGTAACTTGTTAGTGTCTGGTTTGGTATGCTGAAACAGCGAACTAGCGTAGACCATTCATTCCCCACACATTTCTCTTGTTGGTTTTACAATGGTTGGGACCAGTGTTTGAAATATCGGTATTGCGCTATGTATCGCACCCTTAGGATACATATATGTATCGGTTATCACACGGGATATATCGTTTGTATCATATATCGCGCTTTTTGGGAAACATGGGGAAACATTAGGAAAATGGTTGAATTTTTTAATGAAACTTCAGGAATTGTTAAAAAAGACATTAATATACACTTTTAAATCAAATATCTCAAAAAAGAAATGCCCATATTAGGTTTCATTTGTATAGGGTCCTAAGCCATTTGTTGTCTGATTGAACAATGCAACTATATTCAAATTGAATGCATAACATTTATAAATGTACCAAAACATGTATGATCTACACTAGTGCACACTAATGCATGAGATCTGCATCGTTCATAACAATAGGGTGAGCCCAGGAAGGTTTTCAATGGTAAGTATTCATTCCCACTGTCCTGCTGTAGTGGGGGCCACTTGAACTTCAGATCCACCTCACTAGTGGGCCCTGGCCCATGTCCACATCCAGTGGACCTGATCAATGGTTGGATGTCAAACAGACACCATGGTGGGCCCCAGGAAGTTTTCAACGATAAGGTGTTTAAACACTACTTTTTTGGACCATGTTTCTTATGGTGTGATCCACATGAAGCCTCATTGGTGCACCATTGTTTGGGACCGTGCATATAAGGCAGCATTTGGGACCATATAAGGCAACCTGCAAATAAACCTCATTGGTGGACCACTATTTCTTACAGTGTGGTCCACTTGAAACTTGTATCTGCTTCATTTTTTGGACCATGCCCTAAACTAATATGTAAAAATAGATGGCGGCGTGGATATGCAATACATAGGGAAAACACAAATATCACCTTGATCGAAAACATTGGTGGCCTGTAAGAATTTTTCAACACTAGTTGTTCAATTCACACTGTTTGCTTTGGTGTGGTCCACTTGAGCTTTGGATATGCTTCATCTTCGGGGCCACCATCCAACTATTTTCAAGGCACATTTTAAGGCATGATCCAAAAAATGAAGCATGCCCAAATCTTAAGTAGACCACACAAATATGATCTAAAGCTTTTGTGGCCTACAATAAGTTTTTAATGGTCAATTACTACTATTTCCTGTACTATGGTCCGTTTGAGATTTGGATCTGCTTTATTTTTTAGATCACACCCTAAAATAAGTTTTCAATACAGATGAATGGTGTGGATGTAGTCACATACATCAAGGTGGGCCCCACAGGTCCCACACTCCTTGGTAGATCCATGGTCTCACCAAATCAGCTCCCACTTCTGATGGAGTTGGGTAGTATCCAATCCACGCATGTGACACGAAAGATCCGCAATGTGGTTGGGACCCTGACTATGGGCCCCACCATGATGTATGTGTTGTATCCACACCGTCCATCCATTTGGAGACATCTTTTTAGGGCATGAGCTAAAGAATGAGACTGATCGAAAGCTTAAGTGAACCCCACCACGGAAAATAGTAGGGGCAATGACACCCACCGTTGAAACCTTCCTAAGGCCCACCATGACGTTTATTTGAGAACCAACATGTTCATAAGTTCACACAGATATGGATGAAGGGAAAACACAAATATCAACTTGATCGAAAACTTTCGTGGCCCCCTAGAATTTTTTAATGGCAGGCGTTCAATCCCCACGGTTTTCTGTGGTGGGGTCCACTTGAACTTTGGATTGGCCTCATTCTTTGGCTCATGCCCTAAAATGATATCTCAAAATGGATGGACGATGTGGATGTAACACATACACCATGGTGGGGCCCATGGAAACATAGTTTGATTACTTTTTAGGGAGAGGATTAGATGTGGCCCCGACTTGACTCAAGACGGTGTGCCACTTATGGTGGGGCCCACCTTGGTATATTTATTGTATATCCAAGCCGTCCATATGTGTTTACAAATCATTTTAAGGCATGAGCCCAAAAATAAAGCAGATTTAAATATCAGGTGGACCATATCGTAGGAAATAGTGGGCATTAACAAGTTTCTAATGGTGGAGGTTCAAATATCATTCTTTCTTAGAGTATGGTCCACCTGAGATTTGGATCTAATTCATTTTTAAGATCATGCCATAGAATAATTTGAAAAAAACGTATGGACGACACAGATATATAATACATGCATCGATGTGGGCTCCACTGTAAGGGCCGCGCTGTATTTGGTGCAGCCGAGTCACACCAAATACACTCCCTTAATTACGGTAGAGAGTGAGAGAGTTCTTCGAAACTCTCTTCTTCTTCGAAACTCTCTTCTTCTTCGTTAAAGTTGTGAATGCGCAAGCCCTCCTGTGTCATCTAGAGACTTCGAATTTGTTAAAATCCCAAAAATCCCTCCCTAATTTCATCTTCTTCTTCTTCTTTTTTTTAAAAATTCAAAATCCAACCCAAATCCTCATAAACCTCGGTGGAAATCTAGTTTCCTTTCGAAGCAATTCTCTTTGAAGGAAAAAAAAAAAGGAGTTTTAGGTTTTCTTACATGATCTGGCGCTGTCGATCGTGATTGGCACACCAAATCCACGCAAATCTTGAGTAACAAGGTTAGAGAGATTTTTTCCCATATATATATATATATTTTATTTTCTTCGAATTTCGACAGATATCGATTGATATTTGGATCATAAACAAAGAAAAATCCATGATATCATGCAATAAATCGCCGATAAAATGTGATATCTTTGATATATCGCGCAATATCATGGATTTTTTTTTTTTTTGTGCGTTTGTACTCCTGGGCAGTTTCGTATCGTTGGACCGCGATACCGATAATATCGGCCGATAGTATCGATACTGCGAACACTGGTTGGGACATGCAAAAAGCATCCCTATCTTTGGACAGTTTGATTATTTTCAAAATTTCCATGTTGGATGCTCATGTAATTGGGATAGAACCTGATTTATTGCTTTCTATATATAGAATTATTATTCATGCAATTGGAAGAGGAGTTTCATTTATTTCTTTCCATTTTTCGTTTCACCACTGTTCATCATCATTGTCAGAGCCTTGTCCCAAATATTTGGGATTGGTTGTATTAATCTATTCTCACCAATCATTCCCATCTTTAGTTCCATGATCCTTCTAACTAGGTGTTGCTTCCGCTTCAAAGTGAGCTTTGGATTCATGATCCTGCTACCGTTTCCTAGCTTTTTATACTTGGTAACGTTTTGAAACAGAAGCTTCCCCACTCCTGCACCCGAATCTCTTGCCACTTCACTTAACATTCATGCAACTATATTTCCGTCTAAGGTCCTATCCTTGGTAAGTGAGCAAGCTCATATCCCTTCTTTTCAGACCCTTCCACCCTAATCAATATTCCCCTTGTTACTGATGCCGTGTTCAGTTTCCTTGCCAATGACTACGCTCATAGGATGTACTTTCGCTAAGTGATTTTTCGTCTTTACTTGGTTTCCGATGCAGGACAATTAACCACTTGCTCTAAAAGCTCAAACTAATAGAGCATGGCGAATTAATCCCTTTATCTCATAGCCCAGGCCCCAAATCCATGCGTTAGGTCCTTGGCTGAACGCTCCTCGTGGGCCCCAAATCCGTGGGTTCCGCCCCCTCGTGGGCCCCAAATCCATGGGCTCCGCCCCTTCGTGGGCCCCAAATCCATGGGCTCCGCCTCACACAAGCCACCCACCTCACACGGGCCCCAAATCCAGTTTCAAATTTCATTCTAGTAGAATAACCTTGTAAACTGCAAAGATATGCTCACAATCTTTCCATTTCATTTGTGTCATGTCTATATGAGATGTTGTTGTGATGACTCAAAAGCAATCCACATTACATAGCTTTTCTTATATTTATTAATTGATTTATCAGTTGCTCACACCAACTTTTGCTTCAATTTAATTCTATTTTGCAGGGTGCAAGGTTTATTTAAGGTTTGAAAGGAATGTATTAGATGTGACAAGCTGTTCAGATTGAAATATCACCTTTTATATTTCAAGCGAAAAGCATATTTGCTCTAATGCACAGGCAAAGGAGTACTTTCCAATCCTTAAATGAAACCTTCGAATTTGGCCATGAATCTGGTTCAAGTAGTTCTGGCGTTAATCAGCAGGTTTATTGGAATAACATTCCAAATCCCTTGGAGGCCCAGAATTTGCCAGACTGTCTGCTCACTCCCAAAGATGATGGTGGGAGCATGACTAGCCCGAATCTCAGCGAACCTAGCTCTAGTTGTGATCACTCACTGCCTCAAGACAGCCACGATGAAGCAAAAATGGAGAATGGGTGGATGGTTTCATTGAACACTCATACCGGAGCTGGCCCGAGGCTGGAAGAAAGGCGATTTGAACCCAGCAACATTCTTTCTTTGGGGACTGTGAATTTAACTCTTAATAACAATCAGCAGGGAAATGGACCATCATTTTCTCAAAATCCAAATTCTGATGATGTACCTCAAACTTCAGAGCTCCATGCAGGATTTGTTGGAAATGGTGGACAGGCCATGGAAGCCGATATATATCCTCATACATATAAACAAGTTGGATCAGAAAGTGAGCAAATTTCATTTGCAGTTGGTTCTACTGATCCTTCTGCAACTGCTTCTGGGACAGTTGAGTATCTGGCTGAAGATAGTGATGGTAGGCCTGGTTGTTCCCTGGACAATCGACATTTATCCTGCAAGCGGAAGACCCTTGAAGGTTTTTGTAGTCCGTCATCTTTAAGTGGAAATTCAAGTTTCTTTCAGCAATCTGAGAATAGTGTATGGCATGCCTTTCCTGCACGGCGTAATCCTGGTAGCAGTTTAAGCATATCAAACTCCTCACAGCATCTTTCTGATTTCAGTCCTCAAGAGCCGTCTAACCCAGTACTTGAAATTGGTGCAAGAGGGATAGCTTCCGACTACCATCCTGCTTCAACTGTAGCTGGAAATGCAGAAAGCTCGCAGAGAAATTTCCGTATGAGGGTTCATCCAGCACATCGACAAGATTCAGCCGTGCCTAATCTGTGGTCTCCAGGGAATGCAGTTAGGCATTCTCATGTTTGGTCACCCCATCAATCATCTTTTAGATATCTCCCCTATTATCATTCCCTAGATTTGAGCCGCGACATAGCCAGCACAAGTTCACCTCAGACCCAACCACTTGCACCACCTATTCCTGGTATTTCTGAAAATGTGAACCCTTTTATATGGAATGGGGCTCACAATGCAGTAGCTGGAAGTTCATCAAATTCTACTTCCATTTCAGGGGTGAGGCCGTCTGCTTTACCAGAGGAATCTAACTCACAGACCATTCCGAGAAGCATTTCAGAGCATCCAATGTTTCCTCCACCAACTGAGATGAGACAATTTACTCAAGATACTACAAATTGGAGCTTGGCTGATGGGAATATAAGTATACCTGGAAACCTTGATTCTTCTCGAATGGGCTCTAGTACTGGCTCCCATCCATCACCAGCTCTTACCTGGGTACCTCATCAGAATCCTCCTGCCCAATATCCGCTAAGGCTGTCAGAGTTTGTCCGAAGATCCTTGTCTGCCTTTGCTGGAACAGAGTCTAGAACTCAGAGTACTAATTATCCTCCGCTACGTTCAGGCCCTACTTCCTCGCAGGAGATGGTGCTATCTGGATCTGGTCACCAAGGGAATCGGCAGTCATATACGAGGTCTGCATTGTGGGCGGACAGGCAAGGTGATGGCACACTAAGACTTCCCTCTTCATTGCGGGATCTGGCAACTGCACCTGAAGGGAGAAGCAGGTTTGCATCTGAGGTTTGTACTTGAAACAATTTCCTCTTTGATGTTTTCATAGGTACTGATTATTTAGTACGAGTCCATGACCTTGCAGGTTTTATATCATGTCTATGGTGGTTAACTACTATCACATTGCAACACAATATTGATACTGACTCTGTTTTATGCAACTCCAAGATTTCTTTGTTCTAGATGCTTGACCTGGAAAAGCATAAATATTTTTCAGATGTTGAATTTCATCGACTACTGATATGCTGATTGATTACCTTCTTCCTCCAATGACAGCTTTTCATTCTTCTTTTTTTTGACTGATTCCTTCTACAGCATTTATACGCCAATGGATTTCTTTTCTATCATGTATATTGGACAAACTCATAATTTTTAGTGCCACTTCTAGGTGCTTACTCTATGTCATGTAGTCCAAATGTTCTCTCTTTTAGTTACTGGAAATGCACAGCATTTTAAGAAATGATTACAGTGCCATCAATTCAGCCATTTTCTATTCTCCAAAAGTGACCCATGTGAATGATCCTTTTATTGTTGTGGAGCACATTTATGTGTATGCAATGCAACATTTGTAAGCAAGCTGGAACATACTACACAACAATTCATTGATGCAATTGGCTATCACAGACAAGTTTACAAGAACCGCAACACGAGGAATGAGGTTGACGGGCCTTAAAAAAAAGAGGAACAGGGTCGACGGTCAGTGGGTTTATTGTCCTGTCTATATCTTTGGTACAGACCATCCATGTGGGCCGTACAGTCCAAATTGGGTTGATGATCCAATCCAAATGGACTGTTTGATTGGGCCCCACGACCAATATGCATGGTTATTGTTGTTTTAGGTCTCTTAGGTTTGTTGGTTACTTGGTTAGCTAGTTAACGATGGTTTATTTGGCTTACTTAAGGGCCATTCGGTAAAACTTATTTTCAGCACTTATCACTGAAATTTGATATTTTCAATGATTCAAATCATTTGGTAAATTCAACTTATTAAGTGCTTGTGAATGCCTCCGCGCATGAGTGGAAGCACTCAACAAGCTTGTAATTCCTTTTGTTTTTTGCTTGGATGATGGTTTATAAATTGGAATTGCCTTTGTTTCCTTAGTTGTGCAATGTCCTAAGGGTGTGTTTTGGATTTTGATGATTTGATTGGAGTTGCCGCTAGCCAAATGTATTCCAAAATCTATGATTGGCTAGAAACCATAGAATTGTTTGTGAACCGGGAGATCGCTAGACTTCGCGACCCACGTGACGTGACTCCTTTGGTTGATCTGCACCGTTGATTCTGGGTAAGGGCCTCGATTTCAGAAAAGGGAGGGGTTTAGGCACCATTTCCCGCCTGTGCAGCGCACAATCTTTACTTTACAGGATTTTACGATTTTTTGGGGGATTCAACTGAACTTCTATATTACTACATTAAGCCATACTGCATAGGGTGGTAGGACCATCAGGTAGGCAAAAGTAAAGAAAAGCAAACAAAGGGGAATGTAAGAAAGGTGTGTGAATGTGCAGAATGGAGTATTGGTCAATCGAAGATGTGAGAAAGAAAATGGAAATCAGACACCCTTTCTTAAGCAAATGGGATAGTCGAATGTCTCCAATTCCAACCCTACCCTTTTCCTTTAGTATATTCTTCAGCTTGAAACTCGATGTGCTTCTTATGTGGAAAAAGAAAAGATGATACATGTGCATCTCCACACTGGGGTGGGGTGGCCCACGAGGTGGGGTCTGTGAGATACATAATGGCCATGGGGTGGGTCCCACTATGGGACCTGTGAGATGCAGGGTAGCCCACGGGGAGATCTTGATTGATTTGCCTGGGAGGGCCTAGGTAAAGGGATATTCCGGTGCTTCCCCGACAACTCTGGAGCTTTTGGTGTGTTGGACGGTACTCCTTGCATCAAGTGGTATCAAAGCAAGAGACCAGTGTTCAAATCTCCTTACTGGTGTGAGTGGATGATGCAGGTGCATCTCCATACTTGGGTGGGGTGGCCCATGAGGTGGGGTTTGTGAGATACATAATGGCCATCGGGTGGGTCCCACTGTGGGACTTGTGAGATGCATGATAGCCCCACGGGGAGATCTTGGTTTGTTTGCTTGGGAGGGCCTAGATAAAGGGGTATTCTAGTGCTTCCCCAACATCTCTGGTGCTTTTGATGCGTTGGCTGGTACTCCTTGCATCACCCACGAGGTGGGGTCTGTGAGATGCAGAATGGCCACGGGGTGGGTCCCACTGTGAGACCTGTGAGATGCGGGGTAGCCCACGGGGAGGTCTCGGTCGGTTTGCCTAGGAGAGCCTAGATGAAGGGATATTCCGGTGCTTCCCTAACAGCTCTGGAGCTTTTGGTGCATTGGCCGGTACTCCCTACATCAAAAGTTGTTAGGATTGTCGGGCTGGGGCGAGCAGCGTTTTGGTGGTTGTTTGCCAAATCCCAACAACCCTGGATCTCTGAGTGGATATGGGCACGCTGATCCACAGATAGCTCACCGGCTTTGTCCCTACCTTTCCTCCGCTACCTCGATGGTCTGTTGCATTGGGGTTTATATAGACCCTCAACTCAGGTGTTTTAGGCACTAGTTGAGGACCCATACCTTTGTTTTTGTTTTTTTTTTTTTTTCTTTTAGCAGAGGGCCCACCTGGTATATGTTATTAATATTTAATACTACGACAGGTTGCTGCTTTTTACAACTGGTACTTCAGCTACCTGTGTGGCCATTTTGTCACTTTTTGCATTGTAGTCACTGTTTTTGGAGGTTCCAAGGTTGTCGGGGCTTCGTATGTCACCAATGTTGTCAAATCGCATATGCGATTGCATGCGATCAGCATATACTGTTTGCATATGCGATCGCACAATCGCATATGCCATGGCATTTTTTTTTTTTGTTTTTTTTTTTTTTGTCAAAAAAAAAAAAAAAACTAAAAATTCTATAAAAAAAAAAAGAGGGAAAAACATTAGTACACATGAGTGGATTGGGTTATTTTACTTATTTCATTATAGTTTGTGTGTTTCTTTAAGTGATATATTTAATTACTTATATTATATAAATTTTAACAAAACAATCAACAAGCTACATTAAAAGATAACTAATTATTATAAACTTCGAAGAAAGAAATTTTAATGATAAAAGATGTACCTTAGCTAACATGCAATATGCTGATCGCACCTTAGCTAACATGCAATATTTTCCATATCAGTATTGATGGATGTATTGCACCATTGGGATATGGAAATATATTGCACCTGCGGGATATGGAAATATATTGGTTATCTCACAAGAAATATCAGATTTATCATGTAAATATTATATTGTTTTTGGGAAACATTGGGAAATTGTTTGAATCAACAAGCATCTTTTAATGGAAACATCTTTTATATAAATTTTGACAAAACAATCAACAAGCTACGTTAAAAGATTACTAATTATTATAAACTTCGAAGAAAGAAATTTTAATGATAAAAGATGTACCTTAGCTAACATGCAATATTTTCCATATCAGTATCGATGGATGTATTGCACCATTGGGATATGGAAATATATTGCACCTGCGGGATATGGAAATATATTGGTTATCTCACAAGAAATATCAGATTTATCATGTAAATATTATATTGTTTTTGGGAAACATTGGGAAATTGTTTGAATATTTCAATGACACTTCAGGGGATGTTAAAAAAGACATTAATACATGCTTAGTAATCAAAAGATCACAAAAGACAAATGCACATAATAAGTTTATTTATATAGGACATACATTGTCTGACAAAAGTGATGCAACTATATTCAAAATCAATTCATAATATTTATAAATCTAAGAAAACATTTATGAAAACACGAGCAATACATTGAAAACAAAAGAAGTAGAAATATATCTTTGATGTGTGTGGGTGTGCCTCAGATCCACATAGAGTTGCGTGATGTCTAAGACATTCATACTTGGAAATTTTCATAGTTTTGTCTGATGAAAATCAACATCAAAGATATATGTGGATGTATATCCCCTCCCCATGGGTGTGCCTTAGATTACTTGATGTATGTGGTTGGCGGGTGATTGCATGTATCCGCAGGGAATAGTCTTGCCCTAAAGGGGTGGGGACACCATGTCGTCATTTAAAAAAAAGACCATCTCTTGAGAAAATCCCTGCACTCTTCATGTAGAAGTCCAGTAATCCAGAAATCCTATCCTATTGATCTTTATCTGGAACCATTGTCTCCATAATATCAAGAAATCTTACCACATGCGTCGCTTTTACCTCACTCCGATCGGTGGAAGCAAATGATATGGCCGAATTAAGGATATAGGTAGCCAAATACAATGAAGATGACATTTGGCTACCCCATCTATTATCTATAATATCTAGTGCAAGCCTATAATCACATTTTGTTATAATTAAAGTGCTCCAGAAATTTCAATTTAGCCATCTCCATCGCATCATATGTGTATCCCATTGTTGGCTTCTCATCACCCCCAGCAATCTTAATATACCTACTAACGGTTATGAAGATTTCAATGCATTGAACACTTATGTCCAGAACGGTTGCGAAAAAATAGTTTATTAGACTAACTTTCCTTTGGCCTTCTTTGACAAAGTCTAGTTATTCCAATTGGCCAATAATACAAAGCTTTTAAGCCTAGTTTTTTTTTTTTTTTTTTTTTTTTTTTTTTTTTTTTTTTTTTTTTTTGTACAACCTTTATAGTGTTAAAAAGGCTGTTGCAAATTAGGTGATGACTGGACAAAGCAAATTACAACCAATGTGTTTTCTCATGTTATGAAGTAGAAGGGCATGTTTATACATAAACTTAGTGATTCTTCTAACTCAAGCAATCACCTGAATATGCAATCTACCTAACTATATTTTATAACATTAAATCCATACAATGTGCCGTGCATGGAGTCCAAAATAAAAGGCGCCGCTTCTCCATACGAAAGTGACCGATGGATGCATAGGAAGCTACGTTGTCCATAATAACTTGGACTACATATTCTTCTTCTATTTCCTCAACTACACTATCAAACAATGTAAACAAATATTTAGCTATATGAGAATGGGTTTATGCATCCATGGACTTCAAGAACATTATATCAGCCAAACAATTAACAAGAAAGTTAATCAATGTCCGATCGAATCCATTGGCCATTAAAATACATTCATAGATTTTCCATGCCTCTTTGTATTTAACAGTGAAGTTTTCAATAAAATCAACATCCGCTTTGAGACCTGTTTCCCTTCATGATATGAAGGGGGCTTATGTCCAGGTCCAAATTGACCTATTGCTTCAACCGTTACTTTGGAACTTTTCAATTAACAGTATTGAAAGTAACACTGGCTTGATATAATCACTTGGCAATATATTGAATTATGGTTTACTTGTCTTTATTTTTATAGTGGCTTTCTAGTGTTGTTTGTGCGGATCCTTTACCTCTTTGGTCCACAACATCCTCGGGATGTAGTCTACACCACCTATCCAATTATCCATGCCCACGGGATCGGTTTCAAACCTAGTGGTCTAGAGTGTCTGGTTGACATAGGAGGGGTATCATTGACATCAACAACATCATATTCTCATAAGCTTCTTGGTATATATATTCCTCTCTAAGTACTGCAATGTCATGCTTTTTTCTAGCATGTTTGTCAACGTACTCTATGATTTCATTTCAAATCTTGGAGTAACATTCGGGCATGCTCTTGAATTGGATCTTGGCATGTGTGCAAGGTGTTGTTTGTGTCATCCCATGCCACCGGTACTTACAAACTCACAAAGTTCACAACACAATTGTGGATTTTTCGTTAACATTACGATGTGCCCATACTTCTAACTCGGGTCATTTGACCTGGGTTTCAAAAAAGAAGATGTGAAGAAGACATGATAAGAGAGAGAGAGAGAGAGAGAGAGAGAGAGAGAGAGAGAGAGAGAGAGAGAGAGAGAGTCTACTCTAGTTTTGTTTACACTTGTAATTGTTAGTGCCTCGGTTTGTCAATGACGTGAGCTAGGGAGTCCCGAGTCGGTTGAGCCTCCATGGTAAGACATTTGAAGACTGAAGACTCGAAGACTTGATGCATCAAGGTCTGAAGACACAAGTTAACATGAGGTCCCTTGATAAATCTAGCCTTAGACCCCTTAAGTTCCAAAATAACCTACCTCTAGATGTTTTATTCCATAGGTAAACATTTGACTCATCTAATCCAAGCATTAAACCTTAAATGAACATGTTAAGTTATGCTTAAAAGATGTGCAAAGCTGTTGTTAATCAGAATCCCAAAACAACAGAACTCTGGGATATATGTCGATTGATCGAAAGATCCTTCGATCGACCTAAGCATGTAGAAAATTTCCAGCAACCTTTCTGCCTAAAATTGAATTAGTTCGACCAATCGAACAAGAGTGCTTGATTGATCGAAGCAAGCTGTTATAGATTTGTATGTGCCTTTTCTCTATAAATCTAGCATCTGGATCTTTACAAAGATGATGGATATTGGTGAATTAGAAACCCTAGTGTATTCCACTCTTCCCCAAACCTCCTAGGCTCTATCCCAAAGAGATTCATGCTATCTTCTTAGTGATATTATTATTATTATTTTAATAAGCATTCCAAGCTCCATTACAAGAAGAACATGATCTAAAGCCTTCTATAGAGTTTAGACATCAATCTCATAGGTAAATCCTAATGTCTATCAACCTTTAGAGTGTGCATCTAGGTGAATCTCCATTTGAAAATCAACTATCCATTAGTTGTAGGAGATTCAACCATCCTCCCATTACCTTGGTAGCCTCATTGGCGTGCAAGATAGCCGATTCAAGGAAGCGGAAAAAGATCGACTTCAAAGATTGGGGGAGCACAAGACAAGCAGATTCAAGAAGTGAAAACGCATCTCAAGAAGGCACATCAACGGGGCTCTATTTGATAAGGTTGTCAATTTAAAGTCCATATACTCTTTCCTTGTGTAGGATTGAGTATAGAGTTTGAGAATTAAACTCGATTAAGTCCTTGTGTAGGCCTCTGGTGGGAGTATACGTGCGTTAAGTCCTTGTGTAGGCCTCCGACGGGAGTGTACGCGTGGGAGTGTACACTTGTAAAGGTTAGAGGTGAACCTGTTGGAAACCTCCGAGATAGCGAAATCTAGTACACTTAAGGAGAGTACGTTTGCCGGGAGTGGAGTAGGCAAGTAGCCGAACTGCTATATATCTTTGTGTTTGCGATTGTGATTTGTGCACATTTTTATTTATACTTGTGAGTTGAATTGTTGTATATGAATGTATAATTAGATTGTATGCTAGGCGCTTAAGTGATTGCACACGCACACACAAGATATCTATCTTACACTTAGCTTAGTTGCTTATAATGTTGTATCTCTTGTAGTTTATACAATTGAACCCACTTGACCTGGAAGCCTAAGTGTTAATTATTTTTAATTGGCATAAGTTTTAAGTGATCCTATTCAACCTAACACTCCCTTATAGAACTCGTCCGTAATTCTAAGCTCTGCCAAGCTTCCGTGTATAGCGTGTGGTGTCATGTTAGACTATCCCCACAATTTCAGTAATTGTAGGAGAGAAGTCAAACTTGATTCTTGAACTTGAGTCCTTGACAAGTTGTAGGCTTTTAGTAGCTTTGCCCTTGAGGCTTCACCCCTTGTAACTTGGAAGAAGTAATAACTTGTCATTTTGTACTTGTTAGTTGAATGTTGTCTTCAAATCATTCCTTCAAACTTGAAAGTTGAAAGTCGAAACTCTTTATTCTTGTTCTAGAAAGGAAAACAATCAAACTTGAAAGAGTTAGAGAGGAGAGAGAGAGAGAGAGAGAGAGAGAGAGAGAGAGAGAGAGAGAGAGAGAGAGAGAGAGAGAGAGAGTAATTAACTAATAATAGCTAATAAGAGGGGGAGAGAGTTATTATTAATTAACTAAAGTAATAAGAGAGAACGAAAGAGAGAGAGAGAGAGAGAGTGATTTAATAAAATCAACCTTGCAGATCTCATACTAAGTATGCGATGGTATACTTGTATAAAATTGCATTAGTGGTTGCATAGAAACACTGCGCAACCACATATTCACAAAATCCTTTTTTTTTTTTTTGCATATGAGCTCAAATCGCATAAGCGATTACGCATTTGCTGAAGACAACACCAATTTCTGCAAAAATATACCAGTTTTTTCTCCAAATAATCGAAGAGGGTTGGTTGGATTCACCCCAAGGTAAATGGGAGGAATTGGGAGTAAATGGAAGTAAATGGCTTGCGCCTTTAGATGGGAGCAAATGCATGGAAATGAAATGAATTGGGAGTAAATAGGTCTGTTAATGAAATCCTCTCTCAGAGGAGAGATTTGGAAGTAAATGGGGTGAAATGCCTTTTTGGTCACACGAGTAAACAAAGGTGTTGCTACACATGTCCACCGTACACGTGGTTCACTGATGATTCTGTCATACTGATACTCCGAAACAATCCAATTATCGGCTACACCACTAAAATCACACCAATAGAATGATCCAAACCATCCAAAGGTTGGCCATCTAAATGGACGGTTAGAAAACTTTGGCAAGTTGCGTGTTTGTGATCCTTACGTTTGTGGCCAACTTGAGGCTCGAAATTTCCTCTTTTTTGGCTAAAGTATGTATTTTCAAGGGCTTATTACAATCATTTTGCCAAATATCGCATATGTACACTAATTCGGGATATCACATATGTTGGAGGGAATACATTGAAAAATTCCAATGCGTTCCAATTCCTCCCATTTACTCCCATCCAAACAAAATACTTGGATTTCAAATGCATTTCATTTACTCTTATCCAAACACAATTAGAAGTGGAAGTCATTTACTCCAATTCCATTTCCTATTTACCTCCATTTATAAGCTTCCAAACAAGCCTTAAAGAATGAATTAGAAGTGGAAGATTTGACAAAAAAAGGGAATTTTCTAACATTTTTTCTATAGTTTTTTTTTTTTTTTTTTTTTTTCCGCTTCTCGCATGGGTATTGATGATATGTTGTGATGTATCGATTTATCATCTATACATCACAATATTATTGCCGACACCATAAAATCAATGTACGTTAGTGTGGTTTCATATTAGTGAGATGCATTCCTGATATATCAACAGATGTTATCGATATTGCGATCACTGCTAACATGTAAAAATGTCCATCACCTGAAGCTAAGGTAATGGGTCATTGCCTCTAACAATCTCCACCTTAATGGCACATTGGTAATTTTCCTTCCCATAAATACATCCCTCAGAACACATGGCAACAATCGCCAACCTTTTATCCTCTAGAAATTTCAGATCTTCTCCTTTCCGTGACTAACCCACTGCAAGAGAACCTCCTTTCCATGACTAGACCATCATGGGCAAAACATTGAACGCTTTGTCATCACTTGATATCTATTGCTAGAAAAGCATGAAGGAAGCCAAGAGAAATCACATCTTTGTAAGGGATCAAGAGCTTAATAAATCTACCAAGCTCTCACACCTGGAACCGTCCATTCTCACCATTTACAACTTCACTTCAAATCTATAGTTAACATCTTTGCCCTTATTCTTCCAAAACGAAAAATAAATAAGATCAAGATATACACTGATACACGCCACCATGAAAGCTCTTATACTTCTTGTTGTGGTGGAATTGGGAGCTCACCATCATCGAATTGGTAAATGAATTGAGCATCTGCTTGCAGAAAACTCTTCAACTATGTATAAGTGATCTTATGAAGACAATGAAATAAGCATCACCTAAGATTTGGGGTATACATGTAAATGAGTAGAGAAAGAGGCACAAGATATACGTGGTTCATTACATAGTGATTTCATCCAGTGTTTTAAATATCGACATTATTTGCCGATGTATCCCACGATATATCTTGCATCCCACCCGTGCGATACGAAACTCGCAAGTAGTGCGATATATCTCACATGTTTGATCCAGTGAGCATATTCGATTTTCGATCCTTTTTTTTTTTTTTTCTCTGTAAATCATGTTAAATTAGTGTCAAATTGTTACAAATCCATGGTTTTTCATGGAAAAAAACATGGATTGGGAACTTCAATTTCGAGATTTAGAGGAGATGAGCCGAGTTGCAGAAAATTGAAAAAAATTCAAAATTTCCCACTTCCTAGCAAATTGGTTGCAATCCTTGTGTCCAAACATAAAATCAAACATGTATGTAACCTAATCTAGTGATTCTTCTTTTGCTTTTGAATGTATTGCTTGTGTTTCCACACGTCTTCTTACATTTATAAATTATATGAATAGACTTTGAATATACCTGCATTAATTCATTTAGACAACGCATGGATTAGGACCCCATACAAAGAAAACCTATTATATGCACTTGTTTTTTGTAATGTTTTGATTTATAAGTGTATGTTGATGCCTTTTTTAACAATCACTAAAGTTTCATTGAAAAAATCGACCAATTTCCCCATGTTTCCAACAACAGTGATACATTACGCGATACAACCAATATATCCCATGAGATAACCGATATGTATCTGTATCCCAGAGGTGCGATAAGTAACATGATACCGATATTTTGAACACTGATGGTACCCACTTTAGGTCACTATTGGTCATACATGTGGCCTGAGGTTTGGGTTGTATCACTTGTATAAGCTATGTCTAGCCACTTTTCAGGGGGCAGATAACATGTCCAGATGTTTGCATAGTGTCCTTTTGAGGCCCTTTGAGCACTTAGATTTCTGTGAACCTGAAGTTGGGTGACCTGTTAAGGGTTAGACTATCATTTGACAAGTATAGTGGCCCTGTGATTATGGACAGTAGGTCAATTGGGTTGCATTGGGAATCAGAAGTGTGTTGAGCAGGGAAGATTGGCTTTCTTTTGTAATAGATTAGGGAGACTGCAAAGCAAGGTATTAAATAACAGTAACGGTGGCAGTAACGGCCACTGCCGTTACCATTATACGGCCTGTAATGGCCATTATGCCCTTTTTAAAAAAAAAAAAATTTTGGAAAAAAAACACTGTATCGGCCCCAGAATGGGCCGTTATGGGGGTTTTTTTTCCTGTAACAGCCATTACAACCCTTTAGCGTGTATCGGTTCCCACTGTTACCGTTTTGTGACAGCCGTTAACCTTTTTTGAATACCTTGCTGCAAAGAGGTTAAACATAATGTTTACCAATGTCTAAGACATGGTGAATAGAGAGGCAATCTACCTTGCTAAGGAAGGTTCCTTGAGATCTTCACTTTTATGGGCTCTATAGTTTAGTTTTTTCATTACACACACACACGTTGATTGAGCACATCAGTGGATATGTGGCTTCCACTAGACCACTTGGTACTACATTCTACTTCAGGAATTGAGGCTTTAGAGGTCTTTGAATAACCTTTTTTTTTTTTTTAATTTTTTAATTTTTTTATGCTTAAAGAGGTAGGAATGTGCATTAATACCTTGTGGATGAGTTTGATGCTTGTTTACATTTCTAGCTAGAGGAACTACCCTTCCGCTCTTGTTATAGGGAATTTTCTTTCTTCTTGCTAGATTTGTTGTAGAAATCCCCCATATCTTGATTTTCTATTTACCAATACATTTTGCTATTATGTTTTGAGGGGAAAAAAAGAAGAAGCTTGCTTACATCTTTCTATATAGGGGTTCTCTATTCTAGTCCTTAAATTTTGCATCAAACATCAAATGTTCTGGAAATTTTGTATTTATGATCCATCCATTCTTTGTAACAGATTCGCAATGTCTTGGAACTCCTGCGTAGGGGTGAGAGTTTAAGATTTGAGGTTAGCACTTTTAACTTCTGTGCATGTGGCTCATATCTAACCAGTCTCACCTTGTTTTCTTTCTTGCTCATTATTATCGATATCCTTGTTTTTGTTACCAACAAGTTAGGTTATTCTAAATATTTTATTGTCGGAACAAAAAGATGTCTACATTGTATGTCTGAAATTAGTTTGTCGATGACAATGTGGCAGGATGTTCTAATGCTCGACCAGTCGGTATTTATTGGGGCTGACGTGCACGATCGGCATAGAGACATGCGGTTGGATGTGGATAATATGTCTTACGAGGTACAAACTGATGCGCGCTTGCTTGTGTGTATGTGTGTGTAGAATGATTCTACAAACAGTTGCATCTGAAAGTCTGTGCATGTGTGCTCACTTGCATATTTGAGGAATGATCCTGCAAAAGGTTGTGTGACTTTCACATGCAACCCCAGTTATGTGCCAATTTGTCATGTGGGAAATCCAAACCGTGCACAAGATGGGTCACAACATGATTATTACCTGATCCTAAAAACAGTATGCACAAATCAATTCAGTCATCAAGTGGGACACAACAAAGAAGCATAGTGGATGGCAGTCCATCATCATCATGTCAACAGTCCAAATGGTCTCGAATTGTGGCGCACATGAATCAGAATGGCCTAATTTAAGCCTTTCATATGGTAAAGTCACCCCTTTCCAAAAAAGAAAAAAAAAATGGTAAAATCATCAAACTGGACAAGTCCGTCTGGTAGACCCTACTGTGGATCGCTCATCTATCAATAGTTGGGTAAACCAATGATGTTTAATCGTCCTATTCCTTGGAAAATTGAAACTCATAACAGAAAGGGCCCTGATTGCATGGTTAGAATCATCAGATTGATGTGATCTTGACTGGGTGGCGCGGTAAAGAAATGGCGAGAATTAATGTTAAGAAAAAAGAAAAATTGGCCAGGAAACAAAAGATGATGTTTTGAACTCTCCATGCATAGTGTACAACCTGCACGAATACAGTGCAACTAGTGCCACTGAATTGACACAATGTACTGTTTCCAATGAAAGATTGCTGCCCTCTGAACATAGAGGTCTGAACTTGCAGGAATTATTAGCGCTGGAAGAACGCATAGGAAATGTAAGCACAGGACTGAGTGAGGAAACGGTTTTGAAGTGCATGAAGCAGCAGAAGTATGCATTGATATCCGTAGAAGCACCTCCAAAGATTGAACCATGCTGTATATGTCAGGTAAGCCTGCTCTGAGATATTTTTGTGATTTTTTTTTTTTTTTTTTAAATTACTAAGTTCCAAGCAAAAAGATTTTTTCTCAAGTGAAACTCTTTTTTGGCCCCAATGGTGGGGGTGGGGGTGTGGCAGGAGGAATATCAGGAGGGGGAGGAGCTTGGAATGCTGGATTGCGGACACGACTTCCATACCAACTGCATTAAACAGTGGCTAATGCACAAGAATCTGTGCCCCATTTGTAAGACAACAGCCTTGGTGACGTGAGGATAAAAGATTCGGGTGGGTCTTGCTTGCCTTGAAGAGGCAGTGTGAAGAAATTATTTATAAAGAGTGCATTGTTGAGCCCGGAATGAGAGCAAGTTATTAACAAAACGGTCTATTGAATCCAACAATTTGGCAGACAATATTATTCCATTAAGAAATACATTGCTTCTTCTTTGTTGTTTATTTTGTTTTATTTTCACAGCAGCTGGTGAATCAAGGAAAGAGGCTGAGGGTAGAGGTCATGAAAGGCTATTGAAGGTCATCAGGCAACAACTCTCTTTAACTCTCTACCTGTCTAATCTGGCCTTCAACTGAAGAAACGCTTACCAGCATCACCTCAATTCATAGGTACTCCGTTTCTTAAAAATTCCAAGTGCACCTAAGAATGAGTTCATCTCATTTTTGTTAATCCTAATTATGTATTAGAGATTGTGATGGTTGGTTATCAAGATTATTTTGTTTCCTTGCCAAAAAGAAATATATGATCTCCAACACATAATTATGGTTTAATCATTTTTAGGCGTCAACCAAATAGGCCCGAAGCCTTTGGATTCACAGTTCTGTCTAATAACAGATGATTTTTCTAGTAGCATTTGACCCCATCACTAAATTGCAATTTGGTTTACAAGTACGTTTGATCTACTTAAAAATGCAATTCACACCGTTACGAGAACTGATCAGGTGCGGCCCCAAGTGCACTCTTCCAAGCACGTCTTTCCCTCCTGTTAACATGCTACCTTTTTAGGACATCCCCACCATGTTACAGTAGGTCCCACTAAGGGCCGATTTGGATGCACCCACCCAAGGGCCGTTTGATGCCTAAATGCTGTTTTGATCCTAGTGGCAGTTGATGTTGTGTTTGGATGCACATTGCAAAACCCCATCTCACTCCTGCTCGACAAAACAGATTCGAAAATGTCAAATCAAAGAAACCAATCTGGTTGGTTTGTTGACCAAGAAAGTAGGATTGAAACCCCCCTTTTCAGGAATGGCCTTTTGAGGATGTGAGTCTAAACAGGCCCTAAATGGTTCACCTGTTGCATAAATCAGGTTGATGTGCTCATCAGGTGGACCAAACTGTTGGAATCAGTGGACAACCACAAAGTATGGCCCACCTGATGAGCAGACTGGCCTGGTTTTCTGTTCCAAGTGGTCTTCATGGTGGTCTACAGTATGCATGCTGTCGGACGCAGGTGCTATGTTATCCGGAAAGATATTTTGGACCATCCATGTAAAGTTCTACCTTTCATTGCCCATGACTCTTAGGAATCACACTGATCAGATGATCCTAATCATCACATATATGGTCAATAAAACAAGGGATGCTCCGAACTAACTATTTTGAAGAAGGCATGGGGTCATCATTTGATTGTCTTTGCCTCTTGTAGTTACGTTGATTGGACCACTTGAAACATTCCAGCAATGGTCCAAAAAAAAAAAAAGGATGGTCTAGAGCAATTACATTGGAAATGTTCTGATGATTGATCGGGAACATTCGTTATGTGAGGCCCAGCTGAATCTGTGCCTCTCACAGAGCCACTTTGATTAGATGATTGAAACATTCGATCAATGGCCAGAAAATTCATGGGCCATTTTGATTATATATTGAAAAATGGTCCAAACATCTATTTGGACCATCCATCACGTGGGGTGCACTTTAGTTGCCTGTGATTTTCAAGAATCAATGTTCTCTGGAACTACATTGATTTCACTATGCTATGATCAATGGCCAAAGTAGACTGGTTATGCTATAAAAAGGTTTCATCTTCAATTTGTGCCAGTTTCTACCCACATGTACCCCTACCCATACCTGTGTTGGGCTTGAAGTGGGCACCTATACCATTAGGGCCAGTCCGGGAACTTGTATTTCAAATACCTCCCATTCCTAAAATTGCAATGCATTGAAATTATGTAGTATTTACAGGAATTTAAATTTGATTACTAAATCAACTTTAATATCCTTAATTAGTGTACATATGTGATATTTGACACAATAATTGTAATAAGCCCATTGAAATACATACTTAGTTTAAAAAAAAAATGATGAAATTCCGATCACCGAATGGACCACAAGCATTATATCACAACCGAGCGATTAACCAACGTTTTTTAACCATTGATTTACATGGCCAATGTTTGGACCGCTTAATTTTAGTGATGCAACCAATAATTTAATTGGGATGGGATATCATCAGCATGCCACGTGTGTAATAGATTAGTAGCCTAGCAACACTTATATTACATTGCAACTCTCTTACCCTTAAAAATCAGGAAAATTGAGATTTAATTTCAAATCTCAACAAAAGGGAGAGATTATAAAAATCAGCAAAACTAGATTTCAAATATTTCCCAATTTATATTGCCAAACGACCCGGATTCCGAATACACTCCAATACCTCTAATACTCTTCAATCCACGGAGCTAAATGACCCCTTCGGGTGTTGGTGTACTCATGAGAGTTTTGAGTACCCATTTATAATTTAAAAATAATAAAAAAAATAATTTACCCACCTATTGAGCACCTTAGATTTATTATAATCTATATTTATTATACATGAGCCAATTAGGTTCCTCATAAAAGCATGACAAGAATCTGGAAACGTAAACCTATCAATGTCATACGCAGGCTTATTTGTGTAACTCATTCTACATGACACACATGCATGAGAACCAATCTTTAGGAGATCCAACCAACATATCTCGTTGGGTTTGTCTTCCGCCCCTCAAAAAAAAAAAGACCTTACGTCCTAGTAACCTCACTAAGGCCCCATTTGTTAAATCTGAAGTCTAAATACCGAATCTGAAATCTGAAGCTTGAATTTAAAATCTAAAGCCTGAATCTGAAATCTAAAGTAAAAAAACTTGTTTGATAATTATGGCTGAAGTCTAAAAATTAAGTACTGAATCTGAAATAAACTGTTTGTTAACAAACATCTTAAATGTGTGAAATATGTTAATTTGACACATTTTCCCCTATCTCTCGTTTGGAAATGCTTTACATTATAAAGAAATTATTTTTTATTAAATGAAAATAAAATTATTATATTTAATTCAAATAAACTAAAAAACTAAAATATCATCATAAGGCCCTCAATTCTTCTTAGAGGGAAGATTGTCGGTATGTGTTGTATAGGATTGAACACCAATAGCAACAAAACCTTCAAATAAGGCCCACCTTATATTTATATGCTATCCAAACCGTTTATAAGGTCATTCCCAATTGGATGAAGTGAAAACATATCGATTCAAAACTTCCGTGGCCTATTTAAGTTTATTTTTCATCCAATATGTTCATAAGGTCACAAATACCTGCATGAAGAGGGAAAAAAATCATATTGATCTAAAACTTTCTTTGACCCCAAAAACGGTTTTAATGGTAGACGTTCAATCCCCTGCTGCTTTTTGCAGCTTATTTTTCATCTCAAGCTTTAATACCAGCTCGCCAAATGGATGGATGGTTTGGATATAACACATACCCGTGATGGGACCCACAAAACTTGTTGACGTCAATACAACAGCTACACCAACCAATCCGCATCCGACTTGGACGCGAATTAGCTACTGGCAGGTTGAATAGCGAGATTCGCTACCGAAGTGTTGTCATCAAGTTCCATGGGCACATTGTGATGTATGTGAGCCCACTATGATGTATGTGCTTTATCTACACCGTCCATCTACGTGGAGATTTAATTTTAGAGCATGAGGTAAAGAATGAGGGATCCAAATATGTAGTTGACCCCACCGCAAAAAACAGTGGCGAGATTGATACCTACCGTTGAAACCTTTCTAAGGCTGAAATCCAACTTGTTCACAAGTTAACACAGGCATGAAAGAAGGGAAAAACAAATATCAGCTTGATCAAAAACTGTTGTGGCCTATTTAAGTTTTTAATGGTGGGCGTCACTCTCCCCACTGTTTTCTGTGGTGAGGTCCACTGGAGCTTTAGATTTGACTCATTCTTTGGATCTTTTCCTAAAATTATATTTCCAAATGAGTGGACGGCGTGGATACAAAACATACATCATGGTTGGGGCCACATAACTTGGTGTCTCGCTACTCAACCTGTCAGTATCCAATCTGCGTCCGCGGAAACAGATGGGCTACTCCCCTGCCACCAGCCAATGGCTAATGATCGGTGCTATGTGGGCCCACCATGACGTATGTGTTTCATCCATGCCGTCCACCCATGTTTCTAGATCATTTTACGGTATGAGACCAAAAACGAGGTATATCCCAATCTCAAGTGGATATTACACGAAAACAGTGTTGAATGAAGGCCGACCATTAAAAACTTTTTGGGGGCCATAAAAGTTTTGGATCAAGCTGATCTTTGTTTTTTCCATTCATCTAGGTCCATATGACCTAATCAACAAATTGGATGTCAAATAAACAGTACATTGGGCCTTAGGAAAATTTTAATGGTGGATAATACTATTGTTTTCCTTGTGGTATGGTCCACCTGAGATTTATATTCCTCTCATTTTTGGTATCAAGCTCTAAAATGATCTTTAAAAATGGATGAATGGAATGGATGAAACACATACATCATGGTGGGGCATAAAGAAGTTTCATAAGTTAAAAGTTGATTTTGTATTGCGCAAACAATTTAAAGAGAAAATATTGCTGTAGTAACTTGAAAAGGGGTAATTTTGGAAGCAAAAATTTTTGTTTAATGAAAAATTCACTGAGCACATTCCGCATTCACCATTAAGCCAGACTCCCATCACGGAAATAATTCAGTGAAAAACCACTTAGTGCTTTCATTCTTCTGCATTAACGATACATTAACAAACACCACTAAACACGGAACATTTTCCCAATTCCGCGTTAAGTGCAAAAATTCAGCGTTAACAAACAGGCCCTAAGTAATGATTCAACATAGATTCTACGTCTTTAAATCAAGCTCATTTTGGAGCAGCTTTATAATAATGGAACTAGGACCGCTTTATGATAATGGAACTAGGACCGCAAAATCTAATTAGAATGTAAAGAGTTATGACTCCCTCCCACTTAAATATTGCACATGGTAATTCATGGTTAGGGGCGTACACGAACTGAGTTGCTCGGTTAGCTCGCTTGACTCGACTCGAAAAAGCTCGATTTGACTCGGTTCGAAGCCGAGTTCGAGCCGAGCCGAGCTGATTTTTTTAGTTCGAAAAAATTTTCAAATAATTTCGACCTTGCTTGAGCTTGACTCGACTCGGATCGAACCCCAACTCTAATCGAACTCGGATCGAACTAGTTTGGTGACCCGGTTACTTTGATATTGATGTTGCTCACCAAGTGTTTGATGAAATGACTAAACGAAGTGTCGGCTAGTGGCAAGGAAGGTATGTATATGAAATAAATACCATTTTCCTTGATTTTGATGTTGCCTATAAGGTGTTTGACGAAATACTTGTTGTTGTTTTACATACAGTGAAAAATTGAAAGTGCCCAACATGTGTTTGTGAAAATGTTGCGGAGGCTCGATTTTGGCTCTAACTCGACTCGAACTGGTCCGAACTGCTGACCGAACCGAGCCGAGCTAGCCAGTCAGGCTCGAGGACCAAGCCAGCCAAGTTCAGCTGGGGTCAGCTAGGGGCCAAGCTGAGTCGAGCTGAGGCCAGCTCGACTCGGTGTACACCCCTACTCATGGTGAATACATGGGGGTGCTTAATCTATATCAACAATGTATTGTTAAAGTCCCTCAATATACATTGATATATCATCTTCTAATAGCTTAAGCTTTTAAATTAAGTGGTGATTTGACATGATATCAGAGCAGAAAATTAAGTGTTGGAATCTTAAGAGCAACAAATATGTCCCATCAAGTGGTGATTTGACATATGCCCACATATAACTATAACCATTTCTCATGTGGGCGTTGTTTATATGTGATGAGAAAAATAGATGGTCTAAATGATTATATAAGGTAGGAAAGCATTTCCTGTCAAGAATCAACTTATTATATTATACTAGTAAAATGCACATGCTTTGCATGTGAGCAGCAATTCATCTTATTACAACTCATTACTTGAGCCATATGTGTAACCGCCAGCCGTCCAATGATTTTATTTGTGGAGCTAAGCTGATGAGCTGATCGGCCTGATTTTCATGCAAGGTGATCTTCGTGATGGGATGCTATTTTTGTAAACCTTTTATACCGCTATATTCGTGACACTAAAACACACAAAAACGTAAGTTAAGTTAGAAAATTTCCAGAAAAACTAAGCTAGGTGACATGTATCTCTCATATAGAGAGTAGGGAATGTTGTGATAGACTCCCTTGCTAATTTCACCCATCAATACTCTTTCCACGATCAGTGCTTTCTCTGTTCAGAATGTTTGGGGATTTATCATATTGCTCATTTTCAGAATGATTCTTGCTCCTCATACTGATTGGGACTAGCTTATATTCATGTTCAGATGTAATATCTTTAGGTGTATTTTGGCTTTATGATTGGTTTCTTTTTTGGTAGAGACTTTTGTCCCCCTTTATTTGTATTCTCATTGATAAATTCAGGTGGTGTGCTCACACCTTTTGATACACACACACACACACACACACACACACACACACACTAGTATCTATAACCATTCGATTAATAGTCATTTAACGGAGTAATGGAAATCAAATCAAGCCAATAGACTCATTAGGTCATATATTGTAACGTCTCGGAAAAATCCGTACAAAGACCCGAGTACCACCTTAGGTAGAAATCACTCAGGACCAAATCCTTTAGAAATTAGGCGAGAATTAGCTATTGCTAAACTAGAGTACTTGTGAGATTAGCATTAATCACTTTAAATATGATCTGTAAGACCCAAAACTTGTAAAATTATTAATGCTACATTACTTTGAAATCTAGGATCCATCTCTAAACCCAATTGCTCTCGGGAACATTTCGAAACTCCGTATCGGACTGGACCGCACGTCGAAAGTCCGATTACCCCGAAACTATACCGTTATGACCGCCTTGCTGGGCTTGACTACCACCTCGGAAATCAAGTCCTAAAAGTGTCCAGAAACGCGCAGCTTGAGCCCGGAGCGAAGTGTGTGAGAAACGTGAATATATTTAGAAATAAAATCCAAACTTAAGTAAACTGAGACGTGTCGATTGTGGGCTAAATATAAGGATTCAGACCGTCAGAATCTGACCCAAATACACCCTCAGATCAGAGAAAATTTCCCACGCATGGCAGTGTACTGGTGGCCTTGATCGGGTGCCGGTGACAGTTGAACTGAAACTGGTCCGCCATGGGCGATCTGGAAACCCGATTGGAACGAAAACTCGGCTTAACCTAGATCCAAAGTCAGGAAGCTTAAGTCCGACCGCACGCAGAAAAGGGGGCTCCAGAAGTGCTCCGTTGGATCAAAACTGATGTCCTTTAGACATAACCCAAGTATACCATGACCCTGGGGTCATTCCCATCAGTTTTGGGCCTATAAAAAGGGCTTAAACCCTCTCTCTCATAACCCATACGAATTTTCTAAACCCTAAAAAGAAAAGAGAGAAAGAGAAGGAAAGAGAGAGAGAGTGTGTGAGAGTTTGCTCTCGGGATTCAATCCGGCCACTCCACTTACCATTTCATCAATTCTAAATCACTAATCCGGCGTTTCCAACAACGCACTTGGGTAAGAAAACCTAACCCTAATCTGTTTTAGGGTTTCAGATAGTGTAAGTTATGAAATAGCTAACCTAATTCATGCTATAGGTCGCCAATCCGCCGTTGACAACGACTAAGTGTCTAAAACGACTCCGTTACACGTTTACCGGCGTAAGGTGCGGACTATAAACGTATAGGTTATAGTTTTCAAGGATTTCAATGTCGGTTAATGATTTATTACTGACGTGGATGCTATTTCACATGACAAAAACGATGTCTGTCTATCCTTTCAGATATATATGAACTATATTGAGTTTAGGTTAATCCATGTGTTTGTTGAAATAATCGTTAAGTATGGAATTTGAATTTGAGTTTGCCATGATTAATTGCTATCTATGTATGCTAGAAGTATGTGTAACAACTCCTGGATGAAAGAATTAGCCCTAATACATGTTATATCAACATACGTTGCGTATGTTCTATTGTGTAGCCTAAGTGTTTGTGAAAATGACTGAATGAGTATAGAATTCGCATTCGTGCTCGCCATGACTAACTGTCATGGATATATGATTGTTGTATAGGCGATAACCATTTGACGAGAGGATTGGCCCTAATACGTATGATAACTAATATATATCATATATGATGGAATGCGTAGGCTAAGTGTTTGTAAAATGTCTAAATGAGTTAGTAGTTAGTAAGGTGTACCTGTGTGCGGGTTGAGATATGATTCTCAACTGCCTTAATGATGTGTATGATTTCCTCCATGTATGTCATATTCTGATGTCTGGTTATTTATGAATTGAATGTGTGCGAATTCATGTTTATATTGCATTTTAGAACATGTTCATATGATTGTATGATTTGAAGTATTGATCCATTACCGCTTTAACTATCTTATATAATATTTTGTTGTAATTGAATGTGGTTGGGGCTATCATATAGTCCAGGCAATTGGTAACAGGCCTCGAATTGGTGGCTGAGGTTGTTTCGCCACACAGGAGGTGTTCGATGAATCCGAGTCATACTTGGGTTGTCGACAGTGGTTAGGCCACACGGAGTGCTTACGCACTTCATGTCAATTAACTTAGCGTGCGTTCGTGCTAGTCGAGCCCGTTAAGTAACCCGATTGGCCTGATGTATGTTCACCATGTTTGGACACTACTTCTTGAACCTAAGGTACCAAACCCACCAGTGGAATCCCCGTTAACCTTGGTACCTTGATCCGCTAAGGCTCATGAGCTGAACATGGTGGTATGGGACACCGTGGTCAAGCTGTCGGCCTATGCTGTGGCGACGAGCCTCCCCGTAGTGACCAGTGAGCAACACCGCCTCGTGAGCCGAATATGGTGGTATGAGACACTGTATTCGAGCTATTGACCTACACTGATCAGGTGACGAGCCTTTTGTAGTGACCTCGAGCATACTCTGAGACTGCGTTGAAGCGACGAGCCTTTTCGTAGCCAATAAAGTATAAACTAGGCCTGCACTGATAAGGCGACGAGCCCTTTTGCAATGACCTAGAACCACAACATCGTATGTGAGTTGTTAGGACTGACGACCCTAGACCGGATCATTATTGGGAATTGATATAAGGGAGGTATCTTAGCTTCCCAATCCTATTGTATGAATAACCTAAGTAAGAACTGGACTAACACGATCATAACATTGCATTGCACGGTGCTTAGCGAGGAAGTAACATGTGTCTGGAGTGGTGCATGCCGCGACCGTGAGATGAAGTTCGCAGAGGGAGTGCAGATGAGGGCATGCATAATATCATATCATCCTTGCATTAATAAGAGTACTTAGGGCTGAATTGTTGTATTGCTTTATCATTACTACTTGATTGAATTGATAACATGTTAACCTTTGCGTTATAATTCCACTGAGTTAGCTACTCACTCACACGTTCTAGGACGGTGTTTATGTAAGTGCTATGGTCTCATGCTCCTTTGGTTGTCAAATTTTGGTGTGTCAAAACATCTATCTGTGTCTTGTGCTTGAATGGTGATTTATATGTATTCAAGACACTGCATAAACACTTCATGATATTATTGAAGTTCAAGAAGCTACAATGTTGAAGTCTCAAGAAGCTACATTATTGAAGTTCAAGAAGCTACAATGTTGAAGTTCAAGTCTTAAGAAACAACTCAAGAAATGACTTCAAGACTAATAAGCAACGCTTGAAGTAGTTTTTATGCTGATAAAGATCTCAAGTTTAAAGCTACAACAAGTTCAAAATCTCAAGCCTGATATGGTTCAAAAAAAATCTACATTCGTTGAATGGTTGAAGTTCAATGTCCATACGACATGGTTCAGGTTTGAATGACCTTAGGTTGACCCTTTAAGTAGGTCACTTTGGATACATAAATCAAATGTTTATTTTACATAAGTTTGGTCTATTCTACGACCAGTCCTAGCTCTTGTTCGACCAGTCCTAGCATTGGTTCGACTAGTCCAAGAAATTCCACGACCAGTCCTAAGTTGTTGAAGATTTTTCGGAATTTTTTGGTACACCCACGACCAGTCCTGGAGGTCCTTCGACCGGTCGTAGGTGTGGCTTCGACTCATCCACGACCAGTCGTAGAGCTACGACTCAAAGTCCAGCAACCTAATCTATGGTCCTACGACCAGTCGTAGTGATCTACGACCAGTCGTAGGTGACCCACGACCAGTCGTAGGCTTCTCACGACCAGTCGTGGAACGACTTTCAAAGATCGCGCTCAATATTTCAAATATCCGTTAGAGCTACGACCAGTCGAAGGTTTCTAAGACCAGTCGTAGGAGCGATTTTTGCTTCTATAAATTGAACACGAAATTCAGAGTTTTCATACTTCAACTCGATTCAATTCAAGAAATTTCAAGTGATCACTCTGAGATAAGTCTATGTTTATTTTAAGCTACATTGTGCTTATTTAATATTCCTTTTTGCTAGCTTATTTAATTTGATTTTGTTTCTGTATTCCAATCTTTTTTTGAAAGAGGAATTATCTTATTCCTTCTTCTTGGAATCAAAATCAAATATAGCTACGCCAACTAGTTAAAATCTAAAATCAATTAGAATTTAGAACCATATGAATGTGAGTATTGAAAATTGAACTTTGACATTCAATCATCTACTTCGATTGGTTCTACCGGGTTGCTACGAAAAGGAGAAATTCAGGTATTTTACAATTCTGTAAAATTTATTTACTTTTGGTTTTGTTTGAGGTTAAGCCAGAAAAATCTCAATGTATTGGTTTTGTTTGAGGTTAAGCCAGAAAAATCTCATTGTATTGGTTTTGTTTGAGGTTGAACCAGAAAAATCTCATTGTATTGGTTATCTGACGAGAGCCAGAAAACTCAGAAAAGAGGGGTTTTTGAATTGTGTAAGCCCAAGTGAAAAAGACACAATTGTAAAGGTTTTTGGTGAACCTGTGAAAACCTATTTGATAGTGAACGCTAATATCCCCTGTGTGAGGATTAGGAGTGGAGTAGCTTTCTGTGTGGCTGTTGAAAAACAGTTGGGTATACACAGCGAACCACTATAACTCTTTGTCTTGTGAATTGAATGCTTGCTTAATTTTCATATCTTTTATCATTCAATTGTGTGGAATGTACAAGTGGATGTGAATGTTGTAACTATTTACATTTCAAGCAAGTGTGGGGAATGTTGTAATAATTTAGATCTATACTTCTGCATTTAATTTCAATTCCTTGCTATTTCATTTACTTCTATTAAAATTGAGTCCTTGATCCAAAAGATGTTCTAGAAATAAGGTTGTCCTACCATAAGCCCTTGTTTATTATGGTGTAAGGTTGTCCTTTGAACTGAATTTGTATTAATCTCTCAATACTTATTTATCAAGGTGATTTAAATTTAGCATTGTGAATTGATTCATAATTGTAAGCCTATTGGTTTACTTTATTTCCGCTGATTTTATTTTAAATTTGGCATAGTCCTATTCACCCCCCCTCTAGGACATATAGCTTGGCCTTTTCAGTTTACACACCAACCAGACTCTGTCTTAGTTGCAGACGGCGACGCAATGTATGAGGCGGATCCTGACTTCTACGACGATGAGGAGGAGTTCTCATATATGCAGTTATCAGGCGGTTTTCTTAGGTCGTACTGATCGACGGGGATTACAAGGCTTCTCAGCTATAGATGGACTATACTTTTAAAATTTTGAATGTTGAACTAATACATGTAAATATTTGATCTAGCAATGTAATCATACTCTGGAGAGTAGTAACGGTCCATACGTTTGCTTATACTTATATACATCTCTCGGTCTTCCGCTTGCGTAATGTAATTGTTTCTGGAGTATGGATTATTGTTTTGGTATAATCTCATTCATGTTTTATGCACTAACATGGACAACATACAATCATCATGAAATATGTTGCATAAGTGATGTGTTGGAACTCGGGAGTCAGGTATTTGCACGACCCCCGATTTTCAGGGCGTTACATATATGTACGTATGGTTAGATTCTGTATATATCCAACCTGTGTGTGATGACCAATTGCAACAAGATTCGGATTATGTATGACTTGTGAAAACATGAATCCATCAACCCTTTACAACTCAAATCTAGACCCAAAATCAAGCGCAAAGTAAAGTTCTAATTCTAAGCTAAGCCAAGTCTAATCCTAAGCTAAACCCTAAGTCAAACTAAGTTCTAAGCTTGAGTCAAACCTAAGACTAAGCCAAGCCTCACAACCCAAGCCCAACCCAAGCTTAATCCAAGCCAAATTTAAGCCAAATACAAATCAAATTCATATTAAGTTCAAGGCCCAAATTAAGCCATAAACCCAAACTCGGACCTGCAGGACCCAATTCTAGCACAAACCAAAAACCTCAGAGGCATCCACAAAGGCCATTGAAGCACCCCATAAAATTTAGGGTCAATCCGCGTGGTGGGAGGCATATAGTTGATATATGCCATTTGCCATGTGTCAAGTTTCGCAAATCGAGGTGGGAGTTTCCGAAGGAGAGAAAAAATGTTCTTAACTCGTTGTTTGTGCTTGATTTCCATAAGTATGAAAATAGACTTAGTCCACTCTCTTTTTATCCTCTCCTCTCCTCTCCATCAATCATAACCCCGACATCATCATTCACCCCAATCTTTACCTAAATCACCACTATTCCACTCCCTCCACCTATAAATACGCCTTTACTCCTTCATTTCCAACACTAAAGAGTGGAGGGAGAAGGCTATCATCCACAACTTAGCCACCCCTTCTCTAGCATGGCCTAAGCTTAGTCCATCTAGCCCGAGCCTAACCCATCCTTTCCAACTAATCTAATGCATCTTGCCCATCTTACCCAACCAACCTAGCTCATATAGTCTATCCAAGCCATCCAACCTAGTTATCAATGTCATCTAAAGCATCTATTTATCTAATCCTAGTCATTAAAACTATCAAAATCATCCAAGCTTTTCATTCAAACCCATATCTAAGCCGATTCAACCTGTTCAAAGTAATCATCCAACCAATACAAATCATCTCAATGGTTTATATCATGCGAAATACGGTCGGGGTTGAAAATATTTGACCATCTCTTTTATGAAAAGTGTCGAGTCTCTTCTTTCCTCTTCCACATCTCCATTCACCAGTCATCTCACGTGGCACATTTACTACTTTCTTTCACTTATAATTAATCGTAACACTTTTCCCTTCTAACTCCCATGCTTCTCTAGTTTGTTCGAGCGTATGCCTAAGGTTTGCTTGTTTTCCCAAATCCAGTCGCACTAGAAACTCAAATTGACTAGCGCATTTTTGTTCTTCTTTTTCATCCCTCTTAAGTAAATGGGTGCTGGTAAATTGCCTTGATAATCTCTCACTTGCAATCCTAACTTAGACACCCATCATTTTTATTATTCCACATCTTGCATTTGCATCATTGTATCCCTTCCAATCCCTTACTTCTCTACTCTATTTCAACACATGATATGGGGCTTGCCATTTTTTGGATCCTGCCACACTAGAAACTTGAGTCGACCAGACCATTTTTTCTTCTTTCCATCTCTCTTAGGTAAATGGTTGTTGTTAGATCACCTTGATGATCGTTCACTCTCAATCTTGAGTTAGATACCCATAGTTGTAGAGTGCTAGCCTGTGGCTGACAAATTAAAAGATAGGCTCATTTTTCTTTTTCTTTTTTACTTAGGTACACGGAGTACTTGCGGATCGCCTTGATGATCCCTCACTTCCATTCCTAAGTTAGACTCTAGCAATTGTGGAGTGCTTGTCCACAGCTAGCTATTGAGATTAGGTTCATTTTCTGTTTCTTTCCAAATGCATAAACACTAGGCTAAACAATCCCCTAACGTCTATTAATTCCAACAAAGTAGAAACTGCACTCACATGCAGGCGGAGAAAATGCCAAACACCTTTTTTCTCTATCACCGAGGTCCTTTACGCAGAATCCCAGGTTGCGGATCATGAGTCATTACAAAACAAGGTATCCTTAAATTCTCTGATTTTTGAAGATTCTGTAATCTAGCTGACTACAAAATTCTGAGATAACTGGCTAGTGATGACTCCGAGTCAATCACTTCATATTCTAAAGTCAACCCACAAAAGCATACAAGCCAAAGCATAAGGAAAAGGCCCCCATGGGCGCGACCCCAACGTTCAATATTCACATATTTTCAGTCCAGTTTATGAAATTTAGAGATTTCAAGCTTTAGAGAGTTATTGCTTAACTCAACCATAGTAAAGATCTGAAATTGAGATGGATCATTGCTCAATTGTGGTTATGATCAAGGAGATGATATTACTCAATAATGACCATGATTAAGGAGTCAATGATTGCACAAAAACTAAAAGACAGACTGATTCCCAATTTTTGTTATGTTATGATCCGATTGCTTGGCAAGACCATGCATACTTTGGGAGGATCGATGAAAGGAAAATGCAACAGGGGGTGATGAGAATGGGGATACTACATGGTATACGTAAATGAAGTAATACAACTATAGGAGAATCACTAGGGTCGTCAATGGGTCGGGACTCGGGTAGATGTCGGCCTGGATTTTGAATGGTTTCAAGCTGGTCCTATTTAAAATTCTAATTTTTCAGGCCTGAGCCCAACCCATTAACACTCATAAGAATTACACAGGTTGCACTAGGGAGGAGAGGAGAAAGAAGAGACCTGACACTTTTCTGTAGGAGAGGTGATCAAATATGTTAAATCTTGATCCTACTCTACAAAATCTAGATTGCTAGGAAGACTCAGATTAGTTGGAATTATACTTGGATGGTTTGGATGCTCTCTCTTTCCCTCTCCTTCTCTTGTCTTCTCTCTCTCCTTCTTCCCCCTCCCCTCTCTCTCTCTCTCTCTTCCCCTTGGTAAGAAAACTGCCTATTGAAGCAAAGGGTGAGGGTTTTTTTTATAGAGTGGCCAACATAAATTCAATTTATACCGGTGGTTTCATCAGTTCGAACAACGAGGCATCTCTGTTTAAGGTTTCATGAGCATTAGCTAGGTTGGCTCTTGAGGTTAGCTAGGTTGACTCTCGAGGTTAGCAAGGGTGGCAAAAATCAGATTTTTGCCAATGTTATACATGAATCTCAAGGTGTAACTAATCTATTACTGGTTAGAGTGCCATGTGACACTTCCTAATTATTCGATAGGTGTTGGTACAAATGGTGCCTCGTCCCAAACTCTGGAACCGGGCTCACTAAATTATTAGCGGCTAAATTCAATGCCAACAACCTCTGTAGTACCCTATTCTCGACTCCTAGCTCCCATACGCTAGGTTCTGATCCTGGGATCCCACAAGGAGGATTTTCAAGGTAATTTTGTTATTGTAAAGGAGTATAACCATAACTGTACCAAAGTCACAAAAACATCACCACCATCACATATCCACTATATAATCTTTGAGTACAGTGTTGGAAAGGAAAATACAAAATATAACCAAGAATTAAAAAGATCAGGCTCATGCTCCAGGCTCAATGCTGCTGATACGCCCTAGCATCACCTGCAGCGTAAACAAACACACATAAGGCTCATACGAAGCTCAATAGAGTGCGTATGTACGTGCGCAATGCATATGACAAGGATACAAATATCAGAGTAAGCGAAAATGATGGAGGGCTAAGCTACCAAGTCCATGAATGTTGTTAACAATACCAAGGCTATGGAATGCAAGGCCTACATGTCCGAATGTCATATGCTAGAGATGCAACGCAAACATTCCAATTCTCAACCAGTCCATACATCAAAACAGTTCATCACTGGAAACATCACTGGGGTCTAGTACACTCCAACACTAGTTATCGCCCATCGCACACATGACTAAGTGAGTGGAAAAGACCTCATCAATGGTATGTCAATGCCCACCTAGCTCGTCGATAGCAGCCCCATTTCACGAGCTGGTCAGACTCAACCTAGCTTATAGCCCATTTCACCAAGGCGGATAAGGTCACACCCATTTTCAACCGACCTTAACACAGTATGAGATGCGGCCTACTGGTATTTGGCAATCGGGCACTCATATTATCCACTCGATCTCGACACTGGAGCATCTACAATACCAAAGGGTTTAGGGACTTTCACCCAAGGACATCCATAGTGCCCAAGTGCTAGAACATATTTTCGGTATCCAATCCTACCAGCCACGGTATGTCTATGGTGGCCACAACCCCGATGTCGTTGGAGTATGAAGTCGATCGTAACATACAGAATGTGAAATGCATGAGTCACACTATCCAAGTCATGCACCAATCCTGCGCATATCGTGCGATCATGTGGGACGACCATATCCCGTATGTTAAGCCGAAGGGCATATGCTATGAACAATCATCATCCACCACAGGCATATACATGATGTTTATGGGCATATAAATGGGCATGATATCCATTACACTAAGCATGTTATCAGTGTGTCCTATCAGGTTAAGCACACTATCATGTTATCAGACATATCATGTGACAATTGGCCTTAATTGACACAATATATATAGAGAGTGGAACCCGAATGGCAGGCCCTATTAGAAATATAGAGGTCTATGAAAGTGCACCTACTTGTGCCCTGGTTTGTCAAGTTACGTGAATGGTAAGTCAGACTGGCTACGAAACTTGATAGGAAGATTATTTCAAGCGTCTACCTCAACCGGATGTGTGGAAGCTCGCAATAGGTAAATCATAGCCTCACATCCCATGTCCCAAAACATCAGGTGATTAAAACCCTTAAAACAAAATAGACATCATAGGATTTTTGTGGTGAGAAAAATTTTTCAAAATAGAAAAATCTCTATGTTTTTCTCGCCTTGTCGATATTATCGAAACACCCTCGATATGATCGACCTGTTCTGTCGATGTCCTCGATACCTTAATGATATTATCGATGAGAGGACCAAAAGTGTCCAACAACTAAATATTCATCTGGACGGATTTATCGATGTATCGATACACATATCGATATCATCTATATAAGTACAAATATGTCCAGCAACTTCATAACATATCTAGACGAATAATCAATGTATTGATACACCTATCGATATCATCGATATTCAAATCTCGAGTCCATCGAGAGTGGCTTGATAAGATCGACAGACAGTTTTCCGGCGCCCCTGTTTTTTAAAGAAAATCTCAAAAGTCTTCGTGTAACGCCCTGAAAATCGGGGGTCGAGCAAAGCTCAGCTCCCGAGTTCTAACGCATCACTTATGCAACACAGATAATGATGATTATGATGAGAGCATTGAAACATGAATGAGATTATACCAAAACAGCATATCATACTCCAGAGACAGTTAAATTTGTAAGTGGAAGACTGTGATAGATAAATAAAATATATAAACTGTGGTGAGTCTCCAGAGTGTGATAACGTTACCAGGTTAAATAATTACAAGTACAATTCTAAAATATACCAAATGTGTAAGGTCCTCTAGTCAACATCTCTATAACCCCGTCGATCAAGCACGACTCATACGAAGCCGCTTGAAACTGCATAAAGGAGGAATCCTCCTCACCCTCATAAAAGTCCGGCTCTGCTTCGCAGCATCATCATCATCTACAGCTAAGACAGAGTCTGGTTGGTGTGTACAACGCCGTCCCATAACATGGGAGTGAGTGATCAACTCAGTGGAACAATAAAGCATAGGTTAACATGTTATCAATTCAGTCAAGCAGTAATGATAAAGCAGTATAATCAAACACTCCTAACTACTCTTATTAATGCAAGTATGAATGCAGTCATGATGCATGCCCTCACCACATACTCTCTCGTGCGACACCATCTTACGTTCGCGGCATGCTTGCATTCCTCAGTGCTCCACATCTTCCAGGCACATGCAATGCGATGATGAGCATGATTACCGAGTTGTTATTAGTCCATTTCAAACAGCAGGATTGGGAAACTAAGGTACCTCCCTTGTATCGTTCCCAAACATGATCCATTCTAGGGCCGTCAGTCCTAGTCAATCTCATACGATGGTGTGTTTCTAGGTCGCTGCAAGGGCTGCCAGGGCTGTTACACGGAACCGTTACACCACTTCCCCATCACCCTTTTAACGGTTCATCACTAAATTGATACAGGCCTAGTTCATACTCTATTCACCGCGGTAAAACTCGTCGCCTCACCACAAATTTAGAGTATTCTCGAGGTCACTACAAAGGGCTCGTCACCAATCAGTGTAGGCCGACGCTCGAATATAGTGTCCCATACCACCATAATCAGCTCACGAGTCTGGTTGCTCAATGGACACTATAGGAAGGCACGTGGCCCCAGCGTAGGCCTACAGCTTGACCACGGTGTCTCATACCACCATGCCCGGCCCATGAGTCTTAGCGGATCGAGGTACCATGGTTAAAGGGATTTCACTGGTAAGTTTGGTACCCTAGGTTCAAGCAGAGACATCCAAACATGGTGAACATACATAAGACAGATCAGGTTGCTTGACGAGCTCGGCTAGCTCGAGCGCACAACAAGTTGAACGATATGAAGCGCATAAGCACTTCGTGTGGCTAACCACTATCGTCAACCGAAGTACGACTCGGGTTCGTCGAAACATCTCACGTGGTGAATGAATCACAACCACGAATTCAATCCCATTACCGATTGCCTGGACTATAATCATAGCCCCAAACACAATCAATCCTTATTCTGAAGCATATAGAGTAAAGCAGAATATACAAAGTAATTCAAGCATGTTATAAAGCATGTTATAAAGCACAATATAAACAGGAAATACAAACACATATATTTCATAAGTAAGCGGTTAAACTAAACAAACAACATGGAGGAAATCATATACATCTCTAAGGTAGTTGAGAATCCTATCTCAACACCCTATTAAACTTAGTTCGTCACACAATTTCTCACACAGGCATTTTAGCAAACACTTAAACTACACCACTCCAACATACATGACGTATGTTGATTTCAACATAGAATAGGACAAATCCTTATAGCAAGGAGTTGTCGCATACACATCAATCATGTTCTTACATTCAATACATTTGGCAGGCATAAATCATAAATCCATATTTATTTAGTCATTTCAACAAACACTTAAACTACATACATCAACATACATGACGTATGTTGATCACATAGGTATAAGGCCAAATCCTTTCACTAGGGAGTTGCCCCAATTATAACACGCGTGCACCCACGACGGATAGTCATGGCAAGTAGGAATCTAAGTTCCATGTTCATTCAGTCATTTCCACAAACACTTGGGCTACACGTTTTAACATATATAGTGTATATTGGCCGTGGCGTGATTTAGGGCAAATCCTTTCGTCAAAGGGGTATCGCCTATACAATAATCATGTATCCATGACAATTAGTCATGGCAAGCACGAATGCAAATTCTATACTCATTCGGTCATTTTCACAAACACTTAGAATACACTATTTGAACATACATAGTGTATATTAGCAACAACATGTATTAGGGCGAACCCTCTCGCCAAGTAAGTGTTATACACATATATAATATGTTCATACAGCAAATAATCATGGCAAACATATTTCAAAAATTTATACGTATACGGTACTTTCTACAAATACCTAGAATACACAAAATTTCATATTCTTCGTATTTAATCGAAATGGAAAACAGACATCACTTTGTACATGTGCAATTGCATGCAGATCATGAATCTATCATTATCTGACATTGAAAGCGTTGAAAACCATAACCTATACACCTAAAGTCCGCACCTTTTGTCGTAGAATCGTAACGAATTCGATAGGTTTGCTAAACCTTCGTATACGGCAGTTTGGCCACCTATAGAACGAAATAGGTTAGCTATTTCATAACCTTCAACTATCAAAACCCCATATCAGTTTAGGGTAAGGTTTCTTACCTAGGAATGATGCCGGAATCGCCGGAAAAGCGATGAGAATGGAGTGGTGAAGCTTGCAATGCGGCAGGTTCAGGCGGCAGGGAGATGCTCCCACAACTCCCACACTTTCTCTCTCTTTTCTCTCTTCTCTCCTAGGGTTTTTCTCAAATTCGTATGGCTGAATGAGAAGGGTTTTAAGGTCCTTATATAGCCTAAAAACTCACCAAATTAGACTTAAGGTCAAGGTATACTTAGATTATAACCAAAGTGAGCCTGTTCCAGCTCAACGGAGCACTTCTAGCGGCCCCCCTTGAGCCAAAGGTCGGACTTAAGCTCACAGACTATGGATCCAGGTTGAGTTACGTTCTCATTCCAATCGGGTTTCCAGATCGCACGTGGCAGACCAGTTTTAATTCAACGGTCAGTGGATCTCGATCGGAGATTCCGAGTACATGGATATGTTTGGAGAAATATCCCTGATCCGAGGGTGTAATTTGGTCTGATTCTGACGGTCTGGTTGCTTAGTACTGATCCGCAAGCGAGACGTGCCAAATTTATTTATTTTGAATTTAATTTAGAATTATTTTCACATTTCTCACACTCCCCGCTCCGAGCTCAAGCGAATTGCACTGGGACACTATCTGGATTTGATTTCCGAGATGGTTGTCAAGCCCAGCAAGGCGGTCCTAATTCTTTAACTTCGTGTTAATCGGACTTCCGACGTGCGGTCCAAATCTGATATGGAGTTTCAAGATGCTCCCGAGGGCAGCCGGGTAATGAGATTGATCCTAGATTTTAGGTTAACCTAGCATCAATGATTCTACAAGTTTTGGGTCTTGCAGATCGTATTTAAAGTGATTGGTGCTAATTTCACAGGTACTCTAGTTTAACACTGGCTAATTCTCGCCTAATTTCTAAAGGATTTAGTCCCGAGTGATTTCCGTCTTAGGTGGTACCTGGGCCTTTGTAGTTTGTATATAAGGTGATCCAAGTTATAATACTTAGCTAGTTTAAGATAGTGTCTAGGGTGAAAGTACTTAGAAAAAATTGAAAGAACAAGGTGGTGAAGGGTGGGATTTGTGAAGGAAATGGGTTCAAGAGCGGTTTTAGACTGTGAGATTCAGTTCTGACAGGTTAATAAGGTGTTAGGAGCTACCCATTGCCTAAGGACGTCTAATCCCAGGTTGGCAAAAATCCAGGATGTTACACTTCGATAGCATCGATGCTCTTCCGATATAATCTGAATTCAAATGTCGATAACATCGGAAGTCTATCGATGATATCGATCGTGGGTGCGCATATCTTACAGCAGATATTTCAGGTTGTTCTTAACTATGATCGGGGGCCCTTCGATAGAATCGATATATAAATATCGATGATATCAACACCAGATCGATTGCATCGAACAAAGCCATAAATTGTCCAGCAAGCTCAAGATAAATCAGCTGGATTTATCGATGCCTCGACTCTGATCTCGATATCATCGACATTCAAATTCTGATGATCTCGATGGTTCCCCGATCAATCTTGAAACCTGAAATATTTCAAAGTCAAGTCTCTCTCATTTTTCAAATGCCGATGGATCGATCCTGTCCTCGATGGAATCGGAGTTCAAAATCCGATAACATCTACCATGGTCTCGATTCATCGACCAATTAGCAAGTAGTTTCAAAAGCGTATGACAACGAGTCCAAGTCATCGAGCAAACCATCGATGCTATCGAGAGTATACGCTCGATGATATCGAACTCTGTCATAAATGTGACCGTTTTATATCCGTTGGAGCTTTTTGCCTATATATAGAGGACTTGTCTTTTGTTGCTGTAAGAGAGAAAAGAGAGAGCTTTTGTGTATTTCAACTTACATCTTATACCCTAAGCCCTTTCTCTCGAGGGAGTTCATCCTCCAATCCACCCTCACCATTGATATTCAATAGAGTGGATTGGGGAATGAACTTCCGCATTCAAGGATCCTTCAGCTACTACCTTAATGGTAAATCATTAAGCTGGGATACCTTGAATGCATAAGATTGGAACTACTCTACCTTCCTTATAGGAAAACCTTTAGAGAGTAGGATTCCATCTTAACCTTGACCCAACCCTAAGCCTAGTCTTGGTATATCTTTTGTGTTGCGGATCAAGGAAGTAGAAGACTCTTCGTCAACAAGGAGGAGGAGATCTTCGGCGTTGTGCTTAACGAGACTCATCAACTTATCTGTAAGTATCTAGAGTCCAAGAGTACACTTACGATCATTCCTTTCTAGGATTGGGTCTTAAGTGGTTCTTACCCTTTGAAATCCTCAAGGAGGCCTCCGGCGGGAGTGTACGTGGTGGGTGCGTTGTGTGGACCCTTGCTCTGTGGAGAGCATAAACATCTGGTTAGGAGTGAACCAGTAAAACTCCCGGGTGCGTTGTGTGGACCCTTGCTCTATGGAGAGCATAAACATCTGGTTAGGAGTGAACCAGTAAAACTCCAGGGTTAGAGGTGAACCGAGTAGAAACATCCATGTAAAGGTTGAAGGTGGACCTAATTTAAAACCTTAGGTTTGAGGTGAACCCTGGGAAACCTCCTTAGTGAAATCCGGTACACTCAAGGGTTGAGTGCGGCAGCCGAGAGTGGAGTAGACTTATCATCGAACCACTATAAAATGATTGTGTTTGTGATTGCTTTTCTATATGTGTGATTCATGACAATGCATTCATATTCATATATATCTGATCACATCTCACACACATACACAGTCACATCCAACATAGACTAAGTTGCATATTGCTATATCTTGATTAGTTTGTGATTGGATCCTCTACCTGGCTTGGAAGCTAGTAGAGTTACATTTGATAATCCTGAAAGTTGCATACATGATAGGATTAGAGTGATAGGATTTTTAATATAACTCATAAATCTTTAAAAAGTCCTATTCACCCCCCTCTAGGAGATATTGGCATATTCCCACTTCAACGCAAGCGGTCTTCACCGATATTTCAATTGGTATCAGAGCGGGTCTCTCTTTAAGGGCTTCACCGCCTAGAGAGTGATCTTGACTGAAGTTGGGAATATGGCCAAAGGAGAGGGCTCATCAGTCACCAGGCCTCCAGTATTTGACGGATCAAATTATGCATACTGGAAGGCTAGGATGCACTACTTTCTGAGATCTTTGGATCATGACGTTTGGGATATAGTTGAAAGCGGATATGTGCCACCTATTGAACAAATTATACTTGATAGTGGCATAACAATCACAAAGCCCAAACCCAAAGAAAAGTGGACAGCATTCGACAAAGAAAGGCAAACATCTGAAGCCAAGGCTATGAATGTTATCTACTGTGCCATGTCCCAGGATATTTTTAATCAAATAAGCATGTGTGGGACATCAAAAGAAGCATGGGATTTACTGGAAACAACCCATGAAGGCACAAGTACTGTGAAGAGGTCCAAACTTCAACTATTGACCTCACAGTTCGAAAGTCTCAGAATGGAGGAGCATGAGACATTTATGGAGTTCTTTACAAAGCTAAATATTATCTGTAACTCCATGAGTGGATTGGGAGAGAAAGTTCCAGTACCGAAAATTTGTAGAAAAATTCTAAGATCCCTACCGGAACGGTTTAATCCCAAGGTAACAACAATAGAGGAGTGTAGGAACATAGACAAGATGAAAGTAGAAAAACTAGTAGGTTCCCTAGAAACTTTTGAACTACACTTCACTCAATCCCAAAAATCAAAAAACACTGTCCTAAAAACTTCAAAGAAAACAACTCATGAGGACAGTGAAAGTGGAAGAGAGGATGATGATGAGGAAGTGGCCTTGCTGGCACAAAATTTAAGAGATTCCTTCAAAAGAATCGCAGCCGTCCCTCTAGAGGAAGAAAGGTGAACAACAAACTCCTTGCAGGCAAATTTGGTAGAAGGACCAAAGAACCTCAATGTTATGCCTGTCAGGAGTATGGACATCTATCAACCGAATGCCCAAACAGAAAAACCAAGGGCAAGGCAATGACCGCCATGTGGGATGATACAGATGAGTCAAATTCAGAATCTAGTGACTCAAAAAGCAATGAAGATTAGAAATCATTGAAAATTCTCATGGTCTTCATTGCTTTGATCATTCCCACTGAATCTGAGAACGAAAAAGAACAGCAAGACATGGAATCATTTCCATCCAATAATGAAGAAAGAGAAAAAGATGAACAAAACAAGTTACAAGATGCTTATAATCAGCTTTATATTCATAGCATCAACATTCTTAAAAGACTTGGTATATCTGAGAACAAAAAGGAAATGCTGCAAAAAGAATTGATTAAAACTCTAGATAACAATACACATTTAATCAATGATTTACAGCAATATCACTCAGTTAATGATAGACTCGAACAAGTCAATACTCTTCTTAAAAATGAGTCTGAAAAACTAAACAAACAGGTTGAGCAATTAAAAGACAAAAATATGCTTCTTCAAAATGAAAATCATACACTCCTGTTTGATTTAGAAGAATCCAAGAAGATAGCCAAGATAAACTACAAGTTTTCCTAAAGTGGCGAAAATCTGGAAAAACTGTTATGAATGGGAAGACCTGGAAAGGATAAAAGCGGGCTTGGATATGAAAAACATAAATCAAAGACTGTAAATGCAGCTTCCAAAAATGAAAAATCTGCTGCTTCGGGAAGTAAAATCAGAACAACTCCAGTATGTCATTATGTGGTGATTGGTTTTCAGGTCATTATAAATTTGAATGCATAACACCGAAGAGGACTCAACCCAACTCTGGTCAGAAACATGGAAATTTATTAACCAGAGAAATACAAAAGGTCAAAAGTCTTCTTGGGAATGTGGATAGAAATGCCTGTGCATCACCACCCAAATTGGTTAACTAAAGTAAATGGGTAAGAAAGAAGTAGTTCAAATCATGTTTCAAGATCTGAACATGTGCTGAAATGAGATTTTTTTTGTCTGAGCTTGCAATGATAAATCTGAGGTCCCTTACCTCAATCTTTTATATATAAGCATTTTATATGTTTATAATTTTGCTGTGTACAGTGATTATACATAATTTTGCCAAGTATATTGTTGTTTCATAGAAATATTAAGAGCATACTTGAAGGATCGTCTGAAAAATACAAAATCATTCATCGGCGATTCGACTATCGATAGGACATTTTCGATTAAATCGGTAGAGGGTCGATATTATCGACGATCCCTTAGAATACGGATTGACAGGTGGCCAAGAATGATATCGAAGACAGACTCGATGGTATCGATAAGCAATCTCTCGATATTATCGAAACAATGATCGATCATATCGAAAGATGCCGCCCGATAAAAGCGAGTAAAACGAAAAAGGGGGTCATTTTTTTTCAAAGGGTTTCACTGTCACTCCCTCTGCTCGATTCTCTCGACCGAATCAGTTGGAGCCACATCGGATTGCTAACATCATTCCACAAATCGAGTAATACCCTTCTAACACGTCAAGAGTCCATTCTCTTTTGGGTATTTGTCATTTTGTCGTTTTTTTTTTTTGTCGTCTTTCCCAAATCATTTAATACTCTATCTGTCACATGGGTAAAGACAAAGGTGTAGCATCCGGTCTGAGGGAGTCTTTAAGATTTACCCGACAAAAAGTCATCGCCTCTAGAGAAAGGACGAGGGCCCCGGAAAGTGGGATCCCCACTAGGCAAAGATCACAGACTTCACGAGGTGGGTCCCAAACCGAATCTCCGGCACCACCTCCTCCGATTGGAGCAAGTTCACGACCACCAAAATATATGGGCAGAAAACTTATTCAAGAGAGAAGGGTTGACAGGGAATGCCTCAAACCATATAAATTGGAACCCCTGTTTGCCGCAATAGATTGGCTGCCCGTTCTAAATTTTGGTGGGCCATGCCAGCTTGAGAGAACACGAAATTTTCTTGCCGCGTGTCATTCACCGGTGGCTGATCCTCCTTCCTTCATGGTATCATTGGGAGGTGATGATGCATTTATCACACTAGCTACAATAGCTGGAGCCATCGGACTCAACATGGCCCCAGAAGGTATCCCAGAAATGAATCTTGATGACATGGACATTCGATCCAAGGTCACAAAATACCTCTGCAATGGTAGGGACATCCCTTGGTATCAAGGGAATGCATTAAAGTCCAGGTATATGGAACCCAGGTTTCGGATCTTGCATGGTATCTTCACAACGAACATCTATCCTAGAAGTACCAACAGATCTGACCTCACCGGGCTTATGACCATGATCGTCTACTCAGTTGCCAGTGGGTCAAAGATCTGCCTTCATCTCTGATTGTCTCTCAGTTGGTAAACGCCATCCACACATCTAAAGACCTCCATCTGTCGTACCCCTGGATTATCAATATGATATGCAACAAAATCGGGTTCCCATCAACTATTGATCCAGTATTCCCGCTCCAAGTTTTCAATAAAAGAAATATCCGAAGAATGGACTTGGAGTTTCACGAATACAAGGAGAACCCGGAGGAAGAAATCCAGGTGGAAGAGTTGAAGGTGAAGGTGGTGATCCCATGGAAGGGGCGGAAATGGCTGAAGATGCACCTCTTGGACCTGATCCAGCCCCGTCCATGTCATCTGTCGGGTATGACAAGAGGTTCAAAATGGACAGAATTGGGGCAATCCAGAGAGATATTCATTTTGTACATGAGCAGTTGACAGTTTTGGAGCGCGTCGTCCAGAAAGTGCAGCAGTCTGTACAACAACTGGTGGATCTGTTGACATGTTGACGGGACAACACGATGCCATCTCATTTTGCTCCGTAAGGCCGGTCATGTATGCTATCATACACACTTTATCATTGGTGTGTATGACAGCCTTTCTAAGACAAGGACAATTTCTTGTTGTTTTGTATATGCCCACAGTTTGACTAACGTTAGTTACTTTTGGGTGCCCATACATGGGCTTGGTTATTTTGGTTAGAACTGGAAAGTTTGTTTTATTGGTTGGGATGCACTGCTGACTGGGGCAGTTATATTTTTTTTTGCCAAATATAATACTTAATTGTGTCATATGTGTATTACCTTTCCCCTGGCTTACCAAGTTATGGATTGCATGTGCTGCTTCTTAACGGCTATTCTAAACTACTATATCACTGCTCTACTTTCTGCATCCACAGGTTATGAAAATGATGATTGTTTTAAAATGATTTCATCTTTATAAATCTGTATCTGATGGTTCTCCCATGCAATTCACTCTTCAGTCAATATCACTTGCTATACCTTTGCCAATGACTGACAAAAAGGGGGAGAACAGTTCAAAACACCCCAAGCGAAAAATTGTATATCTAATGTTGTTGCAGGTGTGAGGGGGAGCAGCTGCACCAAGAAAGGGGGAGTTTTGAAGAAGGGGGAGCAGATACTTCATGAATGTGTACATGGGGTAGAAAAATTGTAAAATGTGTAAATGCATATACACACAATTTAGGGTGTGTCTAGAAGTGTTATAGGGTGTTTTGGGTATTTTGTCACGTAATTGACAAAGGGAGATATTGAAAGTGCACCTACTTGTGCCCTGATTTGTCAAGTTACGTGAATGGTAAGTCAGACTAGCTACAGAACTTGATAGGAAGATTATTTCAAGCGTCTGCCTCAATCGGATATGTGGAAGCTCGCAATATTATAGCCACACATCCCATGTCCCAAAACATCAGGTGATTAAAACCCTTAAAACAAGATAGACATCTTAGGGTTTTTGTGGTGAGAAAATTTTTTCAAAATAGGAAAATCTCTATGTTTTTCTCGCCTTGTCAATCTTATCGAAACACCCTCGATATGATCGACCTGTTCTGTCGATGTCCTCGATACCTTAACGATATTATCGATGAGAGGACCAAAAGTGTCCAGCAACTAAATATTCATCTGGACGGATTTATCGATGTATCGATACACATATCGATATCATCGATATAAGTACAAATATGTCCAGCAACTTCATAACATATCTGGACGAATTATTGATGTATCGATACACCTATCGATATCATTGATATTCAAATCTCGAGTCCATCGAGAGTGGCTCGATAAGATCGACAGACAGTTTTTCGGCGCCCCTGTTTTTTAAAAAAATCTCAAAAGTCTTCGATAGCATCGATGCTCTTCCGATATGATCTGAATTCAAATGTCGATAACATCGGAAGTCCATCGATGATATCGATCGTGGGCGCGCATATCTTACAGCAGATATTTCAAGTTGTTCTTAACTATGATCGGGGGCCCTTCGATAGAATCGATATTCAAATATCGATGATATCGACACCAGATCGATTGCATCGAACAAAGCCATAAATTATCCAACAAGCTCAAGATAAATCAGCTGGATTTATCGATGCTTCGACTCTGATCTCGATATCATCGACATTCAAATTCTGATGATCTTGATGGTTCCCCGATCAATCTTGAAATCCTGAAATATTTCAAAGTCAAGTCTCTCTCATTTTTCAAATGTCGATGGATTGATCCTGTCCTCGATGGAATCGGAGTTCAAAATCCGATAACATCGACCATGGTCTCAATTCATCGACCAATTGGCAAGTAGTTTCAAAAGCGTATGACATCGAGTCCGAGTCATCGAGCAGACCATCGATGCTATCGAGAGTATACGCTTGATGATATCGAACCTGCTCGATGATATCAAACTCTGTCATAAATGTGACCGTTTTATATCCGTTGGAGCTTTTTGCCTATATATAGAGGACTTGTCTTTTGTTGCTGTAAGAGAGAAAAGAGAGAGCTTTTGTGTGTTTCAACTTACATCTTATACCCTAAGCCCTTTCTCTCGAGGGAGTTCATCCTCCAATCCACCCTCACCGTTGATATTCAATAGAGTGGATTGGGGAATGAACTTTCGCATTCAAGGATCCTTCAGCTCTGCTACTTTAATGGCAAATCATTAAGCTGGGATGCCTTGAATGCGTAAGATTAGAACTACTCTACCTTCCTTATAGGAATACCTTTAGAGAGTAGGATTCCATCTTAACCTTGACCCAACCCTAAGCCTAGTCTTGGTATATCTTTTATGTTGCAGATCAAGGAAGTAGAAGACTCTTCGTCAACAAGGAGGAGGAGATCTTCGGCGTTGTGCTTAACGGGACTCATCAACTTATCTGTAAGTATCTAGAGTCCAAGAGGACACTTGCGATCATTCCTTTCTAGGATTGGATCTTAAGTGGTTCTCACCCTTTGAAGTCCTCAAGGAGGCCTCTGGCGAGAGTGTATGTGGTGGGTGCGTTGTGTGGACCCTTGCTCTGTGGAGAGCATAAACATCTGGTTAGGAGTGAACCAGTAAAACTCTCGGGTGCGTTGTGTGGACCCTTGCTCTATGGAGAGCATAAACATCTGGTTAGGAGTGAACCAGTAAAACTCCAGGGTTAGAGGTGAACCGAGTTGAAACCTCCATGTTAAGGTTGAAGGTGAACCTGATTTAAAACCTTAGGTTTGAAGTGAACCCTGGAAAACCTCCTTAGTGAAATCCGGTACACTCAAGGGTTAAGTGCGGCAGCCGAGAGTAGAGTAGACTTATCGTCGAACCACTATAAAATGACTGTGTTTGTGATTGCTTTTCTATATGTGTGATTTATGACAATGCATTCATATTCATATATATTTGATCACATCACACACATACACAGTCACATCCAACATAGACTAAGTTGCATATTGCTATATCTTGATTAGTTTGTGATTGGATCCTCTACCTGGCTTGGAAGATAGTAGAGTTACATTTGAGTAATCCTGAAAGTTGCATACATGATAGGATTAGAGTGATAGGATTTTTAATATAACTCATAAATCTTTAAAAAGTCCTATTCACCCCCCTCTAGGAGATATTGGCATATTCCCACTTCAACTCAAGCGGTCTTCACCGCTATTTCAGTCTATGTGGTGTGGCCCACGTTAGACTAGCATTGACTCCTCATGTAGCTTGTACATGAAAAGGTTTAGCAATTAGATGTAAGGTATGTATAAAATACATATGCCAAGGCCCAAGGTAAAGTGTATATTTTAACGGGTTTATTGCAACTATAATGTATTACATACGTACACTAATTAGAGATGTTAAAGTTTATTTGATAATTAAATTCAAACCCTTGTAAATATATTATGCATAGTTACCTTGGGATTATGGGAATCCTGAATCCAGGGTGCCAACACTAGGGATTCCCAAATCCAGGGGGGTTTCCACACCCACAAGTTCCTTGCTGTGCGGCACACCCAAGGTATGGATTGACATGATTTTTGGACCCATGGCCTAAGATGTCCCGAAGAAAAGGATGGACAATGTAGATGAGGCACACTCATCAAGGTGGGTCCCACGAGTGGGATCCCATTGGTCCCCTCGGTGCGGTCCACCTGAGATTCAGATCTTCTTGATTTTTGGGCCCCTGTCCTAAAATGATCTGGCAAAATAGATGAACGACATGGATGAAACATATACACCATGGTGGGTCCCACGCATGGGCCCCCACTCTATGCCCATAAAGGGCTTCCACCCTCTTTGGTCGTTGGGCATGACATCCAAGAGCTCTTTTTTTTTTTTTTGCTTTCCCCATCTAGGTGTGGCGCATTTGTATGATCCAATCCGTCCATCGGATTGGCCGGCTCATGAGGGGCTCAATGGGCCCCTGACTTGGGCTAGTTTGGACTAACAGAAACATCACGGTGGGTCTTGGAAGGTTTCAACAGTGGGCATTAATTCCTGTGATGCAGCCTGCTTAAGAGGATCTTCCTCATTTTCTGGCCCATGGCCTAAAATAATCTGGAGAAATAAATGGACGGTGTGGATCAAACAAATACATCATGGTGGGTCCCATGAGTGGGGACCCCACTCCCACGTTCACATGCATGTGGCGTTGGTTTCCCAGCCCCACATTTCATGTGTTGTGGTCCACTTGAGATGTGGATCAACTTCATTTCTAGGCTCAATGCCTAAAATGAGTTGACAAAATGAATGGGCGATGTGGATGAAACATATACACCATGGTGGGACCCACGAGTGGGGACCCCACTCCCCATGTCTGTTAGTGTACTGATTTGTGCATCTTGGTTTATCAATCATGTGAGTCCATGTGTCATGTAGTCGGTTGAGCCTTTCATAGCTGGAGACTGAAGACACAAGTGAAGATGGAACATTAAGGAGCATTGAACATGTAAATGAAGTGCCTTGGTGACCCTAACCCTATATCGAAAACAACCTACCTCTAGATGATCTTAATAATGTAATTAGGGAAATCCTTAATGATCATCCCTTAAGCCATAAGAACCTAAAATTGTCACTCTTATATTGGCTTTAGAGGTCTCGAGTTGCTGAAATAACTACAAAAATTCAACAACCTTTGGTCCCACCGAAGAACACTTCGATCGCACTGAAATTGGCCATAACAAGACAGCGAGCGCAGATATGAAATTCAGGCTAATTCGGCTCCAACCGAACATGCCTTCGGATGGACTTGGTGCCATCGAAGGATAATGTCATGCCCCAAACTTAGAAACCGGGCTCACAAAATTCTCGGCCGCCGAATTCGGTGCCGACAACCTTCATAGTACCCCATTCTTAACTCCCACCTCCCATACGCCAAGTTCCAATCCTGGGATCCTATAAGGAGGATTTTCAGGGTGATTTTTTTTATTTATAAAGGAGCATAACCACAAGTGTACCCAAGATATAAAACATCATCACCACATATCTACTAATATAATCTTTGAGTACAATGCTGGAAAGGAAAATACAAGATGTAATCAAAACTCAAAAGAACAGGCTCATACTCCGGGCTTAATGCTGCTGATAAGTCCTAACATCACCTTCAATGTAAATAAATGCACATAAGCTTCATACGAAGCTTAATAGAGAGAGTGTGTGTGCATGCACAATGTATATGACAATAATACATATATCAGAGTATGTGTAAGATGATGGAGGACTAAATTGTCAAGTCCGTGAATGATGTTAGCCATACTAAGGCTATGCAATGTAAGGCCTATGTGGCCACATGTCATATGCTATGGATGCAATGCAAAACATGTCAATCCCCAACTAGTCCACATATAAGTACAATTCGTATCTGGAAACATTGTTGGGGTCTAGTACACTCCAATACTGGTTGTCGCCCCATCGCGGTCAGGACCAAGTGAGTGAAATAGACCTTACTATCTGCCTCATTAGTGGTATACTAATGCCCACCTGGATCGCCGATAACGGACCCATTTACGAGCTGGTTAGACTCAACCTAGCTTACAACCCCTACCCTCGGGTGGATAAGGTCACACCTCCTTTTAATCAACCACGACATAGTAAGAGATGCGGCCTACTGATATTTGGCACTCGGGTGCTCATGTTATCCACTCAGTTTCGACGTTGAAGCATCCTACTAGTACTATAAGGGTTTAGGGACTTTACCCAATGACATCCAAAGCCCCCTAATGCTAGAACAAATATTTCCAATATCTAATCCGACCATCCACAATATGCCTGTGGAGGCCACAACCCTGATGTCGCCAGGGTGTAAAAGTGATTGTGACATACAGAATGCATGAGTCATACTGTCCAAGTCATGCACCAAACCTACGCTTACTACGCGATCATGTGGGGCAACCCTATCTAATATGGGTTCCCCTAAGTATCTCAAGCCGAAAGGCATATGCTATGATCAATCGTCATCCACAACAGGTATACAAATGATGCGTATGGGCATATAAATGGGCATGATATCCATTATACTAGACATGTTATCAATGTGTCCTATCAGGCTAAATACACCAGCATGTTATCATACATATCAGGGGATAATCGACCTTAATTGGCACATCATATACAGAAAGTGGGAGCCGAACGACAGGCTCCACTAGAAATATAGAAGTCTACATGGTGTGGTCCACATTACACTAACATTGACTCCTCGGGTAGCTTGTCAATACAAATCTAATATCTGGACGTAAGGCATGGGTAAGATACATATGTTAAGGTGGGGTCTACTGGGAATGACATGGATGGACACCCACATGTACAACATGTGTGCCAATAGGCTACCAATCTACTTGGGCACATGACCCACTGATGATGTCCCAAAACAATCAGATTATCAACGACATCACTATAATTACTTTAATAGGATAATCTACACCGTTTGATCATTGTTAACGTAAACCGATGGTTATAGATCATTGGTTAGTCATTTGGATGTGATCCTATGCTTATGGTCATCTGAGTCTTGAGATTTCATTATTTCAGGCAAGGTATATGCTTTAATGGATTTAATATAACCATAATGTCAACATTACATACACATACTAATTAGGGATTTAAATTGATTTAATTTCAAACCTTTGCAAATATATTATGCATATCACTTTGTGATTTTAAATGTTTTAAATCTAGGATGCTAAATATAGCTAAGGGATTCCAGAAATCCCGGAATCCCAAGCTCAAGAAAGCCCCAAATCCAAGGGATCTTGAATCCAGGGATCCCAAAACCAGGGATTCCAAGTCCAAGAGGTTTCTACCCCCACAATTCCTTATGGTGCGGCCCATTTAAGATATGGATCGACTTAAAACTTGGGCCCATGGTCTAAAATGACCTGTAGAGGAGGATAGGCGGTGTGGATGGCATATAAACATCAAGGTGGGTCCCACGAGTGGGCCCATATGCTGTCCAAAATGGGCAACACTAACAGCCCATTGATTCCATTAATGCGACCTACCTAAGATTCTAATCGGCTTGATATTTGGGCTCTTGGCCTAAAATAATCTTGCCGAAAAGATAAATGGAGTTGATGACACATAAACATTAAGGTGTGTCCCACGTGCGGGCCCCACTTCCACGCCCCAGGGTGGGCGCTGGGTGCTGGCAGCAGTGCCAACTGTTGTCACTCATTTATTATTATTATTATATTTTTTTGATACATTATTGGTGCCGGCCCCACGTGGATGATCTACTCCATTCACCGCGTAGGCCAGTTCGATCGGGGTCAAATTAACTCTAAGTGGGACATGCTTATTGGTAAATCCAAGTGTCTATCAACCTTTAAAGTGTCCATCTAGGTGAATCACCTATGCACTTTAACTTCCCATCAAATGTAAGAGATTCAACCAAACCTCCATCACCTTGGTCACTATATAGGAACTTCAGATGTAAGGTGTTTGATCCTGGAGTTGAAGTCTTGGCAAAGAGGCTACATCATGATCAGTGGAGCAATGGGGAGCTGATTGAAGCACGGGAGAGTGACGATCAAGTAACTCTAGATGACATGATTGAGTGTAGGGTTTGATTGCCAAACTCGATTGTAAGGTTGTCATTTGTATAGTTCATGTGCACTTTGTCCTTGTGTATGATTGAGTGTAAGAGTTTGATTGTCAAAATCAATTAGGTTATTGAGTAGGACCTTGGTTATTGTGTAGGACTTAAACTAAGTCATTATATAGGCCACCAACACGGGTATGCATGTGTAGGTTCTTGTGTAGGACCAAGGTTGTTGGCTAGCCGATAGAAAATCAACTAAAGTCTCTTGCGGGAGTCGGTCCTTGTGTAGGATTGTAAAGGTTATAGGTTAAACTGATTTAAAACCTCTATTAGTGATCCGATACACTCATGGCTTGAGTGCGACCGCCGAGAGTGGAGTAGGGTAACCGAATCACTATACACGCTTGTGTTTGAGATTGTCGTTTGCACATCGGTTGAATTATGCTTTTGTGATTGAATGATTAATCTTTATAAATGCATGATTAGATGAATGCTATAATAAAAAAGGTAACACATCTCACTCACACACATGTTCACTATACTTTATAGACTAGTTGCTTAACCTATAAATCTTTTATAGTCTATGTCATTGGACTCTTTATTGGCTTGGAAGCCTTTAGAGTTATATTGACTATCTTAGCTTAATTAGCATAATAGCTTAAGTAGGTAAATTGGACTTAAAAAGAAGAAAATTTTATTTAGTCCTAATCATAATAACATAATAACCAAGCATCTGCACAAGTATTCGTGGTATCCAATTCCATGCAATTTTAATGTCCACATGCACGAGGCGCTGATGCAGGGAGGGGTTCCAACCCAATTGTTCCTTGTGGTGTGGCCCACTTAAGGTGTGGATCAACTTCATTTTTGGGCTTAACGCCTAAAATGAAATGGGGAATCGGATGGACAGTGTAGATGAAACAATTACATCATGGTGGGTCCCATGAGTGGGCCACCTCCCAACACCCACAAAGGGGCTGGGTATGCAGGGTGCTGGATAATAACATCCAATGGATGTTGGCCAGTGTCCCCCCTCTCCCTCTTACACACACACACACACACACACACACACACCACACACACACACACACACACACACACATATATATATATATATATATATATATATATATATATATATATATCTTCTTTGTAGGGTGGGATCCACACTTGGCTAGATCAGGGCGGCTCAATGAGCTTTAGATTAATCTAGTCATTGCATTTTTTCCCCACGCAAACTTAAGTGGCCCTAATCAACAAGCAGGATGGAAGTAAACATCACGGTGGGGCACATAAAGTGATCCACGCCATACCAACGTGCGAGACACATTGTCTTGCAATGTGGCCCACTTGTGGGCCTCGCAACAAACCAACATTTAAAAAAAGGAAAGGAAAAAAGAAAAGGGAGAGGAAAGAAGATCTTGGTGATCGGATGGCCCCCTGCCACTATGGGGTCCACCATACATACTATACATGCACAAGGTGGGTCCCACCTTTTGTGGGCCCATCAAGATGAAAGGAAGCAATGAAAGAAAAAGGGGAACTTATTCCTCCCTTGCAATCACAGCGAAGATAAACGATTGGATCGGTTTGGATCGGCGATCGGACGGTCCATCAAGCTTATCTTCACTCCTAATCTCCTATAATCTCTCTTTCTTTTCTCTCTTCCTCTTAACCTCTTTCCTTAATCTCTCATTTATTCTCTTTCTTCCTCTTAATCTATCTTTACTCTTTTGATCTTTCCTTAATCTCTCTAATCTCACTTTCTTTCTTTTTTTCTCTAATCTCTTTTCTTCTCACTCTCTTGTTAGGAAGGGTGGTGGAAATGAGAGAAGTTTGGGGATTTATGGTAGAACTTTTATAATAGAGAGGGAATTAGATAAAGATGGAGTGGTAGAATGGGGAGAGGGAGAAGGAGAGGGGAGTGGCTTAACATGGGCAAGGGTATGGGTAGCATGGACAACGGTATGGGCTTCTTTGACTAATGGAGAGAGAGAGAGAGAGGTGATGGGTTGATTGATGGATTGATTGAACAAGCTCAGGATTTGTGTAAGTGGGGCCCGCACCACGCATGCGTTACGCGGCGCACCTCAGATTGTGTTAAAACTATAACTTCTAATATGGGGTTGTAATGGGGCGTGCTTTGTGGCGTTGGAATCACAGTGCCCTCGCAGTCGTTAGGGTACAAGTCTCTTGGTGTTGCAGTAATAAAATCGAGTCACAATCAAAATTTGTCGATCTGGTCCACCCAGAACATGCCGATGCCAAAATTGTAGCGTATGATCGACTAATTAGGGTGCGGGTCTTACAAATGGGATTTGTGCCAAGTCCATCTTCTTTGCTTAACCCTATGACAAGGTTTAAGAGATGTTAAGAATGGCCCCTGGTTGGCTTGGTTTTAAGAGCTTATAGGCTCTAAGGTTTTGGTTTCTGGGTTTTAGGGTTAAAGTTCTTGAGTTTTGGTTTTCGGGTTTTGGGTGTGATCTCGATCCAGTGCAGTCGATCACCCTGTTTAGGTTGGGTGTCTACAAATTCTCTTCTTTAGCAGAAGTTGCCTGTAACCGGATGCTAAAGGATGAACACCCTACCATTCTAGCCAGGTGTGGAACTAGTCATACATATTATAACCGAAGTATTTATGTTAATCAATCATTCAACAAAAGGTAACTCAGGTGTATTCAATGATAACAAGAGTGCAGTGATTACCCTGTACTTTGCAGCCTTACAGGGATCTAATCATGGTGCTCCAATCATGATTAGTATTTGCTTTAAAAATGTTTGTGAATCTAGATTTTTTGTAAGGTAGTCACCCTTGAGCTTTGAGGCCTTATGGAGATCCAACACTACACTTGGATAAAAAATTGATGTCCTTTGCTACACAATTGCCCCAGTTTGGTTGTGAGTCTGGTCATTGAAATGGGTAGTTTCCCTATGCTTTATTACCTTTTGAGGATCCATCTATGACATTGCAATTGTTTGACCTGACAAGCATCCTTAACTAGGTAATCCCGGGTTATCTTTTGTCTTCTGAGCTTCTAACTTCAACCCTTAAGTTGTAATTGTTAGTACACTAATTCTTGCACCCTATTTGTCAATCACGTGAGTCGTCGTGTCATATAGTCGGTTGAGCCTTTGAAAAGTAAAGACCGAAGACACAAGCGGAGACAGAACATCAAGAAGCAAAGAACAGGTAAAACAGATTCCATAGTGACCCTAAACCTTGACCCAAAACAACCCATATTCTTCTAGATGATCTTGACCTAATAAGAATACCTAATTAATCATCCCTTAACTTTAGGAGACCAAGAGAAACATGATAAATAAGGTTAGAAGAAGAGCGAAACTGCTTCGTAAAAGTCTACCCAAAACAACAGTTTTCGATTGATGTTCGATAACATCAAGTTGCCATCAAACAGCCTTCGATGACATCGAAGGCCTGTTCAATGACATGATTGAGAGTCAGAAATGTCCAACAACTAACCAGATTTTTCTCTGATTTTCTCGATGGCATCGAGGTACCTTCAATGACATCAATTGAGAGTTAGAATTGTCCAGTAAGAAATTTGATTTTTTTTTCTCTAACTTTCTCGATGACATTAAAGTCCTTTTGATGACATCGAAACTTGAAGTTTCGATGACATCGAAGGTTAGTTCGATGATATCGGAAATAACTGTTGTAAGACCCTAACCCAAGTGTACACAACGTTCCTTAGGGTCATGCGGTCATACCGGTCGAATTTCGGTGACCCGCGACCTACGGTTAGCATTTGCGGTTGTCCCCAAGTTCGGTCACATTGACCCAACTCGGATCGACCCGAAACCTATGCCATCTTGTCCGTATCGGCGCCGCAGTTCCAACGCCGCGTCCTGTGCGTGAATCCGACATATAGATCACAAGTTATGGGCAACGTTCAATTTGGGCCATTGATGTGTGATTGGTGAACCCCACCATGGCCTTGCACGTTCTCCCATGCAATGATGTCATGCCTAGGCTGGATTTTCAAAAACCCTACTAGCCTATGAGCCTTGTTTGTAACTCCCTACCCTCATCATTTCATTTCCCTACCCTAGGTGAGAGAGGCAATCATGACTTGCCTTAAAACTCTCCCTCTCTCTTTTTCCCTCTCATTTCTCTCTCTCTCTTCTCTTCTCTCCCTAGCAACTCCAAACCGTCCCACCTACCTCCATTTTTCAAGCCCCTTGTCCCTCTAATCCCCTCTAATCACCCATTATCAACCAATCTCAACCATTGAACCTTAATCCTTGAAGCCTCTTGATGCTAGTGGTGTAACTTTGGAGTTGTTTAGATAGGTGGGTGTGCTTACATTTCTTGATCTTCATCTCATGTTGGAGCTTCATCCTTCTTCTCATGTTGGAGCTTATGGGGCCCATCAAGTGATGGCGGTGGCCCCAAATCTCCATGGATATGGCTTGTAGCCTATTCTACATTGCATGCATGTGCATGCAAGGGACCATTCTCCATGGATCCATTCATGCTCCTTTCTTCCTTGATCAGAGATCTTTGGGTCATCTAGACCCTTGATCCTTGGTAGAGATTGGATCTCCACCATAGATCTCAATAAATAGCCTTGATCATGTAGATTATACATCTATGGTAATGAAATGTTTATGTATGTGTGTGATGAAGGGAATGACTTCATTGAGGCGAAGACCCTTCTCTTGTGGCCGTTTTCTTCTCCTTTTCTTATTAGAAGTCTCTGATCATGAGTGTGTGGCCCACCTTGTGGACCAACAAGATTCAAACCTTTCATAGAGGGAGGACGTTTTTCACAGTCCATCCTTTGGACGTGTGGCCCCTAAAATCACCAAAATGGGTTGCATGCAAGGATGATTTGGATGATGGGATGGTTTGGATGTTTGTGGGGCCCACTTGGGTGGACCACACCATGATTTTCTGGAGTTAAATCTCCATTTAAATAATGTTTGCAATTTATTTTTATCAGACATATGTTGCTGTCCAAACTGTCTGGACAGATTTTAGGCCATCTTGGGGTCTGATTTTTGGTCATTTGGAGGGGATGTTGGTACCATCAAATATGTGATTCTTGAAGGTGTACGTCCTACCTATAATCCTAACAAATTTCAGCAGCTTACCCCATTCGAGCCTCCAAAAGAGTGGGTCAACATGGGTGTTCAACCAAAATTCTGCTGTAATTTTCAGCAATATAGGCTGTTGTAACCCATAATTTAAAAATATTTTCTCTGATGACAGGCCACCTTTCTAAGTCCCACCTTCTTCTAGACTTGATAAGGGACCTTGGCTCCCAATTTTAGAATTTTTGGAAACCGTGGACCCACTCCTTTGGGGAGCCCAAATTGGTACAGCAACATGAACATTGCTGGAATTTTTCTGCATTGCTGTATTTTGTGTTTGTGGAGATAATTGGGCCTAGCCCATTTAGACTTTTGTGTATATCTGTGGGGTCCACCTTGTGATGATCCAGAGGCCACAAGGGGCCATTTTTGTGGGGCCAACCAACTGGACCAGCCATCCATGATGGACATCCAACTAGTAGACGTCCACCATGGGTTGGTCGTCCTTGGCCAGGCCCACCATGATGTATGTCTTTTATCCAAACCGTCCCTCCATATATGTGGGGCCCATGTGGATTGGGTCCACCGTAGGTGGACGTCCCATGTGGGGCGTGTCACGCCCCAAACTCGAAAACCGGGCTCACAAAATTCCCGATCGCCGAATCCGGCGCCGACAGCCTCCGTAGAACCCCATTCTCGGCTCCCAGCGCCCATACGCCAGGTTCCGATCCTGGGATGCTACAAGGAGGATTTTCAACATCGGTTTAATTTGTAATAAGCATAACCAAAGGCATAACCCATAAACAACAACCAAAAACTCCATCACATTTCCACTATGATAAAAAACTTTACAAGTACAATGAGCATAAAGGGAAATACAATGAGAATGGACAAAAAGTTCCAAAAAGATTTGCTCTGCGTTCCTGCCTCAGCGCTGCTACGTCCCAATATCACCTGCACGCAACGGTCGTGCATAAGCTTATAAAAAGCTTAGAGGGTGGTGAAAGTGTGTGCGTAAGGTAGTAATGTAGATATGCAGTATCAGAGTAATGCGGAACATGCTGATGAATCCATGAATACCACTAGCCGTACCAAGGCTATACAATGCAAGGCATGAATGATGTCGGCCATACCAAGGCCATGCGATGCGAGATGCAACTCAAGCATACAAATCCTCATCTATATCCACATATCAATACAGCTCAAATATGGGATATCACCGGAGTCTAGTACACTCTAAACCAGATTGTCGCGTCATCGCGCGCAATAAGGTAAGTGGAAGAGACCTCACTACCCGCCTGCCAATATCGGGCTCAGTTTGTCGATAGCGGACCCATTCCTCGAGCTGGTCAAACTCAACCTAGTATTGCCCCCTCCTCTCGGGCGGGTAAGGCCCCACCCCCTTCTAACCGACCACGACACAGTGGAAAGCACGACCTTCTGCTAATCGGCCCTCGGTACTCATGCACCCACGTGGTCTAGACGTTGGAGCAACCTCTTGGTACCATAAAGATTTAGGGACTTTCACCCAGGGATATCTATAGCACCCCATGTAGAACAAGATTTTCGGTATCCAATCCTGCCAACCACGATATGCCTGTGGCGACTACAGCCCTGATGTCGCTAGGGCGTGCAGTAACCATATCACACGGTGCGAATGCATGAATCACACTATACAGTCATGCAACAATCCTGCGCGTCTCGTGCGCTCATGTGGGGCAACACCGCCTAACTGGGAGCCCCTAAACAATCTGTCCGAAGGCATATACTATGATCAGTCACTTCTCATATCAAGCATACATATGATGCGTATGATCATGAATCATGGAACTATATTAAACATGTTATACGGTAATGTGTGTTGTTTATAACGAAGATGGGCCTAGACAGCCTACAAGTATGGGCCTAACAATGGGCCCTAGGGAGACCATAATGCGGACATTTAACCAACATTATTCTACAATGTGGACGTCAAACCAACATTGCTCCCAAGGCACGACTGTCACAACGTCATTACACAAGCCATGGTAGGGTCATACATCTTAATGGACTTGTGTACATCTAATTGGGCCTCGACCCATGGGCCTTAGGTACAACAAATGAGCCGTATAACATGGGCCTTAAGCATATCAGGTGGGCTTCAATGGTTGGGCCCTAACTACATCAAGATGGGCCTCAATGGATGGGCCACAAATAAATCAAGATGGGCCCCATCCACATCAAAGTGGGCCCCAACGGACTATCAAGATGGGCCTCATCCTCATACCAAGGTGGGGTCCACTTGAACTATGGATCTGACTCATTCTTCAGCACATGCCGTAAAATGAGCTTTCCAAATGGTTGGGAGGCTTGGATGCAACACATGCATCATGATGGAGGTCCACATGAGGGACCACCATCAGGCATATTATACAATATAATATAATATATATATATACACACACACACGTACACACACAGGCACACACACACGTGCACACCCACACGCACTCGTACAGACGCCCCACCATCCCGTGGACGGTGGGGATAAAACAGTTAAATCATGTGGGTCCCACGTGGGGCCCACCGTAATGTTTACCTCCCATCCAACCCATTCATAAGGTCACGCAGACCTAAATGAAGGGCAAAAACAAATTTCAGCTTGATCCAAAACTTCTGTGGGCCCAAAAAGTGTTTCAATGGTAGACAGTTCAATTCACACTGTTTCCACTGATGTGGGCCACCAGAAGGCTGGATGGGCCTGATTTTTGGAGGGGGCCCACCTCAGGAGGTGGCCCACCAAATAAACGGTTTGGATGACAAATAAGCATCATGGTCGGGCCCACGGCAAGAGCCGTGGGTGGCTGCCTTCCGCTTGCCCGTCGCACGCAGGCAGCGCCTGCTGCCTTCTGACAGCAGCAGCGCTGCTGCAGCTGCACGCCCCCCTTTTTCTTTTCTTTTTTTTGTTTTCCCAAAAAAAATCACGTGTGGGGCCCGCTACCGGAGAATCCACTCCGTCCAATGAATTCTAGGGCTCAAAACACACCAAACAAGTCTAATGTACGGCATGTTTGGTGTGTAGATACAACAAGGTGGGTCCTAAAAGCTTTGAACAGTAGGAAACAGGGTTTTTCATGGTATAGCCTGCCTGATTATCGGATTCACCTCATTTTTCGGCTCAACGCCTAAAATGAGGCAAGGAATGGGATGGACGGCGTGGATTGAATACATATATCAAGGTGGGGCCTGCATGAGCGGCCCACTTAAAATCTTTCTCTCTGCTGCATGTTAGCTGCTCCGTAGGACCGACGCCAAGACCTCCTGTGTGAAACGAGGTATCCTTCACTCGGTCTGCCAGTGAGGTAGGGAGCTGGGCGTGGGCCCAGAGTTGAAACGAGGTATCTTCACTCGGTCTACTACCTGAGCAAGGGGGCTGAGTGGGCCCACCTCAGTTCACATTTCACTAACGGCCACTCCCACTGTTAGCCACCTCAAGGTGGGCCCCCAATAGATGGTTGGGATGGCACAAAAATATCATGGTGTGTCCCACATGGATGGGATCCACCGAAAATGGCATGGATGATAACATACATATTAGGTGGGCCACAATCATAGAAAGAGAGAGAGAGGGAGAGAGGGAGACATCGACAATATCGGAGGGGCCCCGCCACTATGGGCCCCTCTTGAATTTAAGCATACATCAAGGTGGGTCCCACTACATGGACCCTTGAATCAACAAAATGAATGAAGAATAAAATCTAAGATCAGCCACCGACTCTTCTTGCACCCTAGGCTTCCTATGCTCCTTTGCTTTGATTCCAACGACGGAGATGAGATTTGGATGGTTGAGATGGGAGATGAGGGGGTAGGAAATGTGGGCCACACTTGTAGCTCTCTTGGAGAGGTGGGAGAGGCTTGGACGTATGGAGGGTTTTTGGGTTGTTTGGAAAGTGTTTTGAAAAATAAGAGAGAGTGACTTGTAAAGGGAGAGAGAGATGGGTGATGTTTGATGTGGTGGTGATGGGTGTAAGAGCCACTTTTTGACTTTTGTGGCAAATGGTGTAAGAAAAGCATAGGTGGTGTAAGAATTTTTTAACTTTGAGGGTTGGTTGGGGAAGAGTGTGAAGTGATGTGTACTTGACATGATGGGATTGATTGATGGATGATTGATGTGATATCTCGTACAGATTCTCTTCATTTTTCCCACACGCGGCGTTTTTCTCGCATCGAACGCTGGCCCACATCTCCTGGCCAGAGTATCGCCTCGACGCGCGAGTCGCGGCATCGGAACTGCGGCGACGGCGCGGTCGCTAAGGTACTAGTCTTAGGTTGAGTCGACTCAGGTTGATGGTGTGTGAATCAGGGTCTCGCGCAAGGTCGGTTGAGGGTCGAAAGTTGCCGAAATTCGACCGGTAAGACCGCAGAAGTCTACGGAACGGTACGGTCTAGGATACGGGTCTTACAGCTCTCCCCTCCTAATAAAAATTTCATCTTCAAAATTTACACAATCATCGCAACTAGATATAACGCATGAGGGAGAAGAAATATAACATCATCATATAAAATCAGAGATAACATACAAAATACAACACGTGATCAATCATCAAAGAGATCGGGATAGCGCTTTTGAATCTCGGCCTCGTGCTCCTAGGAAGCCTCCTCAATAGAATGGTGACCCCACTGAACCTTCACTAACGGAATGACCTTGGTCCGGAGGACCTGCTCCTTCCGATCAAGGATACAAATAAGCTACTCAATATAGGAAGCGTCCTCACGAACCTCTAACGGCTGCCAATCAATAACAGGAACGATGTCTGACCCACACTTCCTCAACATGTAGACATGGAAAACATTGTGGACACCAGACAACTGAGATGGCAAGGCAAGCCGATAGGCCACGGTGCCAACGCGCTCAGTGATCTCAAAAGGTCCTATGAATCTCGGGGCAAGCTTGCCCTTCGCTCCAAAACGAACTACGCCCTTCATGGGCGAGACCTTAAGATACACATGGTCCCCTACATCAAACTCCAAGGGACGATGCCGACGATCAGCAAAACTTGGGACGTGGTCTTACAGGGCGCACTTGGGACGTGAGAGCCCACCTTGTTGCATGTGTTTGGGGCCTAAGCTGTCCACACCTTGGACCGCCCAGGCCTGGGACGCCCCTACCCTTTTGGGGTTGCTGCTGGACCTGTAGTCCAGCAGCAGGCCCACCTTTATGAGTGTCAAATTTCCTATCTCCAAATTGGTGGGGGCCCTATGATGTATTGACGGACACTATGAGCGTAACTCCCAAGTATTTTGACATGTTTCTGGGCCTCAATAGGCCCAAAAGATTTAATGGACTAAAAGTCTAGCCATGGCCATTTAAATACACAATGTATGGCTGAATTTTTATTGAAATTGGGAGCCCACCACATTGAGGGGGTTTGGATACTTGTTGCTCACTCATTCTTTAGAATATTTTGGGCTCAATTGGTGCATGTTTTGGGCCACTATTTATGACCATTTGTGGGGCCTGAATTCATACCAGATTTTGGGACTTTCTAGTGGGCTCAGGTTGGGCTGGAATGTCTCACCTTGGCCAACCATGTGTTGGGCTGACCTTCCACCATTTACTGGATTATGGGCTAAGGAAAAAGTGGATTTGGGCACTTGAATGCCCACTTAAATGACTAGTTATTGGGCTGATGTAATGGGGCCCATTCCACCCAACAAAAAGACTTGTTTTGGGCAATGTATTTGTATACATGGGCTGCCCACTAAGTCCATCTAAATGCTTGGACTCTATGGCCCTTAGGACTTAGGCTTTGGGCCTTGGTTCCCCTCTTTGGGCCATGATTGTTAGTGGTAGTATTGAGCCTACTTCCTTATATCTTTTGTGGGACCTATATGCATATGGTTTGGATATGGGCTTTGAGCCTTATGTTTATGTGGTTTGTGGATCAAATGCCTTGGGGCAATGGCGGTGTGGTTGAAAGTCCCCATTTGGACCCCTCTAGGTCCATTAGTTGCTAAGTGTGGTTGAATGCCCACCATAGTCCCTTGCTAGGCCTGTTTCTATATTATATAGGCTCTAGCTTTGTATGCTTAGTCTCATGGGCTACCTCAGGTAAATGGGCCCCCACTAGAGGTTGTATTCCTTATAACGAATTGGTTAAGTACCTAGACCCTTCATGGTTAGGTAAAGAGTTCACCATCACCTCATTGACACCCCTATTCATCTTCATGTCCCACTCCCATACGCATCATATACATGCTTGGTTGAGGTATGGTTGGCCATGGTTGTATCATTGTATAGGACATGCTAGTATCTCCCCGAGGGATGAAGTTTATCCTCTTGAACACGGTGGATGCTTGGGATCGATGCATGGTTGATTGTGTGATTCATGCATCTGGCATTGCATAGCATGTGGATATTCACCCTTGCTTCATCAGGATCGTAGCCTCCACAGAGATATCGTGGATGGCCATGTGTGGACACTGGAAATGATTCTTGAGCATTTGGGGTGCATAGGATATCCCTAGGTGAAAGCCCCTAAACTTCTATGGTACCGAGGGGACGGCTCAACCCCAAGACCGAGTGGAAAACATGAGCGCCCGAGTGCCTTATATCGTTAGGCTGCGACTCCCACTGTTGCGAGGTCGGTTGGGATGGGGTTTGGCCTTACCCGCCTGAGTGAGAGGGCAATAGCTAGGCTGAGTTTGACCAGCTCGTAAATGGGCCCGCTACCGTCGAGCCTCGCTGGTGATTGGCTCTCCACAGGCGGGTAGTGAGGTCTCCTACGCTCGTTTGACTGTGCGGGTCTTACAGAGCAGCAATCATCTAGCAGTATACTTGACCCCGATGGATTCCTTATGATGGAACTGTACTTGATATGAGAACTGACATTACTTCGCATTGTATTTGCATCGGCTGTATAAGCCTTATATTGCATCGCCTTCGTATGGTGCCCAGTACTCATGTATTGCATTGCATAGCTTTGATACGGCTTACTGCATTCATAACTTAGCCTCGGTACGGCTAGTGGCATTGGTTCATTCATGGTTCCTTCAGCATTCTCCTTATTCTTATGAACACCATTGTCACACACTTACACCGCCCTCTAAGCTTTCTATAAGCTTATGCACGATTGATGCGTGCAGGAGATCCTAAGTCAGCTTAGTAGCGGAGGAGCTGTGGATTGGATTGGCGCAAGCTGAGGACCTGTTGCAGACCTTTCCTTCCTCTTTCTGTATTATGTATTTTCTTTTGAGCCTTGTACCTGTAAAGTTTAAATTCTTAGTGGATTTTGCAGTGTGTTCCTTGTTTATTTTCTGAGGTTTACTTGCTATGATCTTGGGTATGCTCGATTTGGGTTGAAATTGTGATATGGAAATCCTCCTTGTAGGATCCCAGGATCGGAACCTGTGCTAGGAGCCGAGAATGGGGTACTACAGAGGCTATTGCGGTCGGAACCGGTTATCGGATTCCTTGCAAGTCCGATCACCGAGTTCGGGGCGTGACAATTGTCCAACAAGAAAACTCATATTTTATCTGGATTGTTTGTGACATCGAGGAAACCTTCGATGACATCGATAGAGTCGTTTTCTACCCATTTTTTACTGTTAGAGCTCAAACTTTTATAAAAGGCATTCAGTTCTTGGGCATTTTGATGTGTTTTTGGAACAACGGAAGGTAGGGTGATTCCATATTCATATTTCTCATTCCTATCCTCTATTCCATGGTGTTCTAAGTACTCTTTCTTGAGATTCATACTCATATGAAAATTCCAACCTCTACATTGAAGATGCGCTTGAACCCTTCCATTTTATAGAAATTGGACTTAAGCAATCTTGGCATACCATTGTCCAAATAGTCTAGAAGACCTATCTAGTAATTGGATCTCTTAGGAAAAACTATTTCCCATTAGTTGTAGGAGATTCAACCAACCTGCCATCACTGTAACGCCCTGAAAATCGGGGGTCGAGTAAAGCTCAACTCCCGAGTTCCAACGCATTACTTATGCAACGTAGATAATGATGTTTAAATGTTGTCTATATTAGTGCATTAGACATGAGCGAGATTATATTAAAACAACATATCATACTCCAGAGATAATGTAATTAAGCAAGCAGAAGACCGGAATATATATATTGAAATAAGTAAGCGGTTATCTGTCTCCAGAGTATGATAATGTAATAGGGTTGAATATATACATGTATTGTTTCAAAATTTATAAAATAGCAAATTATAAAGTGTCCAACTAATCCATATGCCCTGTAATCCCGTCGATTCAGCACGAGGTCTACATAGACTCGCCTGAGAGCTGGACGTAGGAGAATTCATCCTCCTCGTCCATGACGTCCATTTCAGCTACATAGATTCCGTCATTACCTGCATCCATTACCTGCATCTACAACAGAGTCTGGTTGGTGTTTTAAAACACCATCTTAGGTGGGAATGAGTATCTAATTCAGTGGAACTATAAAGCAAAGGTTAACATGTTACCAATTCAGTCAAGCAGTAATTGTAAAGTAGTACAACACTCATGTCCTAAGTACTCTTGTTAATACAGGAATGATATGCTATAATGATGCATGCCCTCGCCTGCGCTCCCTCAACGACACCATCTCACGGTCGCACATGCTACTCCCACTATGCTCTTCCACGCCAAAGGCACATGCAACGCGGTGCATAGTCGTGTTAGCCGAGTTCTTGATTAGGCTTATTCATACAGCAGATTGGGAAGCTAAGGTACCTCCCTTTATATCATTTACCCAAACGATGTTCCATCTAGGGTCGTCAATCCTAGTTAATCGCATACGATAGGAAAGTTACAGGGTATCGCCCCTAATGAAAGTAGTGGATAGGTAAGTTCAATTGATTATACTCGAGGTTACTCCACCAACGCCCTACCAACTAGAGCGCTATGTTCGAAGGGGGTCTGGATCAGACGGTACACCCCAATCCAGGCTGTGACTGTAGCCAGGCTGCGCCTGGGTAGGTCAACAGCTCGAATACAGTGTTCCATACCACCGTATTTGGCTCATAAGTTTTTGGGTTGCTCACTGGTCACTAAGGGGAGGCTCGTCACCCCAGCGTAGGCCGACAGCTTGACTACGGTGTCCCATACCACCATGCTCGGCTCATGAGTCTTAGCGGATCGTGGTACCATAATTGAATGAGATTTATATTGGTAAGTGGTACCTTAGATTTAAGTAGTAGCGTCCATACAAGGTAAACACACAATAGGCCAATCGGTTTATTAGACAAGTTCGACTGGTACGAGCGTACACTGAATTAATTGACATGGAGCGCATAAGCACTCCATGTGGCCTAACCACTGTTGACAATTATCGTACAACTCGGATTCACCAAACGCATCAAATGTGGCGAGACTAATTCGGCCACTCAAATAGGAATTGTTACCGATTGCCTGGACTATGTAGTAGTCCCAATCATACTCAAATGCAGCATGTGGAGACATGTGATAATCATATAGGTATTTGACAAATAATCCAAGTACATCACTCATTTGAGCATTTTATCAACATATTGAATGTGTTACCGAACATTTCGATTCATCCATAAATTGCATAATTGAAATTAAGATTGCGTGGAGGAAATTATACATATAGATAAGGTAATTGAGAATTCTATCTCAACACCCTTATTAATTGCAATTCATCAAGCAATATCCCATTCAGACATTTTATCAAACACATAGAACATGTTATTATACATATGCATTTTATACATAAATCATATAGTCGAAGTTAAGACTGCATGAAGCAGATTATACATATAGATAAGGTAATTGAGAATCCTATTTCAACGCCCTTAATAAATACAATTCATCGGACAATTTCTCATTCAGACACTTTATCAAACACTTAGACTACATATTACCTCATATATGCACTAAATTAGTTATAGCATATATTATGGCAAATCCTTTCACAAAGGAGTTGTCATACATACAACAATCATATATTTTAGGTTAATAGTCATGGAAAACACAAATTATGATAGCAATTTCATTCAAACATTTCAACAAATACATGGAATGCATCATATATTCACATAGTTCGCACACATGTATTAATTATCGAATACATCATAACTAAGCTCATATGGCAGCAATCAAGTCAGACATAAATCATTAGTTGACATTGAAAGCCTTGAAAATCATAACCTAAACATTTATAGTCCCCACCTGTAAGGCCCACCCCTACAACACATGATATTGTCCGCTTTGCCGAAGCTCACGGCTTTAAAACGCGTCATGTCTGTTAAGGGAGAAACCCAACATATAACCACCACAACTCCAGACAACTCTTCCGATGTGGGACAAGTTACGCTACAGTCAACTGCAACAGTAGCTCGCCCAGCACAGTAGCCTGCCAGCCGGGCCCGCCCACATGTGTGCCCGCCCACGTGTGTCCGCCCACATGAAACAGTGACCGGGGCGTCACATTATCCCCCACCGAGGGCAGAGCCGTCCTCGGCTCTGATACCATTTGTAAGGCCCACCCCCACAACACATGATATTGTCCGCTTTGCCGAAGCTCACGGCTTTAAAACGCGTCATGTCTGTTAAGGGAGAAACCCAACATATAACCACCACAACTCCAAACAACTCTTCCGATGTGGGATAAGTTACGCTACAGTCAACTACAACAGTAGCTCGCCCAGCACAGTAGCCTGCCAGCCACATAGTAGCCTGCCAGCCACACAGTAGCCTACCAGCTGCACTTGGAGGCCCGCCCACATGTGTGCCTGCCCACGTGTGCCCGCCCACATGAAGCAGTGACCGGGGCATTACATTATCCCCCACCGAGGGCAGGTAAGGCCGTACCCCCTTCCAACTGACCACGACACAGTGGGAGACGCGGCCTAACGGTATGCGGCCCTCGTGCGCTCATGCATCCACTCTGTCACGCCCCAAACCCGGAAATCGGATTCACAAGAATCCCAATCGCTGAGTCCGGTGCCGACAGCCTCCGTAGTACCCCATTCTCGGCTCCTAGCGTCATACGCCAGATTTCCGATCCTGGGATCCTACAAGGAGGATTTATATATATTATATATATATATATATATATATATATATAACTTGTAATAAGCATAACCACAAGATTACCCAATTCACAAAGGCAACATCATCATCACATATCCATTAATATAATCATTTGAGTACAATGCTGAAAGGGAAATACATAAATCGAAAATCAAGCTCCAGAAGATCGCTGCACGCTCCAAGCTCAATACTGTTGCAACCTAATATCACCTGCACGCATTTATCGTGCATAAGCTTATAGAAAGCTTAGAGGGTGGTGTAAGTGTGTGCACAAGGTAAGTGTCAAGTATTCAATACAATGTCGTCATCATACAATACCGGAAATAAGCAGAAATATTAACAAGATCATAAATTTTCAGAGTAAACAAGAATACTGACAAGATCATAAATCATACGATAACAAAGTAAGAGGAAATACGGACAATTCCATGAGTCAATCAATATCAGAATATGCAATATAGAACAGCTATACCAATGAGGAATCACAAAGAGCCAGATATCAGATTTCGAGGATGTGATGCAGTATGCAGTTCCTGATGAGTCCATAAATAGCATCAACCGTATATAGACCATATAAAGGCAGAAACACAATAACCCAAGATGCAATATGCCGCGGATGTAATGCAATATGCGGTGCGAATGGAATGACCATGCTGGAGTGTGAAGTCAGGATGATAGTACGTAGTATCGCAGGCTGCGGGGTCCACCACAAGGGACTTCTATCCAAACCAGTCACATACCTAAATTTGGATAGTCAGACTCAATGTGGTAAACTCCTGATCTCAGGTTAGTCGCGCGCCCAACCGAAATCCTTGCCATAACGAATGTACACAGCAATTAGTTGCGCACCACCAGCCCGAGTGGATAGTGAATGAATGAGCATACAACTCCTACTCAATAAGTCCACATATCAGTACGGTTCCTCTCTGGGATCATCACCGGGGTCTATTACACTCCAAACCAGATTGCCGCCCCATTGCGTGCAACAAGGTGAGTGGAAGAGACCTCACTATCCGCCTGCCAATATCGGGCCCGGCTAGTCGATAGCGGACCCATTCCTCGAGCTGGTCAGACTCAGCCTAGCATTGCCCCCTCCTCTTGGGCAGGTAAGGCCGTACCCCCTTCCAACCGACCACGACACAGTGGGAGACGCGGCCTAACGGTATGCGGCCCTAGTGCGCTCATGCATCCACTCGGTCTAGACGTTGGAGCAACCTCTGGAACCAAGAGGGTTTAGGGACTTTCACCTAGGGATATCTATAGCACCCCATGTAAAACAGATTTTCGGTGTCCCATCTGGCCATCCACGAAATACCTGTGGAGGCTACGACCCTGATGTCGCTAGGGCGTACAGTAATCATAACACACAATGCAAGATGCATGAGTCAAACAACCCAGTCATGCATCAATCCTTTGCATGTCATGCTCTCATATGGGGTAACTCCGCCTATCAGGGAGCCCTATGAACAACCTGCCCTATGGCATATGCAATGGTCAATCACATCTCATAACAAACATGCAGATGATGCGTATGTGCATGTATTATGATGCTATGCTGTCACATACTCATAATCGGTATCAATAACCGGCATCAACCATCGGCCTCGACAACGTGGACATTTAACCAACATTGCCCCCAAGGAATGGCCACATAGAGCCAAACATATAATGGGCCCATGGCCTCACACAAAGGCCTAATATACATCGCAATGGGCCTTACTTAAGGGCCATATATACACAACAGGTGGGCCCTGCTCTTGGGCTTTAAATACATAACATGTGGACCCTACCCATGGGTCTCGAATACATCAAATGGGTCATGCATCATGGGCCTAATATATATCACAATGGGCCTTGCCCATAGGCCACGAATACATCACAGTGGCCCCAACTACGGGTCGCATATTCATCATATAGGTCTTGACAATCGGCCTCGGCCTCAACAATCGAATTGACACTCAGGATCGGCCTCGATACGCGGCCTCGACAATCGGAATCAGCCTCGATACTTGGCTTCGACAATCGGAATCGGCCTATACAATCGGCCTCGACAAATCAGAATCAGCCTATACAATCGGCCTTGAAAAAAAAAATTGAAATCATCGGAATTGGCCTTGATACTCGAAATCGGTCGATAATCGGAATCGGCAATCGGTCATGTCAATCGGAGTTGGTAATCGGTCACGTCAATCACACCGATCGACAGTCAGAATCGACAGATCAGTCACATTAATTGGAATCGGCGAGCGGTCAAGATAATCAGAATCAGTAAATCGGTCACGACAATCGCACCGATCGATAGTCAGAATCGGTAAATCGGTCACATCAATCGGATTCGACAATCGGTCAAGGCAATCAGAATCGATCGATAATCAGCATCAGCAAATCGGTCACATCAATCAAAATCGGCAATCGGTCAAGATAATCAGAATTAGCAAATCGGTCACGACAATCGTACCGATCGATAGTCGGAATCAGTAAATCGGTCACGTCAATCGGAATCGGCAATCGGTCATAACAATCGGGATTGGCCTCGATAATCGGCCTCGACGCAAGGCAGAGTCCATAGATGGACGACCGATAATGGATCAAGCAATGTCAATGGGGACCAATAATTTGGGTTAACCCACTAAAGAATGATGAGAGTGAGCCTAACAAGGCCTAAGGGAAGGTCAAAATATGGACATTCAACCATCGTTGCCCATCAATGTGGATATCTAACCACATTGCTCCTAAGGGGTGGCCCACATAAGGGATTCATACACAACGTAGCGGCCACACACACATCACATTGGGCCTCATTCATGGGCCTCAAATATATCGCATTGGGTTTCATACAAGGGCCTCAAGTGTATCACAATGGGCCACACCCACGGGCCTCAAATACATCACAATGGGCCTCGTCCATGGGCCTCAAATACATCACAATGGGCCTCGCCCATGGGCCTCAAATACATCACAATGGGCCTCGCCCATGGGCTTCAAATACACAACATGTGGGCCCTGCACATGGGCCTCAAATATATCACACGTGCCTCAGACACAGGCCGCATAAGCATCACATCAGGCCTCATCATATGGGCCTCACACAAAGGCCCAGTGTACATCATAATGGTCCTCATAGCAGGTGGGTCCTCTACAGCCAACAGGTGGGCCTGCACCTCACAAATGGGCCCCGCCAAATGAATATGGACAACATGGATGTAAATTGCACAACAAGTGGGCCACTTTGGACGGTCAGCTGCATGCTGGACCTGATAGGCGCACAGACAGGTGGGCGGCCTGGATAGAATGCGTACAGCATGGTGGGATGTGATTACACAGCAAGTGAGGCCCTCACCGTCCCACGTCCAGATGAACAGCGCAGGATATAAAACACAAACATCTTAGTAGGGCCCACCGTCCAGACAGCTGGACGGTGAGGGATATGTACATACAACAAGATGGCCCACCGTCCAGATGAATGGACGATGCAAATATAATAAATACATCATGACGGGTCCCGCGGCACCGTGCAAGCATGATCCAGCACCTATGTGACCCCCAAACAGATTCAATGGTAGACGATCGCTCCTCCACTGATCAGTGGAGTGTGGTCCACCTGACAGATGATTTGGATCAACACACCCCCTGATCAAACCCACAGAACTCAGTGACGTCAGCCAGTAGTGGGCCCACTGTCCTTACATTGGACAGTGTGGATAAGGTACATAAATTACGGTGGGTACCACCGTCCCTGGTGGACGGCTGGACACAACACATTGTTAAGGTGGGGCCACGTGGTGGCCCACCAGCTGGGAGACCCAGCTGCAACAGCAGCTGGTATATCATGTGGGTTCCACCATCCTTTGCTGGACGGTGGATAGCAGGGATGCAACACCCGTGCTAGGGCCATGCAACCCATAGCACTGTCCATCCATATACAACACATATGGACGGTTGGATGAAATGCATGCATCATGGGGCCACGCCCAGATGAATGGAAATGGTGGACGGCTAAGATAGAATGCATATATCATGTGTGGTCCCCACACACGTGGCAGGAGGGTTTGGATACAACAACACCTCAGGTGCGTCAGCACCTTCCCACCGTCCAAGGGCTGGACGGTGAGGATATAATACAAACATCAAGAGGCCCCACCGTCCTTTGCTAGACGGTCTGGGTATAATACACAATTGTGTGGTCCACGTGGGTGTGGCCCACTAGAGATTTGGATCTTCCACCGTCCAGAGCCAACGCCTGGATGGACGGTACAGATGGAATTCATACACCAAGGTGGATCCCACCGTCAAGACACACGTGCAGAGGGTGGGTCCCACTTGAAATTTACATATATCTCATTCTCTTTGAAATGCAAACCCTGCAGATGCTTGGACGGTGAAGATTAAACTCCTGCAACAGATCAGGCCCACATAACTATCTGACGTATGTACAGCAGCTAGACTGCTAGTGGGACCCACAGAACTTGCTAACGTCAGTATAACAATGGGTTCCACCTGTTTCCACCGTTTAGATGATGTACGGTCTGGATGGTTTTCCAATCAACGGTGGAAAGAGAAAAATAATAATAATAATAATAATAATAAAACATACATCTAGCTGGACCCACTGGGCTGCTGACGTCTCTGCAGTGGGCCCACCGTCCAGAAACGGACGGACAGTTGGGATGAGTTACCTACCGTCAAGGTGGGTCCCACGCTGCATGGATGCAGCACACGTGCAGGGTGGACAACACGAATAAAACACTTACATTACGGTGATTCCACCGTTCCGTTTTGGATTCAAGCTGATATTTATATTTTTCATTCACGCAGTCCAGCAACTGATCCACCACTGAATGGTGGATTCCATACGTCCATCAAGGTGGGGTCCACATGGACGTGGCCCACCAGCTAGACATGTCTAGGTGAGCCCTTATAGTTTCGTATGGCAGAGATCAAGTGGGCCACATCCATCACATACATGTAATTAGGTCCCATCACAAATGGACTTTACATCAAATATTAAGATCTCAGGCATGAGCACCCACCTCGAGATCTCTTCTTGGATTTCTTCTTCCACCAACGCATTTTAAGGCTCCAATGGTTGAGATTCAACGGCTAAGATCGGCTTTGAGGGATTGGATTGGATGGTAGAGAGTGGCCACACAAAGCTCCTCCCATGGAGAGCTATGGACGTGGGTTGCTTGGAGAGGAAAATGAGAGAGAGAATGAGATGATGGGAGAGGAGTAATGGTGAGTAATGTGAGTAGGTACTTTGTTGTAAGAAAAGGTTGACTTTTGGGGATGGTGGTTGTACTTGGGGATGGGTGTGAGTAATGGTGAGTGATGGGAGTGTACTTTTGACAAGTGAAGTGATTGATGTGATGGATTTGATAGATTCTCTTGGGATTTGCAACGCGCGGTGTTTTCCTCGAACTGAACGCTGGCCCACATCTCCTGGCCTGGGTATCGGGTCGGTGCATAAGTCGCGGCATTGGAATCGCAGCGACGGCGCGGTCGCCAAGGTATAGATTTCGGGTCGAACCGACTTTGGCATGCAAGTCTCGTCTTAGGATCGTGCGCAACGTTGGCTTTAGGTCGAGGATTGCCGGAATTCTACTAGAAGGATCGCGGAAGCCTTCAGAACAGTACGGACTAGGATACAGGTCTTACACCACCTTTTGTCGATTTGCTCGTTATGAACTTGGTTCGAATCCTACGCTTCCGTCTATGGAACAACGACTACCTAAATCACTAAACAGGTTAGCTATTACGTCGATTACTCTATTTGGATTTCTAAAACGAAATTAGGGTTAGGATTTCTTACCCAAATTGGAATCGAAACATGTTGAGTAGTACAGAGGTGAATCAGCGTGAGGAGTTGTGGGAAAAGATCCCATAAACTATCTCCAAGAATCCTTCTTCCTTCCTCCCACTTCTCTCTCTCTCTCTCTCTCTCTCTCTCTCCCTAGGGTTTTTAAGAAATTCGTATAAGGAAGAGAAGAGGTGGTTTAAGGGCATTATATAGGCCCAGAACTGATGGTAATGGCCCCAGGGCCGTGGTGTACTTGGGTTACAGCTAAAAGGCGGCTGTTTCAGGCTAACGGAGCTCATCTGGAAGTCCATTGCTCGCATACGGTCTGGAGAAAGTTCCCTGACAATGGATTTACGCCAGGTTAAGATATCGGTCCGATCGAATTAGTGGATCGATCGTGGAGGACCCGTTTCAGTTCAACGGTCATTGTCACTCGATCAGGGCCACAAGTATATTGACATGTGTAGGGAAATTTTCCTGATCCAAGGGTATAATTAGGTCAGAATCTGACAGTCTGAAACCTTAAATTTGGCCTACAAGCGAACGGCCCAATTCACTTAAGTTTGAGTTCATTTTCTAAAGATATTCAGCGTTTCTCACACACTCTACTTAGGGCTCAAGTTGTGCAGTTCTGGATACTATTTGGGCTCGATTCCTACGATAGTTATCATGCCTAATAACGCGATTATAACCTTATAGTTTCGCGGTAATCGAACTTTCGACGCGCGGTCCAGGTCCGATACGAAGTTTCAATGTGCTCCCGAGAGCAACTGGGTTTTGAGATTGCTCCCAGGTTTTTAAGTAATGTTGAGTTAGTGATTTTAATGGTTTTGGGTTTTTTAGTTTGTATAAAAAGTGGTTTAAGCCAAATCCATCGATTGTTTAGTTTAGCACTTAACTCAATTCTGCCCTAATTACGACAGAATAAGGTCCCTTTTGGCACTTTTAATTAGTATATTATTTTAATTATTTTTCTAGTAGTTCATCATCAAGTCTACTCTATCTCTACCAAATTTTACTAGATTTCATATTGTAGAAAAATTCTAAAAATTTTAGAAGTAACAGCTGTTTGAACTAATAATTTTTGAATAGTTGTCACATCAACCTAGATTTAACTCTATTAAAATTTTTATTATATTTTTTATTTATATTTATATGAAACTAAACTTATCAAGCTTCAATCTGGCTTTTGAATCACCTAAATCGGAGTTATAATGAGAGAGATATGACTTTTTTAAGTCGGTCAAAAACTGCAGAAAACTATAGCGCGAGTGACCCAACCGTGATGGCATCGCGCCCGCCTGGTGGTCTTGCCGCATGGATTTTTGAAATGGGCATATCTTTCAATCCGGAATGAGTTATGCAACATGCCATATATGATTTTAGGGTAGGAGAAGCGTCTCTATTCAAATAACCTATTTATTTCATGAGATTCCAAAAGGTTAATTGTCAAAAACTCATTTTATTTATGTATTCACTATTTATAGTAAATTTTAGTTTAAGTGTTATTTTTCATCATTTAAACTTTAGGATTAATGTTTAATATGAAAGAATTTAGAAAATTTTGAAGAATAAGGTGGTAAAAGGTGAGATTTTAAAGGAAATGGGTTGAGAAGGGGATTTGTGACTTTGAGATTTAGTTCTGAGAAGTAAATAAGGTGTTATGATAGACCCATTGCTCAAGAACGTCTAACTCCAAGTTGGCAAAAATCTGGGATGTTACAATCACCTTGGTCACCTCGGAGGAGCATCAAATGCAAGGTGATTGATCTTGGAGCTGAAGCCTTGACAAAGCAACGTCATCATGATCGAAGGAGCATCGGGGAGCTGATTGAAGTACGAGAGAGTGGAGATCAAGCAACCCAAGAAGGCACTCTAAAATGGGCTCAATCCGATAAGTAAGTTGTCAATTGTAATAGTATAAGTTTTGTCTCTTTCCTTGTGTAGGATTGAGGTTAAGAGTTTGTAAACCCAAACTCAAACTAGGTTCTATCGTAGGACCTTGGCCTTTGTGTAAGACCTAAATCTCTAGGTTATTGTGTAGGACCTTGGCTCTTGTGTAGGGTTTAAACTTTTAGGTTCTTGTGTACAACCTTGACTTGGGAGTAGAGACTAAATTCTAGGTTCTTGTATAGGACATTGGCTCTTGCGTAGAACCTAAATCATCAGGTTCTTTTGTAGGACATTAGTTCAGGAATAGAGCCTAAATTTAGAGTCCTTGTATAGGGCTGTAAAGATTAGAGGTGAACTTGATTTAAAACCTCCAATAGTGAAATCCGGTATACTCATGGGTTGAGTGCATCCGCCGGAAGTGGAGTAGGTAAGTAGCCGAACCACTATGTTGTTGGCTCTTGCCCAAACTGTTGCACGATCGATGTTTAATGAATATTTTTACAACCAAGTGGATTTTTTAGTCCCACAGGGCATGCCAAGAAATATATTGTTGTTATTTCAATATCGGTCACGTGATTAGTGTGGGCGTCCGAGAATTGAATGTGCGGCTCAATTCAATCGAATAGCTATGACCCCAAGCGCCAAGATAAGTTCATATGATGGAAATCGATTGTATATGATTGAGGTATAATAAAATCAGTCGCCTATTCAGCTACTCGCATAATGTTGCTTAAGATGATCAAACGATTATCAGAAGGTGAGGTTCGTCCTTCAAAAATAGGTCACTCCTCTGCCTTCTGTATAAATTTACTTTTTCTCTTCAGTACGAATAAGACAAGAAGGAAATTTTTACAGTCGGTCGTGGATAACTAGTACAAAATGCCTCTTTAAATGAAGAATTTTGCTTCATACTCGAACTGAATACAACGTATAAACATAGACTCGAATTATAGCTAAAGTTAACAATTGCTTGGTCACTTTTACGAATTACACCAAGGAATGTAAATGACAGATAAAAGTAAAGATTACATTAAGGAATGTAAATCATAGATAATTGAAAGATAAATTTGATTTGGTTTGGTTAATATGAGATGATTTCTTCTACATACTTTCTTCGTTATTTATCATTTATAACATTAAATCGATCATCTAGATGTTTCTCATGGTATAATGATTATTATAATTGTTTTATCACCGCTTGCTTTCTTTGCTTCTAAGCCTACCACCTACCACCTGTCTTGGTAACCATTTAAACATGACTACTTTTGGGTTAACCACTTTTTCTTAGTAAATGACATGCCATTGCTTGATACCAATCATTTTATACCGTAATTATCTTATGAATATATCTAAAAATCTTCAAATACATTACGCAGCTCTCTCCTCATTACATGTAATCTTTTCCAACTGGCTCTTATATGAACTGGCGAAAATTGGAATGAACACCGATTGATCTAACTTTTGTGGTATACTGAGAGTTTTTGATGGTCATTTGCAGAAAGGTTTTTTTTTTTTTTTTTAATGGTCATTCACAGCCTTTTTCAGTGCTGCAATTTACACGAGATTTGAGCTGAAGAAACAGATGGGCGGCGTGGATATACAGCACATTCACCAATCATCAAGGTTATACAACACATTCATCAATCATCAAGGTGGGCCCCGCACGGTAAGGGTAACACCCGTTATGGTGTTACCGGGTCACAGCTAATCCACTTCCGTTTAGTCTAATTCCCTGCAAACCAAGTACAACCTATTGCAGTAACGATTGAAATTTAGGCCCAACTGTAATTTTGGCGAGCTTCACCCAGTTGGCAGTCCCGGAGGGGCCCACATCCCAAGAGCACTCAAAAGAAAAGAGGAACAAAATAAAAATTTTTAAAGAGAAAAAGTAAAAGAAAAAAAGCAAAGTTGCAAAAACAAAAAGCAAGTGGCGCCAAACGACCGCATTTTACTCCCTCTCAGACCCTGACATGACATATTCGCACCCTCCCTTCATTCATTGTTGAAAAAACGAGACAGGAAATGCAGCATAGTATGCGTGTGAATGTGAATGGAAACAGGATTTTTCTCATCCTCTTCTTCTTCACTTGCAATGTCTGTTACATCGCCAACTGTCAGGTTCGTTCTCTGCCTTCCGTTTGGATGCTCAATTTAATGAATCTCAGAATACCTTCATTTCCTTTCTTTAATCAGTTGAATTATTGTGGTTCAATCTAATTGGGCGTCCAAACACACCCTAAAAATATTATATGAAATCCTTTCCGATATTAAAAAGAAGATTGGCAAAAAAAAACAAGTGCAGGTTCTTGACCGCTGCGCGGGTGCTGGCGACTGTGCATCGGGTCTGTTCTGCGGCAACTGCCCTGCGACGGGGATTACTCAGCCTACCTGCATCAGAGGCCAGGCCTTCCTGCCCGCTTCACTTGTAGTCTCTCTCTCTCTCTCTCTCTCTCTCTCTCTCTCTATGTGTGTGTGTGTGTGTGTGTGTGTGTGTTGTGTGTGTGTGTGTGTGTGTGTGTGTCCTTTGGCCTTCAATTCGTACAACGGCGTCCTTTTCTTAGTGATCTAGACCATTGATCTGATGGGATCCATCGTGGATGGGTCATGCTCCAAAGGTTACCTATTTAGATGAATCCTAACCATTTGATTGTTGGCCTGCAAATAGATATTAGATACAAAGAAAACAAATTGCAAGAATCGACATAAGGAAAACAGCTAGGGTGTCCTCATGGGTGAGATCATATGGGACATGGTCCATCAGATCAACAATCTGGATAACCGAACTGCTGGCCTTACTTTCGTAGACTATAATTTGTCTGTCAGGAGACCTTTTCATCCTCCAATTTGGCATTGGTGTTTTTATGTCTGGGATGTGTGCAGGTTAAGGGGTTGCCCTTTAACAAGTACACATGGCTGGTGACTCATAATTCGTTTTCGATTGTGGACGCACCCCCACTTGCTGGAGTCCCCAGAGTTACTTTCTACAACCAAGAAGATTCGATTACCAATCAGTTGAGGGTATTGTGTTTGATCCTTTGCCCATTCGAAGAAAGGTCATTAATTTTATGTTGTTTGAATTCCCCCCCCCCTGATTTGTTTCATCTTCTTTAGAATGGTGTGAGAGGATTGATGCTGGATATGTATGACTTCAACAACGACATTTGGCTCTGCCATTCGATGCAGGGGCAGTGTTACAACTTTACTGCTTTTGTAAGTTATAGCATATATTTTTGTTTTGTTTTGTTTTTTGTTTTTGTTTTTTTTTAGTAAGAGAGGATTTGATGTTAGACACTTCTCCTCTTCTTTATGCTCATTGATATGATATTCAGCACAGGATCTCCGTGAACATGGTACATGAGGTAGATATTTATTCATCAGGTGACTATAGAGAATTCTATACTATCAATTTTCGTATGTGAAGATGGTGGATGCCTGACTGATTCTCAAATACTGGGGATTTATTTTCCTATGTCGTCAACAATCATAGTCAACTGCAAGGAAAACAAAACAAAATGAGAGAAAACGAAGTCAGCAAAGTAAAAGAAAAATTTTGACACTCACTAACAAACTAGTCTTTATCAGCACGTCATTGTCACTGTCGTCGTTGTCGTCATTGTGGCCATCATTGTCGTCGGCTTATTTGGGTTTGGCTTTGCAAATCCTGTTTTGCCAATCAGTCCTACTTAAGGCCTTATCCTTGGCAAGTGAACAAACCTTAATATTCCTTCTCACCTCCCATTCTTTTAGGTCTTCCTCATTCCCTTTTCATGCTGGTGGACCCTAATCAATATTTCCCTACTCATCGAAGCTGTTTCTGTTCTTTATTGCACATGACCGAGCCATCTCAATATGCCCCAATCGTTTATCTTGTATTGGGACAACCACTCAGTTGCTTCAGATAACCTCATTCTTAATTCTATATTTCCAACCCTCCCACGCATCCATCTCAAGATCCTCATCTATGGAGCACTAGGGGTGTGTTTGGTAACACCACTAGAAGCTACTTCTTGGCAGCTTCTCTTACAAAATAGAAGCAATCTAAAGTGTAGAATGGCTTCTATTTTGAAAGGGAAACTGCTACCAAATGCACCCTAAATATCTGCTCATTTTGCATTCTAATTGCCCAATACTCTGCCCATACAACACTGAAATATCTGCTCATTCTAATTGCCCCAAACTATGTGAATATAGCATAGCCATTTGAATACGTCTTATCACCATTTCTCTCAACTTTCATAGGAATGCAGCAGACAAATGACAATCCCTAGATACTCTCCACTTCACCCACCTAGCTACATTTCCATTTGAAGCATCCTCATCAATCTCCCCGTCTTTTTGAATAATAGAGGGAAGGTAACAAGTAGATCAGTTTGAGGAATATCTTTACTATTGATTTTAACTGAGAGAAATGATCTAGAGCTCTAAGAAGACTAAAACTTATGGTGGTTCTAATTGAACGGTGACACTTGGATAGTCAATCTTCTCGATCTAGATTGTCCATTAGGTTTGGCCTGCATATGATGGGAAACCATAGACAAATCACACTAATTGGAGAATTCTAATCATCTGATCAGTACCTATAAAATGAATGATAAAGATCATTTACAAAAAATTGGTTCAATTAATAATTTGAACCATCTATTTGTTAGGTCCCATCATGGATCATGTATGGCTGTAAAGAGTGACGTCTATCAGACAATCCTAAACATCCCATCCATTGGTAGAAATGTGGATGGATAAAAAAGTAAAGAACAAATTAAGGACGGATTAGATTATCTGATCAGTTTGATTTTTGTATGATAGCCCATGAAATGTGTGCTAGGCCTAATGAACAGTCAAGATGGGCTGTCAACTAGGAGCACTATAACTTATAGTGCTTTGAGTGCACTTGATCAATTTTCTTTTACTGAAGCCTTGAACCTATAATTGTTCTTACAGTAGTTGCATCCCAAATACTCCCTCTTTGTTTTGCTACTTTTTGAGCCTGTTGACTCAAGAGTCCAATTTAGCATTTGGCCCCTCTTTGATCTCATCGACCAACATGACATCGTCTGAAAACATACATATACCAAGGTGCCTCATCCTGGAAACTAGCATTTAATTTATCTATAACAAGTGAAAAAATGTGAAGTCATAATTCCTATTGATGAAGATCCACTATAAAAGGTAACTCATTAGCCTCATCACATGGCATTCTCACTCTTGTAAGGCACCCTTGTAGATTTGTTAATGATGTCGATATATCCTCCCTGGACACCTTTCCTTTGTCAGATGTCATTGATGATGAGATCTTTGGTCAATGTTCAAAAATAAGAGCAGAATAAAAATAGGGTCTCTTGAATTAGAAGGACGAGGAGAAGAATAGAAATAACGTTGTCGCTTGAATTAGAAGCCCAGCCCAAAGCCATCCTGCTTATATATATCGATATGCAAATTTAATAGAGTGCCTCATGAATAACCTAGAAAATAATACTAAGGTAAAATACACAGTACACAGTTTCTGCGGTGAGATCAATTCGGTCCACTCGTGGAGTGGGGTCCATATGCCCTTCTATCACTATATCCTCATCACCCACCATAGAAACTCCCTAGGTACCCTATCATATGCTTTCTCGAATATATTAAAACCACATGTGGATTCTTCCTCTCATCCCTAAGAAAATGAACCATGAGTTACAACTGGAAAGGAAGAAGAAAGAAGACAAGATTATCAAGACAAGCTTGAATAGCATTCTGCTTCACTAAGATTGCTGCCTTTTACTTGAGTCTTCAAGGGCTTCAAAATGACCTTTAAAGGGACTGAAGCTCTCTCTTTAAGTTTTCTAGAGTTGCTGGAGTTTTTCCTCTTGAAGTCTTGTGATATGGAGAAGGAAGATTACCAAAGTCACAATGGCCTCATACATCTATAGACCACCAAAGGGGAGAACTTCGAAATGTGGGTTTTCCAATAATATCACTGGAATTATGCATTGGAAATGAGAAGCAATGATGATTTGAGTTGCAAAGCATGCACCAATACCATGCAATGAAGCGAAAGTGAGAAAAATGCAAGTTCCAGTCTATGCATAATATATATTTATGATATTTCTTCCCAACACGATCTAAATGCTAAATTTGCTCTTGAATCACATGTGTGACAAGCAAGGTGTTCCATAACGGTAACGGTTGTTATGGCCTTTTTTTTTTCTTTCTTTCTTTCTTATTTTTTGGAAAAAAAACTGTTTTGGACCCATTACGGGACCATTATGGGACATGTTTTTCTTTCTATAACAGCCGTTTTGGCTCTGTAACGCATGGCGGTTACAACTGTTACTGTTACGGCCGTTACGTGACCGTTTTGGCATACCATGATGAGAAGAGTTTGGCACACATGTGAATGAAGCCCTTTACCAAATATAACTCTCGAAAGGTGACCAACCTAGTGAAGAGAATTATTTTTATTTTTTATTTTCAAAGGCTCCTAGTAGCAGAAATATGAAATGCCCCTAACATGAAAATGAAGACTGAAGCATGCGAAATGAGAATAAATTGAAATGGAATAATGAGAAGTATGGTTAACATTTTTAGAGTGGCCTGTACTGTGAATAGGCAATATGCTGGAGATCTCATTGGTGGGGTAATTGTAGTAGCTATATTAGGGGACTTATTCCATTTCCGATCCTCAATATATTCCAATCAGAGGGTTGCGATTGTCAAATCGGTGTGATTTTTGGGTTGGCACACTATATTAATTGTTTGGATCTCGTCCTGATGGGGAATTGGAGATCCTATTCTGTAACCTGTTCTGAATATCTAGGAAAATCATGTCTAAGATGGACTCTCTCTCTCTCTCTCTCTCTCTCTCTCTCTCTCTCTCTCTCCCTTTATTGGTGTTGTGGAGACATAAGAAGAGCGCATATTATAGCCAGTTGTGCTCTCTTTTGTTAGGAACCTGCGATCAACGCATTGAAGGAAGTGGAGGCATTCTTGACTGAAAACCCATCAGAGATAGTGACCATTATCATAGAGGATTATGTCCATGCTCCGAAAGGGTTGACGAAGCTGTTCACTGATGCAGGCTTACTCAAGTTTTGGTTTCCAGTCTCCAAAATGCCTGAAAATAATGGAGATTGGCCTACCGTGACTGACATGGTTGCTCTGAATTACCGTCTACTTGTTTTCACCTCCATTGCTTCCAAGGAAGCTGATGAAGGCATTGCTTACCAGTGGCGGTACATGGTAGAAAATGAACGTAAGTACTGAATAACTTTCAATTCACATAACACAATTGCACATGTGCATACCTCTTGTATGGTCTTTGTCTGGTAATAACTGGTATGGTAGTTGAGTATACAGATATGTACATAGATAAATGTTGTCATAAATGCCATAAAGATTAACAATCCCACTGCTCAGCCCCTATACCTGCCCTACATGTGCCAATGAGGCGTGAATGTCAAATATCCGGAAGATCCATCATTTGGGCCCTAGTGCAGAATGAAAAATGGGTGGCTAAACCAATTCGTTTCGTACATTGTGGCCCACCTAATGAGTGGGTTAGCGTGATTCTTGGGTAGGATATCTACATGGCGGGACTGACCTGATGGGCAGTTTGGATGCCTACCATGTTGACCTATGTGGGGTGCTGGGCTATATGCGTGCGTAAGATTAACAAACTCTGTGTGACAACTGACAAAGAATGTCAATTGGGTCCCAGGTAGTTATTTTGTTGGAGTGAAACTTATTCAGTCTTTTCTTTCACTTGTTCTTGAACAAGTACCTATTATTTTTCCCCATTTTCTTTATGTTGGATTAAACAGCTACTTCAAACTAGGGAAAGTTATAGATCTCACACAGTTCAAACTATTTTCCCTCTAAGATCCGACCGATAGGATTTTCTTGGGGTTTGGGCTGTGGTAGTTTTCTCCATTCCCTATAATGGTGAAAACTCAAGGACGCAAAAACCATATTAGCCATATGTTCTGTGGTTTAATTTACTTCCTTGTAATCATTAGTTCATAGGACAGCAAGTAGGTTTCCCAAATCTGATCACTTGAGAGTGCAAATTGTAGTCCTCTACCCACAATCTTGAAGTTGAAACGAGTTGAATGCAATCTTGATCAAGCTGCTGTTTTGGATCCTGGTGATGGCATTGGTAATAATGATAAATGAACTTCCCATAGTGGTTCTGTAGACACCCCTCCCCACTCAACAGATTGTTGAGGCTAATTGACCCATTCATCATGATGGAGGGTCTTGCATTGTCTAGAAAATGGAAGATTTGCAGAACATTACTAAGTATCCATCTCCAAGCCCAAGCCCAAGCCCAAGCCCAACTACAACAACACAAACACAACCTGAACTCGGCCATGGCCCAAAAACTCACCCAACCCCTAGAAATCAGAGAAATTGGGCTTAACGTGAACTCAATAAGATCTTGGACCCTGCCTAACCCAAGGCTGGGCCCCACACATTTTTTTAGACGAATCCAAAGGATGCATGGAGTCATAGATGGTCCTTGCACATTGGGAACTTTCTCTGTGCCCAAGGCCATATTTTGGGTCAACTTTGATCTCCAAATTTCTTAGGTTTCCGAGGTCCAAAACCTGTGATTTGTAGGTACATCTTGTAGCCTATCAAATATTCTTTCCAATAAGCCTAATTTCAGTTTGATTCGATCTACGGGCACAAAGTTGTGATTGAAAGACCGGAAATGGCATGGTGATTGGTTGACCATTGCAGTGCATGAATTTGACTCAAATTGTGGACCTCATATCTTCGTAAGCCTTAGGAATTTGATCGTCAAACCAATATTTGAAGTATCGACGATATTGGCCGATATATCCCATGATATATCTTGTATCCCACTTGTGCGATATGAAACACACAAGTAGTGGGATATATCTCACGTGTTTGATCCGGTGAGCATTTTCAATTTTTGATCATTTTTTTTTCTTCTATAAATCATGTTAAATCAGTGTCAAATTGTTATAAATCCATGATTTTTCATGTTTTGGGAGCTTTGGTTTTGAGATTTGGAGCGGCCGAGTTGTGAAAAATTATTTTTTTTTTTTTTTCAATTTCTCGCAAATCGGTTTCAATCTTTGTTTCCAAACATAAAATCAAACATGTATGTAACTTGATCTAGTGATTCTTCTTTTGCTTTTGAATGTATTGCTTGTGTTTCACACACCTTCTTACATTTATAAATTATATGAATAGACTTTGAATATACTTGCATCAATTCAGTTAGACAACACATAGATTAGGACCTCATACAAAGAAAACCTATTATGTGCACTTGTTTTTTGTAATGTTTTGATTTATAAGTGTGTATTGATACCTTTTTTTTTTTTTTTTTTTTTTTTTTTTTTCTAACAATCACCGAAGTGTCATTGAAAAATTTGACTAATTCCCAATGTTTCCCCATGTTTCCAACAACAACAATACATTACATGATACAACCGATATATCCCATGCAATAACCGATATGTTTCTATATCCCAAGGGTGTGATATGTAACACGATACCGATATTTCAAACACTGCCTCAAACTAAAACCATTAGTTAGTCCATCAAGTTCCTTTCTAAACAGGCTACACATGTCCCAAATCCGACATCTAATCACCAAGTTGCAATCGAAAAACCAAGAGGTGTGCGTGATGGAGTGTGTGCAGGAAACAATGATTGAAATTACAATCTTGTCCTTGCATGGAAATCCTAAATTCAATTTTGATTTCCCTTGAACCTTCCACCGACTTTTTACCAAAATGCTCATAGGAGTCTTAGTTAGACCCCAATCTACCACCTTTTTACAAAACTAACCCTTAACTAAGTGTAATCCCAAAACTACCTTCTCTAAGCCATAAGATCCCCCCTGCACACACACACACAAATATGCACTGGGCAATACCCAAGATCCTACCACTTGTCAATCATTACAACTCTACAACCCCTCTCCTCTCTTCTCTACAAATAGAGGCCTCTTGCGGGATCTTCGCCTTAGAATTCCAAAGTCCTCATGGCCTATCTCTATGAACCTAGTCCCTGTACTTGGAAAAATTCTACAAGATAACATGAGCAAGGGGCTAAGAGCTTGGGAATTCCATCTTCCCCAAGCCACTAGGGTACATCTCTATTATTAGGGGTGGTGAACCAAGGCTCCGGCAAACTTCAGGGGTATAGGAATTCACTTGTTCTTTTCCCTCGTCACTTCTCTTAGAAGACTACACAAGGCAAGATGCTCCTTTAAGAACGACCGCAACTTCAGTTCAAGGAGCTCATATTCAAAGCCCTAAGGACAATAATTTTGAAGACCAAAGCTTCATACAAGCCACGGGAAGACAAACAAGCCATCAAATCGCCACATCCTCATTCCCAATTCTTCTCCCCCTTCTCCTCCATCCAAATTCTATCTTATTCTTTTTCCCTTTTCTTTCATCTTTGGGAGCCAAGCCAACCATTTGTTGATTTTCTAGTGCTTGGAATTTCCCTCTCCTTGAGTAGAGACCGCATTCTTGCAGTTGGAGTAGGGTTCTTAACCCCTTGCTACTCCCCCATTGTCCTTACTTGGAAAACTGGTGTAGAGAGCAAATTGGATTCAATTCTCTGAAAATAAACGGAATCATTTCCTTTGATCTTCGGGTAATAGACAAGGATTCTACCCATCCTTGAACTATGCTTGAAAAGGCCAGTGATGACTCCAAAACTGACCCAGGAAGCAGTGATGACTCCAAAACTGACCCAGGAAGCTCTGCAATTCCTGCTGGCCTTTGTCGCTACGTTTATAGGTTCCTAATCACACACCAACACCCACCCTGTTCAAATTTCCTTTTGATGCATCATCAACGCTAAGTTTAAACCAGCACATGGGGGTGTCCATTGCATGACTGTAATTTTTCGTGGAATGGTCTCGACACCTTTTGGTTCCATAGCTTATGGATAGTTTTAACGTACATGGATGCCTGGATCTTTTGCTCTGAACTGAAGCATCCTCAAGCAGTATCTTATGTTACTTCCACTATAATCCTGGACTTTATAGATAACAAATGTATTTTTTTGGTTCTCAAAAACTTTGAATTGCCGGCAGCTGGAGACGGTGGGATTATACCAGGCTTGTGTTCAAACCGAAAGGAATCTCAGCCACTCAAGTCGAGAAATGTGGCTCTGTTTCTGGAGAACTACTTCCCCACTATGCCTACCCAAACCGAAGAAGCTTGCAAGGAGCACTCAGTTGGTCTTGCCGAGATGGTTGATGCATGTTATAAAGAAGCTGGAAATAAAATGCCCAACTTTCTGGCCGTGAATTTTTACATGGTATTGAATCTTTCACTTCTATAATGAATATGCAAGTAATAATGAAAACTGAGAACTTCCTAACAGGAGGACAAATTTGCAGAGAAGCGACGGAGGGGGTGTTTTTGATGCCGTTGACAAAATGAATGGCCAAACATTGTGTGGATGTAGTACCGTCACTGCCTGCCAGGTTCATTTTCATTATTCATCTTACTGGTCTCTGCTTAAGCTGTTTTCCTTTTGCTCATCTTAGTGCAGTTCTTTCTGACCGAATTCAATAATCAGTTCATTTCTTTTTGAGGTATTATACAATGCTGAGCCAAAAGTTTGTATAAATATGAGTGGGTTTTCATTTTGTAAAGTGGTGCCCATGGTTTGGGCGTCCAAATTGTTCATTTTATGGGCCTGTTGTGGATGGTCCTGCACCGAAATCTCCCTGATTGAAAAATCCTAACCATTCAATTGGTGGCCTACAAACAGGTGGTTAAGAAATAAAGTACAGCTATGGCCCACATTCAACCCAAAAATTGCAAAACATTTGATGCATAGGATCTTTCAATCTGGGGGACTTTTGGTACATGAGCCATCTATGGTGAGGCCCATCATATCAATGATTTAAATCACTTAACCATGAGCATACTTGTAAGAACTGGGGCACACTTGTAAAAACTGAAAACACAACACAGATGTACTCTACAAACTATCAGCTTTAGCATTTGCAGTACCTGTCTTTTTCCTTATAGTTTTCTCTGTGGAGAGGTCACAGGAACTAGCTCAAGTATGTTGACTTGTATGACTGTTGCCCATGTGTACAGTTGTTGTTAGTCCCAACTTTTTATGGTAATTTTGCAGGCAGGGGCACCAGCAGGAATTTGCAAGAGCAATGATGTGGTTAATAAGACCCCGACAGATACTGGGGGCAGCTTTGCTGGATCTTTTCAGTTCGTGGCATCTGCTTCAACTTTGCATTTCTGCAATCTCTTGGCCATCAACTTGTTTCATATTTCTCTTGTGGTGACACTATTAATATGAGTCAGCCACTTACAGCAGTGGATAGATGGCTAATGATCTTTCCTCTATAATCGCTTCTATTATGTCATTGTGTACACTGCATTTCAGAGTTGAAAACAAGTTGGTTGCATATTCTGCCATGGCTAGTGGAAGAGTAGAACATGCTGGCTGCACTTTCAGAATATAATTGAAGGGGTCAATATCCTTTTACTTTCTCAGACCGAGGCCAAGATTTGAGGTGTGCATCACCTGGGAAAGTGGGGTAGATAGGCTTCAAAAGTGATTTCGAAATGCTGACAAACTCCAACTGTAGTTTAGGTATGTTCCATTTTGAATGAAAAGCTGATTTTCACAAGCATTTCTTTTAAAAATAGATTTTCTTTGAACAAAATGATTGTTTGTTATAGTTTCTATTGGATTTTTTTTTCCCTTTCTTTTCTGGCACATTCATCTATTTTAGCATGTATTCAATATCCATTCAACAACAATCCCTTTCTCCCTTGCTTTGAACAGAAACAGATTAGTAAGAAATTATTAGGGCTCCCCTCTTTCCATTTTGTACAATTTGTAATTGAACAACATTTATTGTAATTGCAACACTAGGACAATGACTATTGAGCCATGCTGTTAGTAGCCGTTTCTGCTACTACATGCACCAATTTACCTCCAAGCTCCAACCCAATTTTTTCTTGGCGTCTTGATCTTTGGTGTAGCTTCTAGGTGGTGATCTGTCTTATGATTGGCAATAATTGTTTTTCCCCTTGTGTTATATGAGAAATATCCATGATATAAATGCATTTCAGATTTGTTTGTTTCCATCATTTCTAAGTGGCAAATTGAGATTTTGCTAAACTATTGCTTGATTTCTGGTGATCAGGCTAACATGAGTGACTTATATTTACTTGTTTTGGATCACATGGTTGTGTTTGTGTTGGTTTGCAGACCATGATTTTCATATATTTGTACCATTCTATATTCATTTGTTTTCATTGATTGTGTTTGATCATTTGATTTTGTTTCAATAAACTTCCATTTTTGAATTTTTTGTTTTTTGGCAGGCAAGAAAAAAAATCTCTTATTTCCAACCAAGGGCAGAAGCCCAAGAATTACAAAGAATGAAGAGGCCAAAGCCTCAATGTAAGAAAAGAGAAAGGAAAAAGAAGGGAAAAAAAGCCTACTTCCATTTTTGAGTTACCTATCAAAGCATCTAAATGCTATGTCAAAATTGAGCACCAATTTAAAGGAATACTGGAAGGGCATGCAATCACATTGGGATCTTTTGGACGTTATTGGAACTTCAGGGTAGATGTAGGATCTATCTTGGAAGGGATCCTGTGAGGAGATTGCCTCATTGTCATCACATTCTTGGGTCATTGGTCCACTCACTTGCCTATCAGCCTGCTTATATATGGAAGGGTGATCTTTCAGTTTCAAATTCTTTAGGGAATCCTATTCCTTCTAGTTAATTTGTTGTATTCGTTAAGTTGGAGCTTAGTTGAATTTTACTTCTCTTAGGTTAAAGGTTAAGCATGATTTGCATCCACCTACACATCAAGATATATTAATCTTTTCTACTGCCAATCTATCTTAGATGCCCCACGTAAGATTAGTCCTCTAATCCAGTAGGGGGCTGCTTTTGAAATCAGTGCTCTAATTTGCGAAAATCCTAATCTTTATTAGAAAGAGAACAATGGAGAAGGAAACACTAAAAACAAGAGGTGGAAATTATGTCTAGAACATGATATGCCCAGCCACAGTAAGAGAATGTTCCTATTTCCGATAAAAAATAATTCAATAATGCTCATAAAAGGCCTCTTTTCACTGTATACAACCGCCCCTGCCCCCACCCCCACCCCAGCTAAAAAGTTTTTAGCATTCCAAGCAATGCTTTTATAATTGGGGTTTTCATTAGTTCAATAGAATGGGAATCAATATGATTCTATTATTGGTGCTATTCTGTCCTTAATAACTTGGGAAATTTTGAAAGAACACAATGGTGATTAATATGGAGGTAGAGCCAATCGGTTTAAAAAAGGTGATAAGTAGAGTTTTCTTCTCTCTCTCTCTCTCTCTCTCTCTGGGCTCCACAATTTAGACAGGAAAGGGTTCCTTTTGCTGATGAGAGATGCTCTAGTGCTCTTAGAGCACTATAAGTTATAGTGCTCCTAGTTGCATTGGGATGCTTAGGCAATCCATTGATCTAGACTGTTCATTGGGTTTTGTGAATATTTCATGGGCTATCATGCAAGCTACATGTCAATCTGATGAATATGGACCATTTGATCAATGGTCTTTAAAGTGGATAATCAAGATAATTTACACAAAAATTAGGTCCAATCAACAATTCGATCGATCTATTTGTTAGGCATATCATGGATTGTTATGATTCTAAAGAGTCACTTATGTTAGACAATTTTATCTATCCCATCTATGGCTTAAACAATGGATGGCTGTACAGAATATGGCCAAATTAAACATGGATTGGATCATCCGATCAGTATGATTTTTGTACAATAGCCTAGGAAATGTATTCTCAACTTTGTGGACAGTTCAGATTTTGATCAAATGGACTGTCCAAGCGAACCGATGCAACTAGGAGCACTGTAACTATGGTGCTCTGAGAGCATTGGAGCTATAGTGCTCTGATAATGCAACTCCCTTAGAAGCATGGTATTAAAAAACAGTTACGCATAATGGTAATGATGGGATCCGTTATGTGATCTGATGGGGACATCACGCGCACACGCGCACTCACGCCGCCCCCTACGCACGTACGGAAGGAGAGGGAGGGCCCCACCGTCAATCTGGCTCAATGACGACATCCAGGGAGGGCCTCCTAGCTAGAAGACGGAGTTTTGGTTCCTTGGAGTGAACCCGATAATCAAATAAAGCCCACCATGGGATCTTATGATCGGGGCCCACTAGTCGGATTAAGTTCATATTTTAGGTTTTGATTATTTATGTTATTTAGAATATCATGAACGTTTTAAATTTCTTTGGTTAATTTTTGTTTTGGTTTACTTCATCGCCAAGTAATAGGTTGCGCACATGGCGTGAGTTTTGGGGTATAAAGTTTTCCCTATAAATAGGCACCCCTTGTAGTTCTTTTGATTCATTGAAGTTTAATAAAAATTCTGCTTTTTTTTTTTTTTTTTTTCTACTCCTCTGAGTTCTTGAGTTGTGGAAAAATCCAATTAGATGTGAAGCCCTCCCTTTATCGAAGGACTAACTATCGTGGTGCGAAGCCACACCTATCCCGATTCGCTCCCACCTTCTTCCATCCATATTTCTCTTCTCATACAAGCATTTCATTGCAAATCCATCAATATTTGCAGGCGTTTCTCCATCTACAACAGATTTTCAGAATCTGGTCCTGCAGGAGGGCTGAAACTTCGGCGGAGCACCGCGCACAAACCGTGCATCGGATCGAGCTGAGATTTGAGGAGTTTTGGAGTCCATCCTTGGCCGACTAGGGCCAAGGTGGCCTTTTTCTGAATAGTGTGCCCTGCACACGTGCGGCCGGGATCACACGCACGTGCGTCTGGGCCATTACTGCTGTCTACACGTGCGGTACTTCTCCGGTTCGTCTCTCCTCTCTTTCACTCCTCTTTCACCTCAAATCCGTAACCCTAATACTAAATTACTCAAATCCCCAATTTTATGCCCTTTCTTTAACCTTAGGGTTTCTCGAATTGAAATCTATGAACCCCTTGGATTGGGGAATTATTTCTGTGCATGTGTGCATGAATTTACCCTCCTTTGATTCTTGTTTGGTCTATAATTTTGATTGATCCGGCCCTAGCATGTGTAGGCTTGGATCCGCATAAGATTCTCCTTGATTGAGTGTTTGAACTTTTGTGAGGGATGTGGAATTTTGTGTAATTGTTTCTGAACTAGTGTGATCTAAAGCCTGAAAATCTTGTACATCATACTTGAATTTCATGTCCTGCATCATGATATAGGGCTGTAACGCCTGTTTTGGAAAAAAAGGTCCATAATGGTCCTGTAATGGTTGTAACGGGCCAATGCATTTTCCTGTAAAAGAAAATTTGACTGTTATAGGGCTGTAATGGACGGCCCGTATCTTAACGGCCATAAGGTTGGCCATTATGGCCAACAATATCAATTTTGAATATCTTTCTTAGAAGTTTTTGATTTGTATTCAAAAAGTGGGTATTAAACATGTTCAGGTGTAGAAAACTATTGTTACAAAATGGTTACAGCCTCATGGTTATGTCAGATTAAATGTTGATGGAGCTTCTACAGGTAATATGGGCAATGGGTGGCGGTGGTGGAATCATTAGAAATGATAGGGGTAAATTTGATTTTCCTGCACTCTTTTTTATGGTCTATATGCCAATACTATCACTGAGCTCAGAGTCCCCTGGAATCTTTCTTGTTGGTTGTCCGAAGGTCAGGGCCTTTTGCGAGAAATGGGAGCATACATTTTGCATGTTTACTGGGAATGTAATCAAGTGTCGGATTCTTTAGCCAATTAAACTCGTCACAAGGAACAGCGACATGTTTTCTAGGATTCATCAAATCTTCTAGATCAGCATTTTTTTTTAAAAGTAGGACAGGAATTTTTCAGCTCAGAGTGAACTATTACTATGTTGGGTTTGGCATGGTTGATTTTTTACTTGGCTTCAGATATAACCAGTCGGTTTCAGTTTTGCCAGTGATTTCTGCTGGGCTTAAGCATGTTTCTTGTTTTGAATTCTACATGATATGCCATGTTTTCTTGTTGTTTACAGTAAATAGCATGTTAGCCTTTCAATTTGAGATTCTTCCTTTCATTTCTTTGAGTGCTTTCTTTCTCAGGTATTGTATTGGAGCGGTTGAGATACCTGTATGAGATCATAGGAAGTAGGCTGCATACTAAAATGACGAGGCCCTCATATTAGTGGCAGTGAAGATGCCTTTGTATCATCAGTTACTCATTTTACGGTCATTTCAGATTTGCTGCAAACTTCACGGTATAATTTTCCAATTGTTTTCTTCTTTTGTGCCATCTAACTATTGCTGCCTAAATTTTGTGAGGGAGTGTAGTTCATTGTTCAAAAACCCAATGACTTGGCTAGGCATCCAGCCATGTTGGTGTCAACTTGAAGGCTCAATTGAGTCTTTACTCAATCCAGAATTACTATTTAGACTACAAACATTTAGAGGAACAAATATTTTAAGTAATAGTGCTTAGTTAAACAAATGAAGTGGCTGAAAGAAACAAGTGAACATTCAGTGGCTATAGAGCTTCGTTTCCTTGGCTAAGGTAGTGAGTTCAAAACTCATTGGCTTCTTTTAAATTATTCACATACACATGCGTGCACATGCGCGCACACACAAACATTCATTTGACCAGGTAAGTGACTCATCTTGAGGCACCACAATTGGCATTGAGTTGACTTGATGAGTGTTGACATAGAGTTTGGCACTTTCCCTGAATGGCCCTTCATATGTCAAATGGCACCCTAGCGCTGGTCGAAATCAATCTCAGTTCATCTATTCCGACATGTCATATTTAGGTTCTTACACTAAGGAATAGGCCATTTCAGTGAAGTCTCTCGCCAGTGGAGAGCCCTTATCGCCAAACTTCTGCCAAGTGCTAGGCTTCTGAGGGAGCGAGGTGCTAGGTGCCGGGTTGCCAAGGGTAGGGTTTTGTGCCTAGGTGCAGGCTTATTACAACATCTGTGCCAAGTTGTGGAGCACTTTTCTTCAGCCACTGTCCAAGGACAACAAGCACAACAGCTCAAGATCAAATTTTCACTTGGCTTAACTCCTTGCGCCCAAGCGTAGACCTATTGCAGCATTTGTGCCTAGCACAGATGGTCTTGTCACTAGATGGTGTCATGCGCCGACATCCAGTTCTCCTCATTATCTCTAGCATATGAGGCCCATGACATTGCTGGACTAATATGCCTATGTATGCTAAGGCTATCACAAATCTCCCCAGCCTTATTGATGATTCGGGTAGTCTGAAAATAAAGGACCATAGATTAGGATCTTTATGGTATTTCGTACCATGTGTTGTCACCTATGTTTTGGTACTTCCCCAAAATAGGTCCGCACACATCCAATGAGATCTTTGTGACATCTCAACTTAGCTCCAATTGCTCTACATCGAACGATGATGTCATCATGTCGCGATGAGGAAGCATAAAACCAACAAAGGCCTTTATGCCACGTGCAGAGACACCTATGGCACATAGACTGTTAAGACAGGCATAGAGTTTCCTGCCTCCAGGCACAAAGTTTCCTGCCTCCAGGTGCTAGGAGAATTTGGCCCACCGACCTATAAATACCTCAACACTCATTTCAAGAACAAAACACATGCGTATACAATCAGAGAAGAGGACTTTGGATTTTTTGAAGAAGATAATAAACTTTAGGCGCACACTCTTAAGGTGAGCCTTGCTTGAACATTTCACCTTTTATTAAGAAGAAACCGTGTCATGCATTAGGGACCCCAACAAAGGAGAGAGGGCCTTGTGCTACGTGCTAGGACCTTCCAAATACAAGCTCCAACACCTTGTTTCGAGCAATATTGGATGGAGCTCTGCACCTAAGCCTAGGCATGTCGCAGCATCCGCCCTAAGGCGCTGTTCTCTTTTATAGCCCACTAAAGGACTATGAGCGCATATAACCCATAATGGGCCTCTTGCACAACCAAGTCCTTGAACTGGGTGCATACCTCATAGTCTGTGCTTGACGCAAAGAGTCCCATCACTCGATGATGGGAGCTAAAGAACCACATTTCGCCCGTCTTTGACATGTGGGCCCCCATGGCATTGACATGATGACCACTCGTGTATGTCACGACTACTGCGAGTCTCTTGTCCATGTTAAGGTTCCAAACACTCTGAAGACGAAGCGCCAAGGACTAATAAATGTTTCATGCGACGCAGTAGAATGATTACTCTGGTTTTACCTTTTAGTCAAGGGTTAGAATGATTACCCTGGTTTTACCTTTTAGTCAAGGGTTTCCCCATGATGTAATTAAGGGGCTGCTCCAGACCACAACCTAGAATATAACTGCTCCCAGATACTAGAGAAAGCCACTCGGCGTGACTTTCTTTGAGCGCACATCATATCTATGCATAGAATATAACTACTCCCAGATACTAGAGAAAGCCACTTGGCGTGACTTTCTTTGAGCGCACATCATATCTATGCATCATAGTCTCCAAATACGATATAAATGCTCTCAACAAATTCTTCAATGAAAATAACGATTTCTTAATGTGATCAACGAATCACACACCTATTCTCGTCGAATGTTTACTTTCTGACACCTTGCTGGCTAATCGATTATCTAATGCCATCGCCTTTCATGGTTACATCTATGATGCCAACCTCGGCTATATGAAACGCTTACGACTAACAAAAACGTCAAAACACTTTCTTTAAACCCCAAATCATCGAAATGCATTTTATCTCAAACACCATGTAATAGAGTAGTTTACTGTGGCCTCAGACAGTGTTGTCAAAATCCTACGATTTACAATATACGACTTTTCGAATCGTAAGAAAAACAATTTGAATCCTAGCCCCTTGAATCCCTTTTTATATGAATCCTACGATTTATGATTTAAATTATACTTGTTCTCTTCTATTTTAATCTTTACTTGGCTTTCATTTTATATTTTTAAATTGGTGGGGGCTTTAAGAATCGTTAAGAAAAGGTAAATTATTTTATTTGTTCTCTAGAAGAGATTAAATGATATATATTCTCTTCAATGTTAAATCATGTAGCTCTTTTTTTTTTTTTTTTTTTTTTTTTTTTTTTTTTTTTTTTGATTTCTTACTTCTTAACTGGTCGAAACACCAAATTGATGTATGACTTACCTGTAATGTTTTTATGGATGGTTATGATTATGCTGACTTATATGTATTGTGGAATGATGTTTAGAAATCAAAATATCTTTTTTTTCGCTAGTCTACAGTATCAAAGGCCGCTTTTCCATCGTGATTCTACATTCAAGAAAACAAGAACATAAATTATTAAAGGATCGCTAGTCTACAGTATGTTTTTAAATGAATTTCTTGAAAGACAAAAAAAGAAAAGAAAAAGGAATAAGAATCCTCTAACACTATCATGACGCGATATTACTTGGTGCACATTGATGGCAAAAGGAAGATTGATGAATTAAAAAAATCTGATTTATTTATATTTTTCATAATTTAATTTAAAATTTTTAAAGAAAAATGTAAAAAAAATCTTACGATTCACGATACAATTTGTGATTTGATAAAATTTAACCCTTATTACGATTTATGATGCGATAACTATTTTGAGAACATTGGCCTTAGGGATGTAATTTAGGGCTAGTGCCAAATCACGACTTAGAATTTATCTTGTTCTTGGACTAATGAAAAGCCTCTTAGCATAACATGTTTGGGCGAATATCTTAGCAATGGAGTCATATTATCATAAATATAATATCAAACCCCTTTAACAAAAGATATTTTGTTGTGAACAAAAAATGGCGACTCCATTAGGGAATTTCCATTGAAGATTAGAGCCCCCCTTTACACCTGATACACCCGAATGCCAATTATTGAGAGACCTTTTTGGTACCATATGTAGCGCCAAAAATGGTGACTCTAAAAGGGAACATTCCTCCCTTCGTCTTTAAGGTAAACACTAAGGTGAACACTCTGTATACTTGCGTACATGGCCTACATGGCTCGCTTATCTTTTATGCCTTCAAGGGGCTATCTCTATTGTTTCTTGATTTGCAGAAACTTTCAAGCATACCATCAGGAAATGGCTTTCACTGCTCTGAAGACATTCTTGTTCTTTCTTGTTAGAGGATTTGTAATCTCTTACTTGAGCGGCTTGCTCGTGCTGTCCATTCACTCTACTAAAGCTTGAAATTGCATGAAATAGTCTACCACGGCACGCGTAAGCTTGGCGGAGCTATAAAATGAATGGCTGTCCTGGGGGATTAGGACCAAATAAAAATTTATGTTAATTAAAATACAATTGCCTAACTTAAGCTAATTTAACATTTAAACTAAGTAAGACAAATTAACACTAAGGCTTCTAAGCCAATAGTGGGTCCAATCACATAGACTACAAAGCATGAATAAATAAGCAACTAGTTTATAATTGATAGTGTACATGTGTGTGTGGGATGTGCCAACTATTTCAATCCTAACATTTATCTAATCATGCATATATATAATTCAATTAAACAATCAAATAAGCATAATTAGAAAAATGCTCAAATGACAATACCAACCACAAGCATGTATAGTGGTTCGGTTTCCCTACTCTATTCCCGACGGATACATTCTCCTAGAGTGTGCCGGTATTCACTATCGGAGGTTTTAAATCAGGTTCACCTTTAACCTTTACAATCATACACAAGGACCTAGGTTTGCTGATTTAAAACCTCGGTAAAAGACTTTAGTTGATTTTCTATCGGCAAACTAATAACCTTGGTCCTAGTCCAATGACCTACATTTGCTCCCGCCGGAGGCTCCCACAGAGACTAACACGTACATAGCTGTGCCCATTGAACTCGGCTCTAAACAAGAGCTTAGGTCCTACACAAGAACCTATCGAGTTTGGGTTACAAACTCTTACCCTCAATCCTATACAAGGAAAGAGAGTATGGACTCATACATGATACTTGTCGAATTGAGCCCATTTGACGCGCCGTGCTTGAGTTGCTTCTTCAAAGCTCTCCTATGCTTGAATTCGCTCATCAATTGCTCCCTCGATCGTTGATGCTGATGCTTGCCAGTGCTTCAGCTCCAAGATCAAACACCTTGCATAAAATGCTCCATGAAGGTGACCAATGTGATGAGAGTTGGGTAGAATCTCCTATAATTAATGAAAAGTTGAATTCATAGGGGATTCATCTTGATGAACACTCTATATGTTGATAGACACTAGGATTTGCCAATGGAATCAGTGTCTAAACTCTAGAGAGGGCTCGAGATCATGATCTTCTTGTAGAGGGGCTTGGAATGCTCATTAGAGTGAAGAATCACTAAGAAGAGAGCACGAATCCCATTGGGATAAAGCCGATGGGGTTTGGTAGATCTTGAAATGCACTAGGGTCTCTAAAATGCCAAAATTAATCATTTGCACAAAGATCCGAATGTCATATTTATAAATAAAAAGTCCCAATGGATTTATAATGGCTAGCCTTTGTCGATTGATCAAAATCGGCCGAAATAGTCCAGTGAACTCGCTGGACTGTTTTGGCCAGGTTCAATTGATCAAGATCGATTGAGGAAGTCTAGATTGCTCGATCCGATCAATCGAACTCATTTATGAGTTGGTTGGTTTGTGCATTTTGTTTTCCAACAACTCGGAACCTCTATAGCCAATCTAAGCATGATCTTTAAGGGCTCCTAAGGCTATGGGATGATCAATCAAATGTTTACCTATTGGGGCATGATCATCTAGAGGTTTATATTGTTTTTAGTCAAGGGTTAAGGTCACCAAAGCACCTCATATACATGTTCTTCACTTCCTTGATGCTTCAGTCTTCATTTGTCTTCGGTCTTCAGCTTCCAAGGGCTCAACTGACTCCTTGACACACCAATGCACGTGATTTGACAAACAAGGTGCACAAATAAGTGCACTAACAAAGCCAAGGCCACCTCAACGGACAATGCTGCCATGAGGGCTCATGTCGCCTCTACGGCCAAGCCACTGTTGTTAAGGCAACCTAGCAGGCCAAGGTTGCCTCCATGGCCAAGGGCGCTATTCAGGCTAGCGCCATGTTAATGATCAAGCCCACCTCTCACTCTAAGTTAGTTGTGCAGGCTAAGGCTTGCGCCATGACCAAGGTCGTTATTTTTGCTGAAGCCCTGCAAATGTTTTCTTTCGGGCCAAGGCTGCCCCAACAACCAAGGTTGACATAGCATTTTTTGGGCTAATTTCGGTTGCCTCTAGAACACAATCAACTGGCTCTAAAAGGCATGCCTTGTTGCTTACAGCAGTACCACAGGTGAAGTTACTTCCGTCACCGCTTGCCTCGTTTGGCTCACCCTTAACAACGTGCTCCGCGCATTGAGGGCCCTGTCAGTAGAGAATTGGCTTATGCCTATCCTACCAAGGCGCCCTTGCTGATATCTTGACAATTGGCTTTCTAGAGTCGGCCACGCTTCAAGCTTTCTAGAAAAGAGTTTCCACCACTCTCCTTTAAAAGCTCTTCAACATCCACCACCTCATGCAGTTCCCTTAGGTCGAGCTACACCATCTCTTCTTCTAGACGGACCTCGCTTAAGCTAGCCTTCTCTACACCAGTCAGTTCTTCCGCTCATCTACAGAAAAATTCCATCATGACAAGAACAAAAGGATCCGATCCTCCCTCTTGAGAGGACCAGATGATGCAGGGAGAGCGCTGAGATGAAAGAGAGGCTTGACATGATCATGACTGTTCTTGCTACCAAGAACAGACAGGGCAATCTTTCTCTCGTTGAGGCACAAATGCCCAAGCAACCCCTAGAAGGGCAATCTAATGATGAACAACAACCTCAAAGCGACCCTCTGCCATAGTGGTAGGTTCCACGAATTGGGTCCTATGCATCCACTTGGCTCCCTCCTCCCCTGTGTCGAGGAACGATCTTTGACAACCGGTGGCTGATATGCTCTACCAAGTGTGAGCGTGGGGTGTGAACGAAGTTTGTCTTTAGGACACTACACACCAGAAGTGGATACATTTGCTTTTCTGACCAACTTCAAACGGCCTACTTTCAGAAAGTTCGATGGTTCCTGACGGTGATGGGGAACTTGTCCTGTGGGCTGTAGTATTGCCTGCAACTCTTCGACACTTTCCTCATTGGGGAAGCATTCAAATGGTACTACACCAAGCTTGCCTCAAATTCTGTGCAGTCATGGGACCATATGCGAGAGCTCTTCTTGGCTAACTTCTCATCGCAATGAGATATTAGTTTGACTGATTTTATGTTAACCAGGCAATAGAGCTATGAGTCAGTGCAATAGTTCATCTCACAATTAGGGTTGTCAATGGGCCGAGCCTGAGGTTGGTCTTGGTTTGGATTTTGAACTGCTTTGGGCCGGGCCGTCAGGCCGGCCCTATTCAAAATTCTGATTTTGCAGACCCGAGCCCGGCCCATTGACACCCCTACTCCCAATGTAGAAGCCTCAGCCTTTCATGTTAGCACCTACCTTCTAAGTCCCAACAGGTCAAGTTATGTTAGTACAACATGTCTAGGAACATAGCCTACGCATGGGCCAACTCACTCATACTAACATCCAAGCAAGGTTGGCCAACCCAGCGAGTTGACTCACAACTTGCCCAAGTCAATTTTTTTTTTTTTTTTTGTTGCCACACTGAGTTAAATGGTGTGGAATCAGACATGATTGGACGAATTTTCTTGAGTTTCTCCCCATGCTCAGTGACTTGAATGAGTCCCTAAACCCGGGCGAGTCGTGACCCTTCTTCTCCTCTCCTCCTGGTGTCCTCCTCTTCTTCCTCCTTCCCTCTTCCTTTCCTCTTCCTTCTTTCTTCCTCCTGCTTTGTGTTGCTGCGGATACTATTGAGTGATGTTCTAATTCAAACCCTAACTAGGGGAAAACTTTGATACTGATATACATGCACTAAGAAATTGCATCCATGGCACATGTTCGAAGTCAAATTTAAGGGAAGATGTTGGAAGTCTATTGTAAATAGGACTTTTTAAGTCGATTATGTGTTGTAGTATTTTGTTTAAGTGAAGATGTCGGAAGTCTATTGTAAATAGGACTTTTTAAGTTGATTATGTGTTGTAATATTTTGTCATTCTTTTGGGATCTAAAATATGTTGCATGTTGATATGGCAATAGAGTTGGTGGTCTCTAGTTAGGATAGAGTCCAATCCAATGGTGACATGTAGTCACAGTGGTATAGGTGTCTTGTGTAAATAGAGATGTTCTCCTGCTTTGGTACATGTGTAATGGTGAGTCTTTTAATTGGAGTTTTGTACGCAGTGATATCACATACGTGAGTTCTCTATGAGATTATGAGAATCCCCATTAAATCTTTCAAAATTCCATATCCATTGTGATTGTAGATCTTTGTGATACATGTATTTTGGTATGTGAAAGTGGGCCATCAAGTGGATTTAAGCATTGGGTCCAAAAGGGCTCCATAACCTCATAAATTTGTAAGCAATTGAGCTTTTGAGTAATACAAGTCTTCTAATGTGGTGAGATGTAGAGAAAGAGGCGATCACCGTCTTCTTCTCAAGTGAAGCCCTCGAATCCACACAGAAAGAGAAAAGCTCTAAAAATGGAAAATAAAATTTATGCTATTGATGAAAGTGTTGCGTACAATGCTTATATAAGGATGGAATTTTTTAGCGAAACTTCAGGAGATGCTAAAATACAAATATTTGCATGTATAAGAATAAAAAAATTGCAAAAAAAGAAGCATCTATAATAGGTTTCCATTTAATGGGGGTCTAAAAGCATGTGTTGTTGTAAGAAACCAGTCCAACCATCCCATTTATTCAGCCAACCATTCAACTTTCCATCCAAACATCTATTGATATTTCAAAATATTGACAACATGTAAATATTTAGCGAAGAAATCGTCAACAACTGGAAAGGAAACGAAAGACCGTGTAGTGATAATGATAATATCATGATATGATCGATATTATCGTCGACAATTTGAACACTGCACATTATGTGCCTATAAAAAAAATTGAAATGGATTATTTTTTTAATAAATAGATTTTTGGCGATATCGATACATTGGCGATACTATCGAAATATCGTCAATATATTGGCGATACAAGCAACACCTAAATATTGGCGATATCGATACATTGGTGATACAAGCAATACTTGGAATTTACAGAGTCGAAAATATTGGCGATACATTGGTGGTATTTAGATGCATTGCCTATACCTGAAATTTCTGAGACTAGTAGAGTTATCGGTATCACCGAGCTGGAGTAATGCAGGAGCATTTTCACACTGGGCTCGAGTGGGGTCGCTTGTGGAATGCAGGGGCATACTCGGGGTGGGTGCGACCCATAGAGGAGGTCTTGTGTTCGAGACTCCTCACCAGGGGTGATTAATGTGCATTTCACACTGGGCTCGAGTGGGGTAGCTTGTGGGATGCGGGGACACACTCGGGGTGGGCGGCCCATGTGATTTGGGGCCCACGAAGGGGGTTCGGCCGATGTCCTAAAACCCATGAGATGTGGGGCTGGGCTATGAGATAAAAGGATTAATTCGTCATACTCTAACAGTTCGAGCTTTTAGAGCAAGTGGTTAATTGTCCCGCATCATGGAGATACGGATAATATCGGGATACTCAGAACAATGGTCATAACAAGCGCATGGGATATCTGATGGGCTCATGCTCATGGTCAGAGACTGACCTGGGTTTGGATAGACCTCTTCTTCTACCGGAGTGATGAGTTAGTCATAAACAGAATGAGGCATAGTCCTGAATTTTAGGTCCAATCAATGAATGGGCCAGGTCCTTATCTCATTTTAGGCCTAATCAATAAACATGCCAACCACACCCTGTTTTGAAGCGGGCCTATTTCTACTCCTATTAATGAAGATCATATAAAGAGGGATGATGGGCAAGAGGGATGATGGGAAAGATTCTACCACTCCCTAGTCCCCACCCCACCTCAATGAAAAGGACTTTTCAAACTCCCTTAGCAAGACACATTCATACTAGCCTATTGCTATTTGAGGGATGCTAAGTTATAGCTATTATTTACAGCTTTGCAATTTTTAGGGGTCCTTGTTTTTATTGGTATTTCTATTATTAGGAGCAGCAGTGGGCATGAAACACGTATATAGCATTCTATGGTAAGATTTGAATGTATGGAATTCAAGAGGGCTACTTGAACATTATTTTGTTTTTCATTCTATTAAAATAATATTGCAAGGTCTCTTCTATAGTTCATATTATTAGTGTTGTCTCCACTGTGTTTGAGTTTGGAGATTCTTGTCTTGGGTGGTCCATTAAACGGGCCATCAAGTGGTCGAAGCATTGGGTCCAAAGGGCCATCAAGTAGTATCGGAAGTTATGGTGAAGAAGTTTCTCGGTGAGAAAGAGCCTAGGTGAAAGGAAGTGTTTCTCAGAGTTTGGCACGTGTGCTTGACGGTTTTGGTGCGTATCATTGGCAATTTAATCTAGTCTTTTTTTAGTCATTCTTGGTGTGCATCTTAGATCGATAGATTTGTAGGTCTCATTTTTGGAAAGTTAAGATTTGATAGTAGTCGGTGCTATAAAAGTGATATTTGAGATGATATCTTTTTGGAAGTATTAATCGTGTTTATTTTTGTAACGATGGAAAAGCTGGCACTAACAAATTACGTGACTTGGAGAACCAAAGTACATGTGTATCTCTAAGGTTATGGAATATGGAAAATTATTGATGGTGGTACAAATTCTGAAGAGTTTTTATCCACTGTATATCTCACTTTTTACCCTCCGTCTTTTCTATGCAACCCAAACTTTACTTTTCCAAACTAATATCCTATTGTACGGATATACTATTTGTGGACGAAAATACCCTTGTTTATGGGTTGTGTTCCTTTCACTCAATTATACCCAAAAAAAACATAAGAACGCATCTTCTTTTCACCCATTTTCTTCCTAAAATCTCCATTGAATCTCCTTATATTATCATTCTATATCCGTCATCTTCCATCTTGCCTAGGGTTATGTTCATTCCCTCAAATTGGATGCATAGATAAACATGAAATTTTGAAGGGTTTTCTTTTTCTTCATTTTGTTTTTTCAAGGAATGATGAAAATGGTGCATGGATTGAAGAAGCCACGCATGGGAAGAAGAGGAAAATTTTGTGAAATTTTGTATTTTGTTGTTAATAATATCTTGTATAAAATTCATGTTAAATGAAGATTTGTTCGTGAATTGTGAATTAATTTAATTATGAATGGTGATTTGTTTGTAAATTGTTATGAAATTGACCGAGAACTTCATGAAATTGACCAAGAACTTCATGAATTCGACCGAGAACTTCGTGAAATTGATCGAGAACTGAGTGAAATTGATGGAGAACTTCATGAAAATGACCGAGAATTTCAGTAAATTTCATGAAGTTCTCGTTCAATTTCACGAAGTTGTCGGTAAATTTCACGAAGTTCTTATTCAATTTCACTCAGTTCTTGGTCAATTTTACGAAGTTCTCGGTCATTTTCATGATGTTCTCGGTAAATTTCATGAAGTTCTCGGTCAATTTCATGTAGTTCTCGATCAATTCCATTAAGTTCTCGGTCAATTTTATGAAGTTCTCGGTCAATTTCATGAAGTTCTTAGTCATTTTCATGACGTTTTCGGTTAATTCATGAAGTTCTCGGTTAATTTCACTCAGTTCTCGGTTAATTTCATGAGTTCTCGATCAATTTCATGAAGTTCTAGGTTAATTTCATGGCACCTTGGTCCATAGCTCAAGTGGCAGACTGAGTGAAAGATACCTCGTTTCAACACTTGAGGTCTTGGTATCGATCCCTAGTGAGGGTGGCTAACAGTGAAGTGTCAACTGACAGTGGGGTGTACTAACAAGCTAACAAAAAAAAGAGGTTAATTTCATGAAGTTCTTGGTCATTTTCACTCAGTTTTTGGTCATTTTCACTCATTTCTCGGTCATTTTCATGAAGTTCTTGGTCATTTTCACCGAGTTCTCGGTCAATTTGATAAAGTTCCTGGTTAATTCCATGAAGTTCTCGGTCAATTTCATTAAGTTCTCGGTCAATTTGACGAGGTTCTCGATCAATTTCACTCACTTCTCGGTCAATTCCATGAAGTTCTCGGTCAATTTCATTAAGTTCTCGGTGATTTTCACTCAGTTCTTGGTCAATTTATGCAAGTTCTCGGTTAATTTAAGCGAGTTCTTGGTCAATTTCATGCAGTTCTTGGTCAATTTCATGCAATTCTCGGTCAATTTCATTAAGTTCTCGGTGAATTCCATGAAGTTTTCGGTCATTTTCATGAAGTTCTCGGTCATTTTCACTCAGTTATCGGTCAATTTCACTCATTTCTCGATTAATTTTACTCAGTTCTCGGTCATTTTCACTCACTTCTTGTTCAATTTCGTATAGTTTTTTGGTCAATTTCACTTATTTCTCGTTCAATTTTATGAAGTTCTCGGTCAATTTCATGAAGTTCTCAATCAATTCCATGAAGTTCTCGGTCAATTTGACGAGGTTCTCGATCAATTTCACTCAGTTCTCAGTCAATTTCATGAAGTTCTCGGTCAATTTCATTATGTTCTTTGTCAATTTCACGAGATTCTTAGTCAATTTCACTTAGTTCTCGGATAATTTAAGCAAGTTCTCGGTCAATTTCACTCAGTTCTCGGTGAATGTCATGATGTTCTCGTTCAATTTCATTAAGTTCTCGGTCAATTTCATTAACTTCTCAATCAATTTCATGAAGTTCTCGGTCAATTTCACCAAGTTGTCGGTCAATTTTATGCAGTTCTCGGTTAATTTCATGAAGTTCTCGTTCAATTTCACGTAGTATCGTTCAATTTCACACAAGTCTCGGTCAATTTCAAGAAGTCCTCGGTCCATTTCACTCAGTTCTCAGTCAATTTTCCTAAGTTCTTTGTCAATTTAAGCAAGTTTTCGGTCAATTTCTCTAAGTTCTTGGTCAATTTCACGAAGTTCTCGTTCAATTTCATGAAGTTCTCGTTTAATTTCACAAAGTTCTCGGTCGATTTCATGAAGTTCTCATTCCATTTCAGGAAGTTATCGGTCATTTTCACGTAGTTCTTGGTCAATTTCATGAGGTTCTCGTTCAATTTTATGAGGTTCTCGGTCAATTTTATGAAGTTCTCGTTCAATTTCACAAGGTTCTTAATTTTATGAAGTTCTTGTTCGATTTCACGAAGTTCTCAGTTGATTTGATGAAGTTCTCGGTCAATTTTCGAGCTATATGAACGGTTTAAATGATATCAAAGTTAAATGGGCCCTAAAATTACTAATTTATTATATCCACACCATTCATCCATTTGTAGAGATCATTTTAGAGCACGGACAAAACAATGAATCATATCCAAAGCTCAAATGGACCACACCAAACCGTTAAAACATTTGAAGGTCCCACCATAACTTTTATTTTCCATCCAATCTGTTCATAAGTTAAAGAAGACCGATGAAGAGGAAAAACAAATATCATATTGATCCAAAACTTCTTTGACCCCAAAAGAGTTTCAATGGTAGACGTTCAATCCCCTATTGCTTTTTGTAGAGTGGTCCACTTGATCTTTAAATCTGTCTTATTATTTGGCTCAAGCCTTACAAGGAGCTCGCCAAATGGATGGACGGTTTGGATATAACATATACCTCATGATGGGACCAACAAAACTTGATGGCGTCAATACACCATGAAGATGGCGGTGGACACCATCACAGAATGATCCAGGGGGTAGCGGCACCACTGCCGAACCTGGGGTATTTTGGTCTTGCGACACCGCTGCCGTACAACAGGGTATTGGTTTGGAAAAGTAAAGTTTGGGTTGCACGAAAAAGACGATGGGTAAAAAGTAGAGGTGTACACGAGTTGAACTGAGTCGAGCTTGGCACAGCTCGACTCGTCTCGACAACTAGCTGACCTTAGCTCGAACTCGGCTCGACTTGATCCTCGAGCCTGACTGGCCAGCTCGGCTCAGTTTGGTCAACAGCTCGGGCCAGTTCGAGCCGAGTTCGCCTGTGCAGTATTCTCACAAATACATGGACTGCGCATTCAAATTCTCATTGTATGTAAAACACTAGCAATGGTTTTATAGGTATTTCAACACTTTGTAGGCAATATCAAAATCAAGAAAAAAGAGTATTTGTTTGATGAAACATACCTTCCTTGCCACCGACCAACACTTCATTGAGTCATTTCATTAAACACTTGGTGAGCAACATCAATATCAAAGTAACCAAGTCACGGAACTGGATCGATCCGAGTTGAGCTCAGGCAAGCTCAAACTCGGTTCAAAATTTTTTCGATCTCAAAATATCAGCTCGACTCGGCTCAAACTCAGTTTCAAACTGAGTCGAATCAAGCTTTTCGAGTCAAGTCGAGTAAGCTAACCGAGCTAACTCGGTTTGTGTACAGCCCTAGTAAAAAGTGGGATATACATTTGGAAAGAAAAGGAGGACACTGATTGGGTACAACCCCCGCCTCTCCCAGCTCGACACGGGCAAGAGATCTGAGTGGCCACCGTGATGTATGGGTTTCTGTCTATCCATTTTGCCATTTTATTTTAGGGTATAAGCCAAAAAACATGAGGCAGATCCAAAGCTCAAGTTGACCACACTAGAGATTAAAAGCCTGCCATCCAAAACTTCTTTGGAGCCACACAAGTTTTGGATCAAGTTGGTGATTGTTTTTTCCCCTCCAACCAGGTCTACGTGACCTTATGAATGTCAAATAAACATCATAGTGGGCCCTATGAAGGTTTCAACGGCGGGCGTCATTTTCATTATCACCGCTGCTTCCTGTGGTGTGGTCCACTTGAGCTTTGGATCTGTTTCATTTTTGGTATTATACCCTAAAATGATAGGGAAAAATGGATGGATGGCATGGATAAAACCCATACATCACAGCGGGCTCCTCAGAGCCCCTGCCTGTGCCGAGCTTGGGCCAGGTGGGGGCTAGTACCCAGTCTGCATCCAATGAAGGAAAAACCGTTGGTTTGATACTGTTTCTCACTGTATGTCTCTGGTTATGCTCAATGCAGATTTTGGTCAGTGATTTGAACGGCACACATCCATGCCATGCGTACAGTTGGAGAATCATCACTGTTTCCTAAAATGGTGGTGAACTATCATAGCCCATTATGAATGACGTAGATCCGTACCAAACTCATCAATATGGATGAGGTCTAGGGCTATCACTGGGTTGGGTCCTATAGAACCGAATCCAACTGGGTTCGGTTAACCCTGCGGTTCATGGATCTCGATATAGAGTTTGTTTTGGGTCTCAATACATGGCTCAGTGGTAGAGGCCAGACGTTTCAACATTGAGGTTGAGTTCGAGTTCCGCATAGTACCTTTTTCCATATATATATATATGAATGCGCAGCTGCGCACCAGTTCCCACGGAACTCATGCGATGCAAAGGTGCACACATGCGTGGTGCGCAGGTGAGCATGACTCTCTCTCTATATATAATATTTATATTAGCACCCCCACACACTCGAGCACCTGCACCACAATGGATGGTCGAACTCATGACCTCATGTTGAAACTCTTGCGGTATATTCAGGCATGACAATGGTTGTATCAACGTGTCTCAGTGTGTATAGCAAGCCTCCTATCAATCAGTAGTGGTAAATTACTGTGTAAGAAGCATATAGCTGAAAATATATCCGGTTATAATGGGGAAATTTTTTATTCCTCCAATTCAGTTCTTCTCTCCATCTTGTATTTTTCCCCTTGATACTGTCCCAATCTAATACAAATGCAGAAATAAAATGGCCTTTCCCAAATAGATTTCTTCCATAAATGAAATATTGGAGATCGATGAGTACTAATTGAAAAGAAAGAAACATGCTGCTTACCATGCTTGGATTTGGAAGGAAGAACAGCTTTGTCATAGAAAGCTTGAAAAGATGGCACGCATGCATACAAACTAACTTGACCCGACCCAATTTTAACCGGGTCCAAGTTGATGGTCCCGAACCTAACACGGTTTCTTAACATGTCTAAAACAAAAGAGATCTAAGCCCGAGCCGGGCAGGTAAGCGTTTACACTCGCTTCTGGCACACCCATATGGATCATTGAGATGCTGCCATGCGTTGGCACGACGCGCCTAATAATAATGAAATCTTACTCATGCTTGAGCATATCTTTTGCCCCACCTCATTTGGAGACACGCCACCTGCCAAATGTAGAGTGGTGCAGAATTGTACGGATGTTTGTAGATAAAATAGAGCAATGAAAGACGTGTAGCCCTAATACATGTGGCACGTGTGACCGAGGCAATGTGCTTGACAAGGCTATAAAAGACCTGAGTGGATGGGATCTTATCACAATTCTGGATATGCTCGGCAAGGCTTTGCCACACAATCCTTTTGAAATGGAGATCCTCCTAGAGACAATTGATGCTCTCGTGGCGATTACAAAAATTCGGGTCTAGCAAGACTAATCCCGTAAGATTTACGGATCCTAGCTGTCATGCTAGCAAGAGATCTAAAAATGATTTCTGACTTCTAAAGATATCTTTGGCCAAGTTGGGATTACTAGAGAACAATGCACATTGTGACCATCTAGAATCCTGGATTAGCAAGGAAACCCGACGAGGGTTTTGTCATCTCCAAAATCTATAAAAGGAGCATGCGATGAAGAGCACCAGGCCCACGCCTAACGCAATATATCTACACAGCGCAACATTGTCTTTATCTTAATTTTCAGTTCATCTACTTCTGTCCAGCCACTCTGCAAAATGTTTGATGTTTAAGTTAGCTTAGATCGCTACTGTCCAACGCCATTGCTGCAATACATTAGGAGTAATATAAATATCCACAACCTTCCATCGTTGGATCCTCGATCAACCGAGCCCTCAAGTGGAAGATCAAACTATGTTCACATTCTGCTGACCAATCCGCCTCGATTATTTGTCCAACAGGCGATCATAGGCATTTATCTTTCATTTATTTCTCTATTTTATTTCGTTCATTTGTTGATTATACTGAGCATCAAATATACACATTAATAAAATCAACATTTTCAACCCATTTAGTATTAAATTTGTTCATCTTCGTTCCATTGAGAAACGCAAAGGTTGTAACCATTGGTGAAAGAAAAGTTCTTAACACAAGGAAAAAAAGATCCATTCAGAAGGAATAACACTATCCTTTTAAAATTGCCGAATTAACCGTTAGTGGTTGAGAGGGCGGTCGACTCTAACATGCTCGCACCATCATACTTACACACGTTAACCAAATATAGTCCCTTGCTAACATGTGTGGCCTCATGTTTGATTGAATTGCGCAAACATTATTTTTTTGCCCGGTGGGACACAATGGAATACCTTTAGTATTTCTCAATAGAATAAGATGCCGCTTGAATAAAAAGGGTTCATTCTATTTCTAACACTGCGGAAGGCCTATAAGACTAAGGTCAGCAGTTTGAGCCTATCAACGTGGATGCAGGACCCTCTTCTCAGTTGACCTTTAGTTAGTTTGCTGCACACTTTCTTTGGTTGGAAGGTTACTTATAGCAAATCACCGAGGATACCAGGACACAAGATGAGGGTTAACAGTATGAGCCTATTGACGTGGATGTAGGACTCTATATAATGCCCTTAAACCACCCCTCTCTCATTCCATACGAATTCTCTAACCCTAGGGCCATTGACATCAGTTCTGGGCCTATATAATGCCCTTAAACCACTCCTCTCATTCCATACAAATTCTCTAACCCTAGGAGAGAGAAGAGAGAAAAGAGAAGAAAAGAGTGAGGAGAAGAGAGAGAGAGATCTGTGGATTGTTGCTGGGATTCACTCCCACTACTCCACGTACCGAATCTTCACCACCCCATCGCTACACCGTCGATTCCGAATACGACTTGGGTAAGAAATCCTAGCCCTAATCTCGTTTTAGAAATTCAAATAGGGGAATCGACGAAATAGCTAACCTATTTCGTGATTTAGGTAGCCGTTGTGCTGTAGACGGAAGCGTAGGGTACGAACCGAGTTCGTAACGAGCAAACCGACGAAAGGTGCAGACTATAAATGTTTAGGTTATGGTTTTCAAGGCTTTCAATGTCAGCAATGATTTATGTCTGACTTGATTGCTGCCACATGACTTTAGTTACGATGTATTCCATAAATTATACATGTGTGTGAACTATGTGAATATATTATGCATTCCATGTATTTGTTGAAATGTTTGAATGAAAGTAAAATTATGATTTATGCTTACCATGACTATTAATCTAGAATACATGTGTGTTGTGTGGATGACAACTCCTTTATGAAAGGAATTGCCAAAATATATGCTATAACTAATTTAGTTTGTGTATATGATATTATGTAGTCTAAGTGTTTGATAAAATGTTTGATAAATTGCTTCCAACAAGGGTGTTGAGATAGGATTCTCAACTACCTTGTCCACAGTTATAGTTTCTTTCATGTAATGTAATGCTACTACCAAACGCAAAAAAAAAAAAAAAAAAAAAAAAAAAAAACAAAATTTTGGAGATTTTTCGATCAGCCGAGCACGGGCTCGGGCTAGTCGAAGAATTCGACCAACCAAGCATGGGCTCAGGCTAGCTGAAGATCGCGTGAGTTCACCTAAAAGGAAAAAAATCCCCAAATTTATTTCATTCCACTCCTCCTCGACTAGCCGGTGCCCCATTCGACCAACCCATCTTCCAAACTCACTTGTAAGTAATTTATTTTCAAATTCCTTCAAGTATTAAGTGGTCTATTACTAGATAAACATATTTGAGTAGATTTTTCTTCATTTGAAACCCTTTTTCTGGTGGGTTTTGCTTCAAATCTGATATAATCTTTTTCTTTGATATTTTGTTTGTGCATTCTCAAATGGAATATTGTAGAGCCAACAAATTGGTTTGCAAGAATCGCGTCGGTTCATCTTCTCGATCTACTCCTCTTGGTGTTCGAACTCTACGATCACCAGAGGATGATCCGGAATATGTTCGGGACTTTCGCACAAGAGATATTATCATAGAAAAGGTTGTTAATTTAGACCACATTGCTAGGTTTGGTCTAGTTCATATTCTTTTCGAGGTTAGATGGGAACGTATTTTAAGTTGGGGTGGAATGACTTACCGGTCCATAGTGCAAGGCATGTATGCCTCTATCTGTGATGTTTCTCTTGAGAATCTGTCATTCTCAGTTAAATTTGTAGAAGAAACATTCATAATAACACCACACGTCATATCTGCAGTAATGGATATGGATGTTGCAGATTATGGAATACCAATCACTACATTATCAGAGAAGATGTCGAACTCTGAAAAACAAACCATCACTCGAGCATTATGTCATTTCAATGCTGAATGGTGATTGTATAATGCCCTTCTCGCAAGCCAAATGCTCCCTAAATACCTCGTTTTACATCAGATTTTGTGAGACCCGACCCTAGTTCCCATGTTTGCATGTATGTGTATGAGTATGCATCTTGTTCATCATGGTCTCGCGGTCCTACCGGTCGAATTCCTGCGACCCGCGACCTTCGAATTGTGTTTACGGTCACCTTGAGTCCGGTCACGTAGACCTGACTCGGATCGACCCAAGACCTATGCCATCTCATTCGTATCGTCGTTGCGATTCCAACGACGCGTCTCGTGTGTCAATCCGACCTATGGATCAAAAGTTATGAGCATTTCATCTTGTGACCCACTTTTTGTACAAATGCATGTGGACCACCTCCATGGCACAATTTTCATGCACACCACACACACACACTACACAATTGCATGAAATTGACACTACCCACCTAGACACCACCCAAACCTAGCCTAAGTATAGCAACATTGTTATTGTCACCATAGGCTATGATTACTTCTCTTAAATAGTTTTTTTTTCTCTCTTCCCCTCTCATTTCCCTCCATTGCTGAAATTTCCAGCAACTTCTCTTCCTTCTCCTCTCTCTTCTCCAGCCCCCTTACCCCCATCATACTCCCAATCCCTCCATTTGAACTAGATCTCCACCATTGAAATCCATTCTTTGCTCCAAGAGCTTCATGGAGTAGAAGTTTGGGAGTGAGATCACAAGTGGGTAACTATGATCTTGCTGATCTAATTTTATATCTTTAAATCTTCTTATTTTTTTTGTATGGATCATATGGGGCCCACCAATCCATGGTGGAGACCCCATTTGACCCCATGGATGTGGCCTTTTGGCCCATCCTACATGCATGTCATGATCTATGATGGGGCCATTCTCTATGGACCCTATCATGATGTATGTAATGATCCACTCCATCTCAAGGTCATCTAGACCTAAGGATCATGTTGGGATGACATTTCAACCATCCATAGCAATTATAGATCATGCATGTGGTGATTTCATGTTGCATGTACAATCAATGTAGTTATATGGATATGATTCATTCTTAGGAGGGCCCATTAGTGGCGGGGCCCTACCCTATGGCCGGATTATGTTTCTTCTCCATATTTTCTTTCCTATCTTTATAGTAAATCTGATGTATGTGGGGCCCACTTGATGTGCCATGCAACTAGGCCCAAGTGGTTAGACATCCAGGCCCACCTTGTTGCCCCATATTGTTGGCATGTTTTGGACAGCCTTTGGGCTTAATTTTATGAATGATCTTGGAAGGGGCTTGGGTCTGAGAGTTGTGTGACCCATCTAGGTGGACCCCACCCTGAGAAAATAATGATTTATTTCCCTTTTAATTATCTTTTGGGGTGGTTTGGACAACAACATGTTGCTGTCCAAATCTGCCTGGACAGATTTTTGGGCCACTTTGGGGCCTGATTTATGGGTCTTTGGTGGGAATAATGAAACAAAATAATATGTGATTCTTGTAGCCTTATGACCCACCTACAATCATACCAAATTTCAGCCCCATCTGACCTTCATTGGGGTCCCAAAGGTGTGGTCCAAATGAGGTGGACAGTCTAGATTTTTCTGCACTGTTCCAGCAACATTCTACCCTGGACAGGTTGGAATTCTGAAATTTATTAAAATACTTTTGGATGTCTAAAAATTATGAAAATTTACAGGGAGGTGGTCCACTCATGTTAGGACCAACCTACAAAATTTTGGGGCTAATGGACACCTGTACACACCATGGTGGTGGCTGGACCGGCCCATTACAATATGGTGTCCAGATCAGTCCGATTTTCAGGATAGATTGACTTCTTTAAATAAATTAAAATATTTTTAAATCTCCAAAAATTCTGAAAATTTGTGAAGTTGTTTTTCACCTATGGTGGGACCTACCTACTAAGTTTCAGAGCCAATGGACCCCTGTGCACACCGTGGCGAGGGCCGGACTGGCCCACCACATTGGGACGTCCAGGTCTGTCCGATTTTCTAGACAGACTGTTTTGTTCAAATTAATTAAAATACTTAGGAATATCTAAAAATTCTGAATTTTTTTGGGAGTGTGTCCCACCTATTGAAGTATCACTCTGAAAAATTTCAACCCCAACTGACCCCATTTGGGCATCCGAAAGAATGGGCCAAGATGGTTGGCTTGCCAGAATTTTCTGCTGTGCAGTCCAGCAATATGCCTTGATAAAAGTTATAATTCAAAAATGTTTCCTCTGATGGTGGGCCACCTTTTTGGGTTTTCTCTCATTGTATGCATGATGAGGGACCTTGGCCCTCAATTTTCAGAGTTTTAGAGGTCCTGGGCCCACTCCAATGGAGTGCCCAAATTTAGGACAGCAAGATGTTATAATTATGTTTGGCCTTTAGGCTGAAATTTTGAGGAGTGGGGCCCAACACATTGTGAAGAATCTTAGAGGTAATAATTTATACATTTAGTTCCTTAAATGTTGGGCTTAATAAATGCACTTTTGAGGCCCACCACAGTTGAGTTTAATTGGGTCCATGAATGTGGTTAGTTGTTGAACTCTTTGAGCCCAATTGGGCTGAAACTTTCTAGATAGGCCTATTGAATTCTTGGGCCATTTTTACCATACTATTGTATTGGATTAGTGGGCCAGATTACACAAGTATATGGGCCCTTGATTGCCCACCAAATCAACTTTATACTTGGGCCGGGTTGTAGGCCAGGCCAACTTACTTGACTAAGAACATGACATTTGCCCATGTGATTTGAGCAATGGGCTGCCCACTAGGCCACCACAATATATGGGATTAGTAGCCTTTATGTTGGGCCCTAACCTTTCCCCTATGGGCCCATAGTGGGATATATGGGTTGGGTTATGTGTGTTCCCCTTGGACCCATGTTTTGGTTGGGCCTTGGGCCGCCTTTCTGAAGCCCAACATGAATGTATGTGGTATGTAATGGCTGCCCATTTCTTATTTCTAATGTTATGTGGGCCTTGGGCCTTGATTCGTAATCAATTAGAGATGGGCTACCTCTTGGGGACCAATTGTGATTGGATGTCCACATTGGTGGCCCTAAGGTAGGCTCATGGGCTTCTATGGGTGGTTAAAGGCCCACCATAGACCCTTGTTAGGCTCGTTTCATCTATTTAGGCCCATATCATTGTTCTCCTTAGTCTCATGGGCTACCCCAGGTATATGGGCCCCCACTAGAGGTTGTATTCCTTATGAGAAATTAGTTAAGTACCTAGACCCTTCATGGTTAGGTAGAGAGTTCATCTTCACCTCATTGACACCCCTATTCATCTTCATGGCCCACTCCCATACGCATCATATGCATGCTTGGTTGAGGTATTATTGGCCATGGTTGTGTCATTGTGTAGGACATGTTGGTATCTCCCCGAGAGATGGATGCTTGGGATTGATGCATGGGTGATTGTGTGATTCATGCATCTGACATTGCATAGCTTATGGATATCCGCCCTTACTTCATCAGGGCCTTACCTCCACAGGGGTATTCATGGATGGCTGTATGTGTGGACACCGAAAATATTAGTTGAGCATACCGGGTGCATAGGATGCCCATGGGTGAAATTCCCAAAACTTCCATGGTACCAAGGATCTGCTCCAACGCCGTGACCGGGTGGAATATATGAGCGCACGAGGACCTTATACCATTAGGCCGCGTCTCCTACTGTCGTGTAGTCGGTTGGATAGGGGTGTGGCCTTACCTGCCTGATGTGAGGAGGCATTGCATGGCTGAGTCTGACCAGCTCGTAAATGGGTCCGCTACCGTCAGGCCTTGTTGGTGATTGGTTGTCCACAGGCGGATAGTGAGGTCTCTTACGCTCGTTTGACTGTGCGGGGTCTGTAGATCGGCAGTCATTCAGCAGTGTAATGGACCCCGGTGATTTCCTTATGATTGGAAATGTACTTGACATATGGTTTGGATATGAGCACTGGCATTACTTGTATCACATTAGCATTGGCTGTGTAAGCCCCTTCATGCATTGCCTTGGTATGGTATCCAGTACTCATCGCATCGTATTCATGATAAGCCTTGGTAAGGCTAGTGATATTCTCATTGAGCATGTTTCCCTTCATGCATCTCCTACTATTGTTCTGTGCACCATTGTCACACACTTACACTACCCTCTAAGCTTCTATAAGCTTATGCACGATTGATGCGTGCAGGAGACTCTAGGCAGGCGTCGTAGCAGCAGAGCGTGGAGTAGAGCTGAGCATTTGAGGACTCCAGTGTTGCCGACCTTTTTCTCCTTTCCTTTTTGTCTCATGTATGTCCTTTTGGACCTTATGGATGATTGTAAAAGTTTAAATTCTTAGTGAATTTTGTGATGTGTGCCTTGTTATTCTCAGATATACTTGCAGTGATCTTGGGTATGCTCGTGTTAGAAATGATTATACTGTTATGAAAATCCTCCTTGTAGGATCCCAGGATCGGAACCTGCCTCAGGAACCGAGAATGGGGTACTACGGAGGCTGTTGCGGCCAGAACCGGCCATCGGGTTCCATGTGAGTCCGATTACCGAGTCTGGGGCGTGACAGATTTTTACGTGTAATGTGTATCCTCGAGTTGGGAATAAGACTGATCTTACCTCTTGTGTGCTTAAAGTGTTTCATTCCGTTGTATCAGGTGTTCGAGTCTGTCTGCTTTCTTTAATTTGTTACATCATTATTCAGTTTCCCTTGCATCCCAAGCATGGTTCGATTCCTTTGCTCATCTGATGACTTGCATTGCCTTTCACTATAATGTTCAAATTCCTACATATGAGGCACCGGAATCCGAACTCCCTTTCAATAATTCTAACCTGAATATGATGAACCTCACTCCTCTTCCTGGACAAAGTGAAGAAGAAGAGGAAGCGTGGTCTGCTGAAGACAACGATAAATGATATTTTTAATGAGTTAGACGATTCAGATGATCCAACTGATTCCGACCACCATTCCTCTCAGTTTGATGAGAGACTATCTGCATTAGAGGAGAAAGTGGAGTCTTTGTATGAATTGCAGTCTTCATTGCCCCAAACCCAACAGTCTTCAACGAAGGATATGAAAAAGTACTTCCATCACATCAACCGGAGTTTGCGGCTATATGATCCCTCGATGCTTGCTCCATCTTCCTCTCGGTCGGATTAAGCTAGGTTTATTTATCTTTTTGTCTTATGTTGGTTCTGTACTTAAACGTATTTGGTGACTTGTCTTAATACTTTAGATGCCTTGATTATGTGTTTGCTGATAGTTGAATATTTTAGATAACATGGTTGACTATTTCATATGATTACCCTGATTTTCTTATTGCATGCTCATTCTATACTTTGAAATTCATATATTATGATATTCTTCCTTTGTCAAATTGTGACAAAAAGGGGGAGAAACTAGTATATAATGCTAGTATCCAATGCTATATAGTATGGGGGAGAGAATGTATGGATGTTATATGTGTGTTTCATAGGGGGAGTGTCAGTTGAGCATCATCGTCAATTGTAAGCTGAAGATTACAATCTACGAAGACTTCAAGGGCAACGTCAATGTTATTAAAATCTGAGTATGATTGATCTTGTAACATAATGTGTATTTGTAATACTAAGTGTTTTGTCATGAAATTGACAAAGGGGGAATTGTAAGTGCTAGGATGTTGAGCACACATAAGTTGTCAAATTTCGTGAGACAAAACCACTTCAAGATAGAACCTCAAGATCGGTTTATTTTCAAAAGAAGATCAAGCTCAAGATCGACTTTTATTCAAGAAAAGATCAAGCTCATATTCAAGACGAAGTCCAAGACAAAGTTCAAGCCAAAGTGAATCAGATATTTGATATATCTCAGGTAGTATAAACCTTAGAAAGACCGTAGGACTAGATTTTTAAAAAATGTTTAATCATTGGTTTTTACATTTGTTTTTGCTTGGAATTCGGCCAGCCTAAGCTTCCTCGGCCACCCAATTTCAAGCCCGAAGCAAATAACAACTTTTGTTGAAAATTCTGCTAGCCCAAGTTTTGGTTCGACTGGCCTAAGCTTGAAATTCGGCTAGCCCGAGAAAGTTCGGGTGAAATTCTAGTAACTTTTATTTTTGAAATTTACAGGAATTCGGCTAGCCAAAGGGCAAATTCGGCTAGCTGAATTGTGATGTTTAGCCAGCTGAATTGTGGATAATTCTTATCTCGTGCAATTCGAAATCCGTTGAACAGAATCCGTTGAACTCGGGCTAGTCGAAGCCTGTCTTGAGCTAGCCGAAGTTCTAACTTCTTTACCTATAAATTGAGATTTTCTCTCATTCCGATTTACACAATTTAATTATCAGAACTCTTCTGCAAGAGAGAGAGAGAGAGAGAGAGAGAGAGAGAGAGAGAGAAGCTCAAGTCATTGACAAGCTATTGGTTGGTATTTATAATTTATTTTAATAGTTTTTTCAATTTCCTTTAGTCTCAGATCTTTTAAGTTTAATCTAAGAGAGCAAACTCCTCTTTGAGATCTAAGAGAATTGAATTAAGTAGCATTTGGTTTAACAAAATTAAAATCTATAGAACCCTAGACCCTTTCTATTTGACTGAACACAGTGCTATCTACATTCAAGAAAGAGGTCCTTCTGCTATAAGCTTCTGCTACATCTTCTACGATTGAAGATAACTATACCTTTTAAAACTCTGTTTAGGTTTTTCTGAGATCTCTTGTGAAAATGTCAGTTGAAGTTTTGTCTGAGATAGCTTGTGAAGATCTCAGTTTGGTTTTTATTGTGATAGCCCATGAAAATCACAAGGAATTGTATCAGGATATTAAGGTGACTCTGTGAAAACCTTTTTATAGTGAAATCCAAAATTACGAGGGAAGTAATTTTGGGGGTGGAGTAGGTGTGGCTGTTTGTAAAGCACCAAACCACTATAACTCCTTGTGCCATGTGGTGAATGCTCTATTATTATTTTTGGTGGATTGGATGTATTTTATTTCAGTTGTGTAGTGAATGTTATAATTCTTTAATTTACTCTTGCTAGTTTGAAGTTTTGATTTTAAAGAAATTCGTAAAATAAAGTTGTCTTGCCTAAAATTTTTTGTGAAGGTTGTCCTATGAATTATTTAGAATCAAGGTTTCAATACTCAAGTAATTGAGATCTTTATTATTTACATATTCAGCATTTGTTTCGATTATTTGGCATTGTCTTATTCACCCCCCCTTTAGGACATCGCTATCTCTCCATTTCATATCTCAACTTGGTTTCATCGACCTTGATACCATCCTTGTTGACGACGAAGTCAAGAAGTTTACCTTTATTTGTGCCGAAGATGCACTTTTGCAGGTTAAGGTGGAGCCTGAACTTTTCTAACCAATTGAAAAGTTTCCTGAGATCTTCAAATGTTCTTTGATTGTGCGCGACTTGACGATCATATCATACAGGTAGACCTCCATCTCCTTGTTCATCATATCATGAAACATGGTTGTCATTGCTCGCTAATATGTGGCTCTAGCATTTTTCAGCCCAAACAACATAACTCGAAAGTAAAATGTTCGCTATGGTGTGATAAAAGATGTCTTATCAGGGTCTTCTATGGTCATTTTGATTTGGTTGTAGCCAGAGAAGTCGTCCATGAATGAGAAGATTTTGTGTCTTGTCGTGTTGTCGACCAGAGTGTCGATGTGTGGCTGGGGAAAGTCGTCTTTAGAACTAGTTCTATTCAGGTCTTGAAAGTCGATACACATTCGGACCTTGTCGTCCTTCTTTGGAATCGGTATAATGTTAGCAAGCCATTTCGAGTAGTTGGATACTACCAAGAATCCCGTGTTGTACTGCTTGATGACTTCTTCTCGAATTTTCAAGGCCCACTCGAGTTTCATTCTTTAGAGTTTTTGCTTGACTGACTTCATTTCGGACTTCATTGGCAAATGGTGTACAACCATCTCTTCATGGATCTCGGGCATGTCTTCGTAGGAGAATGCGAAATTAAATAGTCTTGGCTTCAGGAATTCTATCATCCTCTGCTTGTATTCCAAGAGGATGAATTTTCCAATGCGCACCTCTCTAGGGAGCTCGGGGTATCCTAGGTTCGCAATCTCGAAATCATCCGCAAAAACATTGGCTTTTGTTTTGAACCTTCTAAGAGAATCCTCTAGCTCGAGAGCTAGATCATCATCTTCCCCATCCTGGGCTCCGTCTGAACCCATGAGTTCGAAGTTTAACTCTAGATTGAAATTTTATGAGTCAACATCAAACTCAAGTGCTTCAACAAACAAACTTGGCACATTATTTCTTATGATTTTTGAAAGAATTTATAGTGTTTTTTGTGTTTTAAGAAATTTCTGGTGTTTTTGGATTTTCGCAAATATCTGAATTTTTTAAAGCTTTTAAAATATCTTGTGCTTTTGGCTTTTCTGGATTTTTCATTTAAATTTATTTATTTTTTGCTCCAAGGGACCCCAAATAGGATGGTGTTCCAAACTATGAGCGATCTTAACCTAACTTGGGGTGTCAATTGCTATTTACGTTGTCATTTTTTAAAAATCGGTGCTCTCGAATGATTCATAGGCCACTTCAAATGTCGGGGAAATGGTTGACCAGTTTCAACCTAATGGTTTTTTCTCCTAGGAGGCATAGACTTACAAAGCAGGTAAATCATCACAGTCGGGCCCAATGACTACTGGATTCGATATCTAAGGCGTTGTGATCAATCTAGCCATTGCTTGGCTTGATCTTTCTTCAACTCCCACAAACTAGGGTGATAAGTCTTCAAAAATTGATCGTTGATAGGGTTTTTAAGATTCTTCCCCACATATCTCAAATAACGTAAGCACCTCCATTGAGAACATTTACTATTGTGTGAAAATCAGCATCCCTGGTTCTGAGAGACAATATCACCTTCTAAACCACACCACCTTCTCCAAAAGCCTTCTTTCTCACTTTCTTATTATAAGCTCGGGATGCCCTGACTTTGTTCGACATAATAGAATCCAAGGCTTTCAGCCATATTAATCTAAATTCTCGATTTCAACCAACATATCTTCTGTAAACTCGAGTGATGTGAGATTAGCTTGATAAGATACCCTTAATGATGACACAGTTATCTCCAAAGGTAATATTGCATCGTGTACATATGTAAGTATGGATGGACTCATACATGTGTGTTCACAACCCTAAGTGTAGGGTCACGATGCAGTAATAATCTCGGTGAGACCGAGGTCGAATCCACAGGGATTAATCTCGTAAGTAATTCTGAAAGCAACTAGAAGTAAAACTAAAAGAAGATGTAAATCTAAATATGAAAATTAAGAGAGTAATTGTGAATTATTTAACTAAAACTTGTAAATTCAAAGGTGGGAACTAGGGTTTCCAAGGATCCACTTGTAGGTTCTCAGGATACTACCTCGCTTGATTCAAGGACACAACTGGAATTAGAGTCCTATCTTATCCAATTGGTAAGAAGAGATTTGTCAAATCTCTGAACTTCTCATGAATTTAATCATCAATGGATGAGAGTTGTGAGGATTTGGAAGTGATTCCATCACCTAACCATGTCCATGAGACAAGGCAAACAACAGGATTTACCAATCTCACAACCAAACATAAGAGAATTGTGAAGGTTAGGAAGGATTCCATCATCCTACCATGCCCAAGGGACAATGGTGAATAACGGGACTTGCTAATTTCACAATCTCAACTTAGGAAAAGAAGATATTTAAAGCAATTGCAGATCTATTGTAATTTGTCACAACAAACCATTAACAACTAAAAATATTCCTTATAATCAAACTATAATCCAAGAGAGTTCAACAAAACATGAATCAAAACAAAGCTAACATCCCAATCACCCTACAAGATTCACCTCTTAGCCCTAGCTAAGAGGTTTAGCCAACCATATACATGATTGGATCTAAAATCCTAGAAGAAAACATGAAAAACTAAGGAAAAAAGAAGAAAAACGCTTGGTGACGGCTCTCTGCCCTTGTACTTCGCTCCTCCAAACCCTAGATTGATTAGATAGATGCCCAGGGATGCCCTAGGGACTCCTATTTATAGTTGTGTAACACCTCATTTCGCACCTCTTTAGAAAAATCTGAAAACTGCCTCAAATTTACACACTCTGTATAACTTCGCGCGATTCGTTCAATGACATCGAACAGGCTTCGATGTCATCGAAAGTGTCTTTTATAAGTGCTTTTTCCACGCTTTTGTAGCTTCATCCGGACTCTGCGACCTTCTATGTCATCAAACCTACTTTCGATGTCATTGAAGAGGTCTTCGATGTCATCGAACATTGTTCGAGGAATTGATAATGTGTCCAAAACAACCCAGAGAGTTATTCTAATTTCTTTAATAAATTCGATGTCATCGAAGAGACCTTCGATGTCATAGAGCAGATCTTCGATGTCATCGAGAAGTACTTCGAGTAAGCGAAAATGGTGCCCAATATGTCCAGCGAGATTTGCCGAAATTTCACAGAAAATTCGATGTCATCGAGCAGGTCTTCAATGTCATCGAGCAAAGCTTCGAGTCATCGAACAAGTTCTCGAGTCATCGAAAACGTCTTCAATTTGTCCAGCGACTAACTCGATTTTCCTTCATAAATTCGATGTCATCGACCTGTGTTCGATGTCATCGAATGTGTCTCGATGTCATCGAACGGTGTTCGATGACACAGTAAATCTGTATTCCGTACTTGTTCTTTTGGCTTCGTTCCTTCTCCACTTGGTTTTCTTGAATCTTGGGACTTTGAAATATTCAATCTTTGTCTTCTAAGATCCATTCTTTGCCTTAGTGATTTTTGAGCGTCAAATCCATGCTTTTAGCACCTTTTCCAATCCAAGCTCTTAAATTCACCTTGTAACACAAACATGAGTAAAATAAGACATTAAGTAGTATCATGTTCATAAAACCAAGATATAAATGGGGTTTAATATGCAATATTTGACCCTCAACAATGTGCTTGCTCGAGATGAATTTCGATAAGCCCAAAGGGCCTCAAACAACTTAACATGCCACTCTCTGGGGTTTCCATCAATCATCTTGTGAAGAATATTTTTAATAACTTTATTATTAGCCTCGGCCTGACGTATGGTTTTATATTAATCGACCATTGCTTTGACTTTCTTGGATAAGAGAGTCGCATCTCGGTCCATAGTGATTGATTCAGGAATCCCAAATCAGTGGATTATATGGGTTTCAATGAATTTGATAATTTCCTGATGACCAGTTCCTGTCATGGGCTTTGCTTCTACCCATTTAATGAGTAATCGGTAGCCACAATGATGAAACTATGACATTTTGATGAATGGGGATAAATTTTACCTATTAAATCAATGGCCCATCCCCAGAATAGAGAATGTTTAATAATATAATGCAACTCGGTCACCGACACATATTGGATTGACCATGTTTCTGACACGCTTCATATCCTCTAGCACACGGGATACAATTGGTTATCATTCTCGGCCAGAAATATCCATAACACTAGAGTGTAAGTCTCATTTTCCTCCCATCTTGATGTGCTCCAAGATTTCTTCATGCACTTCACCCATAACTAACATGGATTCTTTCTTACCCAAACATCGCAATAACACACTATCAGCTCCCCTTTGGAATACTTCATTATTGATCAAAACATAATTTATGACGGTTCTCCTAATATCTTGCCTATTTTTGGTACGAGGAGATTAAAGATAATTTATAATTACTACCCTCCAATTGTTTTCGTTCATCTCGACCTGATAAACTTTCTCAGTTGATTCCCTTTGAAAAATTGAAGATAAGGACTTCTTTTGAGCATTTATTATTCTGTTACTTTGACCCTGAACAATCTAAAGTTTGGCTGCCAATTGTGTCATCTCATTGATATTAATGTTATTTTCTCAAGTTATATGTTTTAACTCAACTTCATCGAATTTGTTCAGCAATTGAGTCACCATAACATAATACAGTTGCAAAGTAGTACTAGTGCACTTGGATGATCTAGCCAATTGGTTTATTACTAACTGTGAATCACTCATTACCAAAATATTCTTGACTCCTAATTCTGCTAACATTTCTAAACTAATTACTAAGGCCTCGTATTCAACTTAATTATTAATGCAACAGAACTTGAGCTGGAAAGTATATTCATGTTTCTTGCCGTTGGATTAATGAAGACAATCCCTACTCTTGATCCTCTATCGGTCATTAAACCGTCAAATATCATATTCTAGGGTGATTGGTATATCACGTATATGCCCAATATTTTCGGATGAAGTTGATTTTCAATGTTTGAAGGGTGATCGACCAAGAAATTTGCTATGGCCTGCCCTTTTACCGCCCTTTGTGGCACATACGTCAGATCAAACTTAAACAATGCTAGAACCCAACCATTTAGAATCGGTCGATTCAACATATATTTAACTAAATCAGTTATCGAAATTACATTGATTGACTAGGCCACTAAATAATGACATACTTTTGTCCCACAAAGTATAATGACAAATATAGTTTTTCTATAGAAGAATATCATCTCTCAGTATCCAATAATGTTCGACTAAGATAATAAACTGCTCATTCCCTTCGATCACCATCATCTACTAATAAGGTGTCAACCGATTCCGCAGAAGACGCGATAGACAGCTTAAGCGGTCTACCTTTTACTGATGGCATCAACATTGTGGCTTTGTCAAATAATCTTTAATTTTTTCAAAAGTCAACTAATGTTCTGCTTCCCACTTGAACTCGTTTCATTGTTTTAGCTTTAGCAATGAAGAAAATATGTTAGTTCTTCCTACACAATTAGAAATAAATCGACACATAAAATTTACTTTACCGAGAAACCTTTGGAGCTTAGTTTTGTTTCTCGATGGTTAAGCTTCTACTATTGCTCAAGCATTGGGCTAATCAATTTCAATCCCTCGTTGATGTACCATAAATTCTAAAAAGTTTTTGGCCGATACACCAAAAGCACATTTAAGAGGGTTCATTTTCACCTTATAAACTCTCATTCTCTCAAATGATCTTCGCAAGTGAACGAAATGTTTAGCCGGATCAGCTGATTTGACCACTACGTCATCAATATAAATTTTCATGAAACGGCCAATCATGTCATGGAAAATGCCATTCATAGTTCTTTGATAAGTAGCTTCTGCATTTTAAAGACTAAATGGCATTAAGACCAAACAAAAAGTTCCCAAAGGTTCATGATACGTTAAGGTTGTCTTTGAGACATCCTTAGCTGCAATGCTTATTTGGTTATATCATGAATGATCGTACATAAAAGAAACTATTTGATGTCATGCAACTCTACTCATCTTTTAGTGTGGCTCGATTTAAATTTCTAAAATCGATACAGACTCTAAGTTTATTGTTTTTCTTAATAATCGTACCACATTTGAGATTCATTCAATGTAATTGAAGGGCATGATGAACCCTGCTTTCAAAAGTTATTCAAATTCTCCTTTTATCTTTTGGGTAACTTTGGTTGTCATCCGCCTTGGAGGCTGTTTATGTGGTCGATGACCGTCCTTTATAAGTAACCTGTATTCGACCAGGTTTCGGTCTAGTCTAGGAAACTCATGATAGTCCCATGTAAAGCAATCAACAAACTCTCTGAGTAATTTAGTAAGTTTGACAGGGATCTATGAGTCCAACAGTCCACTGATAAAAGTAGGTTTGGGATATTACTTTGTTCCCAAATTTACTTCATTTGAAGGATCTTGGGCCAAAGCTTGAGAATCATCTAATTTTCCTAGAACTTGCTTTAAATCTTTCAATTCAATACCATCGTCGGCTATTTGATCGCCTGGTACTACTATTTCAATTACATAAAAAAGCATCTATTATCATATCTTGATAAATTCTCCTCGAGCTGCCTTAATCTGGCCGTGAATTCAACCTTGACTGATATCTGAGTGATCATAAAATTTCTTCTATGGTACAACTCGCAGTAGCATGGAAGGGAATTATAGCCTTCAGCAACTCATCATCTAATCGTATCATGGTGGCGATATCCTACATGATGTTATCTGAGTTGATTCTAGCATTTATCACAATCGGTCTGCTATTTTTATCTTGGCCTGTAAAATATATTGGTCTGATCTCGTCTCCATAAAAATAAGCTTCGGCCCGATTGGACATGGCTAAGAATGGTTTGTTATCCGCCAGAACCAATTCTACTTTGTCTTGATTTCAAAAAATCATAAATTTGTGTAATGATGATGAAATACATGAGAAATAATGAATCCAGTCCCTTCCTAGCAAAACATTGTATTTTGAGGATGAATCGACCACAAAGAAAGTGGCTAACATCTTCTTGGTTCCCACCATTAATTTGATAGGAAAAACACAATTATTTGTGCCACTCCTCCAGTAAAATTACTGACTGTGACTTCAGTCGGTATCAAATCGTCTCGAGTCTTCCCTAGTTTGGCCAGCATCCTAGCTAAAAGTATATTTACAACTGCACCATTATCAACCAAGACCTTGGTGACTGGAAATCCTTCCAAATGCATAAAAATGTATAGTGGTTTCAGATGTTGAGTCATGCTATGGGTCGATCTTTCAATTACTATCTTTTCAGAAGGTGACCCTGGTTCGACTGAAACAGTTGACACATTTTTGATGTCCTCTTCTGAATTGAAAGAACCATGTTGTATGATTATGGAAGGACTAAGCTCCTCTACATCTCCATCCATCTTGTTGGGTTGGGACGTTTTAGCTTGGAAACTGAATGGTAGGATAAGTACCATATTGCAATCCAATACGTGTGTATGAATTCATTTGCTTGCCAGTCTCTTTCACTATTCTCATTCATATCAGATGAGGTTTGTTCTAATGACTTTGCTTTTGCGAGCAATTCCTTAATCAAAATATCATCCGAAAAACATTCATCGTTGAAGTATTCGGTCGATCCTTAAATGTTCATCCCTTTTCGAAATTTTGGCCATTATTAGCTGACTCACCTTCCACATGCGACTCGACCATATTTACTGCTAGTTGTTCTTCTTTTGGTTTTGGCATTGTCAATCTTGACCGCATTTGAATGGCCTTCATTCGAGGTTCACCTCGTACAGTGGCTAACTATCTTCATTTAGCTGCCTACTGCCTTTACCAACGTTGTTTTTTAGTACGTGTCATCCCTTTTGGTATTGCTGGAAACTTTGGATGACTCAACATTTTCCAAACTCCCTCTTGAGTAGGTCGATGTTTAACCATCCTTTGTCCAGGAGTTGACCCATAATGATTAGTAGTGTACTTAACCCTTTGTAGGTAAAAAGAGTTACCATTTTCAATATTTTGAATGATCGATGATTTTGCTCGGCGGTTTAGTAAAAAAATTGCCTATTTTACTGAATTGGCCTTGCACATTGCTAACACAGGTGGGGCCTTTGGCAAGTGGAGCCCACCAGCTTTAGATATGTTTCGATTTACTCGACCTATATATAGTCTTCTTACCAACATCTCATTCATCGGCATGGTCCTTTTGAGATCCAAGGCCAATTTTTTATCGTGGTCAAACCAACATCTAAGGATTAACTGTGGCTATGTTGATTTCCATGTTAGGTGGGAATGGATCAGTATCGATCAACATTGTCTCTTTCTCTTTTTCTGGAAACTTCAGTAATCCTTGGTCGATGTTGTCTTAGATAACATTCCTGAAAATGATACACTTGTTAGTGGAATAAGACCGAGTTCTGTTCCATTTACAATAAATGATTTTCTTTAACTCTTTGGGTGTTGGTATCTTATGATTAATAGGAACTTTGATAAATTTCCCGACCAACATGATATCAAAGATTTTGTCAGCCCGAGTAATATCGAAGGTATACGTCTGTGAAACTTTTTGAGTGGACAGTGCAATCGCCTCTATTTTAACCAAGGCCGAATAAAAAAATGATTGTTTAGCCAACTACTTCGGCCACTACGACGTCATAGTTAGGATCATAGTAGTGTGTTCCTGCTGACAAATTATTTTGCCATGTCTCCTCTTGAAGTAGAGCTTCATATTGAGATACCTTTTCAATTAGATCGTTAAGATCTATGAATTTTGTTCCAATAAACTTATTTCAAAGTTTAAACTTTACACCATCTTGGGCCAACTGAACGAATTTTGCCTCGGTGTAACTACCTTCCATCGACTTTTTACTCTTTCGAACCGAGCAATATAATTTTTGACCGATTCTTCTAACAATAGCCGAAATCGTGTAAGATCAGCCATAAAAATTTTCTTGTCCCTATAAAAAAAAACTAGGCATGAAACTTTTCTTCTATTTCTTGCCAAGTTTAGATTGAATTTGGTAACAAATTAAAATACAAAGTAAATGCTACCCCAATTAGTGAATGACTGAATAATTGTAATTAATAGTAATCATTATTGGTTAATTCCCCCCATCGTATAGTAAAGTGACCTATATGTTCTATGATCGATTGACCAGTATCATCAGGTCAATAATTCTTCGGCAATGAATATTTCTGGTTGACATAATCAGGATAGGCTTGTGATATACTGAAGTAGTAGTTCAGTTAAGAACCTGACCTGCTACCTATTGGACCAGCTGGACAATTTGATTACGGTCCCAATGTTGTTGCCCAACCATTAAAGGTGGCTCCGGACTAGCCGGGTACTACTACTCATTATAAGGTTGGTTTCTGGGCAAAGCCCCCCCCCCCCCCAATTCTGAACTCATTAAAGGTGGCTCCGAACCAATTTTGAACTCATGACTATTTATCCTGAATAGGTGATAATTCAGCAATGTGCTGAATTTTTATTTCCATTCGACCATCCTGGCTAACATAATCTCAAGGGGTTCAACCTTATATGTCGATGCTTTATCTAGATTTGGTAGAGAAGGCATCGGATTGGGTGGTGGATTTACTTGCTCGGGTACCTGCTGAACCAACAACTCTTCTTCCTGAGCAGGAGGTTCATTAGTTGTAGCATTAGTAGGTAAAGAAGCATTTCAATCACATATTTGGCTCATCATTCCACAGAACTTTTGCACTGATAAGTATAATTAGAGTCCCATCGGGCGTGTAAAAAATTGTTCTTTTTGCACGACCAACGCGAAATGAATATTTATGATAGCCAAGTAGTTGTTTTGGGTCCCTAACGCAGGACAACCCTAATTATGATGCATGCTCATGAACATAATTAAACAGCGGAAATAAAAGGAATAAATGATCTAAAATTCTAGTAGTAATCATCATAATTGAGAAAATCATAAAGGAAACATGCAATGGAGCGGGCCATCATCACAACCATGGAGTATGGCATTCAATTATTACTTAGGTTGGATCCGGCGATGGATGAGACCTCCCGATCTTGCATGGTCACACCCAATCGATCAATGAAGATCACTAGTCCGAAGAACCAAGAAGTTTCTCGGATTAGGGATTTGAGAATTTGGGGGTTTAGGGTTTAGATCGGTTCTCAAGTTATTTTGATCGAAGAAGGAATAGCCAAAACTGAAAAATTAAAGAGGAAATAATTACCTTGAAGAAGTTGGAGGGGCACAAGAAGAAATTAGAAGAGGAAGATCAAGGGAAGAGAAGAAGCACCATTAGAGAGAAGAGCGGAAGGAGGCAACCAAAGGGTTTGCTTTTTCATTAATCAATAGTTGAAATTCGTATCTAGGGCTTTAACCCACTTAAATAAGCAAATAAAGACATAAAAGTACTAAAATACCCATAGAATAAGCAAGTAAAGACATAACATTACTAAAAGACCCCTAATAAAGACATACAATTACTAAAAGACCCCTAACTAAGCAAAAACGCGCAAATAATATAAGCGCGGGAAAGTTCGGGCGCTCGGTCTTCTTTCTTCAATCTTCTTTCACATGTGTCTTCCCTGAGTGGAGTCTTCTATATGTCCAATCACATGTGAAAGGTCTTCAGCTCCTCAATAGTCGCCTATCCACAAGGACGGCACTTGTGGTTGACGCTTTCTTCGTTGGTACACCTTGAATGCGCTTGTGTCCGCATCAATTCCCCTCGGGTGAGAAAAACTCGACTCCGATGAGTTGAAACTTTTATAGCGCTCTAGCAGATCTGGATCAATACCCTGCAATGCGTCGCCCGACAGCCACATAGATTCAGACGATGGTTTGTTCTTCTACTTGACAAGATACCTTTGGAAACCTCCATCTCTCGTGGATACTATCTCGTCATCCAAGATTTCCTCAATTTCTTCTTTATGGGTAATGGGTGGAGGAAGTGGTGGAAGGGGCTGAGTAGCAAACTCAGAAAAAGGCCATGAAATGGACGATGATCAACAATGGGAGTATGGGTACGGACTAGATCTTCCACATTAAAAGTTGGATTAATGCTCATTTCAGGTGGAAGGTCAATCCGATACGCATTGGACCCAACCTTTTGTAATATCTTGAATGGTCCAACACTACGTGCTTGTAATTTTTTAGCAGATCCTTGAGGGAATCGCTCTGGCCTTATTCGCACCATTACATAGTCTCCTTCTTGAAATTCTTGAATTCTACGATGAGAATCAGCTGAAACTTTATAATCATCATTGCTCTTATTTAACCGTTGTCTAATATGTGTATGCAAATCATGAATATGGCGTGCAAATGCATCGGCTGACTCAGAAGACCTTTGGGTAACAGACATAGGTAAGAGATCTATGGGCATTCTAGGTTTATAACCACTTACAATTTCAAAAGGACTCAACCCTGTAGATCTATTAACTGACCCATTATAAGCAAGTTCAGCAGTTGGTAAAATTAGGTCCCAAGTCTTAACATGTTCACCCACTAGACAACGTAGAAGATTTCCAAGGCTACGGTTTACCACTTCAGTTTGACCATCTGTTTGTGGGTGGTAAGCAGTAGAAAATTGCAAACGAGTTCCCATAATGTGCCACAGTGTCTTCCAAAAATAGCTAGTAAATCGAACATCACGATCAGACACTATGGTTTTAGGTAACCCATGGAGACGCACCACACCATCAAAAAAGAGACGAGCAACATGAGACGCATCCGACGTCTTCGAACATGGGAGGAAATGCGCCATTTTAGAAAAACGGTCCACAACGACAAAAACGGAATCGTGTTTTTTTATAGTCTTGGGAAGCCCAAGCACGAAGTCCATACTAATGTCCTGCCACGGAGCATGTGGCACTGGCAATGGCGTGTACAGCCCGGTATTTTGCTTTCTTTGCTTTGCCAGCTGACATGTTCGACACTGCCCTTAAACTTTGGCTACGTCTCGCTTGAGACTTGGCTAATAGAAACGATCTTCCACGAGGGCAATGGTCTTATCACGACCAAAATGGCCAGCTATCCCTCCTGAATGAAGCTCCCAGATGAGGAATTCACGAAGGGACATACGGGGAATACAAAGTCTGTCTCCCTTGAAAAGAAAACCATCTTTAAGAACATATTCACCCATAATATGCTGGTCACTAGAGAGCGACGCGTAAGTACCCCCAAAATCAGGACATATGGGGTATTCATCTTTCAGTTGCTCAAATCCGACTACCTCTACACTCAAAGAGTTGAGCAACGCCACTCTCCTACTAAGGGCATCCGCTGGTTTGTTTTCAACCCCGGCCTTGTGTTTCAAAACAAACGAATATTCCTGAAGAAACGCTACCCACTTGGCATGCCTTGGGTTGAGTTTCTTCTGAGAATGCAAATATCTCAAAGCCTCATGGTCAGAAAACAAAACGAATTCTTGCGGTAGGAGATAGTGTCGCCAATGTCTCAGGGATTGCACTACCGCATAAAATTCTTTGTCGTAAGTGGAGTATTTTTTTTTTGCCTCATTCAGTTTCTCACTGAAATAGGCCACTGGGTGTCCTTCTTGACTCAACACTCCACCTATACCGACCCAGACGCATCACACGCTACTTCAAAGACTTTAGAAAAGTCAGGTAGACGCATGACAGGAGCTTCCACCATCTTGCCCTTAATTTCTTTAAAAGCCTTGACTGCGGCTTTAGACCACACGAACTCTCCTTTTTCATGCACTCGGTAATGGGAGCCATGATCGTGCTAAAACCCCTAATGAACCGACGATAAAAAGTTGCTAGGCCGTGAAAGCTTCGCACCTCATGAATGTTCCTTGGTTCTGGCCACTCAACTATGGCCCTGACTTTTTCAGGGTCTGCGCGCATCCCTTCAGATGACACTATAAATCCTAAGAACACAACTTGGCTAGACATGAATGCACATTTCTTAAGATTAGCGTACAATTTTTCCTTCCTAAGGACACTACAGACCTTCTTTAAATGTTCAAGGTGTGATTCCTTAGTGGTACTATAAATAAGAATATCGTCAAAGTACACCACTAGAAATTTTTCCATGAACGGCCTCAAAGTTTGTGTCATCACCCGCATGAAAGTACTGGGTGCGTTAGTCAAGCCGAAGGGCATGACCAACCACTCATACAGCCCATCTTTCGTCTTAAACGCCGTCTTCCACTCATCTCCTGGGCGTATACGGATTTGGTGATATCCACTCTTGAGGTCTATCTTAGAGAATATAGTGGACCTGGCCATCATGTCAAGCATATCATCAAGTCTAGGTATAGGAAACCTATACTTAACAGTAATTTTGTTTATGGCACGGCTGTCCACACACATGCGCCACGTGCCGTCTTTCTTTGGCGTCAACAATGCAGGCACGGCACACGGGCTCATACTCTCTTGGATGAAACCCTTTTGCAGAAGCTCATCAACTTGCTTCTTCAACTCTGCATGCTCTGCAGGGTTCATCCTGTAGTGAGGAAGGTTCGGTAAAGTAGACCCTGGGACAAGATCAATGGCATGCTGTATGTCCCTCATAGGTGGCAACTCATTCGGTAAGTCTTCAGGAAATACATCACTGTATTCCTTCAGGACCGAGGTCACCTCACGGGGCAACTCTAATGGAACCTCAGGTGTAATCTCTCTAGCCACAAGGGCATACACCATAGAATCCTCCTTAGCCTCTTTTTCAAACTCTCTTGCACTGATTATTTGTAGAGACTTAGGTTTGGATTTCCCCATTCCTCTAGGCTCACTTGCCTTCTCATCCTTCTTCTTCCCTAGTGTATTCTCATGTGGCATGGGATTAAGTTTGATCTTTTTACTGTTATACATAAAAGTACATGCATTCGAACGGCTAAAGATCGTGACATCATTATCGAATAGCCACGGTCTACCTAGGATAACATGTCCCACATCCATCGGTAAAACATCACACCACAGGGACTCTTTGTATGACCCAAACTCGATGGGGACTAGACATTGCTGGGTGACAGGTAGGAATGTCTTGTCAACCCAAGAAACTTTATACGGGTCTGGATGAGGTGTGGATTTCAGTTTTAAGCGATCTAAGGTGCTAGTGGAAATCACATTCTGACAACTTCCACTATCACCTTACAATTCTTTTCACCACACTTGGCAATAGTGTAAAAGATAGTGCTTCGACGCCAGTCAACACTACTTCTAGACTGAGCTAGCACACGCCTGACTACTGCAAGCGTTGCTTCTCCATCTTCTTCATCAGTAAGTCCTCCTTCAGGGTGATACTTTTCAACTTCATAGTCACCCTGGTCATCTCCACCCTTGTGGGACTCGCCTATAAATAAGGTTCTCCCACGGCTCTTCGTAGGACACTGATTAGACATGTGACCAAGATTGCCACACTCATAGCATCTCACTTGGCTCATGTTACTAGGACCGGCACCAAGAACCCCTTTGCCCTTGTCCTCCCTAGGCCTAGGCGGAATGGTCGCCTGTGCCCTAGGTTGACTGACAATATTAAGTCTAGTTCACTGGGAACTAGATCTAGCACTGGAGTCTCGGGACTCAAAACGACGAATGACAGGAGCCTTCAGATATTGCTCTAACTCCTGCACGACTTGATATGCTTCATCCAAGTCCGTTAAGGGCCGAGTTATTAGCTCGCGCTGAAGATCCGCACAAAGGCCCGTCTTGAAACGCGAGAGCGTTACTAGATGGTCTTCTCGGATATCATATCGCATCATATACTCTTCAAATTTAGCGATGTAGTCAGCGACAGACATTGACCCTTGGCGTAAGGATTGTCATTGGTCAAGGAGCTTCTGACGGTATGAGAGAGGAAGGTACTTCTCCTTCAACTTCTCTTTCATCTCATACCAATGTGTGATAGGGGCTCTACCAACTCTCTCTATCCTACGCTCGGTGTTGGTCCAAAAGAGCTTGGCTTGACCCACAAGCTTCATCTTAGCAAACCGCATTTGACGGTTTTTCGACATGCCATACCACTCAAAGTAGTGGTCCATGTCAGCAACCCAGTCAAGGAATGCCTTGGGATCCAAGCGCCCATCAAAACTCGGGGCCTCAACTCTCACACTCTTCATCGCACGCTCATCTGGATCATAGTGGTCTTGATGATCACATGTGGCTCGTGCCTCTCGCACCACACCACGACCATTACCACGATCTCTATCCTCACTACCACCACGTGTGGCAGCGCGTTCTTCAATGATTCCTCCCACTTGGGAGTGCGCATCATACCCTACAGCGGGGTTTCCTTTTGGGACGCCTCTAGTTGCTCGACCTTAGTCATGGTAGTGGTAATTTGGTTCTCAAGGCGGGAAACACACGCTTTTGACCCGCTTCTAGGGCGGTTATCTTTTGTATCAATTGAGCAAGTTGCTCAGATAACTGCTCGTTATTCATGGTAGGTTGAAGTCCGAAACCTCTACCTCTTCTCGTGGGCATACAATGAAGACTTGAACCAAACTCTACCCAACTAGACTAGTAGGTGTTATGACTTTCAAGATGAATGCGATGAATGCAAAAATACTATGAACTGACACAATTAAGTTGAAACAGGAAACAACTCAAATCTGAAAAATTTTCTAGATTAGGAACTTTCTAAAATTGAAAACTTTCTAAATCTGGAAAGTTTCTAAATCTGGAAACTTTGTAAATCTGAAAAGTTTCTAAATCTGGAAACTTTCTAAATCTGGAAATCTGGAAAGTTTCTAAAATTGAAAACTTTCTAAATCTGGAAAGTTTCTAAATTTGGAAACTTTCTAAATCTGAAAAGTTTCTAAATCTGGAAAGTTTCTAAATCTGGAGACTTTCTAAATCTGGAAATCTGGAAAGTTTCTAAAATTGAACCTAAAAAATCAAAACCCTAATTTGATAACTCGATCTAGACAAAAACCATGCAAGCCTATTCTCTGATACCAAATTTGACGCAGGACAACCCTAATTATGATGCATGCTCATGAACATAATTAAACAGCGGAAATAAAAGGAATAAATGATCTAAAATTCTAGTAGTAATCATCATAATTGAGAAAATCATAAAGGAAACATGCAATGGAGCGGGCCATCATCACAACCATGGAGTATGGCATTCAATTATTACTTAGGTTGGATCCGGCGAGGGATGAGACCTCCCGATCTTGCATGGTCACACCCAATCGATCAAATGAAGATCACTAGTCCGAAGAACCAAGAAGTTTCTCGGATTAGGGATTTGAGAATTTGGGGGTTTAGGGTTTAGATCGGTTCTCAAGATTTTGATCGAAGAAGGAATAGCCAAAACTAAAAAATAGAAAGAGAGAAATAATTACCTTGAAGAAGTTGGAGGGGTACAAGAAGAAATTAGAAGAGGAAGATCAAGGGAAGAGAAGAAGCACCATTAGAGAGAAGAGAGGAAGGAGACAACCAAAGGGTTTGCTTTTTTATTAATCAATAGTTGAAATTCGTATTTAGGGCTTTAACCCACTTAAATAAGCAAATAAAGACATAAAAGTACTAAAATACCCCTAGAATAAGCAAGTAAAGACATAACATTACTAAAAGACCCCTAATAAAGACATAAAATTACTAAAAGACTCCTAACTAAGCAAAAACGCACAAATAACATAAGTGCAGAAAAGTTCGGGCGCTCGGTCTTCTTTCTTCAATCTTCTTTCACATGTGTCTTCCCTGAGTGGGGTCTTCTATATGTCCAATCACATGTGAAAGGTCTTCAGCTCCTCAATAGTCGCCTATCCACAAGGACGGCACTTGTGGTTGACGCTTTCTTCGTTAGTACACCTTGAATGCGCTTGTGTCCGCATCAGTCCCACTAGGCGTGCAAAAAATTGTTGGCACTTGGTTTATTTTCTATCACGTGCGGTGTGTGCGAGCATGTTAGAATCGATATAGTGGCTTGATTCAAATCGATTAACTTTGACCCCAAGAGTCAAAATAGGCAGATATGTCAATTTGACAGTATATAACCGAATCTGAGGACATCGGTCGCCTAATTAGCCACTTAAAAATATCTATAATGATTAGGCGATAATCGGAGGGTGGAGTTCTACCTCCGAATATGGGTTATGCCTTGCCTTTCACAAGAAATAACTTTTTAGTATACCGATGTAATCAAACTAAAGGAAAAACTTACAGTCGGTCACTAAGAAGAACTATAGAATACATCTTCTAAAAGAGCTGCTTGTATTGGATAAGGATCAAGTCTAGCGTATGATCATACACTTGGATTGCAACTAAGAAATTACCGCTATTGGGTTATCATTACTCCTAAGATAGACTAAACTAAGATAAATTGATAGAGTTGATTTGTTTGTTGAATTTTGTTGTGTGTTTTTCCTATTATTCTTCCTGGTATTTATAGATTTCTTCTGTTGCTATTCTTCAAATGTCTCTACGGTTGTGAAGTGTCACCATCTTGATCCTTCTTTTGTTACGTTTCTCATTTTGACTGTTCCTCTTTTCTTGGGAGAACTCTACTCTTCTCGATTATGGTTTGATCTTCGACTGCATTTTGCTTCTGGATGCCTCACTCGCACTACTTAGTCGATCACCTAATGGCACTCGCATTAAATATATGCCAGCTATGATTATGTAAAAAATGCCCCAAATATCTTAGAAAATCTTTTCATACACATCTCTCTATAATTCCACATGTTGCCTCCCTATGTTTTTTCTGAAACGGTAAAAAATAAGGTAAAAAAATATTTCGAATTATTCGAAATGTTACTTTTTTTTTAAATAACTTTGTGGCCACCCATTTTCTACAACATTGCATGCATTGCATTGGCCCACTAACTGTAACCTTCCAAGTCATGCAGATAGTTCATGCGCTTTGGGTACAGGCATTGCCTGTCGACAGCTTGTTGCGGGAATTTCCCTGAAACAGGAAGCTAGGTGTGGCCCAATGTGATTTGTGAGAACTCCACCCTATCCATCCGTTTTGCCAGGTCATGTTACAACATGGCCCAAAATGAGGCAGATTCAAGACTCAAGTGGGCCACGCTACATGAAGTAATGAGGACTGAACTTCCACCTTGGAAACACTCATCCGGGCACATAAGTTTTGGATCAGTCTAATATTTGTGTTTTCAGTTCGTACATCTAAGAAGGAAGGAACTTTATGAACAGTATGGATGGCATGTAAACATATAGGGAGCTTTTACGAGTAAGTATTTCTCTATCATTTGGGTCCTTGCTCTTGCTCCGGTGGTAGACTCTTAAGAGTTTCAACACCTGGTCAAGGGTTTGAGTACCCAAAGGTGGTGAAATCCCGCTACCGAGTGACTGTGCCGGTGTGTGTGTTTAAAAAAAAAAAAGTATTTCTCTATCAACTTTTTCAAACAAACACAACTTTTTTCGACTCCATGTTACCTACCAATTTTTCGCCCCATATGAACACATCTTAGCAAGTATGGATTAATTTAGTTTAACATAGTTCTGTTCTCGTTTTTGTCAAGCACATTGCTATAAAGCCAATTTAGTTTAGATAAATATCCACGACCCCATCGTTGGATCTTCCTCACAACCATCAAGATTCTTTTCACGATCGTTTCGCAACTATCCAGGTCCTAGAGATTGTCCAATGCACGGCCATCTCACTCGCTCAATTTTTATGCCGATTGTACCTAAACCTTTATTCATATTAACAAAATCAGCATTATGCCTTTAAATTCCTTTTTTACTTTTTTAAGTTTTATTTATTTATTATTTTTTAACACAACCCATAACATACGCTCACACCCAGACCCACACCACATGGGCTTATCTTTATTTTTAACACAACCCACAGCATACACACCCACACCCACACCCACACCCACACCCACACCCACACCACATGGGCTTATTTTTATTTTTTAACACACACAACCCACACCCACACCCACACCCACACCATACACACACACACACTCACACCCGCACCACATGGGCGCTCGATCATATGATCTCAGTGTTGAAACAGAGCCTGTCTACCACTGAGCCATGAAGTTGGACCTACACAATCCACTTTTTTACATTATTTTTGTAGACAACCGCGTCAAGCTATCACCATTAAAATAAGTCTGTCTTCAAGGAAAAAATTATCTACCCAAAGGAATAACCCCCAATTCATAAATTGTTTGATCATCTTATTACCGTTGGTGTAGTCAAGCCAATCTTTGCAGATTTGGTCCTAATCTAACTATTTCGACGCGGGAGTCATAGAGCATTCAGTTTGATTCAAGTTGATTATGACTCTAGTACGCCTGTCATTTACATGCACACGTCATATTTGCCTACGAAAACAATGTAAAAAAGTTAAATAAGAATTTAGAGGCTTAATGCCAATTTTATTAACATGAATAAATGTTTAGTACAATTGGCATAAAAATAAATAAGGCATGGAAAGTTACTGACGACGATTTGAGTGAGAGAGGCCGTCACGGATTGAACAATCTCTAAGATCTAAATGGTCACGAGATGATTGTGAGAGTTGTGGCTTTTGATCAGTTGAGAAATCAGTAAAAACTCAAGAATTTGAAAGGGATCCGACAACAGGGTTATGGATATTTATCCAAGTTAAACCAGCTTGTTGAGATGGGCGGGGTGGATTTCTCACAAACATCACAATAGGCCCCACCGTATCCATTCTTACGAAATGAGTGGACGATGATGAGATTCCCATAGCATGGTTCAACGTTTTTAAAACGGTGGTAACTTTTCAACCGCGCTTGTGGCATGGTCATACAAACATTTAAAACCTAAAAATCACATTGAGAAGATCACAATCAGCTTTTTATTGGATTTTGGACTAGTTACTTTTTCTTTAACCATCCATTGGATGTTTATGATTGCTCCATCGGCCTGATTTTATAGATAGGCTGCACTACAACTTGGATAATTTGTACAAATCGCACATGAATGTTTTGTGGAAGGATCACTTCCATTGAGATTTTGTACTGGGTGGAGTACAGCAGGTTGAATGGATGGTAGACAACGTGGGGCATGGTCATATGTACGCTAAACAAACCATGCATCTGGAAGTGGGCCACTGTAAAGATAATCAGGTGCAAACATAAAGTCAATCTACTAATTATATACTTCACAATTTGCAAAAACCTTGTCAATTTCTTTCCTCTCGTGTGACTTTCGTCTATTTCTCTGCTACGGCATCTTTAAAAGGCAAACCATAAAGTCCTGGGAAAGAGCACAGGCAACTAAAGGATGCTAGTGAGAAAAACTAAAAGCAGGGCTACAGGGAAAGCATGATGCAGGTGGGCAAGGTGAGCATGTGGATGAGAAGGTTAAGTCCCAACCAATTGGACCATAATTTACAATCCACCCAGCAAATAATTTCCAACCTATCATGTTCTCACAACACCCAACCCTTCCATTTGGTTGTGCCCCACATGAAGATCACCTTGGGCAAAAATCAGGTGAGCCACTCCAAAGTAAATAATGTTATTTTGGTTATGGAAAATGCAAGGGATAACTTCATTTTAAATGTTTGGGTCATAAAAGACAAACGTTCCTTTTAGATAATAAGAAGCTTGCTGAGCTGGCAAACGAGACATTCCTTAAGTGATAAACCTCATCCTTGGAGAGGACAACTTTCAAACATCTTCGAGACACTCCTTGAGCATTCAGATTTTAATACCCCTTTAAATGCCCTCTGGAGTCGGGTTTAACATCTCTGGAAAAATTTCAAGTGCCTCTCTGCACGAGGTTCGAAGTGAATGTATTAGAGAACAAGGTTTGTCCCACCTTTTTAACTTTTGCACTTGATGTTGGAAGTAAGAGGCCCTGTTTGGCAGATCGCCTCAAAATGACTACATCTCATTTTAGTTTACACTAATTATGTATTAGAGAGATTCTAAATACATAATTACTGTTAAAATGTAAACTCATTATGTATTAGAAAACACAGGGCCTTTGCTATTAAGACGTCTATCTGTCTTTGACACTCATGAGCCAGGACATAAAGGTTTTTTAATTACCTGAAGCATTTGTCTATGTTGTATTCATTTTGTAACAGACTAACAGTATTAAATAAACTGATATTTCCTACAAACTTCATACTAACTATTCAAGCTGGCATACTCAAGAAACCCTTACAAACTTCATCTCCTTCCAGAAACTTACCACTTGAACTCTACAATTGTTCTGGTAAGTTTCTCCTCGCATGTCCAAGGTAAAAAGACACTACAAAACAATTTGGAAGGAGATGAATAATACTAAGAAACTCAATAACTATACTAAATAACAAATATCCTGTTACACTTCAGTTACTTCCAAGTTTAAAGAGAAGATATTAAAATCAAGCAAGACCTTCAAATCAACCTCCTTACTGCTAACATGCAACTCAAAGCTAGGTAAGTTTCTCTCTCTAATCTTCGCTGCGCCTTCTACGTTCAATTGTTCTTGTGATTATCTCAAACTCCATGGACTAGCCCCATTTATAATTGATTTTTTTAAAGGGTATTTATAGGTGAACTATCTGCCTAAGATTCTTCCAAACCATTTAAGGGCAATCAAATGGTTGCTTAACCAGTCCTCGATGAATCATCGATAGTTCTCTCACCAACTCCTACATTAGCAAGAATAGAAGCACCTTGCTTACCCAGTCCTAGATGAATCATCCATAGTTCTCTCCCCAACTCCTACATTAGGAAGAATAGAAGCACCTAGCTACTTCTAATTAGTTATTACCTCATCAAGAAGCTTTTGTCATGTCAACTCAGCTCATGTGCATGCTACACAAATGGTAAATTCACGTGTATGTATAATGTTGGCCCTCACATCCATCAACTTGTACTCCATCTATTCCATGTGCACATTGATCTCTTCATCCCACCAGTCCCCCTTTTGTCGACACTCATCGCACCAATCTCCTCAGTTATTAGGTATCAATCAATCTCTTGCAATCCACATTATCGACCCCAACATTAATCATTCCTACTAGAAGGCAACCATACCAATCCACCTATATGCATTGGGTACACAGCAGACGTGCATCAACTATAACGGGAGTAGATAGCTATGAGAGGTGTCACAAATATAACCAACACCAAGGAACATCATATCCTGATGGCACAAGGAGCAGACCTGGTGCAAGAGACCACTGAGGTTATAACTGAGGCGCTAGCTAAGGCTTTCATGCATAAATCCAATGGCAAGATCCCTGACATGCAAATAAAGTTTGATACATATTGGATGTCTGCTAGATGCTCTATCAAGGATCACGTTTGGAAGATGGAGCACTTGGGACCGTTGCGGGAAACCAATGATAAACAGTAAATCATTTGTATGTTTAGGTTCTTGGGCTTTACCAAAAGAAGATTGCAAACCATGAACTATAGGGACCTAGCTTAATCATTATCTCAAGAAGGTCATAAAGCTTAATCACCTCCACCTCAAAAAAGATCAAGCAAAATGTATAGAGAACTTGCTCACTACTCAAAACATGAGGTTCGAGGGACAGTATTGTGTTGGTAGAGCAAGTGCGAAGTCCCAACGCACTAAAGAGAAGATCAAGAAAGTGGCCTAGAAAAAGATGAGCTAAAACAGGTTGAATATCCTAAACATAATTCTGCAAAACCACAAAAATCTATGGAGAAGCCGAAGCAGGAGAATGAACCTAGGTGTACCAAATCTTCCAGGCATTCTGCTGGGTGCAACCCAAGAGAAAGTAAGATGTACACAGGTGGCCACCTCAAATAAGGGGTAGCTCGGACTTTTAAAGACCCATTAAGGGTAGAAACAGTTAAGTGGGATCATATAAACCAACTTTTAACACATTTTCCCCTTCTATTTTGGACCAAAGCCAAAATACCTCCTCTTCCAAAATTCTATGTGTTTTCAAGAACTCATCAAATCTTTTTAGTTTCTTTGATTTCTTTCTTCTATTAGTAATGTCAAATAACCAACCACATGTTAGGCTTTGATGTCTTCATTTATTATTAGTTTGGGGAATATATGGTTTGGTGCATAACTTGCTTAATTGCCTTAGCTTTTATTTTTGACCTCCTACAATATTTAAATGGTTATGAAATATGGTTTGAGTCATTTGAACCATCACAGAACAGTCGTGGACCCATAATCATGGTTTGATTCACTTCAATGGTTTTTAATTATGATCTTATTCCTTTTAATGGTTTATGTAGAATCTGAATGGTTAATTGACGATCTTTATTCACTGGAATGTTTGGTATCAAACCATCGAAGTGTCTAATATATGCAACAATCTTAAAACTAGCTCTATTTGTTTGTGTTAAAATTTGCTCTAGAGCTAAGGCTATTAAAACAGTCGCTGTTTATAATGAGTATCATGTATGATATTGAAGACGTTAAAATAGAAAATAAGTGGGTTCAGATCTCCTCATGTGAGCCTAGTGTCACCTAGTGCCTCGAGTGTTCTGGGGGCCCTTACAGCTTTATGGTTCGGAAATATGGTTTGATTAATTTGAATGGTCATAGACTCGTAATCATGGCATGATTCATTTGAATGGACTTTAATTATGATTTTATTCATTTACGGTTCTGTTTAATTTGAATGGTTAATTGGGATGATTAGTTTATTCTCTAGAATGTTTGATGTCATATTATTGGTGTCTATGGTACGTGCTAACTTTAAAATTATTCTATTTCCTTGCGTTAAAATTAGTTCCAGAGCTAAGGTTAGTAAAAACAGTCGATGTGTATAATGGTATCATGTGTGATAGCAGAGGCATTATGTGCCCGGAATCTCCAACCATGATCCTAGGTTTAACATAGTGCCTCGAGCATTCCAAGGGCCCTTACACTTGAGTGCACCTAGCGCCTTTAATGTCATACCTCTTTGAGACATCATTTTTAAAATTTAAAGACTTTGACTCCAGCAAAAAGCTTCACCCTCTCCTCTCATCATTACCAAAATGCCATAAATTACAATTATAAGGGAGTCATGTATAAATTTTCAAGCAGCCGAATGAGCAGAGGGGAAGAAAAAAATGAGGCAAGAGGGCAGAGAGCTTCTTTGAGCAGAAGGTCGGGGGAGCTCTTAGAACTTCTCCTGGGAAGGAATGCTCTGAAGATAAGTGAGAGGAAAAGGGTGTGCCAGTAGGGAAAGAGAAGGGTAAGGATATTGAGGGAAGTGGATTTACAGTTGTTGGGGGAAATAAGAAAGATGATGAAGAACGGAATGGGTGGGTTTTGGGTAGGGAGTAAGAGGGGTCATGGAGGGGGAAATAAGGGGAGGACAGAGTTCATCCTAAATGAGATCCTGACGTTATTTGTCAAGGGATAGCCACATGGCTGGTAGCCTACAATGTTTTAAATATCGACAATATCGGCCGATATATCCCACGATATATCTTGCACCTCACCTGTGAGATACGAAATGCACAGGTAGTGTGATATATCCTGCATGTTCAATCTAGTGAGTATTTTCGAATTTTGATCTTCTTTTTTTTTTTTTCTGTAAATCATGTTAAATTAGTGTCAAATTAATACAAATCCAATTGGAGCTTCAATTTTGAGATTTGGAGGAGATGGGCCGAGTTGCAAAAAATTGAAAAAAAAATAATCGAAAATTTCCAAATTCTCGCAAATCGTTTGCAATCTTTGTGTCCAAACTAAACATGTAACCTAATCTAGTGATTCTTTTTTCGCATTTGTATGTATTGCTTGTATTTCCACAAGTCTTCTTACATTTATAAATTATATGAATAGACATTGAATATACTTGCATAAATTCAATTAGGCAACGCATAGATTAGGACCCCATACAAAGAAAACCTATTATGTGTACTTGTTTTTTTGTAATGTTTTGATTTATAAGTGTGTATTGATGTCTTTTTTAACAATCATTGAAGTTTCATTCAAAAATTCGACCAATTTCCCAATGTTTCCCCATGTTTCCAACAACAGCAATACATTACATGATACAACCGATATATCCCATGCGATAACCGATACGTATCCATATTCCAAGAATGCGATACGTAACACGATACCAATATTTCGAACACCGGTAGCCTATTAACTTTTCTAGGATCTTTGGCAAGGAATGGGAGGCAGTGGAGGTGGTTATTCCTCGTTATCAAGGGTCTGGAGATCCCCGCGGGTTTGTGTTTGTTTGCATGTGAACAAGGAGGAATTGGAGGAAGCCATAGAGCTTCTGAACAGGGAAAGCTTCGCTGGGAGGAAGATGTTGGTGCATAGGGCAAAAGTTGGCCCTAAGGTGGTGAATCAAGAGGAGAGGGCAAAAGCTGGCAGGAAAGGGGATTTCAGGATGACGGGGAAGCTATAGCCAGAGAGAATGAACAGGGGGGGAGGCGCTCTTCCGATCGAGAAGGTGCGGAAATAAGCTCAAGAAAGACTGTGTTGGGGGATGAGACCTAGATCCTTCAAGTAATAAGGATCCCCACTCTCATATAGAAGCAGATGCAGCAGCAAGGGGAGAAGAGACGATGTGCACCAAGAATTGATGGGTCAATAGTTAGACTCAGTATTGGAGCTGGTGGTCTGTGTTGATCCAGAGGTGGAAGAGAAGTTGAAAGATTCTTTCCAGCAGTCGGTGATTGTAGAAACGAAGGGGCACGTCTATCCGAAATTGGAATCTGGCTTAAGTCTTGTTGCAGGTTGAGGAGGGCGGCTTCAGGATTATACCTCTGCAGGCTATCGAATTCTGGATATCAGCCAAACCAGGTACAAATATAGATCAGATGGTGGTGGCAGGGGTTATGTTTAATGACGGACCAATCATCACTGTTTGCATAACACAATTTTCCTAAGAAAATAAGTTCTAACTCATCCTTATGTTTCCTACAATTAATAAAGGGGCATGCTAGCCAAGCAGCATGAACCACCATAAGGTTACCAGGTTCGTGTGTGGCACGTGTAATTTATATAACGTCCAACCTGCCCATCAAATGAATCACCTCAATAACCTCAGGGCCCAAAAATCAGCTTAATCCAAAACTCAGGTGAGCCACAACACAGGGAACAAATTGGAAGGGCATGCCCAACCATGTTTTTCACCAAGGCCCATTTGAGTTGCATGACCTGATTTTGGCCTGAACATTCATCCAGGCCAAATGAAGGGTCTAAATGGACTGGATTTCATATATACCAAACAGTGGGTCGCCACGCAAATCAGTGGTGGGCATCCCCACCCAACTTGTTCTCTGTGTTCCAGCCCACCTGAGTTTTGGATCAGCCGGATTTCTGGGATCTAGGGGTTGCTTGGGGTGGATGCATATGATGGGCGGGTTGAATGTCGTGCACACATCATGTGGGCCCCAAATCAGCCAAATACCAACATAGCTTATGGCAGTACTGGTATCAGGGAGTGCACCATGTTTAGAAGAAAAAAAAGATTAAATTTTTAGCTTTATTTCCTAAGCAAGAAACAATTTTATTTTATTATTATTATTTTTTTAAAGCAACTGAGAAAATATATTAAAAGGGAATAAAACAAACAAAGAGGACTGCTGAGATAGCAGCCAAAGGGCGAAACTAGAAACCTAAAAAAGTAAGATCATAGTCTTTTAAACACAAAACATTCGACACCCATTCTACAATTAACTTTTTGGCATAGGATCCCACTTATCTAGTCATAGCCTGAGAGTCATTGAAGCATCTTTCATTCCTCTCCTTCCAAACCGCCCACCAAATAGCAATGATCACCATTCTCCAAATTTTAGTTTTCACTTTACCAAGCTTTGGCCCCTGCCAAGCTGCTAGTAAAGACGCTGCAGAATTAGGGACGCAACCAGCAATATTGAAGCGAGACCAAAAATCCCACAAATTTGGAGAAATAAAGGGACAGTGAACCAAGAGATGGTCTACTGTCTCCTCACTATGCATACAGCAGCGGCAAACATTAATAATACTCAAATGACTTAATACTAGTCTAATAAACAAATATTCACTAAAATTAACTACGAAATGGTAAAAATACACAAATGCCCTGTAGTAACTATTAAAATATTTCTCAAACGATGCATGCCCCTCCACAAAGAATGATTTAGATTAAAAAACAAAGAAACACTTACTAAGAGTTAAGACTTAAATCCTACCCCACATTCTAAAAATGACAAAAAACTGCTTAACATGGAAAACCTTGGACATGAACTCTTAGGATCCTTCTCTTCCTCCCTTTGGGAAAATGAAAGGAACACATTTTCATTTTCTAAGGATTTACAAAAAATCATGTTAATCAATGTCGTCAGAAAACTGTGTTAAATCATTTTCCGTGGAGATCTCGGGAAATGAGGGAAACCTTTTGACCATTTTGTTACCCTGTTCTCATCATTATATATCTCCATCAAAGTTGTATATGATCCTCTATAAGCTGAAAGCCACCATGCATTGTGAATACTAACCATCTGAACTAACACTTTGTGGTTTTTTTGTAGTTTTCCACAAGTTCTCCCTGCTTTCTTTCATGAGGCCATGTCTGCCATGGTTCAAGTAGGCCATTCTCAAACAATATATATGGAAATGAAAGCCAATCTCCATGTAAAATTGCACTGCGAACCAATCAGTAGAAATATGCTTCAGAATCCACAGTTTTCATTTTCCATAGGCACTTCTCTTTTTTCTCATTTTGTGTTTTCTCTATCCAAACACAACGCATGGGAGAAAGGGAACCCATCATATCTAATCTTATTTCATTATCCAATTACCGTAGGACCAATTGCAAGATGCTTTAAAAAGTATATTCCTTATTGATCATCCAACTAGTTGGCACCATCAGTGTCTCAGGTGGAACTTGAAGCACTGCTAAGTCCTATTGCACACAACGACCAATAAACTACATTTAACATGCCATGCAACAGTAACTTGTGCACAACAAGTCAACAACCTTTCGACTACATTAAACCCTTCTAATAAAAGGGTAACATAAAAATAAGAAACATAAATCATAAGGAATGCCTAAACAAGAAAACCCAAATCCCACTCGATTGAAACATTAAAATAAAATAAAATCCAACTGCTGTTATTGCTTCATTGGAAGAGCCCAAAAATTGAGAAATGGCAAGAAAAAGAAAAGATGTTTGAGCTTCACAACAAGGGAACCACTGAACCTCATCACATATCAAAACAGAAGACACTAGAAACATCGCATGAGAACCAGTTACGAAATGTGAATATTGCAAGACTTACCTCTTTAAGATCACACTACATGTGAATAATTGAGACTAACCCCACAATGAATTGACTGAATGATTTCATATCTATAAGTCAAATGAAAAGAACAAGCAATACCTCTATGTCATTCTTGACGCCCTTAAAAATTACAATTTCAGGGGCAGTATGCTTCAAATGATGCTACTTTAAAATCCATAATCTCAACGAATCCACCATATAAAAATGCAATTGTTCACACTTGTATTTGTCACTTCAAATATCCGGAGCTACTTTCTATAGCTTTTGTTAACCAACCAACCAACTCATGGAAATAATTCTGGAACAGAAGGAAAAATGTGATGCGAGGGGTATTTTAAGACTACATGTGAATGATGTTGCTAAGCTCAAGTGTTCCTCTATATGAAGCTGCATGCACTAACCTTTCATTTCTTGGAAAAAATGATTGATTAAAATTGAGCAGAACAGAAAACTATTAAGTTGATAGTTAAGAACTAGAACATCGAATGGTTGATGTAACCTCTCCTCGCCAAAAGCATGAATTGTTTCTGGCTTCTCTAGGGATTAGATTAATCATAATCACCATTTCTTTTTTGAAAATTAGGTGATATTTATTAAAGCAAATAGAAGGATTACAACATAGGGAAGGAATCTCCAACCACTAAAGATTGAAGAAAAGAGCCCTTTTTTACTATATTAGTCGCCAAATTTTCTCCCTAAAATTTTTATAAAAGGATAACAAGATGGACAGTTCATCTCTATAATCTCCTCCAATGAATGCGAGAAGCCAACATTGAAATTACCAACAATAAAATTCCTTGGTTACTTCTCCAATTGGATGCCTATGAAATCAAACTCTTGAATCCCCTTCCACCAGAAATAGCCCAAATGCTGATTCATTAGCCAACTTCTTGCCAACTAAGACCGTAAGTTCCAGCTTCGCTCATCTTGCCAACCTCAGAAGGAGCTTAAAAGAACTACTTATGCTTCTCCCTTATCAATTAATAACATTCTGCCCATCCTGGAATTCCACAAATTGTCTATTGAACTTTGTCACATTTAGATGGGCTACATATATGCTAAACATGGACTGTTGGCAGTTAAGGTTAAACTGCCATTATCTTTTAAATGTGTTGTCAGTTGACATGACCAGCTTCATTTTTGGGTCACCACAGATGAGTGCTTGGATGTCCCCATGCATGCCAAACTGCTCACCGTGAAGATCGCATTCTCCATTTCCTCATACCGGTAACAGAAATATCAGTATAGGCAAGGCTGCAATCTATCAAACAGTAGCTACTCATCTCTGTCTTCGACACATACATTCACAGCATATCAGGTACTGAAGATATCTTTCCTCAACTCATATTAGTACAATATATTGTGGGTTCTAGGAACCACATTCTCAAGGTGACAAGTCGACAAGATGGGAAGAACACAACCTATTATAACAGCCATATGTAGCTTGCCATTTGCAAATGTCAACTAGAAAGGTCCCCCTATTTCTATTCTTTAAGTAGTCTCTCAACTTGTATTCAGCTCTCCATCTACACTATGAAATTGCACGAGTAAACAAATCCAAAGAAGTAGAAGCGACAACCAAAACCATACCACAGGGAGATAATGGTAAGATGCTCACAACAGCACCCAAGAAAGAAGAAATGTAATATCATAATGCAGTACGAGCAGAAAATCAACTTGTTTCTGGGTTCGCCCCAAGATATAGGAAAAGAAATAGGGGGATACAACATGAATGGAGCACAACCCCATCATTATCACCTAGATACGAGGCAACTACCACTAAAATCTCTTGATTTAAAACAAATGCTAAAATCCCAACCAAAACAAAATGAATCCTATGCCATGAAAAGAACAATTTTAATGTCTAATCCAGCAGACAAAAAGAGAGAGAGAGAGAGAGAGAGAGAGAGAGAGAGAGAGAGAGAGAGAGAGTAGAAAACCTCCTCCGCCTTTCTCATTGTACTCTTCTTCTGTGTATACTTCATCTTTTCCTCTCTCTGCAATCTAACGGTAGGATTTCTGGAACCGAGCACGGGCGCCACGTCCTCCGAATTTCTTAGGTTCGCAGCGGCGTGGGTCGGCGACAAGTAGAGTGCGGTCGTACCTGACAAGGATGTCCTTGATCTCCTTCTTGGACTGCTCGTCGACGTACTTCTGGTAGTAGGCAACGAGAGCCTTGGCTATGCTCTGACGGATCGCGTAGATCTGCGAGGTGTGGCCACCGCCCCTAACACGGATCCTCATGTCGACACCCGCGAACCGCTGCCTTCCGAGGAGGAGGATGGGCTCGTAGGCCTTGTAGCGGAGGATCTCGGGCTCCACTAGCTCGATCGGGCAGCCGTTAATCTTGATCAAGCCCCTCCCGCGCTTGCAGTGGGTCACCGCCACCGCCGTTTTCTTGCGCCCGAAGCACTGGACCGATTCCACGGCAGCGGCCATCTCTCTTTCTTCCCCTATGGGATGGAATGGCTGGCCGTAGCAAGAACAAAGGAACGAAGATGACAATGCGAGGGTTTTCTTTTCTAGTTATCCCCGCTGCTGCGTTTATATGAAGCTAGGGTTTTTAGGAACGCGGATTGCGTCCTACCCCCGCCCGTCTCTAGCAACGGACGGGCAGTTCTGCGGGCGGGCCCACCATGATGTGTCTGTTTATCCACGCCGTCCATCCCTTCTGTCAAATCATTTTAATGCATTTGCACAAAAACGAGGTAGATCCAACGCTCACGTGGACTACACCATATAATAAGCTTGGTTGCATTAAATGCATGAAACATTAAATGCGTTGAATGCAAGAGTCAGCTACGATGTGGTCCACTTATCGTTGGGGCTGCCTCATTTTTGCCTTCATATCTTAGAATGATATGAGAGAAGAGATGTACGGCTTGGATAAACAGATACATCGTGGTGAGACTGCCAGCAGAACTGCTCATTCGTGGCCAGAGACGCGCAAAGGTAGGACGCAATCCGCGTCCTTTGGGCGCGCCCTCTCTTTGGGCGTGGATGGGGTGCCCGCCAAAATCACCTGCCGATGGACGGTGCTGTGAGGGAATTTGTGGGGGCACCATGATGTATATGATTTATTCATTCCGTACATTCATTTTAATTCATAATTTTTATAAACGATATAAAAATGGAGGTAGATTGGAGGCCCAAGTGGACCACACTATAGAAAACATATGTGATTTAATCTTCAATGTTTCCTACCATGTGGTCTACTTAAGGCTTGATTCACCTCATTTTTTCGTAAGATGTCCTAAAATAATATTTCAAAACAGATGGACAGATTAGATAGAACACATATATTATGGTGGGAGTCTCTTATAGGAGCGTCAATTTTTAATTATGTGAAGGTGCTGTAGCGACTTTTTAGCTATGGATGTAACCGTACCAGAGGTGGGCATCGGACCGTGTCAGATCGGATTGGGTCTAACCTGATTCGGTCCGAAATTTAGCTGGACTTACTTGAACTCAATCCGATCCGGGATCGAGTTCGGGACATACGACTTGATCCGATCCGACACACGGTTGGTCTGACCCGAACTGAGTCCGACTCGGTTAGGGAAACTGAGTCGGATCGGGTTGGGTGCGATTCGGATCAACTTTTTTAATGGTGAAAATCATTATCCTCGTTGCTATTTTCGGTGTGGTCCATTTGATCTTTAGATATTTTATTTTTTTTCCAAATGATCTAAAATGATCATGAAAAATGGATAAACGGTATGGATATAACAAATACATCATTTTGGGGCTCATGTAATGTTGATATCATTTGAGCAGTCCGTACAACTCAGAGCTCGAGGCGTTACAGCTGTAAACGTGTTGTGTATGGCAATTGTAACGTGGTGTGCACGAAAGCATTGACGTTAGCAAGTTCTGTAGGTCTGATCATGGGATATGTGTTATATCCAAACCGTCCATCCATTTGGCGAGCTCGTTTTAAGGCTTGAGACGAAAAATAAGATAGATCTGACTATCAAGTGGACCACACTGGAAAAATCATTCTCAGCTGCTATTTGTGGTATGGTCCAGATGATCTTTGGATATAATTTATTTTTTGGATAATACTCTATAATGATCTCTAAAACTATATGAACGGTGTAGATATAATAAACACATCACTGTGGGGCCCATATAACTTTGATCTCCTTTGAATTGTTCGTACAACTCGGAGCTCGAGGAGCGTTAGTGCTCGTCTTCGCACGACACATGCCTACAGCTATAGCCTACGGGCTTACGGCAACAACTATATAGTTGTGTATGGTACACGAAGGAATATTTCTTATTATGCTGAGTAAACTCTGTTGGGGCCTACCGCGAATGCATTTGGTTTATCCACGTCGTCCATTCAATTTTCCAGACCATTTTAGTGGTTGAACCCAAAATTGATGCATATCCAAAGCTCAAGTGGACCATACCACAGGAAAAAGGTAGAATTATTGATAAGAACCACTCCGGATCGGATCGATCCGGGTTTTCAGATCGAATCGGTCCGGAGTGACCATGACCCGATCTCGAACCGAAAAAAAGTCGAATTTGAATGGCCCTACCTGATATGCACCGATCCAGGCCGTCGGTTCGGTTCGGAACGGGTCGGATCGGGTCAGATTGCCCAGCTATAAACCGTACTAATATAGTTACAGTTGGTTGATATAGGTAGTAAAAAGCTAACAATAGTCTGTAGCCTTTTCTCATTTTTTTGGTAGTGGTTTGTGCTTTCGAGGATGATTATATTACCTTGCTGAGATCCCCTAAATTTTGGTTGTGAAATGCATGTACTAGGCATGGTATTGAAATATGTGATTTGGATTAGAGGTGTATACAAGTTGATCTGAGTTGAGCTTGACACAGCTCGACTCGGCTCGACCATTTGCTGACCTTAGCTCAAACTCGGCTCGACTTGGTCCTTGAGCCTGACTGGCCAGCTCAGCTTGGTTCGGTCAGCAGCTCGGGCCAGTTCGAGCTGAGTTTGAGCCCAGATCGAGTCGAGTTCTTCTGTGCAGCATTTTCACAAACACATGAACTGCATATTTAAAATCCTGTTGTATGTAAAACAACAACAATGGATTTACAAGTACTTCATTAAACACCTTGTAAACAACATAAAAATCAAGAAAAGAAAAGGGTATTTGTTTAATATACGTACCTTCCTTGCCACCAGCCACACTTCATTGAGTCATTTCATCAAACAATTGGTGAGCGACAACAATATCAAAGTAATGGAGTCACCGAACTGAATCGATCCGAGTTCGATTCGTGTTGGGTTCGATCCGAGTCGAGTCGAGCTCGAGAAAGCTCAAACTCGGTTCGAAAATTTTTTCGAGCTAAAAAAATCAGCTCGACTCGGCTCGAACTCAGTTTTGAACCGAGTCGAATCGAGCTTTTTTGAGTCGAGTTGAGCGAGTTACCGAGCTAACTCTGCTCATGTTCAACCCTAATAGCATCTTAAATTTTGTCCCTTTGTGCTTTTTTTTTTTTTCCTTAATATCAACTTTTCTTGTTTAAGCCAATAACCATTGGAGATGTCAATTAAGAACATGTATATTTCTTGTTGATCTTATAAAAAGACTACTAGGTTAGTTTATTTATGTGGTTCTCAGAGCTTCAGGAAAAGGAGAAAGGGAAAAAGTATTCTACTAATCATCTTGAGGAGAGTTTTGTTCTTGCCATATTTTATGTGAGAGGCATGTTCATATACAGATTTCGATATCTTAGTCTGGATCTTGTAGCTAGAAGAATCTTATGGCTACTTTTGAGAGTAACCATATGAATTATATTCTGTCCAACTAGCTTGCCAAAGGCACATTTAACACACCCATTTAGCTTGCCTCATGTTGGACTTGTCTGCTTGCCATCGAATGTATAGGTGGGGCCTATCTAACGATTGACTTGTATCCCACTGTAACACCCTGAACTTTTCGATACTCGAGTATTAAAAGTTATCGAGTGTTCATGAAATATAATTTAGTACATACATGTGTATATCACCAGTTTAGCCTATCCTAACCTTATATCTATTCTTCAACCTGAATCTAACCATTGAGAATAATCTTCATCCATAGATCAAGTCATCCAACCGTTGATTTTTAAGATAAGATCATCATATATCCAAGTATTCTCACTTGTTCATCATAACCAACTATTCAGTTAACTATTCACCACTAGGTAAATATATCTAACCGTCCACTTTGAGTTTGAACTACCCAATCATAATAAACTACTTGATCTCTGCATTCGCTTGTACACATATCAAATTGAGATTCTGATATATTTATCTTGTTCACCACCTATGAATATACTTAACCCACCATCAGAACTACAATATGAGAAACGTAAACATGTGAACAAGTTACTTGAATATAATGGTATACATGTTCTATCTTTTGATCATTCCAAAAACCCACTTGTATTAATCTGTTTACAAAACTGACTGTATACCTACCTACATACATGATCAGAGTACTAACCATCAAGTTTTTCTATTTTTAACATGTTATCTGACCATCCATCATATTTGAATCTGCCAAATGGGCTGCTCAAATATCAGAATAAACTACCCAATTCGAAGATCTTAAGGTATATGCCACGACTACCGGCTAGCTTCTCTAATAGATGTATAAAAGCGTTGATTTAGACCTCAGGGTGGTATAACCCATTAACAAGGCATCTTGGTTGTTTGTAAGTGATCAAGGCCTAATTGGGGCGATGGAAAGAGCATGAAAAATAAAGAGTGCCTGCCAAATTTCAATATATTCGGATAGTATAGCCCTTCATTACGGACGACGGAAGTTGGAGAAATAAAATATGGCAAAATCATAAATACTTAATGTCATTAACTTAAACCCTTGAATTCTAAATCATATAATTTTCATGATCCGTTTGATGTAAAATTTTATACCATTCTTATGTATCATAAATTAATCATACACATTGAATTTCAGACCGTAGATCATTATAAAAGTGGCCCAATTGATAAATCAGCCCCTTAACCGTTGATTTCGGTGTCCGTCAAGTGAGGAAAGCTCATGGGTAGTCGTAGTAGGATATTTCCCTTCTTATGAATGAATTGGATTTCACATCACATGAACGAGTGTGAAATATGAGAATCCCAATTTGGTAGGCTTTTTTCCTAGGGACGAAGTTAGAGTTTTAGGCTTACCAACTTTTCCGAAATCTCGACTTTTCAATTGACCCACTTTACACTGTCAATCGTAACTCAAATTTGGACCACACTTTGGCCTCATGTGACTACGAGATCAAATAAAATTTAGACCCCAATTTATAATCCTACATCGTTGAATGTTGACTGCTTTAAAGCCAATTCCTTCATTTACCGTGCAAAATGTGAAATTTCATATTCGGGCCTTTTCCACCATCGATTAACCACCAATTTTTTTAAAAAATATTTTTCCTATCTTAAATACACATTTCTCCTAAATTTTGGCCCTGATCATTAAGCTTGGACCGTTAATTTAGATCAGATCTATTTTGGCACCCGCTATGAGAATTTTCAAGATAAACCAATCTAAATTTCAAATCACTAAGAAAATTATGTACCCTGGCCTTATTCGATGATCCCGTCACCGTGAGCAAATTAAATTTAAAGAAAGATCACCAGAAGAGACAAATTGGAGAAACTCAATTTGAGAAAACCTTTATAAAAGAGTGCGTGCGTCCCTTCTCCACTTAAAATCCCACGCCCACCACCTTCTCACGTCCAAGGAAGAGAGAAAGAGAGAGAAAGAGAGAGAGAGAGAAGCCTAGACGCCCGTCCGTTTTCTTCCTTCCCCACACGTGTGTTGTCTCCCTCTTTCTCGAGTGACATTGTGGTTCATGTAAAAGCCGTCCTACATCAAGATCTACTTAGGGTTTACATTTAAGGTTAAGGTGAGGGATTCCTTTACGCTTGCACTAATTCGGATGATATATATATATATATATATAATAATATATATATATATATATATATAATAGATATATATATATATATATAAAATTGTTTATTTGTGAATACTTCATATTACTTTAATTTCCATGCCATTGATTGATGGACGTTATGAATATTATCCCTGTGAGAACTAGGGTTAAGGTATGATTTTAATTATGCGTGATTTTTATGAATTCATGTGGGGTGATGGATACAAACTTTGCCCTCTGCCAATTTTGAGAGCGAGGCGTGTTTCCACTCTATATTGAGTTAGCTTTTGCTCATCTCCCTTTATTTTTGTTGAGTTAGCCTAATGATTCTCTTCTCGTTTATTAGGTTAGCCTTGTGCTACCTCCCTTTATGGCTTGGGCATGTGTCATGGAATTCCAAAACTCACATAGTTTGATTTATTTTTCCATTAATGCAAGTGGTTCTATTGATTCATATATTTTATCGTGGACGTAATGCGCTCTAGGTAGTGACCCTTTTGGTCGACACATAATTCCATGGGTTGGGTAGTGGTGCACAATCGATGTAAGTAAACCACCATGCGTGTTACATCACTTTCGAGATTGGATGCCGCAAATAGTCGCAAATAGTCACTCCATAAACAAATCGTGTCACATAAATCTTTCGATCGTGTGCTGTGTAAGACCCGTATCCTAGACCGTACCATCCGTAGACTTCCGCAGTCTTCCGGTCGAATTCCGGTAACCTTCGATCCTTAAACGGCATTTTCGCATGACCCTGCGTCACACGCCGTCAACCTGAATGACTTAAACCGAGACTTGTACCCTTGAGATCGCGCCGTCGCCGCGGTTCCGATGCCGCGTCTTGCGCGCCGATCTAATACTTTGGCCAGGAGATGTGGGCCAGCGTTCGGTGCTAGAAAAATACCGCACGTGCGAATTCCGAGAGAATCTCTACAATATATCACATCAATCAATCAACCGATCAATCCCATCATGTCAAGTACATATCAAGTACACATCACCTCTCACCCTTCCCCAAGCAACCCCTAAAGTCAAAAGTTTCTTACAAGCCCATACCCCTTCTTACACAACCTACCACAAAAGTAAAAAAAAAAAAAAGCTCTTACACCCATCACTCACCACATCAACACATCTATCACCCATCTATCTCTCTCTCTTTACAACCCTCTCTCTCTCATTTTAAAACTACATTCCCAAGCAAGAAAAAATAAAAAAATAAATAAATCCCACGTCCAAAGCCCTCTCAAAAACCTTCATGAGAAAACTTTGTATGTGGCCCACTTCCCACCCTCTCATCTTCCATCTCAACCATCCAAACCCTATATCTTCCGTTGACGTCGAAGCTTAGGCGGCTACCTTTTCGACGAACCAACAAGCAGAAGACGGTGGGTGATCTTGATCCCACATTTGCATTTTTGTTGTGATAAAGGGCCACATGTAGTGGGACCCACCTGATGTATATTTTGATCAAAGAGGGGCCCATAGTGGTGGGGCCCCTCCATCACCTCCGACATCGCCGATCTCTCTTCTCTCTTCCTCTCTCTCTCCTTCCCTATGGTCATGGCCCACCTATGATGTGTGTATCTCATCCATGCCATCCATTTTGGTGGGCCACCTTGACCCCCTTTTTGGAGCCTACATGACCGGGTGGTCACACCGGCCCGGATGAAAGGGAAACACAAATATTAGCCTGATCCTAAACGGGTGGTCCATGTGGGACCCACCTTGATGGGGTGTATACCCACACCGTCCGTCACCATGGAGGGTGCACTGACGCTGGGGGTGTACTAGCAATGAAGTGTTAACTAGCAGTGAGGTGTGTGTACTGGAGGTGGGTGTGGCCAGCAATGAAGTGTTATCTGACAATGAGGTGTGTGTACTGGAGCTGGGAGCGGCTAGCAGCGAAGCGTGTGTTGACAGCAGGGTCTGTGGGACCCATCCACACCGTCCATCCATCTGGATGGGCCACACCTTGATGCGTGTGGAACCTCCACCATCCAAGGACGGTGGGACCAGATCCGTGGCTCACATGGTAGGAGGAGTGAGAGACACCTCGTTTCAATGCTGGACCCACCCAGCCCCATATCTCAAGTGGCAGACTAGTGAAAGATTCTCGTTCCAATGTGTTCCAGACGCTTTACGTGTGCGAAGATCAGCACGTCCAGAAGTCGAGACGGTGGACCCACATCTGATGCATGTGTTGCATCCACAACTGTCCAAACATTTTTGGGACCCACCATCAGCCGCCGTCCAGTCGCTGACAGCGCTGAGCTCTCACTCCCTACCACACACGCCACATACCCTATCTAGTATTTATAATATAATATTTTGTATTATTATAATGTAATATAATATTTTATATCATAAATATCACGGTGGGGTTTGGCATGCTAGGTACGACCCCACCATGATATGTGTGTTGTATCCCTACAGTCCACTCATGGGGTTTGGCATGCTAGGTACGACCCCACCATGATATGTGTGTTGTATCCCTACAGTCCACCTGTGAGTGGACGTGGGCCATCGTGACGCGTGGGTCTTGCCACGCCATCCAGTACACTGGACGGGTGGGACCCACCATGAACGTATGCGTTTCATTCATCCGTCCATCTGGACGATGGTAGCAGGGGCCCACCGATATTGGATGCGTTGTATCCAGCCGTCCATCCATTTGCCTAACTTGTCTCAAGGCTTGAGACTAAAAATAAGATAGATATAATATCAAGTGGGCCTCACTGCATGAGACAGTGGGATGAACGTCCACCATTGAAAACCCCTCTGGGTTGTAAGGTTCTTGATCAGAGTGATATTTGTTTTTCCCTCCATATCCAGGTCCTTGTGACCTTATGCACAGGCTGGATGGAAATTAAGTGTTATGGTGGGCCCACTGAAATTTGATAATGGAAAATGGTCCCTGTGACCTTATGAATAGTATGGGTGGAAAATAAATTCTAAGGTGGGCCCACTAGAAATCTAACGGTGGAAATCATTGTCACCACTGCCAATTGTGGTATGGTCCAGATGATCCTTTGGATATAATTCTTTTTATTTCTTTTATAGGTATGTGCTCTATAATGATCTTTAGCATTGACTTCGCCCCATGTGACCTGGCCCATTTGAGTCTGCCCATTTGATGCGGCCCATTTGACTTGGCCATTGATCGGCCCAATTTGATTCGGCCCATTAGGTTCGGCCTATTGAATCGGCCCATTGATTTGACCCGTTTGAATCGGCCCATTTGGTTGGCCCATTTGATTCGGCCCATTTAAATCGGTCCATTTGAATTGGCCCAATTCGATTCGGCCCATTTGACTCGGCCAATTGGAATCGGCCCATTGATTGAGATTCCACCATGATGTATGTGATGATGATTTTTTTGGCGGTCATGCCTTGGGAGCAATGATGGTTTGACGTCCACATTGTAAGCAATGATGGTTAGATGCCCTCATTGTGACCTTCCCTTAGGCCTTGTTAGGCCCATTCTCTTCATGGGCTAACCCCAAATAAGTGGGCCCCATTTGTTATAGATGAATGACTTCATAACCACGGCCGACACTGATTATCGGTGCCGATTATCGATGCTGATTATCGGTACTGCTTGCCGATGCCGACGCCGGTTATCGATATTGATTATGAGTATGTGACGACATAACATCATAATACATGCCCATATGCATCATCCACATGCTTGTGATGAGATGAGTGATTGATCATAGTACAGGCCTTTGGGTAGATTGTTATGAGACTCCCTGGTAAAGGGAGATGCCCACATAAGCGCACGATACGCGCATGATTGCTGTATGACTGGATTGCGTGATTCATGCATCTCGCATTGTGTAACATGTATACTGTACGCCTTAGCGACATCAGGGCCATAGCCGCCACACAGGCATATCGTGGTTGGTAGGATTGGATACCGGAAATCTTGTTCTACATGGGGTGCTATAATATCCCTAGGTGAAAGTTTCTAAACCCTTATGGTACCAAGAGGCTGCTCCAACGTCTAGACCGAGTGGGTGAACGAGCGCCGAGTGCCGATTACCAGAAGGCCGCGCTTTCCACTGTGTCGTGGTCGATTGGAAGGGGGTGCACCTTACCCGCTCGAGAGGAGGGGTAAAACTAGGTTGAGTTTAACCAGTTCGGGAATGGGTCCACTATCGACGAGCCGAGCCCGATATTAGCAGGTGGATAGTGAGGTATCTTTCACTTACCTTATTGCGCGCGATGGGGCGACAATCTGGTTTGAAGTGTACTAGACCCCGGTGATATTCTAGAGTTGAGCTGTATTGATATGTGGACTTAGATGAGGATTTGTATGCTTGAGTTGCATCTTACATCTCATGGCCTTAGTACGACCGACATCATTCATGCCTTGCATCGCATAGCCTTGGTACGACTAACAGTATTCATGGATTTATTAGCATGTTCCGCATTACTCTGATACTGCATAATTGTATTACTACCTTGCGTACACACTTTCACCACCCTCTAAGCTTTCTATAAGCTTATGCACGACCGTTGCGTGCATGTGACGTTGGACCACAGCAGCATTGAGGCAGGAGCGCATAGCCGATCATCTTGGAGCCTTTTGTCCATTATCATTGTATTTCCTTTTATGCTCATTGTACTTATAAAGTTTTTGATCATAGTGAAAATGTGATGGAGTTTTCGGTTGTTGTTTGTGGGTTATGCCTTTGGTTATGCTTATTACGAATCAAACTGAAATTGAAAATCCTCCTCGTAGCATCCCAGGATCGGAACCTAGCGAATGAGCGCCGGGAGCCGAGAATGGGGTTCTACGGAGGCTGTCGGTGCCGGATTAGGCGATCGAAAATTTTGTGAGCCCGATTTTCGAGTTTGGGGCATGACATGTTGTGTCGCCTCGAGGCATTCACATAAATCCAGGGTAGCATTGGACACGTCGACAAATCTCTGTAGTATGGGATGCAGGGTGAGCTGGGTTTTCTATAAATTATATTCCATATGATGATGATCAATATGTATGATGGACCGCACACACTATGCTAGACATGCATTCATATAGATTGGTTACGCATACCGATACCACTCGTAGTGGTGGAGTATAAGATGTATCGGAACCCTCACATTATTCTTATGAATATCTTGAATTATTGTTAATATTAAATGATAACCATCACTCTGAGTAGGGCATTAACCCTATCAAACCATATAGATGTTGTACGTGAATTACAGGTTAATGATACGGACGATTATCATTCTATGGAAGATTCTTTCGAATAAAGAAAAATGATAGCGCTATGATTAGTTTCATTTAATTTTCGCTACTTACTTTAATATGATGTAATAAACTCCCATTTGAGAGGGCATTAGACAATTAGTTGAATTTTATGCTTTGATGGAATAAGATGTATAGTCGATTTTATTCTCGTGAATGATTATCTTCATGAATGTGATAAAAAACAAATAAGGTGCAATTTTGAAGTATTCGATAATTACATTATTAATACCCGAAATTCTTGGGCACGAGTGTGAACTCGGGCTGTGAAAATTCGAGGCATTACACTCGAACTTCCATACTATTGGAACATGTGGCCATTGATGGCCTTCTCCCATAATGCCTCCTCTCTTTCTCCTGTAATGGTTGGAACACCCCATCTCTACCAATAAGAATGAAAAACATCTCTTTATCTTGTAACGGTTTCTCCAATAGTGATGGAAAGTCCCAAAACAGAAATGATCCCAATATCTATAAAATTGATAGCCATGAGAAGGCAGCCTATTGTATTGTCTATTCTTCAGCTTTTTTTTTATCCTAATTACTAAGTCTGATTTTAGCTGCTCTGATTTTCAGCAACACAAAATATGCATTTGTACTAATGTTTTGTCTAGGTAATCAGCAAGATGAGAGCGTTAATGACCGAAAATTAGAGGTAATCTTACAAAACATCCAATACCAACAAAACAAATGTTCAAATATTGTTTTCACGCATCACATCAGTGCCTTGGGCTATCCAATATGATACATTTTGTTGCTTTGGTTAATGTGCTCATCTGGGTATTTTCTATCTTTTCCAAGAAAAAAAATGAAAAGAATGAAAAAATAGAAAAATTATGATAATTAAAACTATTTTACATGAACATTAAAATTGTTGTCCTTAACTAAACATACATTTTAATGCATGATATAAATTTAGTGCTTAATGGAAAAAGATACACACAAAACCTGCCCAAACCAAAATTAGAGATGTTTTCAGTTTCAGTGTCAAAACGTTACTTAGATGAATAACAAACCTCCATTGTTTGACTATCACTTTTGACGGACCTTATATAGACTTGTATGCTATTGGTCAAGTTATTTGATACTCTAGCCATCGTTTGACACTTGAAACACAGACATTTTTAAATGGTACACATGGCATCAAGTCAGACCAGAACCACTGTCTCTATGTTATAGCCCAAAACTTCAAATTTATATGAATTCTACTAGTTAATCATGATAAATTTATTGGGATTTTTCTTTACCACTGCCTCGATAAACTTATGAAAACTATTTTAACTTCATTGGTAGTCTTTGTATTTTCATTTGAAAATACTTGTTTATTTTTATCTCAGACTTAAAGAAAATCTCCCTGACATGGAATCTGAGGATCAAATTCTCTGGCAGCAGGCCTTGTTGAATTCAACTGTAAAACGCATGTCAGAGAATTTAGCAATTCCAAAAACCTAAGGTGGCCAACTTTCTATAAAAATACAGAATAAAAATAAAATATTCTACATATTATTCTTGGGATTTTTATACTAAAGGTTTCTTTACTTGCATAATATGGAGAATGGTCACCATGAGACTGAAGAGCTTAAAGCCAAAACTGTATGTTTAGTGCTAAGGCATTTTGAAAGAACACATTTTTCCTTTTGTTTTGAATTGAATAAGTTGTTTAAGCATTTTGAAAGAACACCTTTTTCTTTGTTTTGAATTGAATAAGTCACTTAGGGGGCGTTTGGATCGTAAGTTACTTAAGATAAACTACTTTTGACTCAAGTAGCTTATCTTGGTTTCTACTTATTAAGCCGAAGTCGTTAAGCAAAAAAAGTTACTTATAATTGATCTTAAACCAAACTTACTTATCTTAAATAAGTTACTTATATACTACTGTGAGTAGAAAATAACTTATTTGATGGTATCTAAACAGGTTCTTAAAATCCTTTCTTGATTATATGCCATGTGTTTTACTTTTAGTGAAATGGATTCATTTGCTTTGAAATGTCGAATCTTCATAATTTAATGATAGGGGGTATGCATTGGTTTGAGTGAAGTGATGGCAATTGCTAGTAAGCACCAGTTATGCAATTTCATGGATGAACTCATCCCTAAACTTGAATAGTCCTCTGTGATAGTTTTCCTATGTCTTCTTTTGTTTTTCCACTATTTGATGGAGATTTTCTCCTCAGGCTCGACCGGTCGAGTGCCTCGCTCGACCAGTCGAGGGTGGTGCTCGACCAGTTGAGGCTTAGCTCGACTTAAAGTCCAATAACCAATTGTGTTAATTCTTTCGCGCTGCTCGACCAGTCGAGGAGTCTTCTCGACCGGGCGAGGGTCTGCTCGATCGGTCGAGGACCCTGCTTGACTAGTCGAGGTTGTGCAGATTCAATCTGGATTTGGTGCAGACTGCGTAAATTTGAGGCG